>OY728160.1:838448455-839698455 GCA_963277665.1 Viscum album | reverse complement strand
AATGTTTTTTACATATTTATAAAATGAATTCATTGGTTAAAACATATTTAGAAATGAAAATAAAATAAGTTGAAGGTAAATAGAGATATTTTTCTGAAATAATGTTTTTATGTGCAAAATGTGTTTTTATCTTAATAAATTAAATCAGACTCTATTGATAAATGATTTTAATGAAATTTATTAATTATATATATTCAATAAAAAAATTAATATTCTTATAGTAGTTTTTGGTAGTAATAGATTAAAAATAACTCTAGTTTTATGCTAAAAAATCATTTTTCTAAAAAGGGGTTGCAAAGAGTTTTCATGTCTATTTTAAAATGGATTTATTACAATAATAAAAATTGAATCTTCTAAAATGGATTCCATATTTAGAATCATCATAGTTAATATAATTTAATAGGTTTAGCTCAATTTTTTTCATAATGAATAGTAAAAATAATAAAATTTTGTTACATGATTAGGGTTAAAAAGGTTTACGAGGGGGTTAACCAAAAATATTATAAAAAACTTAATTTAATTTTAATTTTTGATGATATTTTTACATTATCCTTATTATATTTGAATATTTTAACTTTTGGATCCATTGGACTTGAGTAAGATATTAATTTATTTTAATCTTTTGAAATATTCCAAATGTATATCTCCCTCACTTATAAAAGGATACCACATCCCCTTACTCCCTCACTCTTCATGAGCCTTCTATCTCATCCCAATACCTTCCCTAATCCCTTACTAACATCCCCTACTATGTTCTAGAGGTCTTTTTTATAACAATGCCGTCATTTTAAGGCTTAAGGTGTATGGATATCATGAACCAACCCGGGTCAACCCTGAACCGGTCATGTATGTTGGCCCGCAACAAGGCCCAAGAGGCATTCCCATTCCTACTAACTAGAAACTAGTGCCAGGCATCCAGAAAAAACTCAATTGGGAATGATTTAGCCCATAACAACATATAAATAAATAATAAAAAACAAAAGAGACTGAAATAGGATATGGAAAGGAAACAAACTAAATGTACCTCCATGTGACCTCATGGGTCACCTCCAACCAAAGAACCACATCCTCCCCATGACTGATCTAGAACTGGAAGAACCTAATGCATAAAAATGATAAGGAAAGTATATATGAGCACTAATATGATTAGTAGGGATGTTAAAGAAAAACAACACACTATTCCTTGCCTTTAAAGTGGGGTCCAATCATGCTAGTTTGGAAAATAATTCATATAAAAAAAGGGTTTCTTACAGTTTAAGAAAATCAAGTAACATGATTTCATTTTCAAGAAAAACTAATTTCCGTCACTTTTTCAAATCAGTTTTCAAAATAGGAAAAAAATTCATTAAATTCATCAAAAAGGTAACCAATGCTAAAACATGTATCTCGGTATAAAAAACAAATTAATAAAAAAAATTTATAAAGAAACTATGAAATAGAGGAAAGTAGCTTACTTGAAAAATAGGTGTCATGGATCTGAGTTTCTAGTCAAGATATCCTAGATAAAGGCTATAAATGTTATCTCATACTCATTATTTATCGGTATTGGTTATCCATAAACACTTCCAAAACACTTGGTTACACCCTCATTATATCAACTAAGGGGAACATCCCAAAAGTAGTCAAGTTATCTACTCAGGGCTGCTAGCCAGTGCATAATCTCAACTAGTGCCACATGTGTACCTAGGCTCCCACCTAACTGCTCAAGGATTCCCATAATAATAAAATGGGGGTGAGTTTTTAATAATCTATAATATACATACATATCATATTCTTTACCCAAAATCCATCCACCTTCTCACCCTCGATCTCCCTTTTTAAGTGCATCCCCCTTTCCAAGTCACTCAAAAATAATAACTAACACTCTTTCCAAATACATATCATAAATCACACATTTATCACATAAGTTTCATTTTTCATTCATGTGTAATTCCTTAATAGGTGTTTTCTATTTCTATTAAAATGATTCAAAGTGCTAATCAGGCCTCATTATTTTAAATGGCACACTTCTACTTTAGAAAACACAATTTCCCAAAGTGTTTCCAATTCCAAAAATTTCACTCCTCATTTATAACTTATACACTTGGATTAATACATACATATACACATACATGTATGTATATATATATATGTATGTATGTGTATATAAGTACCCTTTTCACCCAATGCACATATTCCATTATTCATGAGTGAATATGTGCAGTGGAGGAGATCATATATTCATATATATATATATATATAACCATGAGCATATACACATTGGACATAGTTTGGAGATTCCCTAAGGATCACTCGAAGAATAAACCAAACTATTTTCCCTTTTCTATAAAACCTAGTCAAAGGACAAAAATCCATTTGGAAATTACACCTTATATGAATAAAACCATTTAAAAATCATTTGAACCATGAGGATGAATTTTCATTAAAAAAAATCTTGAAAACATTTTTATAACCGAGGAAAGACATGTTGACGGTTAGAGAAGAAAGCTTATGAGGAAAATAGAAAACCAATTCCAAGAACTGCACTAATTACATAGAATATATATTTCATATAATGATAAAACGCACATTAAAAACATTTGAAATCTTGTAATTCAAGTTAAAATCTTGGACATACGGAAACCTACCTCAAATCTTGGTTAACACGGTGGTGGAATTTTGAAATCACTTCTAAGAATCCAAAAGGATAGAAAGGAACCAAGAAACCAAAAAGATCAAAACCTCCAATTTAAATTCAAGGAAACATGAACCCTAGGTCATATGGGTCAAAGGTGAAGGAAGAATAAGAATAAAATGGAAGAAGAGTAAATAAGTAATAGTATGAAGGGATTTCATTTGAATATCCTCTTCAAATCTTGAATAAATCTTAGTATTTCACCATGGTTGAGGAAAGGAACTAAAGGGCGAGGAATAAGAGGGGCTCCATGGATTCCAGAGATCAAATGGGGGATGAAATAGGGGAATTTGGGTTAAAATAGAGAAGGTAAAAGTGTTAAATTACTACTTTTTAAGTGACCTAGTAGATCACATAGTTTGGTCACATTGTCTTCCATACTATGCACCAACCACGTGGTGGCCTCTGTCTAAAGGTGGAGGGAGTCACACAATCATACGAATAACTATGTGGGTTGGGATGTTCTTCTGTCTGGGCCACATGGTTATAAGGAAGACAGTGCATGGCCATGCACCTAGCCTTGCGGCCTTGATATCCCCACTATCTGGGCTACAAAATTTGATAAGGGATGGTGCACAGTTTCTATTAACCATGCACCAACCGTGCTCCACCCTCTTCCCATTCCAAAAACCACCATTTCTCTAAAAAAATACCATGAAAACTTACAGAAACACACAATATATCAAAAATAAATTTAATAACATGGTTGTGTCGGGTTGGGGTGTGATAATTCTCCTCATAATTTACACATTATACCCCCAAAAAGTCCCAAAAGATCATGCCAAGAAAAACATGTGGCAATGATCATCTTCACAAAAATGAAGACTCAATCATCAAAGGATGATAACTAGAAAAATTCACCTTCCACCCATCACTTGAAACTCTAAGGTTCAAAGAAGTTGAAAATAATATACCTAAGAGACCATATTGACATCTATATAAACAACTGATGAGACTAAAGAACCCAAACTACCAAACAAAAGAACCAAGATCGAGCGAGACACAATTTCATAAACACTCTTAAAACATGGAAAACCCCAACCACTAATATAGTCATCACCAAGGAAATCCATCATGGTTCAATTAAAATTTTCATGATAATCCATCAAATGAAGCATGGACTCAATTAACCAGTTACTATGGTCAAGATTGGGTTGGTTGGGATGAACTAATTATTACACTAAGAGAGCCGAGGAATTAAGTTCACAATGATCTCCTTTCACGGTAGACTCCCCACCATTTTAAAACCTTGGTTACAAATTGGTTCATCAAACTATAAAATTATTATAAATTCAAACAAAAACCTAATTTACATGAGACAACATGGAAAACAAGAAATAGAACTATTCTACAACCATAGGATTCATAATTTACAAAATATATACAATATTTTTTCTTTGAAAATATGTGGATAGATTTTGTCTGATTGTTTGATTGTGGGGGTTTCAATGTTCTGCACAATCATTCACATAAATATCACCATTTTTTATTCGTTCAAGGAAAATCATAACAGTTCCCACATCCATAACTAGGTATAAACCTTATTTATAAAGGTAGGAGTTTTTTGGGGTTTCAGACTCAATGATGCTTAAGAACTCACATTGGTCGATAGTATGGGAGGTTGGGATCATAGTATCCTTTTCGGGGAATTTTTTCCTTCTTCAGGACTCTCTTATAGATTTTAGATATGTTTTATAATCTCTTCCTAATCCTGATATGGGACTGGTAACCCTAACAAACAATTATAGGTTAAGTGACTTTATATGAAAAGATATGGGGTCTTATTAGTGAAGCCATTTTTATGTATCTAAGGTTCTTCATCCATTTCTCTTTGGTGGGTAGCTTCTTATATGTGAATCCATATAACCAGGAACTTCAGAGTTTGTTGTTATCCATGAAGGAGGTTAATATTTTGAGGATAGTATTGATCCATTATGAGTCATCCTACGTATCATTTTTTATAACAATAATCAAAAATCATGTAGTTCATTAAACCTGTGCAGTTTTGCTTCATACGGAAAGGACATAAGTGTGGGTGCTTGGTAACTAGGTTCTAGGATTGAGCCTCAAGGAGGAATCCTATGTATCATGGTTATAGAAGGAATCAGAGTTATTTTAGTCCATTCATGCCCTTAGTACTGACCCCATGGCATATACCCCTATGTGATGGGTAATTGTATCATACCACCAATCAGGTCTTACACACTGAGGTTTTTTTGGATGGTGGAGATTTATGATGCCAATGAGGTGATCATTGTGACTCCCTAAGTCCATGTCATATATTCACAGTGTGAGAAATAATGGATATAAAATACTCCACCTCATTACATATGGATGTGGGGATTTCATGCAGGGATATCCCATTGGATGATTAATATAGGGCTTGGTCTTTTGGAAGGCGTCCTACATATCTTGGTTATGGAAGGAATCATATTCATCAGAGTTTAATCATTTCTCAATCAGTTGGTGGATGAGGAAGGATCATCATCCTTTGGTAGATATTGAGTCTTGATGGTCAGAATATCAAAGACATGGTAGAACTTACACCGAAGTGGGTGCCCATTTGAGCTCAAAACATAGGAAGGTGTCCTATGTATCCTGGTTATGGAAGGAATCAAAGTCATCGTAGTTCATTGGGTTGAGGATTACACATTGAGCATGCCCTTACTGAATGATATGATTATCGCAACTTACCAATCACTTGTGATTTATACTTAGTGTGGGAAACAAGGGATGTAAAATGACTAGTCTCGTTACTTGTGGATGTGGGACTTATGTGATAGGACTTCCCTTTGGATGTTTATTATGGATCTCAGCCCTTAAGAAGTCATTCTACGTATCTTGGTTATAGCAAGAATTAGATTCATCATAGTTCAATTAAATTGGGGCTTACACACTAAGATTTCCCATTATAGAGGCTGGATAAGGTTATCAATTCCTAGGATGCCCTCTTAACATGGTCTGCTTATCTGAATGAAATATGTTGATTATCTACTCGACATACCTTGATTGTCTGCTTGACATGTTGGAGGATGTTTGTATGACATGTCTAAATACAATCACATGATCCTGTTGACTTGTCTGAGGGACATCACATAATTTGGATGGCATGTCTAAAGGTCATCGCATGACCAAGGCTGACTTGTCTGGAGGACATCACAAGACCTAGATGGTTGATCCTAGAAGAAATCACATAATCTCATTTGACATATTTGGAGGGAATCGCATGATCCAGCTGACTTTCCATGTTTTCAACGTAAAATTCAATTGGAACACTTAGAGGGAATTTTGGGAGTCAATGTGACATATCTGGAGGGTGATACATGTCATGGATGACTTGTTTGGGTGTCATCGTGAATGTCGGGTGACATTTTTGAAGGATTCCACAAGATCTTACTGGCTTGTCTGGATGATGTCGTGAAAGCCAATTGACACACCCAAGTGCTTTTATGAGACTCAGCTGACATGTGTCGGTGCTTCCATATAATTTGGGAAACATGTGTGAGGGACATCATAAGGTCTTCATGAAAATCCCAAAGGGTTTCATGATACTTGGGTGGCATGCCCATGGGGTGGCATATGACTTGCTCTCACATGTCTAGGGGACTTTTCATTATCTAAATAGTATACCGAAAGAATGTCGAGTGATCTGGGATACATGTCCTAGTACTATCGCGTGACCTCTTTGGTTCATGTGAAGAACATGAGGATCAATGTATATGTTCTTTGCATAAGTCTCCCATGTTTTATATTTTTATTTCTAACCTTTTATAGAATATTCCTTAGATTTGTTCAGTATTATCTTGTTTAAGTCTCAGGTGACTGATCAGGTATGTGGGATTTCCTTCAAATAACCCACCCAAATTCCTTCACGTGATCTATGAGTGATCACATGAAGTGCTTATGCATGCCACATGATCTTTTTAGTTGGTTCCCCATATTTTACATTCCAGAAAACAATTCCGATCACAAGATCAATTGCTCCAAGAAATCCACGATGATGCTTGAATACACCGGTGAGAGGATCCAAGGACGCATTTTATGATCATGGTTTGGGGGATTTACACTACGGGAAAAAGGGCTTTTTGCGACGGGCCTTTTGCGACGGGAATAAATCTCATCGCAAAAGGTTCGTCCAAGAGGTTATTTTTCATGGGGGTAACGACCCGTCGCAAATAACCAACTATTTGCGATGGGATTTTATCTCCCGTCGCAAATAGTTTGGTGCGGATAGCGCGCCAAACCGCACGAAGGTTATTTGTGACGGTGGGATCACACCGTCGCAAATAGTTAAGTATTTGCAATGGGGCCTGTCGCTAATAATCGGCGGCGGTTTATAGCGTTTTGCGACGACACACCTTTTGCGACGGGGCCCGTCGTAAATAACTGGAAGCGGTTTATAGCCTTTTGCGACGGGATGTCGTCCCGTCGTAAAAGGTGTGTCGGCAGGGACTATTTGCGATGGGTCTCGTCGCAAATAACTTTTTAACCGCAGACAGTAATTAATGGGGGCGTAGGTATTTGTGACGGGTCCCGCCGCAAAATATACTATTTGCGATGGGATACCCATTGCAAATAATCCCGTCGCAAATAATCCAACCTATATATAGCCTCATCGGTTTTTCCTCTCATTCCTCTCAAATTTTAGATCCTCTTTCTCTCTAAACTCGGATTTTAGAGAGAGAATTTTTCTAAGTATATTTTTTTGTTCACGAAGAAGTTGTGAAGCCGTCTGTATCAATAGAAAATCAGTCTTAAAGGTATTAATGTTTTTTTAATTTATTATTTATTTCATTTGTTTATGTCAATTTTTTTATTGTTGTTTAGTTGTAATTAAATAAAATTTAAATTGTTTTGTCATTAGTATTTATTTGTACTAATAAATTGAAATTTTTAGTATTTATTTTTAATAGTTAGTAGTAATTATTAATTATTAACGATAATTAGTAATGTATGTAATTAATTTGTAGTAATTAAGACTAATTGGTAATAAATATCAATAAATAGTAATAAATAGGAATAATTAGGAATAATTAGGAATAATTAGTAATAATTAGGAATAATTAGGGATAAATATTAATAATTAGTAATAATTAGTAATAATTAGGAATAATTAGCAATAATTAGTAATAATTAGTAAGAATTAGTAATAAATAGCAACAAATAGCAATAATTAGCAATAATTTGTAATAAATTGTAAAAATTAGTAATAAATTGTAATAATTAGTAATAAATTGTAATAATTAGTAATAAATACTAATAATTACTAATAAATACTAATAATTAGCAGTAATATTAATAATTAGGAATAATTAGCAATAATTTGGAATAATTAGCAATAATTGGCAATAATTAGCAATAATTAGCCATAATTAGCAATAATTAGGAATAATTAGCAATAATTAGCAATAATTATAAATAAATAGAAATAATTAATAATAAATAGCAATAAATAGTAATAAATATGAATAATTAGTAATAAATAGGAATAATTAGTAATAATTAGGAATAATTAATAATAATTAAGAATAATTAATAATAATTAGTAACAAATTGTAATAGTTAGTAATAAATTGTAATAATTAGTAATAAATTGTAATAATTAGTAATAAATACTAATAATTACTAATAAATACTAATAAATACTAATAATTAGCAATAATTAGCAATAATTAGGATTAATTAGAAATAATTAGCAACAACTAGAAATAAATAGCAATAATTAGCAACAATTAGGAATAATTAGAAATAATTAGCAATAAATAGAAATAAATAGCAATAATTAGCAATAAATAGCAATAATTAGTAATAAATAGAAATAAATATTAATAAATAGGAATAATTAGTAATAATTTAGAATAATTAGTAATAATTAGGAATAATTACGAATAATTAGGAATAAATACTTATAATTAGTAATACTTACTAATAATTAGTAATAATTAGCAATAATTATGAATAATTAGCAATAATTAGGAATTATTAGTAATAATTAGTAATAATTAGCAATAATTAGTAATAATTAGCAATAATTAATAATAATTAGTAATAAATACTAATAATTAGGAATAACTACTAATAAATACTAATAATTAGCAATAAATACTAATAATTAGCAAAAAATAGCAATAATTAGGAATAATTAGGAATAATTAGCAATAATTAGCAATAATTAGCAATAATTAGAAATAATTAGCAATAATTAGCAATAATTAGAAATAAATAGCAATAATTAGCAATAATTAGGAATAATTAGAAATAATTACCAATAATTAGCAATAATTAGTAATAATTAGAAATAATTAGTAATAAATAGTAATAAATATTAATAAATAGGAATAAATATTAATAAATAGGAATAAGTATTTATAAATAGGAATAATTAGGAATAATTAGTAATAAATATGAATAATTAGTAATAATTATCAATAAATAATAATAATTAGGAATAAATACTAATAATTAGTAATAAATACTAATAATTAGTAATAATTAGCAATAATTAGTAATAATTAGCAATAATTAGTAATAATTAGCAATAATTAGGAATAATTAGGAATAATTAGTAATAATTATCTATAATTAGTAATAATTACTTATAAATACTAATAATTAGTAATAATTAGTAATAAATAGTAATAAATATTAATAAATATTAATAAATAATAATACTTACTAATAAATAGTAATAGTTTGTACTAAATAGTAATAGTTAGTAATAAATAGTAATAATAAGGTATAAATAAGAATAATTAGTAATAATTAGGAATAAATAGTAATAAATAGTAATAAATAGTAAAAATTAGTAAAAATTAGTAATAAATAGTAATAGTTAGTATTAAATAGTAATATTTTGTAATAAATAAGAATAAATAATAATAATTAGGAACAAATACTAATAATTAGGAATAAATACTAATAATTAGTAATGTTTAGCAATAATTAGTAATATTTAGCAATAATTAGGAATAATTAGCAATAATTAGGAATAATTAGCAATAATTAGGAATAATTAGCAATAATTAGTAATAATTGGCAATAATTAGTAATAATTAGCAATAATTAGAAATAATTAATAATAATTAGTAATAAATTGTAATAATTAGTAATAAATTGTAATAATTAGTAATAAATACTAATAATTAGTAATAACTACTAATAAATACTAATAATTAGCAACAAATACTAATAATTAGCAATAAATAGCAATAATTAGGAATAATTAGCAATAATTTGGAATAATTAGCGATAATTAGAAAAAAAAAATTAGTAATAATTAGAAATAAATATCTATAATTAGCAATAATTAGGAATAATTAGAAATTATTAACAATAATTAGCAATAATTACCAATAATTAGTAATAAATTGCAATAAATATTAATAAATATGAATAAATATTAATAAATATGATTAAATATTTATAAATAGGAATAATTAGTAATAAATATGAACAATTAGTAAAAATTTGCAATAAATACTAATAATTAGGAATAAATACTAATAATTAGTAATAAATACTAATAATTGGTAATAATTAGAAATAATTAGTAATAATTAGCAATAATTAGTAATAATTAGAAATAATTAGGGATAATTAGAAATAATTAGTAACAATTAGCTATAATTAGTAATAATTACTAATAAATACTAATAAATAGTATTAATTAGTAATAAATAGTAATAAATAGTAATAAATATTAATAAATAGTAATACTTACTAATAAATAGTCATAGTTAGTAATAAATAGTAATAGTTAGTAATAAATAGTAATAATTAGTTATAAATAAGAATAATTAGTAACAATTTAGAATAAATAGTAATAAATAGTAATACTTAGTAATAAATAGTAATAGTTAGTAATAAATAGTAATAGTTAGTAATAAATAAGAATAATTAGGAATAATTAGGAATAAATACTAATAATTAGGAATAAATACTAATAATTAGTAATTTTTAGCAATAATTAGTAATATTTAACAATAATTAGTAATAATTAGCAATAATTAGGAATAATTAGCAATAATTCAGAATAATTAGAAATAATTAGTAATAATTACTAATAAATACTAATATTTTTTATTAAATACTAATAATTAGCAATAATTAGAAATAAATAGTAATAATTAGATATAATTAGACATAAATAGATATAATTCACTATAGGAAGACCGCGTATTAGTAGAGGTTTTTTTTCATATAGCGGCGATTTATAGAAACCGCCGCTAAACTTGGCGTCAACAATCTATTAGCGGTGTTTTTATGCATTTAGTGGCAGTCAAAGAAAAGCGTCGTAGTACCTCATTTCGCGGAGTTTTTTGGTAAATTTAACGGCGGTTTTAAGGGATATTTAATTAGCGGTGGCTATAATCGCAGCGAAATTCAGGCGTGCCACGCGCCTACTTAGCGGCGGTTAAAACCGCCGCTAATTCCGACATGATTTCGCGGCGGTTTTAACCACCGCTAAGTACATTTCCGATTACATTTAGCGGCGGTTTAAAACACCGCTAAATGTATAAGTGGTAAAACATTAGCGGTGGTTAAAACCGCCGCGAAATGCTGACTCGAAAAAAAAAACATTTCTGCTTATACTGCACCACTGCCCTGAAAAACAAACCAAACAAGAAACCATTTATCATGCCAAACATTCTCAACAGGAAGGAATTCATCATATGATTACACTAATAGAAGTATTCCCCCAATCTTAAAAATATTTCATAGGCCAATTTTTACCTCACCATGGGCTAGATAAATAGTTTTGGTTCCTAGAAACCATCAACTAATCAACTCACTTTGGAATTATGGTTTATGGTACATGATAAACTAAAAAATATATGTCTCCTCGTAATGATGAATAGCATTCACAACTATCAAAGAAGAGAAGGTTTGGTGTTACACCCAACATGGTTAACATCACTACCAACACATGTACTAAAAACATTCATGGTTTTAATCACACCCAACACAACTATCAAAGAAGAGAAGGTTTGGTGTTACACCCAACATATATACATGAAGATAACAATGGTTAACATTACACCCAACCCATATAATAAATAATAACAATAGTTGGAATTACCTTCAACCCATGTAAATAACAAGAACACTAGTTTTAATTGCACCCAACCCATATAAGAAGTCATAGGAATATTTGGAATTAAGCCCAATCTATGTAAAAACCAAGATAAATTGTCAGAATCATGTATAACCTACATAACCACAAAAATTTGGTTGGAATCACACCCAACCCATATACCAATAAGAATGATAGTAGGCATCTTATACAACTTATTATAAAGTGTTCAACATGGTTAAAAAATATCCAACCTATATAGCATCCCAAAGAAATGGTTAGCATTATTCCAAACCTAATTAACAATAAAGAAACATCATTGGAATGAATCCCAACTAAAGCACCAAGTAATAACAATAATTTAATTACACCCTACTGAAAATATACATCATTTTACTCAAGTCACTCTTACTTGGATAAGATCTCCACTATCAATTATGTTGTATATAATTCACCATCATTGAGGAATTTCTTTAAATAACTTTTAAGATATTATCATTTCACATTAATACATACCCCTCTTGGTTATCATTCCAAGTTCTACCACCAATTTAAATTTAATTCATGGATGTACATGATTAATAATTATAAACCAGAGGACCTTACACAGCCCTAACAAACCTTTCCTGAATCTCATCTATGAGGAAATCTAATTTTGTTCCATCCTGATCCATTGTTACCTTCCCTTCTACACTTGTGCATCAAACAACACATACAACATATATATAATAAGGAGAAAATTTATGCACCACCTACGCAATATTCATAAACACCCTTTCATTTAATGTTAATGAAAAAGTTGATCCAATTCAATAAGAATACCTAAATCATACAAAATACCTAAAATTATGGATTTAGAATGAAACACAAGATAACATCAAATGAAACAAGAGATTGGGGGTCACATGGATTTATACTTATAGTTTAGAGATGATAAAAATTGAAAATATTTGATTACATAAAGGATTAAAGTGTATGGATCAAAATGTGCCAAAGAAGAGAGGGGAGGGATCACTACTAGTCATTTTTCCTATAAAGAGGAGGAATGAGGGTTAAATGGGTTGACGTTCAGTCAGAATAAGAACCTTTAAAACACCATTGTTATAAAATACTTTGTATCGATGATTGACATTATGGTTCCAGGAAATAAGGTCTCTCAAGTCTACCACATAAGAAGACATTTGAGAAATAGAGGACATATTTAAAGAGAATAGAGAATATATTAGAAGATATTTAACCATTAAGAGAGAATCAGTTGTGCTAATCAAACAAAATAAGTGCATAACATGGAAAACATTACGTGGACCACATGATCCATTCTAGGTCACAAAAATCACATAACCCATAAAACATATTTTGATCACATGATTTTTCTTAATACATATAATCATGTTACCATGTGAAGGTCACATGAATCACATAAAGATTAGTAGATCATGAAAAAATCCTCAAGAGACAACCGAATCACATAAGATAGACTAATGGTCAAGGGTATGCATCAAAGTTCAAATAAATTACCATTGATTAGTTCATGGATTGATTAAGTGAGATATTTAGACAAGGTGATCACACAAAGAGGTCAAGTGACATGATCACATGATTAGGTCTCTTGTATGGTTCTTGTGATGTGGTTATGCAAATTTGTCTTGCAAAAAAATCGCACGAGAGAGGAGGTTTTGAGAGCTATGGAGCTTCATGTCACCGGTCAAATGACCATCCTCTCACCCCCTATTTATAGGGAACCTCAGGGAATATGAATGGACTTATAGAAGACCAAAAGATGTTTTGAATTCCAACCAGAGAAAGCATAAGAGACTCATGAAGTCATTTCCTACCTCATAACTGAGTCCTTGTTCCTTCGAACATCACTTTTGTGGGGGGGAATTTTTTGACGCTAGCCAAATGAGCATTGTATATTTTAGGAACAAAGAAATACCCAAAGCATAGGTATTAATATATACCCAAAGGAAAGAAAATTCTATAATCTATACATATATATTAATCACCTAGGTCACAAGGACCATGTGAACTTCAATGAGGCTCATGATCACATGACCCTAGGAACATAATGCAAAGGGGTTATGCAATTCATGTGATTTGTTCCTGATCATGTGAAGCCCCATAAAATTGCCCAATTAATCATGTAAAACCCCTCTGATTATTCTTTTTTATCATATGACATGTCATCTAACAATCTCCCAATATGTTCATAAAATAAAAGTTAGAAAAGAGGGAAGCTTCATGGGAAGGGAGTTGCATTGGTTTTCATGTGATGTGGTTACGTGCCTCATAAAAACTATTAATGATCATGAAAATCACCTCAGAAAACCATCTTGATCTAATGATATCCATTCAACATGGCTGTTTGGACATGCAACACCCTAATGATTCCAATTCCCAATGCTGAATTTACAACAGAAACATCAAAGAGCCTATTACCATAGATCATCTAACCAATGAAACAAACACATCATTCTCTTTACCACCTGAGGTTATTGTGATCATTCAAGGTTAGCCACTGAAGCTCCTCTAAGACCAATGGTTTTTTAAAGGTTTCATACACCACACATGTTATATATACAAACCAACATTTCCCAAATTTGTTCAACACATCAACAATACTACTCATGGTCTGATGATGCATCGTCACCCTCTCCACCTCCATCTCCTGTTGCCACCTGTAAGAACATTATATTGAAAATTAAATATTGTTTCATATTTATAATTAAACTTAAAACCAATAAAACTTTTCAAACTAAATGATTTTGATTTTTTGTGATTTACCTGCTCACCACCACTCGGTGCACTACCACTAGGGGCATATCTGCTCATCTGCTGATATAAATCAGTCAACGCTTTCTGCATAGAAGATATCTGAGCCCCTTGGTCTTGAACTGTGGATCGTAGAGAAGAAATCTCCCTCTGAGAATATTCAGGTATGGGCTGACTATAACCAGGAGTAGATGCGGCTGGAATCCCTGATGGCCTGCTAAAGTTCTCAGATGGTACGGGTCCCAAACCCATCCAGCGCACTCTACCAGGATTCTCCTTCCCAAGGACTTGAGAAACCGGGTCATCTTGGGAGACTGAGTAGAACTGCCTAGGATTGGCATCCCATAGTTCTTTATAGTTGTGGCGCATCTCTCTAGGTAAGAAATATTTCTGATTCTTTGTTTCTCTTGATAATGGTGACACCCTAGGGTAACATTATCAGATCTGGTGGCCTAAGTTTTTGAATATTTGTGTATTCTTCTAGATCCTTTGAGAGATTCATTATGGAGGCCATTCCTTGGTTAGTTGTGGTGCGGCGGATGTCTTTTCTTGAGATATTTGGTGTTTTCCCTTTCCACCAACCCCTTCTTTTCTAATTTATATCAATATTAATATTTTTATTATATTCTAGGGCCTTCATTTTCATCATTGGGTTTTCATTGTTGGTGGATCCCATTACGGGAATGTGTGACTTGAGCTTTGAGGTAGGTGGTTCCATCTCTAGCCTATGATAATTAGCCTAATTTCTCTTAATTTATAATTTGATATATCAAATTGGAATGACTATTTTCATTTGTTTAAGAAGGGGTTTTTAAGAGAAATGTTTTTCCATGATTTTTGATAAATTAAAATGAAATGGTTACTTTTAAAATGAAATGTTTTTCCATCTATTTGATGTTGTTATGTCACATTGAGAATCAATGGTATTCCCATTTCCTTTTTATGTTCATCCAAAAAATGGAGGTAAAACAGTTGTCCCCATATGAAATGTTACCTGATTGAACCCCATATAGTCTCACAATATCTGGAATGTTCAAGATTCTTAATTATTTCACCATAGTCGAATACTTTATCATGATAAAATTGGTGGATTTAAATAGTTAATAAGTTTATAATCCAATGGTGTAAATTTACTAAGGTAAAAGAAGAAACCTAATATTGAAATAAATAGTGACATAATCCTACATTTAGGTAGGAATAGGGAGTGAAAAAAGAATAATTGAGGGTATCTAGTGCTCATCCTAAATTTACAGACACATATAACATCTAGATACAATTTTAGCTACATCATGACTTAAAATTAGCCATCAAAACTAGTGAAAAATATCATAAAACATATTTCTGGACCAAGGATAAACAAACCATGGATACTGGTGGTTATCCTATATAAAAACCTTTTGTAGAGACAACTAAATCATGAAATAACCCTTGATGAATAGAATTTCATCATATGACATTGAACACCTATCAAGAACATCCACAAAATATAGATTTTACTTTTAACATTTTCTTAATTCATCCTTAGGATGTTCATACTGAATTAGTTCTATAAAATGTGGTGTTAACTGAATACTAACTATGAATATAGCTCCACTATTCTCCTTGGATTCTTAGTGAATTTCAGAAAAGGACTCATCGGATTCCAATCATCACTATAATCATTTAATGAATGGATTGGATTTTTTATCCTTAAGGTATTGTCCACCATCTTTCTCTTACATAGGATATAGAAAATTAAAAAAGTAAAATCCCTAATTGTAATCGATCAATGAGAAATACCTTATACATAGATCATTTTTAATGAAAATACATGCCATGATTATTCTTTCATAGTAGAATAATAATTTCTCACTGAATTGATATTGACCCCGTGATTTTAAAGAATGCATCACCACCAATTCCTCTAGTATATAGGTTGGATAATCCCATTAATTTTGTAAGAGGTGGGATGATATATGGGCCACTAAATGGTCAACTTACACAACACGCTTCCCGAACCTATACCTAAAGCATCACAATAAACCACATACAACATTCTAGTCTATGTTAACATAAATATGGGTTAGTGTTCAACCACTGATTGTGATCATAAATGTAAGAATAAAATTATGTATTCTTTTTTTAACCTTACCCATTTTTGGTAAATCTATTTTATTAGTTATGTAAATAGAGATAAATTTATAAAAAAATACCTATAATATTTATTTTGTTTTAATAAGATCATGATACAAAATTCATGACTCAAATATTACCATAAATTAACTACCCTAATTTCCATTGGATAAACTGACACCCAATGATTCTATGCCAGATACAATATGAATTTGACCTATCTAATCCAAAATCTATTCTTGGAGTACATGGAGTTAATATGGACATCCAAAAGTGTGCCCAAAACAATTCTTTGATAATAATCATTCTCCACATCAATGAAAAAGTATACTAGGATTCCAGGCATATACACCACCATAATGTATTCAATTTACTTAGCAAACACACAGTTCATAAGGGCCATAAAAATCATAGGATAATTTTTCATCCTTAATGGCACAAATATAGACTTGAAGTGGTTGTACCTTCTTCATAAATCATTATTGTGAATTAAAAATCCACTCACACTAAAATGAGGATTCCAAAAGTGAATGTTGATATTATTGAACCACATTTCCCCCATAATCTGATCAACTTGGCCACTGATGTTTGGAAAGATCTATTTTTTTATAGAAAACCTTTCCAACTTCAAATAGTTGATACAAAATCAGAGTGATATATCATGATTTATGTAATTCAACCTTGGTTGGACTACGATGAGATTCTTGGGTGAAAAAATACTTTGGATTCTAATTCATCGAACCAAATAATTAATTCCTCTAACTCAATGGAGTCCATATTGAATGAGGGAAGAGATGTAGTTTATGATTCATGTACCAAATCAATGATTAATTTTAAATCCCATTACTAATGTATACCTAAAAATTCCTCTAGAAACACCTTTAGGAACTCATATAAAATGAAAGGAAGCCCATTTTCAGAACCATTGTCATTGTATTCTAGTATAAGGGAAAATACAAGGGTTTCTCATGGCTGCCTAAATCTCTCCAGCATATTCCCTTGGTTGAGTGGGATGTATTTATAGATGAATAACACAAACAATATCTAATAAAAGAAACCATAAGTACAATATACCATAGAGAACCAAAAAATACCATAATTAAAAAACTTTTGAAAAATAAAAATTAAAACCACCACAATCACAATTATTAATTTATAGCACTCCACCCTTACTCAATGTACATTAACAGTCTACAAACTATGTAGTTTACCTAAAATATGAGTAAATCCAAATTACAGACATATTATGGTGACCTTTGGTCCATTATGTGTTGTGTTGGCAAGACATCCCACCCACACCTAGATTCTTAATCTCAAATATTTGATGCTCTTGTCTATTGGAAATTACCAAATAAAAGTACCCAAAAGCAGGGAAAAATTTACTCCAATTCCATTTTTTCACATACTAGCCAAGGTTCCCTTGCAACCCAACACCTAGGACATCCCATGGCATAGCTCGAAGTTAATTCCAGATCCACATGGTCTTATAATAACACATCATTGAACAAACAACATAACTAGTAAGCACCTAGTAAGAAGGTCGCCGGAGATGGAGGTCATGGGGTCGTCGGAGACAGAGGTTGCGGGGTCGCCGGAGACGGAGGTCGCGGGGTCGCCGGAGGTTGCGGGTCGCCGGACGGTAGGGGGTTGTCGGACGGTGGGGGTCGAGGGTTGCGGGTCGTCGGGGGGGGGGGGGGGGTTCAGGGAAGAAGGGAGGGCGGGGGTTTGGGAGAACGATCGGGGTGGGGGGGAAAGGTTGGGATTGTTAAAAAAAATACGGGTTTCGCGACGGTTTGTTAAAAACCGCCGCAAAACCTTTCGGCGAAAATGTTTAGCGGCAGTTTTGTGAACCGCCGCCACAAAACCGCCGCTAAACCCGGTTTTTCCCGTAGTGATTAGATATAATTAGATATAATTAGATATAATTAGATATAATTAGTAATAATTAGTAGTAATTAGTAATAATTAGTAATAATTAGATATAATTAGATATAATTAGATATAATTAGTAATAATTTGTAATAATTAGATATAATTAGATATAATTAGTAATAATTTGTAATAATTTGTAATAATTAGATATAATTAGTAATAATTGGTAATAATTAGTAATAATTAGTAATAATTAGATATAATTAGATATAATTAGATATAATTGGATATAATTAGATATAATTAGTAATAATTAGATATAATTAGATATAATTAGATATAATTTCTAATAATTAGATATAATTAGATATAATTAGATATAATTACTAATAATTAGTAATAATTAGTAATAATTAGTAATAATTAGTAATAATTAGTAATAATTAGTAATAATTAGTAATAATTAGTAATAATTAGTCATAATTAGTCATAATTAGTCATAATTAGTAATAATTAGTCATAATTAGTAATAATTAGTCATAATTAGTAATAATTAGTCATAATTAGTCATAATTAGTAATAATTAGATATAATTAGATATAATTGTCCTTGCTTGGTTGGTAACCTTGCAAGTAGAGTTTCGATAGGATAACCCAAGTCATTCCCTTCTCATCTATAAGAATTATCTCACATGACCCTTTACATAGACCATTCTTCCTTGAAAATTTAAGGGAAAGATACTGATATCCCCTCAAATTTTTAAGGAAGAATGATCTATGTAAAGGGAGAGAGATGATTCTTAGAGATGAGAATGGCATTACTTTGGTCTTCCTATTGCAACACTACTTGCGAGGTGATCAACCATGCGAGGACAATTATAGAGTTTACATTGGACACGACTGACATAAACTTTTTATTTCACGTGTACTGACAATTGGAGACCCTTTGAGATTTGAACATGTTATGAAAATAGAAAAGCCTGTTGTAAATATTGATATTTTTAATATTTTATAAATTTTTTATTATTTTAATAATATTAATATTGTTTTTTCATAAATATTGGTAATATAATTTTTTTATTAGTAATAATTAGATATAATTATAATTAGTAAACGAAGACCGCTTGGATAATGAAGGGAAAATTTGTAATCATCTCCACAATGATGATTACCAAATTTCCTTTCATTATTTATGCAGTTTTCATTTTGCTAAGTATTGATAAGTATTGATAAATTAGTAATAATTATCAATAAATAGTAATAAATAATAATAATTAGTTAGGAACAGTTAGAAAGAAATTTTAATAAATTTTAATAAATTCCAAGAACCTGGCACAATTTCCAGTGGATTGACGATGCTCCTTTTTCTCGATGACTTTTCTCCTTTCAACTCTCATCGACTCAAAAGAATATGAAAAATGTGTTGCTACATAGGCATATTAAATTTCGTATACACGATATTGGATATGCATTCGTAGGATCATATTGTTTATAATGTTTTCAGGAGGTGACAGTTGGAAGAAAACGATTCATCGACGAAAAGGGGGTTCTTTTGTCGGATAGCTCATTTACTTGCATCTTTCTCACACTGAAATCACAATAAAGCATCTGTTCGGGGATACATATATTCATTCTCATGCATATGAGAATGAATATGCATACCGCCGACCAGATTCTTCATTCTGATTTGAGTGTGAGAAAGATGCAAGTAAATGAGCCGTCAGACAAAAGAGTAGTCGTCAATCCACTGGAAATTGCATCGCCTTTAATTAATGGTAATTATTAAGAAGTAGTAGTAATTATTTATATTATTTCTTCAGATAGTATTTTTATAATTTCAAATTATTCAAAAATAGTGATGATTTTATATTTTATAGAAAAATATGGAACAAGGAAGTCAACATCAGTCATTATTAGATGATCGCGCTTGGATAAATCATCGCAGAAATCCAAATGGTTCTGGTTTAAATCCTATATATATTGAGGTTGTTGAAGCTTTATTAGCATTTTCATCATCAAAACTAGAATATGTTTTATAAGTCACAATTAAGTGTCCTTTTAAAAAATGTGCTCTGAGAATGTTTGACACATTTGACAAGGTTGGGGGACATCTCTTGCGGTTTGGTTTTCAACTAGATTATGTTTTTTGGTATCAACATGGTGAACGCAGTTCTAGAGAAGATACTGATAACTTGATTTTGGATCCATCATAGTTCCAAAATTTAGTACATGATATTGCAGGTCCATTTTTTCAACAAAATGAAACTCACGATGATATTGATTTAACTCCTGAGTTGGCACCATCTGAATTTTATGAGTTTTTTAGGTTTGCTGAGGATGCATTATATCCTGGTTATAAGATAAGAAAATTAGAAGCAGTTATAAAATTTATGGTTATTAAATCATATAATTCAATGTAAAACAACCATTTTGATCAGATATTTTCTTTGGTTAAAACACTATTACCTGAAGGAAATGTGTTACCTGCAAATTACTATAAGAGCAAGAGGTTGGTTTGTAATATGGGCCTTAGTTATCGGAAGATTCATGCCTGTGCAAATTATTGCATCTTATATTCTGGTGAAAATGAGTCATTGGATAGTTTTCCAACATGCGGAAAATCGAGGTATAAAAAAGCTCAACTAGGGAAGTCTGGATCGATTCCTATAAAACAGTTGAGATATTTCCCCCTTACACCCAGGCTGCAACATTTATTTATGTCTCATAACAAAGCATCAGTGATGTCATGGCACAAAACCAATATTTCAATAGGTAAAAGATTGAAGATGGTGATTCATGGAAACATTTTGATCGTCTCCATACGTCTTTTTCTTTAGAAGCCCGAAACATGCGATTGGGTCTTTCTACTTACGGTTTCTGTCTGTTTGGTTCTTATGGTAGTCAGTATTCATATTGGCCTGTCTTTAAAACTCTGTAAAATCTACCTCCATGGATGTCGATGAAAGATCCCTATATCTTTTTGACCTTATTAATCCTAGGACATCCGAAAAATAATATTGATGTTTATTTGAAACCATTGATTTATGAGTTAAATTCATTGTGGAGTAAGGGTGTTAGTACATATGATGTTGCTGAGAAACAAAATTTCACATTAAAAGATGCATTGATGTGGACGATAAGTGACTTTTCGGCATATGGCCTGTTATCTGGCTAGAGTACACATGTTCTGAAGTCATGTCCTTACTGTATGAAAGACAAAAAATCTTTTATGCTCGTCAATGGAAAAAAACCTTTCTATTTTGACTGTCATCGTATATTTCTTCCAACCGATCATCCTTTTCGAAGGAACAAATATCATTTCAGAAAAGGCACAATTGAAAGGGATGAACCTCCAAAAATGATCTTAGGTACAGAGTTAAAATTAGTCATATTTTCATTACCTCCCATCACATTTGGGCCAACAATAACCAACAAACAATTCATGGCTTTGGGAAAGAACATAATTGGATAAAACGAAATAGTTTTTGGGATCTCTCATATTGGTCTGATTTGTTGGTCTGCCACATGTTGGATGTCATGCACATTGAGAATAACTATTTTGATAATTTATTTCATACAGTTTTGGATACACCAGGTAAGACCAAAGATACTATAAAAGCACGATTAGATCTTGCCCAAATTTTCAGGCGATCGGAACTTGAACTGATTGAAAATGTCAGATCATAGAGGTCAATGAAGCCAAAAGCAGCTTATACACTGTCCAAAGAGAGTCGTTTATTATTTTGTCAGTATATTGTAGATTTGATACTTTCAGATGGTTATGCTTCCAATTTGGAAAGATGTGTTAAGAATGGTCATATTACCAGATTAAAAAGTCATGATTTTCATGTTATAATGGATAGACTTATGCTGATTGGATTCAGAGGTTTGTTGAATTCTATGATTTGGGATTTGATAACAGACATATCATATATTTTTCAAGACATTTGTGCAGCGACAACTAACTATGATGCGCTAAGAAAACTAGAAGAAGATGTTGCTGTAATTATATGTAAACTAGAAAAAATCTTTCCACCTGCTTTCTTTGACTCAATGGAACATCTGATATTATATTTTCCACATGAAGCTAAATGTGGAGGTCCAGTTCAGTTTCGATGGATGTACCCATTTGAGAGATGCATGCAGAAATTGAAGAAAAAAGTATGTAACAAAGCATCAGTTGAAGGCTCAATTGTTGAATCTTATTTGCAAGAGGAAATTTCTTTTTTCTACTCTCACTATTTTGAATCTAAATATCCCTCAAAAAAAACCTCATGGGACGGAAAAAGGGAAATTTTAATGATGAAATGGACAATCATTTATTAGTTTTTAATCATCCAAATCTCAGCTTTGGTGGAGTTCAAGAATGATGGATTTCAGACGATGAACATCACAGATCTCATATATATGTTCTTCTCAACTGTGAAGAAATGAAAACATTTGTAATGTGATTTATTCTATCACTTATTCTATAATTTCTATTACAGTATGTAAACTTATTTTATTTGTAGGTTATATGATTATCATATCAAGAAACAAGTTCCACAAATTACAGCAGTCGCTCTTGAAGAACGCAGACAAAAAAATTCTCAATGGTTTCAAAAGCTGGTAACATAAATTATTGATGGTTTATTATCAATTCAGTTTACTATTTATTATATTGATAATTTTTTACAAATTTTCAGGTGTCTCAACATGATAATAAAATTGATAAGCGACTGTGTATATTGAGTAACCCACCATCCAAAATGGTTAAATCTTATAATGGATATGTGGTGAATGGTTTTTGATTTTATACACGTGCATATGGGGAATCAAAAAAAACAATGAATAGTGTATTTTATTTGATAGGATCGCATCATAGAGAAACTGAAGTTGATTTTTACGGCATTCTGGATTAAATTATTGAGCTATGTTATCTTGGAAAAAATTACATAACGATGTTTAAATGTTGGTGGCTGGATACTGAGAGATGCTTGAGTGTTCATCTGACTCATGGGATCGTCGATATTCAATATAAAAGTCTTCTTGAAGTAAATTAACTATTTTTACTGGCTCAACAGGCATATCAAATTTATTAAACAAAGTATTGTGCTACTTCAAGAGACATGGGTGATTAGTGGAGCATAATAAAAATGATATCTAGGGAAAATCAATTTACTCAAATTTAATGTGGTTCCACTAAAGTGGAAGAAATTGAAATTTTTCAAGAGACTACTCAAAATCTATATTTTTCACAAAGACATGTGAATATCGATGAGGACACCCCACAATTAAGGGTCCATAGTGACGAAGATGTTAATAATTTTACAAATGAAATTGAAATGACAAGGGATGATGAAAGTGAAACTCATATGGATATTGATGATGCCAAGGAGGAATATTAAGATATTGACATCGTTAGATATGAAGATGATGATGAAGGTGAACATTAGCATAGTTAAATGCTGGTTATGATCATAACTAATATATATATATATAATAGTTATTTTCAACTATCTGCTAACAACAATCATTTTGTGTTTTAGATGGACTTTGATATATTGCATGAGTTAGAGGAGGCTGAGATACCTTTGGATGAGGGGGATGTGGGATCATCTGGCCCTCGGCCTAGTGGTTGTTCAGGAGTTACGCGGAGGGGGTGCGGTCTTGCATGACTGATGATTCCTAACCCTATCCCCGAGCGATGTCCACATCTTGGCTTCGATCCACGCACACTAAGATATGGTAACCTGTATATTTTAGTTGGATTTAATTAATTTATTTATATATATACTAATTGTTTGATTATTTATTCTTTTTTCACAGTTTTTCACATGTAGCTATTGAACAGGGGAGCGCTATCTTGCGCAATTATTTTTCTCAGCCATGGACCACATGGGAACAAATTATCATTGATGTGCAGATCGACATGTACAATCATTGACTGGTACGTAAATAAATAATATTTATTTCGAAATTTATTTTATTAATAACTTGATATTATAAATTATTTGAAGGGTTTATGGTATCCCATCGATGATAGAATGCATGACGATGTCCATGAAGCATGGGAGGTGGCTATGCGTGAGCGTTTGCGTCAGTTTTTGCACAATTTGAGAAAGATGGCCATTAATAAAGCAGGAGCGACAGTGTTTGATGAGTTATGTAGAGCCCATCGACCAGACTACATTTCATCTCAGGTTTGGGATGGATTATGTGCACACTGGTTGGGTGGTGGATTTCAGAGGAGGTCATTGGGTCGGTAGAACTAGGGGAGACAGGAGGTGACGCATCGAGCTGGTAGCCGTACATTCAGTACGCATAGAGAGCATCTGGTAAGTATTTTTTTAAAATATTTTATATAACTTCAAATATAAAAAGTTTATTTTATATTCATATAGGAAGTAGAGCATCCCGATATTACAGAGTACGATGTTTATCGGAGGATGTACAGTGATCCAGCCACCGGATAGATTAGAGGTGATCGCTAGCGTCAAATTGTGGTTAGTCTTATTTTTTTAAGTTTGACAATTAACTACATATAATATTTTCACAATTTTAATTTCAAATTGGAATTGAAGGAGTCATATGAGGCTGCGACTTCTCAGACATAGGCTGAGGGTCAGGATGAGGCGACTGATCAGACCAGTTCCCACCATTCCGACAAGGCAGCATGGATGCAGGTGACTCAGTATGGCTTTGAGAAGGGCCGAGTAGTTGGTATCGGCTCTCATGTTACTCCTGGTACTTATTATGGTACTTCTGCAATGCCGGCGTCCATCTCGAGAGGAGATTGTGGAGAGGCATCATCTTTTGGCTCACAGTATCAGGAGTAGTTCCGAGCTCAGAATGACCTTATAGAGAGTTTGCAGAAGCAGCAATAAGACATACGTTAGCAGCAGCAGCAGCAGCACGGGGAGGAGATGCGTCGATGGCAGCAGTAGCAGAAGCAGCAGCACGAGGAGGAGATGCATCGATGGTAGCAGCAGCATCACGAGCATATGGAGTACATGCGTCGTCTTACTCGTAGTTTAGGGATAGAGTTTCCTCCACCAGCTCCTCCACCGCCTCCAGAAGACGACCCCCCCAGTGATATTTTTTATGTCAAAAACATTTGAATTTAAATTTGTTGTAATATGAACTATTTATAGTTTCTGTCTTTTATATCGGTGTGATTATTACATAATTTAATTATTTATAATTTATGATTTGTTTTTGTGAATATTGAGAATTTTAATATTTTTTATTTTTTTATTATTTTAATAATATTAATATTATTGTTTCATTAATCATAATTTTATTAAATATATTTTTTCAGTATTATATTTTTTAATATTTTTTTATTTTACTAATAAATATAATAATAATAATAATAATATTTTATGATTTTTTTTATATTTTTTTGTGAATATTGAGAATTTTAATATTTTTTTTTATTTTTTTTATTTTAATAATATTAAAATTAATTTTTCAATAATCATCGTAATATTTTATGATTTGTTTTTATTTCTTTTTGGATATTGAGAATTTTAATTTTTTTAATTTTTTTTATTATTTTAATAATATTAAAATTAATTTTTCAATAATCATAATTTTAATACATTTATTTTTTAAAAAAATTTATTTATTACTTGCGATGAGATCTGTTGCGATGGGATCCCGTCGCAAATAGTCTAAATAATTTTTTCTTAAAAAAGGTATTTGCGATGGGATTACGGGCCCGTCGCAAATACTCTAAAAAAAATTAAAAAAAACATTTGCAATGGAATTACGGGCTCGTCACAAAAGAGATTATATATATATAAAGTATATAATCAGAGACTTATTTGCGACGGTGTTTTCTGCAATGGGCTATTTTCGATGGGGCCCCGTCACTAAAGCCTATTTGCGACGGGATCCCGTCACAAATACCTTGAATTCTAGTAGTGTTATAGTCATCGCCACCAAAATTATTCACTAATTTTCATGGCGTGTATCGCATAAATCCATGCTGGATTTGGTGGGGGATTTGATTTCATGTGTTTCATGAGATTTTGTTGTAGGTCATTCTGGGGGTGTCACATGATTTTTAGTGACTGTTAGACCATCCCATCAATGCTCTGTTTATTGTATTATATCCCATTAATGGGGTCTTTCCTAATCATGTGGGTATGCCAATGGATTTTTATATTGTGAGGATAATATTTCCAAGGGCCTTTATGAGATCAGGGAACCTGTTGAAAAGGCCTTCTCATGATCTTAGGGGACATGTCTGGGACCTTTTACGAGATAAGGATGGATTTCTAGAGAACTCTCATGAGATCATTCCATAATATCGTAGGGCTTTTGTGAGGTCTTGTCGAGCACACGAGCATGTCCCTTGATGTTCGAAACCATAATCGGATCATACCTTTTCTCTTTTATTTTCTTCTTTTATTTTTCAATGGCTTGGGGATCTTGAAACCTTGCATGAGTGTTATTGAAGACAATCACTCTCCCCACCAGTGATTCATCACGTCACCAGAAAAGGGTTCTATGGTGATGTGTGATTATTTCATAGAAAATACTTTTGTTTCCATTATAGAGCTAAAGGGGGAGGGCAGAACCACTTGGAAATATCTGAATCCCTTTCTGTGGAGAGGGTGACATGCCAGCAGGCTCTCACTTGGTGAGGTGGACATGTCAACATGGGATTTTGGGGTCACATGAACCATATAGGGAACATCACATGATGTTTATGACTGCAAGAAGCTCCCTTCTTTTCCCCTTTTTATTTCCTTATTTATTTTACAAGGGGCTAGGGTCTCATGTGTTTTCATGATTGTTTTTGAGTACAATAATTCTCCCCATTGGTGATGTGTCACATGAAAAAAAAGGTTTTATGGAGTTTCATGATCATTATCATGTGAAATAACTTATTCTTGCCTTTAGATCCAAAGGGGGGGAATGAGACCACCCAGACATGTCTGAATTCCTTCACGTGATGGGGGTGACATGATAGTAGGATCACACATGACCATGAAGACCTGTCATCGGGTCTTCCATGGTGTTTTAAAAGCTGTACGGGTGAATCATGTGAGATTTAAAAAAAGATACTCTTTCCTTTTTGATATTTTCCTCTCTATTTTCCAAGTATTTTTGGATGGATTTTCGTGTCTACTGCCTGAAAAAATGCATGACCCAGGGGAGCTTGTATGGTAGCCACCGCATAATCACTGATTGTATGGGACGCCTTTGAAAGAGTATAAGGACTTGTCAAAGGGGTTCCATGGTATCTACCTCAAGTTAAGAATTTTACATTTATCCTTTGTGTGCCCTTCTGAAGGTCTCATGATCGCATGTATCTTAGACACTTAACTGATCCATTAGTAATGGACACCTTTTCTTTATTTTATTTTTGGGGGAAATAATACCCATATTCAGGTATTTCTTCCCTTGTGAATTTTTAGATTCTCATTTGGAGGGAATTAAAAAATTTCCCCCATATAAGTGACATCTGTAGGGATAAGTGCTCTCTTCTAAGGAAAGTAAATGCACACTTGAGGCTTTGGCATTGTCCCCAATCAGTGTCTTCGAGTGATGCTTATTCTTCCAGGTGATGTTTGGTATTCCGTGAAATTCATTACAAATAGGGGATAGGAGAGGGGTTTATTCACCAGCTACCCCACTTCTCAGAGCTCTTATGACCTGCCTTTCTTACTCACGATTATTCTCAGGCTTGGGTAGCAACCTACCCATGTGGTGTACTAAGTCAACTGGTTTGTCATGTGGAAAAACAATTTGCCTCACTTACCCCTCTATATATAGACATTATGGAGTTGATTCAGAAATTTATAAAGACTTTGAGGAAGTTCCCTCATCCTACCAACAATTATCCCAATAGTGGGATAAAATATTTTAAGGAAATGAGCCCTCTGGCACAAGCAAAGGGTGATGCCTCTATTGAGGGAAGAATATGCGGGAATTCCTCTCCTTCCTCAGTAGCCAAAAAATATCAAACACGGTTTGGGTTGATCTATAAAAATATTCACACCTTGATTACTGAGACTCCTCTAGAAACATTTCATTACCAAGAGGAATGCCTTCATCAACTATTTGATGACTTGGGGGAAAATGGATTTGATCACCAACCACTGTAAAAAACCATGAGACAAATTATAATCACTAAGAAATATTTGGACACCAATGAGAGGGGATTATGTTATCTTGAAAATTATTATCCCATTGCTGAATAGATGAAGGATTCCTTTGAGGCCTTGGAGCATAGTCGCTAGTTTATTTCTGACTTTCAGGCCTAGATGGATACTTGAACCATACAAATATGGATATTTGATGAAATCATAGCTTGCCTAAGGTCTGACCACTCAGAATCATCATCCTTTTTGGAAACCTCTCGAAAAAAGATGATAAGCTATCTAATTTTATAACATTCCAAGTTTTTAAAAAGAAAAACTATGTTTGATAGTGAACATGATACACCATGTCGAGCTTAAATGAATGACTAAATATTATTATTTAACTGTTACCATTAAACTATTCAATAGAATAGAAGGAATGAAAAATATTAACTGAATTATAAAAATATGGTTTTCACACGTATAAATAATTATTTGAGAAATTAATTATAAATTAATGTAAAACCCTTTTTAAAATAAAAGGAAATGTTTTTCTAAAAACTATTTAAATATGCACATGTGTGTTTTATTCCAATAAAAAATAAAATCACTATTTTTGTACTATATTTATGAGATATATATGTAAAATATTCAATATAACATTTATCATTCATCATATTTATTTTCTAGATATGATATTTGAACAAATCCAATTTTATGGATAAAAGAAGTGTTTTTCTAAAAAGGCATATTTGCTGCCTTTTGATGGAACAATTATTTTAAATCTATTTTTTGATAATTTTATAAATTATATTTGAAAAAATAAAATTATCCTTTGAAATAATAATTAAAAACTTACTTTTGTTGAATTTTTTGTATTTTTATGATAAGTTTCATGTTTTGATGAATTGTGAAAAAATATTGCATTTTAATTGAAAACTGTTTTTCATCAAATTTATTTATAGTGTTAAATTATATATTAGAATGGTTTTAAATTGTAATTAGATAATTTTTTATCATTATATAAAATTTATGTCATTTTAATCATTTTCATGTTGAATTTGGATATAAGAACATTTCAATCTTTTGAAGTTTCTTACTTTAAAACCCCATTTTCTCGTTCTCTCAATAGGATTAATTTTTCATTAATTTCTACAATTTATTTTTTTTCGAATTTTGAAAAATAAAATCCATATTTGGAATTATAATGTCTAAATTTATTAAATAGTGCCTTTTATTTTTCAACATTATGAATAGTAAATTTGGAAAAAAATGATGTGATTAAAGGTAAATCGGGTAATTATGGGTAAAAATAATATTATAAATATTATAAAATTACCCTAAAACTTATCTTAATTTCATTGGATGAGTGTGTTTCAACTAAAAACATCATTGGAATGAAATTATAACCTTTTAATGCTACTTGGATGAGTGTATGAAATTTATAATATTATATTCAAAGAAAAGTCAATTTTTTCACACTTTAGTTTTTAACTAGTAAATTATTTTTAATATGGGTTTATATAGGGTATTTTTTCAATTATAAATAGTATTTTGAAATAAAAAATGGTTATATTTATCATGATAATTTATTTTTAATTTTTATAGAGTAAATAATTAAATTAAAGGCGTGCACAATGATGATGCAGTAATTGTTTAATTAAAAGAAATATCAAACAAATGATATTAAAAATACTAAAATAAATATAATTTGAGATGATTAATGTCATCCATGAATTTTTTAGATTAATTTTAAATTCTATTTTTGTTTTAGATTTATTGGTTCAAATTTATATTTTTTTATGATATTTTTTAAAATTTAATTAATATATAGTGTCGAAATAGACAATAATGATATTTTAAAATAAATATTATTTTTTAAAATTATATATAATTTCTAAAAAACTCATTTTTATTCAATAATTGTGATAAGTCCTAAAATATCATCAATGACTCATTTATTGGTCTTTTGGAATTTTATAATAATTATATTAACCATCAAAATGTAAATTACATGATATCAAGGTAAGAACTAAAAAGTTTAAATAATGGTTAAAATAAAAAGATAAGGATTAAAAAATATGACAAATTTGTATAATTTTTATTGGATGAATTTTTGTCGACCCATAATCATCCTATATTTGAAAAAAATTAGTTGGGATCCATTTGAAAGATAAAATTAATTTATAATAATTTAATAATTTGAATAATTCCAAGAGTGCCCCACCCTTATCCTATAAAAAGGTACTCCTTATTATCTTTTTGTAACCTTTAAAAACCTATTTGTTTCAGACAATATATACTCCAATACCTTCTTAAAATCCATCCCCACATTCTATATTCCTTATTTTATTCAGAACACCCTCCTTAGATGTGTTAAGGTGTAAATCAAACGAGATCGTCATAAGAGGAGGTATTGTTTTTAATTAAGTGTTTCTATTTTATTTTTTCTTCAATTTCTATAAAATATTCTTAAACCATGATAAAATAATAACTATATTATCCTCAATATACTTATATGTTATTATATTAATATAATCACATAAATCCATCTCCAATCTCATCAAATGGGAAATGAATTATTCTTTTGTGTGTATGGAGGACTACCACCTCACGAGCCAATATAATTCATTTTCCATCACCGTCCCTAAATAGTGGTTATAATGATGGAATTAATGTTTATTTGTAATATTAATGACATATTCATCATTATAAAATAATAATATATTATTTAAGTTCCAACATTTCCATGCACATCAAAATGATAATGTTGTTCATGCGTACGTGTGAACTATCACCTCCACGAAGTGATGTGATTAAATTTTCATCATTGTATCACATATATTATATATATAAGTATATTTAAATTATTAATATTATATTAATTATATTACGATCATTCTTTAAAGATAATATTATACTTACCTTATTTCCAAAAATGATCATTGAAAAATGAAAACGTTACTCATTCGTATGTATGACCTACCGTCTTCATGATTATAACATCATTAATTTTTCATGACCATACATAAATGGTTTGATTTAAAAGAATAATTGATGTGTAAAAGTTATTATTATGCCATGAATATTATTTTGTAGATTATTTATTAATTCCAATTTTCCTATTTACATAATACCAAAGTCATTTTTGACTCAAGTATCAAATATCATCAAAACATACAACATGAACTTAAATAATTAATTAATTATTATAACATGGTAATAAGTGATATAAAATTAATAACAAACTTAAAAAGGTTTTAAATAAAGTAAATAATTAACCTAAATTTATTATTCATGAATGTAAAGGACATGTGTGGCGATTCAGACTCAAGTTAAGGGACTTCGTCTCAATCTCCTTTTATTGAGACATATCTTGATGTTATTTACTTTATTATTTTATACGGTGTATATACAGATATTTTGACTAGTTATATCATGAATATTCTCAATTATAATGATATTTAATGTTTTTTTAATGTTATTATTTAATGATTTTTATGATTCAAATTTTTTAAAGTGGTATGGGACACTTTGATTTAAAAATATCTTTTTAAATGTTTTAATATTTAATTTCAAAATCTTTTCCTCAATGTTAATATTATTAATATTATTTTATATATAAAGTAAATTTTATTTAAAATTTAAATTTAATTTAAATTTTTTCAAAAATGAATATTTTTACATGTTTTATACAGAACATTTTCACAAACGACAAAAGGAATATTTTATTTATAACGTACACAGCGATAATGGATTTTCCACCGCCATCTCCATTTTTTATTTTTTTATTTATTTGGAAGATTTAATGTTTTATTAATTTAAAAATTCTCTATTTTTTTGGTTATTTTGGTACAAAAATGGTTTTTCAAAAGAAATGTGTATTTTGTTTTGAAAATAGGATTTTGATAAATAATGGTATCTGAAAGTGATTTGAATACAAGTTTAAAATAGTATTCAAATAATGAAATATTTTATTACATGTTGTGGTTATTAGAAATTACAAATTATGGGTTCACCCAGATAGTTTTAGGTGATCCCATTATATCCTGAATGGTGGGTGCACCTAGATAGTGCTATAATGTATTGGGTACTCTGAAGATGGAATTTGACCATATAGTTATTCCATTTGTAAGGGTTCTATTTGAGGATTCCCCAAGGAAACTACATGAATTTTATATGCTTTATAATGAGTTTTTATGGGGATAATTTGTTTTAGAAGGTAAAATAAATGATATTTATAATGTAATGATATTTACTTTTATAGGTAAAATGTTATATTTTCAAGGAAATTGTTTTTCATGGGTTTTTGTGTTTTTACTGAACTAATGGGTTCCTTTATTTTTATGTCCTTTATTGAAATTTTTTTCTCATTTAAATTTTTAATTTTTTTTTCATGGGTCTTATGATTGGTAAGGAAAAAAGAAGATGTCATGATTAAGGTATTCAATATGCATCTTGAAAAGAAATCATGTTTTATTTTAAAAGGGTTTCATTTAGTGGAAGAAATGGATACTGAGTATAAGTGTCCACTTGTAATGTATGGGTTTACTATGTTAGAGTTTTTTCTAATTCTCTAAAACTCTAGACCAAAAATATATTTGGTAAAATAATGTGATTTCTTGTTTTAAAATAATTAGAATATGTAATGTTTGATGTCGGGTCCTTATAGTTGGTGTCAAGAAAGGTTTAGAAAACCTTGGAGATTAGGATGTTTTCTTAAGAGTTATGGATATCATCATGGGTTTATAATTTTCAGGATGATAATAATTTCATTGTCTTTGAAACCCATTTGAAGTCTTTCAGTTATGAAAATTTAAGGTGACTAGTGGTATTTTTTAAGGCATTTATTTTTGAGGTAATTATAATTTACTACTTTTTTAGATGAAAAATTAAAGGTATGCGATAACCTTTTTGTTTAAAACATGTTGTGGTTATTTTTAAGGATTTATCATATTTATGGAAATTTTATAAGAATTATATAGTTTTAGAAAAATCATAACCCATAGGATGGGTGACAACCTATCACATCCGGTAAGGTCATGGGAATCGAACCCACAACCAAAGGGCTATTAGGTTGGTATGGAGTATGATATTCTCCAATGATACCAACTGTAGGATCGAAACGATGATGTATATTCTCAATATACAAGAGGGGGGTGAATCGTATACTTTAAAAATTCTTTGGGAAATTTTAAATTTGGTTAGACACCTTTCTATTGTTTAACAAAGTTAAACAAGTTTAATTCACAAAACCTATAAGTTATACAAACTTTCTTGATTCTGAAAATGTGATTCCGAGAATGTAATTCTTGAAATGTGGTTCTGTAAATGAAACTCAACAAAAGTTTAAAAAGATAAATATTTTACCTTAAAGCCTATAGAATCTTACTAAATCATAGTGTACAAGAATAAGGAAGTATAAGATAGTTATACTTTCCTCAACAATCAAAATACAGCAGAAAACTTGAAACAATACAAGTAACAAGTCATAAATCTTTTAACCCAAAGAGAAGGGTACCAAAAAACCATAGATAAAGGTCCCTTGATTTATACTTTCAATGTCTTACCCACACTGGGATAAGCCCTCGATACAAAGATCAGAGTCTGTCTTGCTATCCCCGCAAGCCCTCGATTCTTCAAGGTAGTTGGCACCTCTGTCTTCCTATCCCCAGAAGCTCTTGAATGTACTCAGAAACATTCAGAGTCACATGAAGCAATTCTGAACAAGATGTTCAGTACCCACAAAGCGTGAAAGTATCTCTCTCTAAAAATCACTTCAATAGCATGTAATCTCTAGATTGATCAACTTGTTCATCAAAGTTAACATTGTGAGCTCGTTAAAATGACATCCTATTTATAGGCACATTCTCAACGGTCAGCTCCCTCCTCCAACGGTCATATTTTTCCTTGAATTTCAGAGGGACCTATACATGTGTCACTCAAAAAATGGTTAGTAATTAACTAAATACCCGACATCATTTTATAACCAAACATGAGTAAGAAAAAATATGGTTACTTAACCAAATTCATTTTTTGGAGTGTAAGGAAAAAATGAAAGTTCGGAGTCTAACCAAAAACTATTCGGTGTCTATAAAACATGGATATTAAGATTTTGTATTCCAAGAATTTGGAACCTGAGTTCTATAGAATTCCAGAGTCTGAATTTCAAGGAAATTTGGAGTCTGAATCCATAAGAATTCAGAGTCTGAACTTACAATGTTCAAAGTCTGAATTCAGAGAACTCAGAGTATGAACTCAGAAATTTCAGAACCTGAATTTATATAATTCAGAGTCTGAACTCATAAATTTAGGAACCTGAATTCAAAGAATTAGGAGTTTGAACTCAGAATGTTCGGAGTCTGAATTCAGAGAACTCGGAGTCTAAACTCAGAAAGTTCGGAACCTAAATTCATAGAATTCGAAGTTTGAACTTAGAAAGTTCGGAACCTGAATTCAGAGAATTTGGATTCTAAACTTAGAAAGTTCAGAACCTAAATTAATATTTCTTTATATCTAATTATTTGAGATTCTGAGGTTTTGGATATGAAACCGAATTTTATACTTATATAAAATATGAACAATGAAAAAAATTGTAAGGATAAATTTTCTTGGGGAAGGAAAATTCTCCTTATGAAAGTTAAGCATAGGGTAAAATAGATTTGCCTTAAGATAAGGTGTTTTTGATTTCCAAAACAAGAAGGAATGGAAAATTCATAAGGAATCCTTATTGACTCAACAATATCCCCCTTTTTGGAAAGTTCAAACATCCTTACGAAAAAGAATATAAGGATTTAGAAACAACTTCTTATATATTTAAAGTAAAACTTATCTACCTTAACACATGGGAAAATATGAATATTAATAACTCCCCCTTTGGATTTGGAAACACTAAGGATCGTATTCAAGATTTTCGGAATGAGAATTAGCATTTTATTGCATACGAAAATCTTCTTGGATAAGAACTCCCCCTTAGATGAACTCCCCCTTACTTAGGGAAATTTATTCTTTACATAGTATTCTTTTTTCCTTTCTCCCCCTTTGTGATTTTCAAAAAGGAATACAGGGAATGGAAAAGTAAATATGGTGCCTGAAATATTAGTATAGGTCAACAAAAATAGATGAAGAACAATAAAAAATTTCATTAGGATTGGAAAACTTTATTCATGGAATGAATACAACAAAATATCCAAATTCGATAACATTATCCTTTCTTCTTCTTCGACATCAACTTCTTTACTATAGTTTTGAGCTTCTTGAGTTCTTTGTGATCTTCCTTTACTTGTTTGAGAAGTTGATCCTGATACTCTATTTTCTTCTATAAGGCTTTGATTTTTTTCTTCATGAGCCTTAAGAATATCAGCCTGAGCCTTCAAGGCTTCTTATTTCTTGACAAGATTTTCTTCTATCTCAATCCTGAGATCCCTTTCTCTCTTCCAACTTTGAGCAACTGAATACAAATTCTCATTTAGATATTTCTCTTATTAAATCTGAGAATTATATTTCAGGGTTATATTTTCCTCGAATCTATTTGTGAGATCCTTGATCTTCACATATTCGGTGTCAAATGCATCCTTAACACTATCTTGGAACTCATCAAGATTTATCATGTCTTCTATAGTTTTCCTTGACCAACTTTTCATTTTCTTGCATGATCTATTATGGGATTTGTACTTTATGAAAAAAAAATTGAAATATGTTTCAAGATTTACACACTTATCCATAACCATGGATACTGAATCTGATTTCTTATTTAGGGTGTGTTGAATCATCTAGTATCTAGAGTCTATGCTGGGAAATATTGGATTAGTGCCAAAAATATTCTTTAAGGACTGGACTATGAAATAATGTATAAGGGATGATGATTCTAAATCAGAAACTTTACTTGGTGAGGTTTCTTTTTATAACTCAGCAGCTTTCCTCTTTGAAGAACCACTAACATATTTCTTCTTAACCATTGCTTTTTTAGGTGTATCAACAACCATTTGTTTTCCCTTATCAGTTTTCAGAATGGCTTCCTCTTGTTCAGGAGATTCATACTCACTATCAGATAGTTGTACAATTTTATCTTCATCAACCTTTTCCTTCTCAGCCCGTGCCTCAACATCCTCTGAGAGAATGAAATCATGATTAGAAATTTCTTCTTTAGATAGCGTATTCACTTCTTCTTAAACCTTTTCATCTTCACCTTTCTCATCTTTCCCAGGGGTACCAAGCTTTGAAGACTCATCTTTAGAAGTTTAGATTGAAAGATTCTGAGATGGACTTTCCTTCTCATGAAAATATTCTACTTGCTTAATGAGATCTTCAGTATCACCACTGCCTTCTTCTTCCTCTTCTTCTTCCTCTACTACTTTTTCTTGGACTTTTTTCAGAGTCACAAATTTCGTTCCCAGTGTCTCTGGTAAATCTTCTACTAATAAGGATTGTGGCACTGGAATATTTTTGGATGCTTTATCTTCGGCCTTCATAAGTGATTGCACTATCTCTACTTCAGTCATCTTCTTCTTTTGTTTCTTTTCTTTTTCTTGCTTTTCAAGCTCATCAGCAGTCTTTTCTTTTAAAGATTTTTCTTTAGCAGGATCCAACCCAAATCTAGGATCCCCTGCTTTCTTTTTCTCTTTGTCTTCCCTCCATTTTAATACTACCTCATCCGAATATTCTTTTTTCCTTCTTAGTATTTGGTGGTGCGGATTGAATTTCTTTGTCCATTGGAGTTTTTTCCTTTTCTTCCACTTCCTTAAATTTTCTCTTCCTTGAACCCTTTTTGGAAGTCTCAGCCACTTCATGTTTCTTTGATAAGGCTTTAACTTCTTACTCAGGAAAGTAATAAAATTCTTCTGATTCTTTAGAAAATCCAACATTCATCCTTCTCAGAGTATCATCACTTACCAACATGACTTTGCAATTTCTTGTCTTAGAACTACAAGGTATTTTGAAGTATTTTAAACACTGAACAGTCAGCTTTGAGAAAATGGCTGGATATATAATATTCTGAGACATCAAATTTCCATTCTTTATATTCTCAATTGTAATGATAATATGCTTAACCAAGTTAATATTTCTTAGATTCACCAAGAAATCCAGGATATACATGTCACTCTTCTTCAAAGTATCATTGTCCCCTTTTCTTGTAATTATGAATCCTTGAACCCATAATTTAAGAATTTGGAAATTTTTAGATAGGTGAACAATCTTCGATGTCTTTACATCTGAAAGACCGAGGCAAGCCATAGCCTTCACCTTAACAAAGATTCCTTGAACATTTGGCAACTTATGAGAACAAAACTCAACTTCTCCTTCATAAGGAATACCAATAAAACTAGCTATCTTGGTGTAAGAAAGAGCATAAGTCTTCCCATAGCTCTTGGAATAGAATTTATCTTTTCCTTCTACCTTGAAAAAACTTGGTGACTCATAGAATTCAACCAATAAGTCCGGATATACTAGATCTTGAGCTCCTGGTTTCAATATGCAAACACTCTCCCATCCATTTATCTTGATGTTCTTTGAGATGGTAGAATCATACTTAGCAAATAATTTTGGATGTACCAACCTTTCTCTGTAAATCTTCCATTTAGAAATCAGCTTGAAAGTTGAAAAGTCTTTCTGGGAAGATACTTCGATAGACATTCAGAGTTGAGAAAACCTTGAAAATCTGGAATGGGCTTATGTTGGAGGGAAGGGCTTCAGCACATGAAAGATTTGGGATCGATGTGGGGAAACCATCGGGGGTCCTTTATATAGGTGATTTGGGTGATGGTTTATCTTCCAAGCTCAATCCAATGGTTGATAAACCTTGTGATCAGATCTTACGTTTGAGATGATATCCGAAAAGAAATTTTGATAGAATCCGTTCTTTTGAGGTTTTTAATAAAAATATTCAGATTTAAGAAAAAGTGAATATGAAAATTTAAAAATAGATGAGAATACCAACAATTAGAAGATGATTACGAAAATTTAAGAAAGGAAACATACCTTTCAGATTGCTTAGGAAGATTATTCTTATTGAGTAAAATTCTTCTTGAAGAACTTTAGATTCCAAAAAAAAATTGATTATGAGAATTTTCAATACAAAAATCTCCATTAAGAAAATTTTATGTACAAAAATCTTCATTACGAAAATTTTCATTATGAAAATTTTAGAAAATCAGACTACGAAAATTTTCATTGCGAAAAATTTAGACTGCGAATTTTTTTAAAAAACAAAAAAACAGATGTACTCCCCCTATGGAAAAGAGTTTGTTACTGTAAGGAGATAGGTTTCAACAAGAAGTTAATATGGAATATTACCTTATAGTTATCATTCCTAACTTCTGCTTAATGTATTCAAATCTATCGGAGGGTAAAGATTTTGTAAAAATATCAGCAAGTTGATCTTGTGTTCCGATAAATTGAAGAATGATATCCCCTTTTGGTGTGTAATCCCTAAGAAAGTGATGCCTAATATCTATGTATTTTACATGAGAGTGATGTGAAGGGTTTTTACATAAGGCAATGGCACTATTATTATCACACAAAATTTGTGTTTTGGTAAAACTAATACCATAGTCTGTGAGTGTGTATTGCATCCACAACACTTGAGCACAAAAACTTCCAACTGCTACATATTTAGCTTCAGCAGTGGAAAGTGCTACTGAGTGTTGCTTTTTGCATGACCAAGAAACTAATTAATATCCTAATAAATGAAAAGTTCTGGATGTATGTTTCCTATCCATTCTATATCCACCAAATTCAGTATCTGAAAAACTTTTTAAAACAAAATCATTTCCAGAAGTATAAAAAAGTCTTAGATCCATGGTTCCCTTTAAGTAGCGAAAAATCCTTTTCACTGCCTTTAAATGAAATTCCTTAGGATTGGATTGATATCTTGCACATAAGTATACTAAAAAAATTAATTCTAGATGACTAGATGTTAAGTAAAGTAGACTTCCTATCATACCTCTAAAAGATGTTTGATCTACTGGTTTCCTAGCTTCATTAAAATCAAGTGAATTTGAGGTACCAATGGGAGTACTTATACTCTTAGTGTTCTTATATCCATACTTTTTAAGAATATCTTTAATATACTTATGTTGATATATATAGATTCCTTCTGGATTTTGAGAAATTTTAAAACCAAGGAAAAATGTTTACTCCCCCATCATACTCATTTCAAACTCAAATTTCATTAGATATACAAAGGAATCAGTTAAAGATTACTGAGTTAAACCAAATATAATTCCATTAATATAAATTTGAATAATCAAAACATTTTTATTATATTTCTTTATAAAAAGGGTTGGATCAACATTTCCCTTAACATAATTATTTTGAAGAAAAAATCTTGTAAGTCTATCATACCAAGCTCAAGGGGCTTGCTTATGTCCATACAAGGATTTGATAAGTTTAAAAACATGTTCAGGATGTTTTGTATCTTCAAAACCAGAAGGTTGTTCAAAAGAACTTCCTCTTGAACATAACCATTAAGGAAATCATATTTAACATCTATTTTAGAAATTTTGAAATTGAAAAATGCTGCAAAGTCAAGTAGAATACTAATAGATTCAAGTCTAGCTGCTGGAGCATAGGTTTCTTCAAAGTCTGTTCCTTCTTGTTGATTATAGACTGTAGCAACCAGTCTAGATTTATTTCTTACTATGATTCCATTTTCATCACACTTATTTCTGAAGACTCATTTTACTCCAATAATAGAAGTTTCCTTAGGTCTTTCAACCAAGGTCTAGACTTTATTCCTTTCGAATTCATTTAGCTCATCTTGCATATCTTTTATCCAATCATCATTACCTAAAGCTTCATCAGTTCTTTTTTGCTCTAATTGGGAAAGTAATGCTAGATGTTCTATTTAATTTATTAAGGAACTTCTAGTCCTTACAGGTTGATTTACATCACCAATGATACTATCACTAGGATGATTCTTTAGAAACAACTAATTTGGGTTTTGTAAAACATGTTCATCAACATAAGGTAGGAAGTCTTTTGGGGTAAATGTTTCTGAAATATCTACTTGGACATTTTTATTATCAGAAGAATCTTTTATAAAAGGTTGATAATCAGTTTTTGAAAACACATCCGAAGATGTAGGTTGAGGTTGTTTAAAAACAAAAGGATCGGTTTCATCAAATTTTACATGCACTGTGTCTTCAACAGTACAAGTATTTTTGTTGAAAACTCTATAAGCCTTAGAGGTTGTGGAGTAGCCTAAGAAAATTCCTTTATCAGATTTTGGTGTGAAGTTTTGTAGATTATATTTAGTATTCAGAATTAATACTTTTCAACCAAAAACCTTGAAGTAGGAAAGTCTAGGTTTTCTACCATTCTATAACTCATAAGGAGTTTTATTAAGAAAAGGTCTAATCAAAAAACAATTTATAGTATAAAAATTAGTACTTATAGCTTCAGCCAAAAACATTTTGGCTATCGAATACTCACTCAACATGGTTCCTGTTATCTCTTGAATAATTATATTTCTTCTTTTAACAACACCATTTTGTTGAGGTGTTCTGGGTACTGAGAAGTTATGAGTAATGCCTTTTTTACTACAAAAGTTTCAAAATCAGTTTTTTGAAATTATCCTCCATGATCACTATGAATTGTTATCAAAGGAAGTTTTTTCTCATTTTTAACTTGGTATATAAATGTTTTGAAATATGAAAAATATTTATATTTCATTTCTAGAAAATAGACCCACGTAAGTCTAGTGTAATCATCAACTAAGACAAAAACATAATATTTGCCTCAAATTCTTCCAGTTTTTGTTGGACTAAAAAGATCCATATGAACTAACTATAATGCATCAGTGGTTGAGACTTCACTGACTAATTTAAAACTTGATTTATGTTTCTTTCCATATTGATAGGGATCAAAAACTTTTGAAGAATCAAATATAAGCTCTGGTAGATCTGTAACTAGTCTTTTCTTAGAGAGTTTATAAAGGTTCCTATAGTTACAGTGTCCTAACCTTCTATTCCACAACCAAGAATGATCTTCCATTGCATTAAGACAAGGTAGATCTTGGCTTCTAAGGTATTATAAGTTTAGTGTATAAACATTCTCTTGCCTTTTGGCAGAAAGAATAAACTCTTCCTTGGAATTATATACTAATCATTTTTCATTCCTAAAGTTTACAAGGTAACCTTCATCACATAATTGACTTATGCCAATGAGGTTGTGCTTAAGACCTTTAACAAATAAAACATTTGAAAAAAAAGTTTTTCCAAAAAGAACAATGATACCTATACCAATAATTTCTCCCTTAGCATTATCTCCAAAAGTTATTTTTCCTCGTTTCATCTTGATAATGTTTTCAAAGTAGTTTTTGTTACCAGTCATATATTGAGAACATCTAATATCTATGTACTAAGTATTTCTGTTGGTACTTTCTTTATTTTTTTGAAAATAATAATGTTAGACTTTCAGAATCCAAACTCTCTTGGATCGTAAAACTTTAGAAAGTAAAATTATAGGTATCCACATTTTCTTAGAGAAATAAACTTTATGAAATCCTAAAGACTGAGTTTTGTTTCAGGGAAAAAAATTTCCCAATGCCTTCCACACTGACACTTAGTGTAGAATGGAGCACTTTGAGGAAGTTTATCCCTCTCAGAATTAACTTCCTCAAGGGTTTTTGAAATACTTTCAAAATAAACTTTTTTTATCAATATCTTTAGAAAGATCTGATATTTATTTTGTAAGAATAGTATTTCTAGAATTTTCCTTATCAAGCTTTTTCTTGAGTTTTTAATTCTTATTCTTAAGAAGCTTAGAAAACCTAGAAACTTCTTTATAGGTAGGTAAAGTATTATATTCATCAGAAGAAGACTCTCCATCCAAGGATTCATAGTATTTACTATTACTATTTAAAGATACATTGGTGATGGATTCAACATTGTGTAACTTATCCATTAAGCAACAATTTTCAATAGGTAGTCTGGCTATTAGACCAAGATTCTTCTGTCCAAAAGATTTTTAATCTGATGATTCATCTAAAGAGTCTCCACCACTGGCACTCCAGGTGTCATTATCTTTCAAAACTTTCTTAGCTTTACCTTTTTAGTACTTCTTTATATTTCTCTCAGAATGGTTTTCCTTTCTTTCCTTTCTCTTAAGCATAGGACAATCAGTCCTTATATGCTCTGCTCTTTTGCATTCGTAACAGGTGACTTCTGAGTCTTTCTTATCCTTTCTTTCTTTCTTCTTGTATCTGGATTGAAAGTTATTCTATCCAAAAATCTTGTTCATCCTTAAAGAAATATTAACAAGTTCATTTTTTGAAGATTCACTTCCACTAGATTTGTATTGAATAACAATCTTCTTATATTTAGATCTAGTAACTCTCTCATGAGTCTTGGATTTCATATGGTTTGAGGTTGTTGTAAAAGAAAAATGACAATTCCCATTCTTCTTCTTAACATTATAAGCATCTCTCTTAATTCTAGTCTCATGTTGAAGAAGAGTTCCAAAAAAGTTCATCAAAAGAAATCTGTGTAACTTTTCTTTTCTCATCAATAACTGTTCTCTTAGATTCCCACTCATTGGTCATGATGTCTATGATTTTTTCCACAAGAGATTCATCATCTAATCCTTTCTCACCCATAGATTGTAAGCTTTTGACAATAGTCATAAAATTTTCTTGCACCTTACATATAGGTTCTCTATAAGGAAAGAAAAAACTATGATACTCAGCTCTAAACATGGCTCTTCTAGTTTCAATAACTTTAGAAGTACCAAAATGTGTAACTTCAAGTTTCTTCCAAATAAAATTTGCTTCTTCACAATATGAAATCTATCTATATATATTTCTAGTCATAGAATAGAGCAAAGTATTGTGTACCTTATAATTCAGTTTATATTCATGCTTTTCTTGGTTGGTGAAAGTATTGACTTCTTTGTCAGGGATTTTATATCCTCTAGTAAGCATAACAAAATTGTATACTCCAGAATTAATAATAAATGTCTTCATACGATCTCTCCAATATTCATAATAATTCCCATCTAAAATAGGTGGTCTAGTAGGATTTAGGTTGTCTATAGGACCAACATTTATTCGTGCTATCTTAAAGAAAAATCATTCTACACAAACTTGTTCGTAATAAAAGTTTGTAAACAAGGATACAAATATCCTAAACAAGAAAAATATAGAACAATGAAAAACTTGAGCAAGAAAACTTATATGTGAATAAAAGTATTTTAGAGACCTCCTCTGATACCAATTGTTAGGTTGGTATGGAGTATGATATTCTCTAATGATACCAACTATAGGATTGAAATGATGATGTAGATGCTCAATATACAAGAGGGGGGTGAATTGTATACTTTAAAAATTATTTGGGAACTTTTAAAGTTGGTTAGATACCTTTCTATTGTTTAACAAAGTTAAACAAGGTAAATTCACAAAACCTCTAAGTTGTACAAACTTGTTTGATTCCGAAAATGTGATTCTGAGAATTTAATTGCAGAAATGTGGTTCTGGAAATGAAACTCAACAAAAGTTTACAAATATAAATACTCTACCTTAAAGCGTATATAATCTTACTAAATAAGAGTGTACAAGTATAAGGAATTATAAGATAGTTATACTTTCCTCAACAATCAAAATGCAGCGGAAAACTTGAAACAATACAAGTAACAAGTAGTAAATCTTTTAACCCAAAGAGAAGTGTATACAACAACCTTGGATAAAGGTTCCTTGATTTATACTTTCAAGAAATTCTATCTTACCCACACCAGGGTAAGCCCTTGATATGAATATTGGAGTATGTCTTGTTATCCCCGCAAGCCCTCAATACTTCAAGGTAGTCAGCACCTCTTTCTTTCTATCCCCAGAAGCCCTCGAATGTACTCAGCAACATTTAGAGTCGCACGAAGTAATTCTGAACAAGATGTTTAGTACGCACAAAGCATGAAAGTCTCTCTCTATAGAAATCACTTCAACAGCATTTAATCTCTATATTAATCAACTTTTTCATTAAATTTAATGTTGTGAGATCTTTCAAATGAGATCCTATTTATAATCACATTCTTAATGGTCGGTTCCCTACTCCAATGGTCATATTTTTCCTTGAATTTTGGAGGTACCTATACACATGTCACTCAAACAATGGTTAGTTAGTAACTGAATGCATGATATCGTTTTATAACCAAACATGAGTAAGTAAAAATATGGTTACTTAACCAAATTAATTTTTTAGAGTGTAAGGAAAAAATGAAAGTTCAGAGTCTAAAAAAAAACTATTCGGTGTTTATAAAACATGGATATTAGGATTCTGTCTTCAAAGAATTCAGAACCTGAATTCTATAGAATTTCAAAGTCTGAATTTCAAGGAAATTTCTAGTCTGAATTTATAAGAATTTAGAGTCTAAACTTACAAAGTTTAGAGTCTGAATTTAGAGAACTCAGAGTCTGAACTCAGAATGTTCAGAACCTGAATTCAGAGAATTCAGAGTCTGAACTCAGAATATTTGGAACCTAAATTCATAGAATTTGGAGTCTGAACATAGAAAGTTCGGAATTTGAATTTTGAGAACTCGGAGTCTGAACTCAAAAGGTTTCGAACCTGAATTCATAGAATTCGTAGTTTTAACTTAGAACGTGCGGAACCTGAATTCTGAGATTTCAGAGTCTAAACTCAGAATGTTCGGAACCTGAATTCAAATTGCTTTATATCTAATTATTTTAGATTCTGAGGTTTTGGATACGAAACCAAATTTTATACTTAGATAAAATATGAACAATGAAAAACATGGTAAGGATAAATTTCCTTAGGGAAGGAAAATTTTCCTTATGAAAGTAATGCATAGGGTAAAAGAGATTTTCCTTAAGATAAGGTGTTTGTGATTTTCAAAACAAGAAGGAATGGAAAATTCATAAGTAAACCTTATTGACTCAACAAGGGTGAAAAGGGTGCATCACCTACCAATGGCCTACATGATGTCCTAAGTTAGTATGAATTTTTCTTTTTAGTTTAATGAGTTTATGGAATAAGAATAATTTGATTTTGGGGACATATTTTTTATCAAATTGATAGCCATAGGATTAGGAAATGATTTGGTGATTAAGTGACTAATATTGTTTTAGAAAATGTTCAATATTTTGGGAACCCTATTTGATCATGGTAGAATGAAACCTATGTGATTTTATTTGATAAGTAAATGTTGAATTATATTTTGGAATAATATATGATTTTATTCTGGATTTAATGTGATTCATGTTATTTATGAAAACTGTTATCATTATATGATCAAATCATTTTCAGGTTTCAATATTAGTATAGAATATATTTTTTAGAGTTTTAAGGATAGTTGAATAACCTATGCTGAACTTTGGGTGTTACTATTGAATTGTGGAGATTAAAAATAGTCTTTATTCTATTAAAGGTTTATTATTTTTCTGGAATTATCTTATCTTATCCTAACCATTATGGTTTTGGTTAATGTTTCAAGATAGGAGGAATAGATAGTTAATCATTTTTTGATTATGTTATTCTATAGAAGTTTATTCTACTGCTTCAGGCATGAAAAATTCATTGTAGATACTCATAGTTTGGGGGAAAAGATGAGTTCGTGGTGGAAATTTATTAAAGGATAAATTCCAAATTTTCAAGTAATTATATTTCTTTATGTTTTTATTCTATAAAGTAAATTAATTCCTCAACTCTATTAAAAATATATTAAAACAAAAAAATAATGTACTTTTCTTACTAAAAAATCAATAACCTTTTAACTCATCACATATTTATGGTTTTGTGATCGTTAACTTTCTCAAAACCGTTTTATCAATCACTCTTAATCATAAATTTATAGTTATTGTTTTTATTCTATATCCATTTTTTCCTACATGGATACCTAATATTTGTTATCTCAGGTGACCTTTATACTTCCCTTTATTTATTTTAAATTGTAAGTTTCATTAATCCATTTTTCCGATGTGGGATTTCAATAAACATATTTTGAAAATTCAAACCCCTAATTTTTTGTCATGATTTCAAATTTAGAGGCTATAATTTATTAAATGGGGTATAATGTAACATCTCTATTTTTTAAAATGAAACACTATGTTTTATATTGTACATGATACGTCACATTGAGGATAAATGAACAACTAAATATTATTGTTTAAATGTTACCATTAAACTAGTCATCAGAATAACAGGAATGAAAAGTACTAACTAAACTATAAAAATATGGTTTAAACATAAACATATAATTATTTTACCAATTAATTATAAATTAATTTAATATCCTTTTTAAAATAAATGGAAAAGTTCTTTTGAACAACTATTAACATATGTACAAGTGTGATTTATACCAATAAATAATATAATCACTATTTTTGGATTATATTAATGAAATATATATATAAAATATTCAATATAATATTTAATATTCATGTTATATGTTTTCTAAACATGATATAAGAAGAAAACCAATTTTATGAATAAATAAAGTATTTTTCAAAAAAAAGGCATATTTTCCACCTTTTGATGGAACACTTGTTTGAAATCTAGTTTTTTATAATTTTTATAAATTATATTTTAAAAAATAAAATTATTATTTGAAATATTAATATAAAAATTTAATTTTGTTTAATTTTTGGTATTTTTATGATGAATTTCATGTTTTGATTAATAGTGAAAAAATACTGCATTTTAATTGAAAAATGCTTTTTCATCAAACTTATTTATATTGGATAAATTATATATTTTAATGGTTTTAAAGTATAATTAGATCAATTTTTTATCATTTAATCTAATTTAGGTCATTGTAATAATTTTCACATTGAATTTAGATAAAAAACATTTCAATCTTTTGAAGGTTTTTAATTTAAAAATCGATTTTCTCATTCTGTAAACAGGATTAATTTTTAACTAATTTATGAAATTTATTTGTTTTAAATTTTGAAAAATGGATTTTATATTTTTAATTATAAGTTAAAAATTTATTAAATAGTCCCCTTTTACTTTTGGACATTATAAATAGCAACTTTGATATAACAAATTAACATAGTTAAAAGTAAATTGGGTAATTGTTGGTAAAAATAATATTATAAATATTATAAAATTACCCTAAAACTTTTCCTGATTTAATTGGATGAGTTTTTTTACAAATAATATTCATTGGGAAAAATTATAACCTTTTAAAGACACTTGGAGGAGAGTATGACATTTATAATATTATATTCAAAGAAAAGTCAAAATTTTCAACCTTTTGTTTTTAACAAGTGAAATATTTTTAATATGGGGTTATATAGGGGATCTGTTCAACTATAAATATTCTTTTGAAATATATTATGGTTATATATATTATTATAATTTATTTTTAATTTTTATAGAGGAAATAATAAGACTAAAGTCTTGCACAATGATGATGTAGTAATTGTTTAACTAAAGAAAATATTAAATAAATGATATTAAAAATAATAAAATAAATAAATTTGATATTATTAATGACATCCACAAAATTTTTAGATTCCTTTGACATTTTATTGATGTTTTAAAAAAATTGGTTTGAATTTATCTTATTTTTATGATATTTTTGAAAAGTCATGTAATGAATAGTATCAAAATTGACATTAATGATATTTTAAAATAAATAATGTTTTATTAAATGATATAAAATTTCTAAAAAAATAAATTTCATCCAATTGATCTAGATAAGGCTTAAAATTTCATCAATGACTCTTTTATTGGTCGTTTTTTATTTCATAGTAATTCTATTAACCCTTAAAGTGTAAATTATATGATATCACAGTAAGAATTAAAAAGGTTAAATATGGGTTAAAACAAAAAGATAAAGATTAGAAAATATAAAAACTTATATAATTTTCATTGGATGAATATTTTTAGACCCATAATCATCATATATTCTAAATAAATTAGTTTTTATCCATTTGGAATTAAAAATTAATTTATATTTATTTACTAATTTGAAGAATTCCAAGAGTGCCCCTCCCCTCTCATATGAAAGGGAATCCATTCTTCTCTTTTCCTCATACTTAAAAACCTATTTTTTAGCCAAGATCTACCCAACTCTATTCTTAGTATCCATACCCACATTCTAGAGGCCTTATTTTAGGTATACCAACCTCTTTATATGTGTTAAGGTGTTAATCAAAGGAGATTATCCGAAGAGGAGGTATCATTTTTAATTTAGTGTTTCTCTTTTATTTCTTCTTACATTTCCTTAAAATATTTTTAAAACAGGATGAAATATTCAATCAAATATCCTCAATATACTTATATTTTATTATTTTAATATCATCACCTAAATACATCTCCAAATTCATCAAATGGGAAATGAATTATTCATTCGTGGGTACAGCGGACTACTACCTCCTGAATCAATATAATTATTTTTCCATCATTGTCTCTCAATAATGTTTATAATGATGTAATTAGTTTTTATTTATTATATTAATGAAATATTTATAATTATTAAATAATAATATATCAATCAATTTCCCACCTTTTGATGCATATAAAAATGATAATGTCGTTCGTGCGTAAGTGTGAACTATCACCTCCACGAAGGGATGTGATTCATTTTTCATCACCATATAACATGGATGATATATACAAGTATATTTAAATTCTTAATGTGATATTAATTATATTATGATCATTTTTTAAATATAAAATTATATTTACCTTCTTTTCATAATGATCAATGAAAAATGAAAACGTTACTCATTTGTATGTATGACCTACCGTCTCCATGATTATAATGTTGTTCATTTTTCATGAAAATTCCTAAATGGTTTTATTTAAAAGTAAATTTTATGTTTAAAAGTGATTATTATTTAATGAATATTATTTTGGAGATTATGGACTAATTCCACTTTTCATATTTACATCACACCAAATTCATTTTTGACTCAAGTACTGAATATCATCAAAACATCCAATGTGAACTAAAATAATTAATTAATTATTAGAACATGGTAATACGTGATATAAATGGAATAATGAACTTTAAATGTTATTTAAGAAAGTAAATAATGGACATAATTTTATTATTCAATAAATAAAAGGACATACGTCACGATTCAGACTCAAGGTAAGGGACTTCATCTCAGTCTCCTTTCACTGAGACATATCTTAATGTTATGAACTTTATTATTTTATATGGTGTATATACAACCCCCTTGACATGTTATATTATTAATTTTCTCTATTTTCATGATATTTAATATTTTTTTAATATTATTCTTTAATTATTTTTATGATTCAAATATTTCAAAGTGGTATGAGACACTTTGATTTAGAAATATATTTTTAAATGTTTTAAGATTTCATTCCAAAATCTTTTCCTCCATGTCCATATTTATGATATTATTTTATATATAAATAAAATTCTATATCAATTTTTAATTTCATTTAAATTTTTTCAAAAAGGAAACATTTTACATGTTTTGTATGAAATATTTTCGTAAATTAAAAAAAGAAATGTTTTATTCTTAACGTACATGGTGATAATGACTTTTCTACCACCAAGGCCATTATTTTAGTTGGATTCCTTTGCAAGACTTAATGTTTTATTAAATGAAAAAACTCTATATATTTTGGGTATTTTGGTATTGAAATGGTTTTTCAAAATAAATGTGTATTTTGTGTTTAAAATGGGATTTTTATAGATAATGGTATCTGAAAGTGATTTTTATACAAGTTTAAAAGAGTTTTTCAAATGATGAAATATTTTATTACATTTTTTGTTCTTGGAAATTTTAAATAATGAATGTTCCCAGATAGAACCATGTGATCCCATTATAGCTTGAACGATGTGTGTACCTATATAATGCTCAAATTCATTGGGTACTTTAGATATGGATATTGACCATATCGTTATTCCATTTGTAAGGGTTATATAAGGGTTCTATATGATGATCTCCCAAGGCTCCTATATGAACATCCTATTATTTCTAATGATTTTTTAGGCGAATCATTTCTTTTCAAAGGTAAAATAAATTTTCTTTCTAAAGTAATGAAATTTATCTTTATGGGTAAAATGTTATGTTTTCAAGGAAAGTGTTTTTCTTGGGTTTTCATGTTTTCTCTAAAATAATGGTTTCCTTTCTTTTTATATCCTCTATTGAGTTTTTTGTGTTCATTACAAGTTTTAAAAAAAATCATAGGTCTTATGATTGGTACGGAAAAATAAGATGTAATGATGAAAGTATTGAAGATGTGTCTTGAAAAGAAATCATGTTTTATTTTAAAAGGGTTTCATTTAGTGGAAAAAATTGGATACTGAGTACAAGTGTTGACTTGTAATGTATGGGTTTACTATGTAATATTTTTTCCTAATTCTCTAAAACTATTGACCTAAAAGATATTTGTGAAAAGAATGAAATTTATAGTTTTAAAATAACTATAAATTATAATTTTAAGTCCAGGTTCTTATAACTTTAGTCGAGACCCTCTGTCTTAGGGAAGAAGTATAAGAGGTGGGGTGAGTGGAACTTTAGCGTTAAATTAAAACTTCTCTCCAGAATCTTTCCAACATGGCCAGCTCATCTGATTGAATCTTATTGTATTTTTATCATTTACATGAATTATATTTTTTATGAGATTCTTATACAGATGCCAAAATGTGGAGATTCCTCTTATTTCATTCTATTAATGAATGGATTTTCTAAACCTTTCATATTGGTGTCCGGTTTTTCTTTCATTCATGTTGTACATGAAATATTTCTAATCTAATATTATATGATTCATCAACAATACCCATCCTTTTAACAATATCAAGTAAAGATAAATGTTTATATATAAATAATCAAATCATAATTGATTCTTCTCAAGAAGTTCTCATGAATTCCCACTAATCACGAGGTTCCTCATTGAATTATCTATTCCAATTATATTAATATTACCTATTTCTCAAGAGGAAAATTGGGTAAAATATATGTCCTTGAGGAAAATTTATCTATATTTTGATGAAGTTGGTAGTCTTAGCGAGAGTAGATTGATTTTTTCCAAGGCCATATGGTGGGCCTTACAAGATTTTCCATTCTTTTGGACTAAATCATTATTGTGATGTAGTTTAGGTCCTTTTAGCTTAACCTTCTATCATTATAGTTTAGGGTCTTTTAGCTCGAACCTTCTATCGCTATAGTTTAGGGAATTTTTGCTCAGAACTTGTATCATTGTAGTTTATGGTCTTTTAGATCAGACCTTCTATCACTATAGTTTAGGGTATTTTATCTTGAATCTTAGTATTCTATATAGTTTAAAGTCTTAATTCTATGAATTATTCGATGATCATGGAATATGATGAATAAATTCTAGGAATAACCCAAAACACCCTAGGGTGTTGTGTTCTCCCATAGTGTTTTGAGGTTCATAAGTATTAGATCTCCTTTCTTACAAGGAGATTATTCCTTGGTAGGTCAAAGCCCTTACGCATTAGTAGCATTGTCAAACAGAGGCTCCTCCACTATTTTTCAAGGGTTGTGAAATATGTATGGGGGTAATATTGGTTGAGGGAGAAATACTAGGGAAGCTAGTCCCACTTAGATAGTTAGAATGTGTATGATGTAAATCATGTGTCTAGGAGAATTAATTGATGGATAATGGAATGGGGCATACATTCCAGGGATGAACTAAGATGTCCTAAGGTTATGACTTCCATTGTGGTGTCACCAGGGCTCATGAGGATTATAGATCATTTCCTATAAAGAAGTGATGCCTCTAGTTTTTAGGTATAACCCCTTTATGTATCAATGTCATCATCAAACATAGGTATCCCCACTCGTTTCCAAGGTACATGGAAGTTTTGAGAAGTCTCAAATGTCTGGCCAATGAAGTTAGGTATGAAATAAAGCTATCTAGGAAGGGTTTTGGAATCCTAGGTAAATTTAGCTCTTAAATTGTTAAGTTTGATCCCTATCCCCTATGGTTTCGAATCACAAGGTGTGGACCATCAAAGTTTTCGGAATGGAGTGTCATATTATTTCTTTGAGAAGGGTTGCAAAATATGGTAACATAACATTGAGGATGTCAAATCCACTTGAATATTATGGTTGTGGGGATTGTAAATCATGGTTCAAAGTGTTTGGGTCATGGGGATGATATGGAAAAATCATACTAGGAATGGCCCAGAACACCCTCAGGTGTTGGGTTCTTCTAAGGTGATGTCAATCTCACAAGAATCAGAAATCCCTTTATATTGGGTTAATATGTCTCTGGTTGGTAGGTCTGAGCTCTTATGCATTGATAGCATGGTCAAGTAGAGATGTCCATTTTTCTTTACAAGGGATATGAATGGTTTGTGATGACCCAAGATTCTTAAATCATGAAATGTGATTTATTTAATATGTAATATCCAGGAATATCTTGAGCACCCTAAAAGTTATGTCACCACAGAGAGAACATATTATCGTGGTGAGGAGATGTGAAAAATCATTAGCCTAAATTTTTTTTGAACCATGAGGTCCATATATCATAGATTGACTTTTACTGGGGCTACATAGTAGGCCCTATGAGATTTATTCCTTATTTATTTGTGCCCTAATTTTTCCCTAAACTCTGGAGATGAAGATTTTAGCGAGTGCATACTTGAATTTTTCTTAATATTCCCTTTATGGTTTTTCAACCTTAAAAGTTTTGTGTATCTTTTTCTAATTGTTTAAGGTCTTGAGATTTTGACCATTATATGCTATTATTTTAAGTTCATACAACTTTGACCAATGTTTAGGTTGTTTAAGGTCATAACGCACATGGACCTAATATGGGGGATGTTACACAAGAGCTCAATTAGGATACCTGAGGTCTAGATCACTGCAACATCCTTCTGGGAGGGAGATGAAAATGTTTTAAATCATGAATCTAGGTTCTTAGGTCATGAGTAATGATATGGGACAATCATACTAGGGATGGATTAGAACACCCTCAGGTGCTGAGTTTCACCACAATGAAATCAGGCTCACTAGGATTAGAAATCCCTCATTACAGAGCCAAGATTTATTTGGTTGGTTGGTCTAAGACCTTATGCATTGATAGCATGGTCAATAAGAAAGATGCCTTTTCCTTTTTAAGTTTCATGAAAGGTTTGTGGAAACTTGAGGCTCTCGAGACATAAAGTGTGATTTATGAATTGAGGTGCTTAAAATATGGTGGAAGCACTCCGTACTCTGGCTAACTAGGGTAAGTCCCTTATGGTCCTTTGATAAGAGGTGATAATGTATGATAGTCTAAATAGTTTAATTTCATGTATTAGGGAATTATTTTCTTCTTTGTTTTTAACTTCATACAGTAATGAAATTTTCTGTGCAATTTAACATCATATGGTAAGGACATGAGATCCAGCATGAAAAATTATGCAAGATATATTACATGCACAAGTAGGCCGCGCATAGATCTACTCATATGTGGAGAAAATGTTCTTGTATGGATCATCCCCTTTGAATTTGGGGTGTATTTTTTATTTTTTTTTGTATATGGGACCATGATTGGAGATCCAGGCACCACTATGTATCCTATGATGATAGGAATCAAGCTACACATCATTCTTGAATGGGAAACTTTCTATACAGGTCTGACCCATATACAGAGGTGGGAATTTTTTCTCTTAATTTTTATATTTGGTCCCAAGATTGGAGAACTAAGAATAACTATGTATCCTACGATGACAGGAATCAATCCACTCGTATTTCTCAAGGAACTGTCCAATTTAACAACATACGGAAAATATGTAGGATTCCCAACATAAAAATGGGTATTGTGGATGTACCCAAGGATGAAAATCTATGATTTACTATGTATCCTATAGTAATAGGAACCAATCCATACATAGTTATTGAAATATGGGATTCCTATGAAATTATGACCTATACACATGGAGGGGGAATTTTACATTTATTTGTTGCGACTAGACCTTGGACTGGAGATTCCGGAATCACTACATATCCTGTGATGTCAGGAATCAAGTTTCATGTAGTTATTGAATGGAGATGTGGTGGGAGACCAACACTGGTAATAGTGGTCCTCTTGGGCAAGGTACATAGAAATTTTTAATTTCATGTCATCCAAGGGATATCAATCGGGCATTTTAGCATCATGCATCGAGGACTCATTATTTTCCTTTTAAGGTCTATCATTTAGGACCATGATGAACCAATAATGATTTTATATGCCTTTTCATGTGCGGAAGCCCTTACTGAAGTTCCTAATATCATATTATATATGTTTGGTGTGAAAAACACGGAATTAAAAGGGTTCCTCTCACCATACATAGGTGATTAAGGATAGATCAAGGGTATTTTGTATCATGTGGTGGTTTAACTAAGATATAGGATCGAGGCTTCCATGTGTATCTCATTGTAATGAGAATCAATCCGTATATAGTTCTAGAAACCCATGTAGTTTAATTTCATGCAGTAAGGACATCACCCATGTAGCTTAACATCTTATGGTAAGGATGTGGGTGACTCAACTTAAAAGAGGAGGAATATTGTGTTTAGACCCAAGAATAAAGGTTTGGGTGTCACTACATTTTATGACATGGAAGGAATCAAGACACACATAGTTCTTGGGAAATGTGTTGTTTAGTTTCATGCATAGAAGACATTAGTTATGAATTTTAATGTCTTGGGGTGAGGATGATGGTTACCTTTTATGAAAGGTAAATATATAAAATCCCATGTTTTTGGACTAGATGGAATTCCAAGGGAATTTGAACTTTTTTGTTTACATGATGGGATTATTTGCAAACAGGGATTCAGAATGAAATTCCAAGAGTTGGAATGATTCAATGTGATGTTTTTGGACTTAGGTGGAGACCCAATATGTTTCTTAGGTGTCTTGATGAGTTTTAGGAGTTCCAAATCTAGAAAATCAAGTTCTAAATGGTCTTCACTGGGCGCACGGTTTTTCTAAAACCATGCAGCCCCAAGTAGGAAACTATGCATCTCTTTTTATTTGGACAGTGGTGGTGCGCACGGGTTGCATATGGTTTTCCAAACTATGCGCCTAGCCCACACGGTTATTGGAAAATGGGAAGTACCTCAACACTATTCACTACACGGTTGGTGCATTGTTTCTAAATTGTGTGTCCAACCCATGAAGGTTTCCTTGAGTTCCCAGTAAAGGGTGCACGGTTGGTGCATGGATTGATAAACCATTCAACCTATACCATGCGCAGATACCCTATTTTAAAATTTTAATTATTTAAAATTAAAATAAAACCTAAACACTGTTGAGTCAAAAGTATATTTTTTAATTTTCTATTCCTTTTTTTGGAAATAAAAAACTCTTTCTTAAATACATAAATACTAACTATTTCATGTCCAAAGTATTTTAATAATGTTTTTATAGAAAACATATAACATTTTACCATACTTACATTAAGTATTTTTGACTTATTAAAATAAATTTATATTTTATCATTATGATATTTGTAATGATTATACATACGATATATATCATACTCATGAAAATTATTGTAATGACAACTTCCATGATTATCATACTGATCTTGGATATGACTTATATTGTACACATCATTTGAAAATAGATTATTAATCATTTTGTCTAGTATTTCATATTGACAATATTTTCATAATCAGATCAAAAATGATATCAATATAAATCATAATAACACTATTAATGAATATCATTAGACTCATTTAGATTTATTTTTCATATTCTAAAAACATGATTATAATGTATGGAAGACTTTTAAAAAAATGATTCCATGCATTAAGTTATTATATGACTATTAAAGTTTTAGGTGTTCAGGTCATCCCAAAAATATCTGAGAAAATATGACTGTTGGAAATCAAGATGACCTTTGAAAGGATTTCTTATAAATACCAAGTCATTTGATGATTTATAAGGGAGTTTAATGAGTCATTGAGACACAGTGTAAGAGCTCATATGATTTTTATATTGTTTATGATACCTCTAAATTTTACACAAGTAAACTACTTATTCCTTGTACTTGTAATCTTAGAGTTCATTTTACTTTTAGAAATTTTGATTTTTGTGATTATGATTGAGGGATTTAGAGGCTAGTAAGATAAATGAGCTGATCACCTTCTTGATGGAGGGCTTTTGAGGATAGCAAGACAGAGTGAATCTGATCTTTTTATCAAGGTCTCATGAGGATAGTGAGATAGATCTATATTCATATTGAGGGATTACCCTGGTGTGGGTAATATAGACTTTATTGAAAGTATAAATCAAGTGTCCTTTATCATAGGTTATTTTATACCCTTATCTTTGGTTTAAAATAATTTTATTCATTTGTTTACTTGTTTTATTAAAAGTCTTTCATTGTCATTTTAATTGTAATAGAAATTGAATTCTTTTTTATTCATTGTGTATATTGTAATTGATTTAATTTTGATTCAATTTTTATACTATGTATTATGATGAGAATACATTTTTACTTAGAATATGATTCTATACACTTTAATACGAAATAATTACCTTTTGTATTCTATTTATTGTAATAGTTTTGATTAATATTCTTTTGTATTGCTCTGTAAATATGATTTATATTATTACAATTATAATAATTACTCTGATTACGATTCTATATGATTTAAAATATAATCATTTAATTTGTGACATGTGACTTAATCATAATATCATAATCTACCTAATTACAGTATCTTCATTATCAGACCCAAGTGCCCAGTCTGATTTCTATTTAAATACATAAGAGGTTTTATGAATTACATTAGTTTAAACTCTTTTAAAATAAGTTCTTTTTAACGTTAAAAATGAAAGTTTTAAAACTTAAAATTTACCCCCCTCCCCCCTCTTGTAGTTTTCCATTTTTATATACATTCTAATCCAATAATTGGTATCAGAGAAGGTTTCCACTACTCCAATACTTAGTGATTCTCTTTACTGCTGTAAGTTAACTTTATTTCTTATTATAAAATTTTTGTTTATAAATATTTGTTACACTAACGTGTTTTATGGAAAAGAATTTCTTTATCAATTTTAAGATGGCGGTACTTATTTTCAGATCCATAGACAATCTCAAACCAACCATACCCCCCAATTTTTTATGGTAATGGCTATGAATACTGAAGGGATAGAATGAATACTTTTTTAACCAATAATAGAGTTGATAATTTTTTTATGTTGACCGGTGAATAAAAAATTCCTGATAAAGAATTCATAATATTTATAAATCAAGGAAATTAGAAATATCAACTGAATTACAAGGTAAGAAATACTTATTATTCTCTATTAAAAGAAATATATACAATCAAATTTCTTCTTCTGAAGTTTCTAATAGTATTTGGAAGAAGTTAGAGATTACTCATTTTAGAACTTCTAAAGTTATTGAGACTAGAAGAGCCATGCTAAGAGATAATTATAAAGATTTTTAATTCCTTTATGGAGAACTTGTTGGTAAGGTACAAAAATGGTTTATAACAATTTTTAATAGTTCAAAATCTATGGGAGAGAAAGTATTAGAACATGAAATCCTTATTGAGAAGATTATTAATATCATGCCCAATGAGTGGGAATGAAAGAGAACTATTTTTGATGAGTCGAGGAAGATTACAAATGTTAATCTTGATGATTTATTTAGAAATGTTATGAAATATGATTATATTTTGAAAAGAGATGTTGAGAAATCAAAGAAAAAGAATTGTGGAGTTTCTTTTACAACTAATTAAAATCCTAAAAAAGTTCAAAATCCTGAAAAAGTTGTCAACTCAATAGATAAAAAGAAATTCATTTTTAATTGGATTTAGTTGAATCTAAAAATTCCAAAAATGAAGTGTCTAATATTGTTCTAAGGATGAATAAGATTATAGTTAAGAAATATATTCAGTATCTTTACAAGAAACAAAATAACGAAAATAATGAAAATAAATATTTTAAAGTCACTTATTATGAATATAATAAAGTTGGACACATTAGACAATATTGGCCAAAGATTAAAAGGAAATATAGAAAGAAAATACATTCTGAAAGAAATAAAAAAAAGTATTATAAGAAAAAAGTGAAGAAATTATTTAAAGCTAATAATTCTTGGAGTTATAGTGGAGGATATTATTCTAATGATTCTTCAAATAATGAAAATTTCGGATAGAGGAATATCAGTCTGTATGACAGAATAACTTTTAAAAGTTAATGTCTTATGGATAAGGTACACACTTATTATTCTTTAACTAATATATCTTTAAATGAAAATTATCTTAATGATAATAATTCTATATCTTCAAATGAAGAATATTCCTCAATAGAGGAAAAAAATTTACCTTCTTATAATGAAGTATCTAGATTTTCTAAATTGATTGAAAATGAAAATTATAAATCTAGTAAGAAACTTGAGAAATCAAATACTAGAATAAATATTTTGATAAAATTGGTATCATATCTTTCAAAATATATTGATAATAAATATTTTTAAATTTATTATATTTCTAAAAACCTTAAAAATGAATTCTAAAAAGGATAATATTTCTAAATATCTTGAAAATTTTATTTTTTATAAAAAAATTAGATACAAAAATCACTTCTAAAACTAATTATTTTGAGGATAAAAATTTAGTTACTAAACTAAAGTCTAAAATTTTTTCTTTAAATAAAATATTATCAAAATTTACTTTTGGGAAATAAAATTTCAATAATATGTACCAAAAAATTCATACTCATGGTAATAGTTCTATAATTGGATATTATCATTCAAACCCTATTTTTAGTAACAATTATTTTGTTCCTAAAAGTGCACCATTTTTCACAAAATGTCAAATAGGTGGTCACTAGAATAAAAAATGTTCTTTAAATATAGTTGAATCCTTAAGACTTCACAAAACACATTTTTAAAAACAAATTTGGATTCCTAAAATTATATTTACTAACATTTATAAACCCATGAATGTTTGGGTTCCAAAAGTCTAATTTTTTTATTTTTAGAAAAAAAGGAAGTACCAAAAATAATAATACATGGTACATGGATAGTGGTTGTTCACATCATATGACTGGTTACAGAGACTTATTTGTAAATATTATCAAAATGAAAGGTGGAAGAGTTACTTTTAGAGATAATTCTCAAAGAAATATTATTGTAATAGGAATTTTTTTTCTTAGAAAATATTTGATTTTAAATTTTTTATTTGTTAATGGTTATAAGCAAAAACTTATAATCATAAGTAAATTTTTTTATGAAGGTTACCTTGTTTATTTTAGGAATGATAAATGTGTAGTACACAATTCCAAGGATGAATTCTTTATTTCTACTCATCGGAATGAGAATATTTATACACTAAACTTATACGACCTTAGGAGCCAAGACATGCCTTATCTCAACGCATTGGAAGATCAATCTTGGTTATGTAATAGAAGGTAAGGACACTATAACCTTAGGAACTTATGTAAGTTAAATAATAAAAGGCATGTTAAGGATCTACTAGAAATTAGATTTGATTCTTCATAAGTCTATGACCCTTGTCAATATGGAAAGCAACATAAGCCAAGATTTAAATCTATAAGGGATGTCTCAACTATTTATGCTTTATAGTTATTGCACATGGATTTATTTAGTCCCACACAAACTGGAAGTATTGGAGGAAAGTAATGTTTATTTTTTAGTTGATGATTACACTAGATATACATGGGTCTATTTCTAGCAAAAAATATGAAGCCTTTTTTATTTCCAAACTTTTGTATCCAAAGTTAAAAATTAGAAAACCATTACCTTGATAAATATTAATAGTGATCATGGTGGAGAATTTATAAATTCTGATTTGGAATATTTTTTAGTAAAAAGTGCATTACACATAACCTTTCTTCTCCTAGAACTCCTCATAAAAATGGTGTTGTTGAAATAAGAAATTGTATTCTTGAAGAAATGACAAGAACCATGTTGAGTGAACACTCAATTACTAAACATTTTTTGGATGAATCTATTAGTACTAATTTCTATACTATAAATTGAGTTTTATTTTTAAATTTTATTAATAAAATACCATATGATTTATGAATAGTCTTAAAACCAAAAGTTTCATACTTCAGAGTATTTGGATACAAATTATTCATCTTTACTACAAAAAATAATTTACACAAATTCACATCCAAATTTGATGAAATTATTTTCTTAGGATATTCCATTACTTATAAGGAATGTAGAGTTTTTAACAAATATTTTTTTACTATTGAGGAAACAATACATGTTAAATTTGATGAAACTGATCCTTTTATTTTTATACAACCCAAACCAACATCCTATGATGTGTTTTCCAAAACTGATTTTCAACCTTTGATAGAAGATTCTTATAATAAGGAAAATACTCAATAAATATTTTCTAATGTATTCACTCCAAAAGACTTTCTACCTTATGTTGATGAATATGTTTTAAAATACCAAAGTTAGTTGTTTATTAAGAATAATCCTAGTGATAGTATCATTGGTGATGTGAATCAACATGTAAGGACTAAAAGTTATTTAAGAAATGAAGTAAAAAAAATTTATTTCCTTTCTCAATTCAAACATAAAATTCCTAATGAGGCTTTAGTTAAGGAATATTGGATTAAGGATATGCAAGATGAAATAAATGAATTAGAAAGAAAAAATTATGGACCTTGGTTGAAAGACCAAAAATAAACTTCAGTCATTGGAGTAAAATGGGTTTCCTGAAACAAATATGATGAAAATGGAATAATTATTAAAAAAGAAAGACTTATTGCTAAAGGTTATAATCAATAAGAGGGAATATATTATGAAGAAACCTATGCTTTTGTATCTAGACTTGAATCTATTTGTATTCTATAAGCCTTTTCATCATTCTTTAATTTCAAAATTTTTTAAAAGGATGTGAAGTGTTCTTTCCTTAATGGATATGTTCAAGAGAAAGTTTTTATTGAACAAACTCTTAGTTTTGATGATACAAAACATACTGAATATGTTTATAAACTTACCAAAGATTTATATGGACTTAAAAAATCCCCTAGAGCCTAGTATGATAGATTAATAGGATTTGTGTTAAAAAACAATTATGTTAAGGTAATTTTTGATCCAACAATTTTTATAAAAAAAGTTAAAAACATTATTATTATTCAAATCTATGTTGATGACATTATATTCAGATCAAGTCACGAATATCTACTAGATTCCTTTGAGGATATTATGAAATATGAGTTTGAAATGAGTATGATAGGTGAGTTAACATTTTTTCTCGGTTCTCAAATTTATCAAAACCTAGAAGGTACTTATATATCTCAAAATAATTATTTCAAATACCTTCTTAAAAATTATGGATATGAAAATACTAAAATTGTTATTACCCCAATTGGTACTTCAAATACACTTTATATTAATGAATCTTCGAAAATAGTTGATCAAAAAACTTTTAGAGTTATTATAGGAAGTCTACTATACTTAACAACTAGTCATCCAGATTAAATGTTTTCTATTTTTTTAGGTGAAAGATATAAAGATAATCCAAAGGAATCCCATTTAAAAGCAGTTAAATTTTTTTCATTATTTAAGGGGAACTATGGATTTACTACTTTTCTATACTTCTAGAAATTATTTTGAATTAAAAAGTTTTTCAAATTCTAGATTTGGTGGTTATATAATGGATAGAAAAATTACTTCCAGAACTTTTCATTTCTTAGGAGATTAATTAGTTTCTTATTCTTATAAGAAACAATGCTCAATAGAACTTTCCACTGCTAAAGTTGAATATGTGGCAGGTAGAATTTGTTGTGCTCAGGTGTTGTGGATGAAACACATACTCAGTTTTACAAAAACTCAAATACATTATGATAACACAAGTGTCATTTCCCTTAGTAGAAACCTTTCACACCACTCTTGTGAAAAACACATAGATATTAGGCATAAGTTAGGGATCACACACAGAAAGGAGATATCTTTTTACAATTTATCAGAACATAATAACAACTTGATGATATTTTTACAAAACCATTACCTTATGATAGATTTGAATATATTAAACAGAATCTAAGAATAATCAGCATCAAGTAATCATTCATATATACTTTTTTTTATACCATCTTCTTGTATTAAGTTGCTTATTTACAAAGGGGGAGTACATATGTTTGATTTTTCACAAAATTTTCATACTCAAAATTTTCATACTCAGAAGTTTCATACTCAAAATTCTCGTACATAGAATTTCCATACTCAAAATCTTCATACTCAAAATTTTCGTACTCAAAATTTTCATACTCAAAATTTTCTTACTCAAAGTTTTCATACTCAAATTTTAAAGAAGAAATAAATATTGGAACCAATATATCTATCTTGAAACTCTGAAAGGTACAATTTCTTATACATTAAACTACTTTAATTTTATTCTAATCTCTGGCATTTTATTTTTTTTTTTAAATCATTATCTGGTTCAGGTTGAATATGATAAATTATTTTTTTTTAAACCTCAAGAGTTAAATTTTTTATTTTCTTCTTCATATTCTTTAATCATCAAATATTTTTGATTTAATATGAACCATAGAATCAGAAACTTCTCCATTATCTAGCTATATAAATGGAACCCTTAACCTTATCCCACATCTCTTTTCATATATTTTTTACCGAAGCTCTTCCGACCTTCAAGTACCTCGGTCTAAAATATTTTCTACTCAAAAAAGTTTTTCGTATTCATGTTATAATCCACCACATATTCTCCCAGATCAATGCCTTCTAAATATTTATAAACTATTACTATCTTCAGAGAATGGTTAGTTAAAATATATTTTTAGGAGAAGTATGAATCTTCATAAAAAAGGGTCATCAAATTTAGAGGATAGGAATCAATCTATCTAGAAGAACCTAAGACCGACCAAGATCTTATTCATGTTGAAAAAATCATAGATTTTTTGTAGTTCTGTTAAAGTTGATAAGGATTTAAAAACATCTTTTTCTATGTATGGAAAAATATATTAGCATGTTTGTTAAACAAGATTCTCATTTCCTTGGAGTACCCTCAGAAGGAGGTGTTTTTTTTTCCTCTCACAAGTTACTGAAAGAAAAAGGTACTTTCAATAAAAAAATTATTGAGGAATCACTTTTTGAACTTCATTAAAATAAAATAAAAGTCACTCATCCCTCTTCTGATAATTATCTTACTACCCTTTGGATGTAATGTTTTTTATTCTAAGAAAGGGTGACAGGGAAACCCTAAAGGTTTCAAGTATATTTATTCTTGATTATTTGGTTAATATGAGGAAGCTGAACTTGGTGGGTTATATCATTCAATCCATTAATAACCTAAATACTAGAGCCATAAAATCTTAGCTGGTAATGTTTCTAGGAATCATAAGTAAGTTTTTCACTGAGAGTTTGAAATTTTGCAATCAAGTTGGGACCGAAGAAAATGAAAATTCCTCTTATCAGTGAAGATTCTTTCAAGAATTTGAAATTTCATTTTGAAAAAGAATCAAAAATGCTTTTGAAATATTCCAAAGTTTATCCTTAAAAGGAAGTTGTTTAAGGTAGTCAAAAAATTTCAAAATAAATTGAACTAACTATTTCAGAAAAGAAAAAGAAGGCTAAGTCTGTTTCTCCCAATAAGTCAAAGAAAAAAAAGAATGAGCCTGATGAAATTTCTTCAAAATAGAGAAGAAAGAAATCTGAAAGGAAAGAAGGTGACCCTCAAATTTTTCTTAATCCAACCGAGGACTTAGCTGAAAAGATTCATAGTGAAGAATATTTTAAGGAAGAAGAGAAGAAAAGAAATATGAAAAGGAGAAATTACAATGTTTTTAACATTGATATATTGTTGAAAGATGTTGAAAAGTCAAGTGCTAGAATAATACTTAGGGAATATACAAAAGTAGGTATGATTATTCCCTCTATCAGAGATAAAGAAAAAGATAAGCAAATTTTTGGTGAAGAATCAGTTCCACTAAAATTTAGCCAAGAAAATATTCAGATAAATAAAAAGATAGTGTGATGAGACAAATAGATAAGTACATTGGTGAAAAAGAATAAATAAATGATAAAGAATAGGAAGAATAATATTAATAATAATAGGTTAAATAATAATAAGAAGAAAGGTAATAAGAGTACGATGAAAATAATAAGGAAGTTATTCAAACTCAAAAATCACATTCCGATAAAATACCCATGAGGTCTTTAGAAGAAACCTCTTGCAAGTTACCATATCTAGGAGTTAAGTCCTCAAAACAAGTTACTTAGAGAACCAAAACTAATAAATTCATTCATATTTATGATAAAGATGAAGATACCAATCTTGATGAAAACTAGAAATAGACTTTAGGATATATGGGTGTCAGAACCCATTATAGAAAGCTTCCTGATTTCGAAGAAAATACTAACTCATCAAATAAAAATTCAATAAAAGGAGTTTAGTAATTTTTTCAAGCATTAAAAATAATGGAAAATACTATTCTTTATTTTCCAATCCTTGAGGTAAAAAAATTTCTAAAAACCAAATAGAAAATTTGGATTAAATTGGAATTTTAACAAAGAGATTGATCAATCTTTAATCTGGTTTTAAAGTTTTTGAAGAGAGTTCTCATGAACACAAGAAGTCATGAAACAAATTTATAAAGTGGTATCATAATGCCGATGTTAATATCAAAGATCATGAATACATAATTGAAGATATAAGGAAACTTGTAAATAAAGTCTCACTTTCCTTCAATAAGTTATCTAGTGATGCTTCTAGAAAAGTAAGGTTTTTACAAAATTTTAGAAGCTCAAAAGATACCTAGTCCGGTAAAGTCAAGGAGATAAATAGGAAAATAAAATACATTCAATTAGATGTGTCAAGGCTCAATAATTACAAAGATGAAATAGTCTATTTGAAAAATCAAAATGTTTCACTTAATGATAGAATCAAAGTTCAAGAAAATATAAGTAAGGCTCGAAAAGAAAAGTTTCATCTTCAGGATGAGAAACTTAATACCAAAGAATAAAAAATATAATCTTTGTAAGAAAAGTTTCATATTCTAAAAGAGAATTTGAACTCCTGGGAATAATTTAATTTTACTCAAGATTAGTTTTTTTCATATCAATAAGAAAAGTTTCAGACCCATCAAGAGTTTCTTGAAAAGCTTTAGTATGACATAAAATAATTCAAAAAGTTGAAAATAATCATGTTAAATATCATGGAAAAGAAGTGATTTTTTAACTATTATTGTATTTTTTTTCTTGAAATTTAAATTAAAATAATTCTTTATATATATTCAATTTGATTGAATATCTTCTAATTATTTTGGTTGAATTTTCTTTCATTTATTTTAGATGATCAAGTACTTTATTATTTCGTATATATCATTTCTCTAACTCTTTTCAAGTATTAGAATAATTTTCTCTATTACTTTTTGAAAATAACAAAGGGGGATAAATTTATATAAAGGGGTTGAATTATAAATTAAGGGGGGTATTCTTAAATAAAAGGGGAGAAAAAAAATCTGAAGAAAATAATACGATCCTTAGAGAAGTTATTATCCTAAGGGGGGGTTAGTTGCATTGAAAATTATATTCAGATGAGTTATAAACTCAGTGGGAGATAAGTATGAATGTTTATTTCTAAATACATAAGTTCTTAAAAAGAATATTGGACTTCATTAATTCAAAGTTATTTTCTTTTTAAATTCTTGTGATTTGTACTTTCCAAAAAGGTTGACATTGTTGAGTCAAAAGTCTCTTTTTGAAATTTCTATTCCTTTTGTTTTGGAAATATAAAACTCTTTCTTAAATACTTAATTACTAACTCTATCATGTCTGGAGTATTTTAACAATGTTTTATAGAAAATAAAATAACATTTTACCATACTTATATTATGTATTTTTTAATTACAAAAATAAATTTATATTTTATCATTACGATATTCATAATGAATATACATATGATAAATATCGTACTCATGAAAATTATTATAATGACAACTTCCATGATTATAGTACCAATATTAGATACAATTTATATCATACACATCATTTGAAAATTGACTATCAATCATTCAATCTAGTCTTTCGTACTGACAAGTTTTTTGTAATCATATTTAAAATGATATTAATATAAATCATACTGACACTCATAATGAATATCATTGGACTCATTTGAATTTATTTTTCATATCTAGAAAACATGAGTGTAATGTAATCAAAACTTTTAAAACAAAATGATGTCGTACATTCAGTTATTATATGACCATTTAAGTGCCAGGTGTCCAGGTCCTCCCAAAAATATCTAAGAAAATATGACCATTGGAAATTAAGATGACTACTGAGAGCCTTACCTATAAATACCAATTCATTTTATGATTTATAATGGAGCTTAATAATTCATAGAGACATTGTGAAATATATCTACTAATTTTTCTATTGTGTGCAAGAGATTTGAAATTTACACAAGTGAACTACTTGTTCCTTATACTTGTAATATTAGAGTTCATTTTTTTCTATGCAATTATGATTGTTTTGATTACAGTTGAGGGATTTAGAGGCTTGGAAGATAGAGGATATGATCACCTTATTGATTAAAGTCTTAAGAGGATGGAAAGAAAGAGTGAATCCAATCATTGTATCGAGGGCTCACAAGGATAGCGAGATAGACCGATATTCATATCAATAAATTACCATGGTGTGGGTAAGATAGACTTTCTTGAAAGTATAAATCAAGGGACCTTTATCCTAGTTTATTGGATACCCTTATCTTTGGGTTAAAATGATTTTATTCATTTTTTTATTTGTTTTATTACAAGTCTTTCATTTCTGTTTCAATTTTAATAGAAAGTAAAATATTTTATATTCATTATGTCTATCATAATAGATTTAATTACAATTCAATTTTTCTACTATATAATATGGTGAGAATACATTTTTACTCTGGATACAATTTTATACAATTTAAGATATAATCATTATGTTTTGTATTCTATTTACCATAATATCTTTAATTATGATACTTTTGTATTACTCTGTAAATATGATTTATGTGATTATGATTACACCACTTAATTTGATTATGATTCTATACACTTTAAGATAGAATCATATGTTTGGTCACCTATGAATTAATAATAATATAGGAATCAACCTGATTATGATGTCTTTTTTATCAGACCCAAGGGCCCAGTCTGGTTTTTGTTTAAATACATAATATGTTTTGTAAATTCCATTAGTTTAAACTCTTTAAAATAAATTCTTTTAAGGTTAAAAATGAAAGTTTTTTAACTTACAATTCACCCCCCTCTTATAGTTTTCCATATGAATATAAATTTTGATCCAACAAACACTACCTCCCCCCTCTCCCCCTTCACTCACGTGAGACCCCTCATCTGAACCACTATAGTGCTTAATGAACCCCTCTCTCATGGATCCCTCTTCAATTGAAGATCTACCCATATTTCTTCACAATTATTGTTCAATGATTTAAGGTAATCCTTCATCTTCACTTATCATCCCTTTTTGGGCGTTTTTCTATTCTCCCATCACCCATATCCATTCAGCCAAAACCCTAGGGTAATGGTTAAAGAGGATTTTTAGTTGTCCTTTGATGTTAAGGTATGAGAAGGGTCTCTCGGGACCCCTTCATGTGAGTTCTGACATCTTCCATCATAGGAAAATTGGATTGGTTTGATTAGATATGGCATTTTCATACAAAGTAAGGGTTTGAATCCACTATTTGGTTTTTCTTATTTAATTTAGGGTCTTTAAGAGGTTTTGGGTTTCGGTGTTTCTTGTAGAGCATTGGACAGCTCTGTAAAGGCTTTTACTCATATACATAGGTATGTGTGTGTATATATATATATATATCTTCCTTGCACATATTCCCTTATGGTTAGGGGAATATGTTCATTGGATTAAAGGGTATATATATATAGGGATGTATGTGCGTGTAAGTGTGGAGTGATCTTTAGCAATGGAAACATCAAGTGTCAAGTCTTGGATTGAGTTTCTTCCTTGAGGCAGGTGGTCTATGCCTTGATTTTATTTTATCGCCTTCTTATAAGTAGCTTATTGAAATGATTCTTGATAAATTAAATTTTAATTCTTAAATGTGAATCATGTTGACTAAATGAATTATATAAGAATAAATGTCAGGATTTTATAATAAAACCCCTCAAATGAGGTGTGTTGTCTTATAATCCAAAAGGTATTGATTAGTTTTTAAATATGTGCTTGGATTAATGATTTGTGTTTTTCCCTTTTCTTTGATGACATATTATGATATAATTCATGTTTAGGACAAGGCCTCAAATGGAATTAGAAAATGGATTTTCCCTTTCATAAATGTTTATGGAACCATTGTACCTTCTAAGTTCCATTTTGTTCCTTTAATTTGATTTTCCTTTCTTGAACCACCCAAGGGGTGTATTCCTATGCTTTACTAGTAAGAGGAAGCATAAATTATAACTAAATGGAATCAGTTTACTCATTTTTTAGATGGGTTTTCACTACAGTATGTTGATTCTTATGACTAAATGGTTAATATGGAACATAAAGAGCTTGGTGGGAGATGTCCTTCCACGTTACCTAATGACATATTAGAATACCATGCTTGAATTGGTTGAATGGATTAAATTTGAAAATGGGTAAATGAGTGGGAATACTCATTTGGTTGGTTTGAATTTTTTAAATTGTTAATTAAACAAAAAATGGAAATGTGGATTGGTGAACCCATGTTATATATATATTTTAAATGTGAATTGTAACAACAAGTGGGTATACTCTTTGTTTGCATTGATTATAAATTGGGATATATGAGTGGGTACACTCATCAGATGTAATTTGTTATGTATTATGATTAATGAGTGGGTAAACTCATTGTATGAATTGATTGTGAATGGTTAGATATGAGTGCATAGACTCATATTGAAATGAATGATAAATTATATGAATGGATTAATGATTATATAAATTCCATGGAAGGATCTCCATGGATCTTGAATGTGGTAGTGGATGCCTTGGGTTGATTATTCTCCTTGGATCTTGATTCCATGGGATTCCTCGGTCCTTTCTACCACTTGGATCTTGCTTTCTTGGACTCACATAGGACATGTATGGTATGACATGATCCTAAGAATCCAACCAATTCCTTTATTGATTTTCCATAGAGATTCTTCTGGGAATCAATGAGGATATCTTGGTCTTCGACGCCTTAGATATGGACCTTCATGGTCTGATACTTTGACATATGGTATGGTCATGAGGAATATGGTACTTTGATTTATACGACTCAGTTGTGGATTTTTTGACTCTTCTGGTTGTATGGAAAGTCTGTGATTGATTTGATATTTAGGATATACGGCAAGGCCATGGGGTGTGACATGTTTGGATGAACAGAAAATCCATTTTATTTATTTTTTCATTATTTGTAGCTGGCTTATTATAGGAGCTTGACTATCTTATACAGGGATCCTTGAGGGGATATTTCAATGTAACTGGGTTAGTAGTTTACATGCCATGGGCATCTTTACATTCATTTACTACTTATCTATTTACCTACAACTACCTTAAAATGTATTGCACTATCTTTATTGGTCTAGACACTAGTGGTGCCAACCGAATGAGATTTATGTCTCACACCCTTCTCGGGCTGCCATTTCACTGGGATACCTAATCATTTATACATTCTTACAGGTCTTTGTATTGACTGTCTATTGATGTATGCTTGTATATGGGAGTTAGGACCACATGACTGATCTAGATCTCCGGACTCTCGTGGAGATCACCATTGGGTTATTTAATTCTTTTCTTTAATTGATTCATGTATTTGTAATATATTGAAAATCATGTTGTATATTTACTATTTTAGATTTATAATCATAACATTACATGCATACTTTGTATAAACAAGCATTAGACACTTTAATTCAGTTATCATTGTCATTAGTCTTCTGCTGATGTCTTTCATTTATTTGTTGCTTCCACTATTGATTGTTATTTACTCTACGATACCACTATACTACTCTGATGTGGGGGTATAGTCTCCCCACTATCACCTTTTAAGACCCTCGCTACTAGTTGGAAGCCTGTGGCATGTGGGGAAATTCACTTGAGGCCATGTGGAGACCAGTCCGACTATCGGTTTAGTGGTCAATTAGGACAAGACATTACAAAATAACACTATTATTGGGCCCAAAAATAGAGGTTTGGGCATCAATATGTATCCTATGATTCCAGGAATCAATAATTACATTGTTATTAGAATGAGATACTCCCTATGTAGAACTAACTCTCACGTGAGGACGGTGGAATTTCATCTATCCTTTTCATAGATGGATATTGTGTGTGGTGATTCATTAGTGAGATGGTTCTTCTCATGCAATGAGGACATCATCCATGCAATTTAACATCATATAGTAAGGACCTATTCCATACAGTTTAATATCATGTGGTTAGGACATGAGATGTTATGTAGTTTAAATTCTTTCTTATAGTACTTAAGTCGCCCTATATGAATGAAGACGAACCATTGGGGGGTCCATGTAGTTTAATGTCATGAGGTGAGGATGTGCTCCATACATTTTAGTGTCATGTGGTCAAGACATGTATTTGTAGTTTAACATCATATGATTGGGACTCCTTTGTGCATTTTAACATCATGAAACTAGGAAAACATCATATAGTTTAATTTCATATGGTCAATATGTTAGGTGTTTTATAGTTTAAAGTCTTTCTTCCAAGACATGACACATGATGATTGTTAAGCAAAGTGTTTATTGAGAAGACTCTCATTGGTGGGGTGTGTGACACACTTCTCAGCCATTGTAGCCAATGAGTATGATCCAATATGATAGAACTTATGTATTATATAAGGCCCTTCCCATTTGGGTTCTATATTTAGAGGATTATTCCCTAGTATCATTGATATTCTAAGAGAAAAAACCAATTCTCCTTGGAGAAATGGGTGGAGTTTGACCTTTTTATTGAAGGCATGTGTGATATTATTCTGATGGACTTCAAGGTTGTGCAATGTATGCAACCGGTTCTCTTCGATTTGTTCCATCTCATCCATCCACTTTTGTTATTTATTATCTTTTTAGAGTTTTCTGCAAATGGATATTTTAAGTGAGGGAGAAACTGGAGTTCTATGGGAAATACCACCTCAGTCCTATAAACCAATGAGTAAGAAGTTTCTTGTGTAGTACATGTAGTGGTATGGTAAGACCATGGAGCATGGAGGATTTTATCTATATAGGACTTCTTTTATTTATTCACTATCTTCTGGAGTATGTTTGACAAGGTCTTAATGAAGGCCTCTATTTTTACATTTTCTGTTGCATGATATCGAGATGAGTGATTAGACTCGATGTTATACTCCTAGTACAATTTCTTCAACTAGAAAGAATATAAGTTGGTGTCATTGTCTATCAATATTGTGTGGGGTCCCCAAAACTAGTGATGATATGGGGATTTATGAAGTTGATGATATTATTTATCCTGACTTACTTGAGGTGTATTTTCTTATCCCATTTGGAGAAGAAGTTCGTAGTAGTAAGTATGTACTTGAAAAACATAGTTGTGGCTTGGGGATATGGCCCCACAACATCCATTCCCAAAAAGAAAAATGGCCAGGAATAATTAGTTGTATGTAGTAATTCTGGGGGCTGATGGATGATGTTCACATGAATCTAACATGCATGAAATTTCATGGTGAATTCCACACATTCTTATATCAGGGTTTTCCAATAATAACACAGCCTACTGATTTGGTAGGAGAATCTATTCCAAGACTGATGAGTGTTGTAGGATACTAAAGGACTTCATCCATGATGGAGTGAATCTCTCTTTATTCTATTCATTTGTGGAGTATTCCATCAAATCCGCACTTATAGAGGGATTTTTGTTCATCTGGGTCATCTTGAATAGTAAAGTTTGATGCATGGTGCCGAATATGTTCCCTTCTAGCTCCATCTATCAGAAGAGTCCCATTTTAGAGATATCTAATTATGGGATCCATCCACCCATGGGTGGATATTATTACATAAAGCTCTAGGGAAGTGTTGACCTAATTTATTTCTTCCATATTACAAATAATGATAGATGTGACCATTCTTCAGTGTATGATACGAAAGATTGATTCCTCGTGATCAGGATCAGCCAATATTGTGGTTGTATTATCCAATTCATCAGTGTGAGCATTTTTTGATCAGGTAACATGATGCAATGTGGGATCAAAAGCGAATTCTTCCATTAGTCACCTGACGTATCCAGTAAGAGGGGCCAATTATTCCTTTTTTATGAAATATTTTCCATTACTATGCTTTATCACTAGTTCTAAATCCCCATTGATATTTACATAGTCTATCTATAGTTGTGGGTCTAGTTCTAAGATAGCAATGAGAGCTTGGTATTCTACCTCATTATTTTTGAAACCTTCAGATAGTGAGAAATAATAGGGAAAATTTTCTTTATTTGGAGAAAAAAATCCAATCCCTAAGCCAACTCAATTAATCTTCATATTTTCCATCCTCTTTTTATGATACATAGGGAGGTGCTACAAAAATACATCTCACATGTTCAAGAAGTGTCATGGGTGTAGAAAATATCCTCATCTAGGAGTTCGGTGTCTACTGGTGTACTTTCTAGGGCGGGATGTTCTACAAGGAATTTATCCAGGGCTTACCCTTTCACTACATTATATGAAATGAACTATATCTCGTATTATTACAGAATGACCACCCATCAATCCAGATGCCTAGTTAGCATGGGGTGGCCAAGGATGTACTTGAGTTGATCAATACAATGGACTAGATGGACATCATAGTGCTTCAAGTAATTTATCATCTTCTTCACTACAAGTATAATTGTGATGAAGTTATTCAAAACATTCGAGTATTAGGTATCAGTACCTAGAATTGTTTGACAGAGGTAATATAGACTTTTATCACTCCCTGCACCATTCTTCTATGTGATTAGGGTTCCAAGTGAGTGTTTCATGGTTGAAACATATAAGATGAGTTTATTTCCTTCCACTGGTGGCATCAGGACCAATGGGTGTGGAAGATACTGCATAAGACTTCCTGAGGATTCTTTGTTGTCCCCATCCCATTGATAGGTGATCCCATTATTCATTATCATGGTGAAAAGGAGATATTTTCAATCCAAGTTGGATATGAAACACTAACTTAGGAAAGGTTCCCTTAGATTCCCCTTAGTTCATTGAGATTTTTGGGGGTGACATTTCTAAAATAGCACCAGTCTTTACTGGGTTGACCTTGATGTTTTGGTGGTATAAAAAAGGTATGGAACTTCCCTGATGTTGCTTAGAAATCATATTTCATAATATTAATCTTTATATTGTGATGTCGCAGCTTGTGGAAAATTGTTTGGAGACCTATGAAGTGATTGCATCATTATCAGGATTTGAAAACCAGGTCATCGACATAATATTTGTCTATCATTCCCATTACTGGCTTAAAGATATTATGCATGGCATGTTGATAAGAGGTTTCAGTGTTCTCTAAGCTGAAGGGCATGACCTAATAGCATAATATCCCTTGAGAAACTATGAAGGTAGTGGCTTCTTCATCTTCAGGGGCCATATTTATCTAATTGTACCCGGAATACCCATCCATGAAGGAAATTTATTAGAAGACAATGGTTTCATCAATCAAGAGTTATTTGATTGTAAATGGGAATTCATTCTTTGGGAAATGTCGATTAAGGTATCTGAAATCAATGTAAACCCTAATATTCCCATTCTTTTTTCTTTATAGGGACAATATTGGAAATCCATATTTGGTGTTTTGTCTTTGATAAATTTTTCAAATTCCACCTCTACATTGGTAGAATGATATGTGAGCATCCTGCTGGCTACCTACTTGAGTCCTTGATGGTCATTGGGTAAGTCGAGATGGTGTGTAGGCACATCTATATTCAGACCAAGAATTTTAGTATAGTTCTAAGAGAAAACATATCGGTGTTTCTTTAGAAATGTGATGTACATGTATTTCTATTTGAGGGTCATAGAGGCAATAATCAGTGTGGGTAATAGGTCTTATTGTGTTCTAAGATTTACCTTCCTGATCTCATCAATGGTGGTGGATACACCTTCCTCAAATATAGGAGGGGTGTTTCTGAGGTCATCCTTCTATTCTTCCACCTTTGAGTCAGTGGATGAATTTTTAGATAAGTTTGGAAATATAGGGGTATATTTATCACTATCAGGGTGAGAGAGGCCATGATAAGATACATTATCATCCCCTATTACTAGATTCATTATAGAGATATATCAGAGCTAATTGTCTTTTTTCTATCACTGGGGACAGAAGGGGCATGTATTTTTTGGATCTGGTCTATTACCTCAACTAAATTTATAGGGAGAACATAGTCATTATTGAGAATACTCCAAGGATTTATAGGGTTGGTCCCCAATAAATTGGGGGATACAACCTATATATCATTATCAACCATTGGTTTTTTTCTTTATTTCATGTAGAAACCTTCCTCATCTTATGTGGATTTTCATGTATCAAAGGGGTTTCTTTCACCATGTAGTATGATGACCTTTCCATTGATGAGGTATTTTAGACATTGATTGAATGTTTAAGGTACCACCATGTGACTATGGAGCCAGGACCTTCCGAGTAGGACATTGAATGCAGTGTGTAACTGGATAACCAAAAAATCTATGTCATATGTGAGGTCCCTAAACTGAGCTTTGAGTTTGATCTTCCTGAGACATATTTTATCACACATATAATACCCTTGAATGGTCGGCTTTGTGGGAGTCAAATCCCCTTTGCTAAATCCCAAACATCTAAGGGTTTGAATTAGGATGAGATTAATCTTTGAAGCATTATCAACCATATCCCTTTGGATATCAACATTATCAAGTCTTACCAAAACATATAGGGGTATTATGTGTCCTTGGATGACCTCTTCCTAATACTGCTCTATGAATATGATGGTGACGTAGAATTCATCTAGAATTGTCTTTACTCAATAGACCTTGGCTGCAGAAACTTATAACTTGAACTTCTGTGGGATTTGGAGGGCTTCAAAAAGTGCCTCCCTAATTTATTTTTAAAGGTGGAGTCCATCCAAGATTGAGATATTGGTTGAGATAATTTCTATCTATTTTATAATTTGATATGTTTTTCCTAGAGGTTGTCACTTCCTGAGGTGGGGTTTCTCCTTGACATTTAGTTCAAGGAGTTGTGGAATTTAAGGTGTATGGGTCTGGTTCTTGGGAAGATGTTGAGGGATTATATGATTCCAGTGGCATCGTTCATGTCGGCCTTCCCTGTTTCTTGGGATGATCAGGTAATCTCACCCCTTCTAGGTGGTCATGAAAGAAAAATAGGTTTGGACGATTGCAGGAGGGTTATGCACTAGTGCAAAAAACGTTATTTATGTCACCGTTTTTTACGTCGGTTATATATAACCGACGTAAGAATCTGTGAAACGTGGTTTTTTACGTCGGTTATTTAATAACAGACGTAACAAATGCATTGAGTAGATTTTTAATGTCGGTTATTTTAATAACCGACGTTACAAATCGCACGTGTTCGGTTTTTACGTTGGTTATTTTTTAACCAACGTAAAAAACCAAAGCACGGGGGTTTTTTACGTCGGTTATTTGATAACCGACATAAAAAACGAGATATCTAGGCGTTTTTTACGTCAATTATTTTATAACCGACGTAAAAAACCAAAGCGCAGGGGGGGTTTTATGTCGGTTATTTTATAACCGACGTAAAAAACGAGTTATCTACGGGTTTTTTACGTCGTTTTTCAAATAACCAACGTTATAAATTTAAAAAATAGTTTATAACGTCGGTTATATAATAACCGAAGTTATAAAACATTTAAAAAATAAAAGCCCCGTGGACTGTCATTTACGATTTTTCGATCGACAGTCTGTCAGCTCATCTCTCTCACGCAGTAAACTCTAATCGGCTCGTCGATCGACCTATGTTAAACTCATTTTGGCTTCATCGTTTATCATCTTTACTCTCCTCGGATCTATCATCTCAACTCGCAACACTCAAGTAAGCATTCCACGAATTTATTTCGTTCTTTTTTTTTGGGATAGTCTATATTTATGTTTTGTGATTTTTTTGTTTAAACTAGGTTAGATTCTTCCATTTCGAACACTATTACATATTTTTGAATATCGTTGTCACCAGACATTCGTTTTTATCTTGAGTGTATTGTTTTTGTATTTCTTTATAAAACAAATTTTGATATATTACCTTGCATTTAATGACTCAAAATCCTCCTATGTTGGAAACATATTTGGGGTTATTTATTGAAGGACTATGGCACGATTAAGGAAAGATTTGGAATATTTCCTGATTTGACCGATTTGAATTTCATTATCAAAAAGAAATTTGAGGTATGGTTGATTCATCCATTCCTTTTATCCTATATTTCATTTAATGCTCAGGTTCATCTAACAATTTTGTAGTTGGATAACCAATAATGTTTATGTGATTAGAGAATTAAAAGAAATTATCATCATATATAGTGAATCATCCTTGTTGAGTGTCTTATCATAGAATAGGAATCAATCATCCATATTGAAGATGTCATTTTTTTAGAAAACAAAAACCATTAATGTAAACCATTTATCATTCATTAATTGAACTAAAATTAATATTTACACATGAGTTATAATAGAACATAATAAAATAAATATTTATCATTCACCCTCATAGTGTCTAATAAATCTATGATAAACCATTTGTTTTCTTTAATGGAAACAAATTCACTTTTACCCACTTTTTATTTTTAGAAGACACTAAACTCCCTTATAATTTCACCCTTCTGGGAAGTATTAAACATCATTATATCCCTTTAAAAAATCTAAATGTCATAGAAATATCATGCATCCATTTTGTCTTATAGGACTCTACTATAGATAATTATACCATTTTTTATATTATTAGTTATGATAAACTCTATCATAACATCATTAATATATGTTTATAAAAATGGGAATATCACAATTCTCATGATTTTAGTTGAGAATAATGATAATGTTTTTTATCAATGATAATATAGACATGGGTAATTTTACAAAAATAATGTGAACTTGAATAATGAATGTTACTTATATTTATTTCACAAGATTTTTTGATTTTATATCACAAAACTAATTGATGATCGAATACAACAAATAATTGCACCACCAACCAAAGTGAAACCAGTGTATTGTTCTATTTTAGAAATTCAGGATTCAATCAATGAGATTATGATTTATTTATTTTTTAGAGTTTTTGAATCAAGATACTAGATTCTATTTCAAATGGGTATTTGTTTGTTTTTTGATGTTTCACGATTTTATTTGATGTAGGTTTTTCTTTTTCATGGATTACTTCATAAAGTGGTCTCGGTTCATTTGATTTTGTGTTTCCTTTGACACCATCCCCCCTCAATGACTATGATCTCTCATTGCCAGTTTTTCTCTAATTATTCTCTCATACACCTTTTGGATTTGATGGTTGATTACAAACATATTTATTCAAATATTTAAGCTGGATTATATGCATTTTTTAGGATTATATTGCTGTTTTATTCCACTTTATTTATTATTCTATCCAATACTAAGACCCTTTCTAGTAAAAAAAATTTCATAAGAAATATGATTGGACTCTTCATCATATTTCATGAAACGTTTTTAATAATGTCACGTTTAAAAAAAATATGTTATATCAAAGATGTGGAAACGGGTGGTGTCTGGGGGGGTGTCCAAGGGGGTGGGTGGGTGTGAGTGGCTATCCACGGGGGTGGGGGTCTGTCCAGAGGGTTTGGGGGGTTGTCCAGGGGGGTGAGGGGCTGTCCAGAGGGTTGGGGGGTGTCCAGGGGGTGTTCAAGGGGTAGGGGTGGGGTGGTGTCCAGGAGGGGTGGGGGTGCTGTCTAGAGGGGTGGGGGCTGTCCGGAGGGTTGGGGGTGTCCAGGGGTGGTCCAAGGGGGTGGGTGGGTGTGGGGGCTATCCAACGGGGTGGGGCCCTGTCCAGAGGGTTTTGGGGGTTGTTCGGGGGGTGGGGGTGATTCTCAGGTTTACTCCATTTTCTCCAATTTTCTATCAACTATGTAGGCGGCATGGTTTTCTTTGATTCAATGAAATTTAAAACTGTTATATCTTACTATATTTTGTTTTAAAAATAATATTCAAGCATATTTTCTTAAATACCCATAGATTTGTTTTATATTTTAAATTGTTTTACATTCAAATTATGATTTTTTTCATATAAACATATATTTATCTTATCTTAAAAATATATATTTTTTGTTGATATTTGTTATAGGTAATAATGAGCCGAAGTTAGATTACGGCACATAGAATGAGAAATTAATTTGAGGAAGGTGTTGATGCCTTTTTGGAATTTGCAAAACGAAATGTTCCAAGTAGTGACATTTTTTTCTGTTCATGCCTGAAATTTTTGAATATGAAGAAGTTGAAAAGTAGAGAGATAAAAGATAATCTTATTTTTCATAGTTTTAATCTGAGTTATAGCCCTTGGATTTGGCATGGTGAAACTGGACGGAATGTCACTGATGATGATGATTCGCAAGATGGTAACTCCGATGGAATTGAAGAAATGATTCGCGATATTGTAGCAGAACAAATTGAGATAGAACCGACAGTTGCACATCTATATGGTGATGCTGAAAAACCATTATATCCTGGTTGTACAGATTTTACGGTTTTGTTGGTGGTGTTAAGATTGATTAACCTGAAGGCGAAACATGGATGGAGTGACAGAAGTTTTATAGAGCTGCTATAATTGATGAAATACATTCTTCCAAAAGATAACGATCTTCCAGATTCACATTAAAAAGCCAAGAAAATATTATGCCCGATGGGATTGGGATACAAGAAAATGCATGCTTGTCCGAATGACTGCATTATATATAGGAAGGAATATGAATTTCTATCAGAGTGTCCTAAATGTGGGACATCACGGTATAAGGTGAAAGAAAAATAACAGGCTGGTGTAGAGATTACAAATCTCCCTTCAAAGGTATTTTGGGATCTTCCTATAATTAATCGTTTCAAACGTTTATTTGCTAATTCACATGATGCAAAAAGGTTAAGATGGAATGCTGAAGAGTGGGTATGTGATGGAAAAATACATCATCCAGCTGATTGTCCACAATGGAAGAAAATTGGTGCGCAGTATTCTACATTTGGAAATGAAATTAGAAATCTCAGACTAGGGTTGTGCACAGATGGAATGAATCCATACCGAACCCTCAGTAGCACACATAGTTCATGGCCTGTTTTATTGGTAATTTACATCCTCTCTCCTGAAGTTTGTATGAAGTGAAAATATGTCATGTTGAGTATAATGATCTCTAGTCCAAAGCAACCCGGTAATGATATTGAGGTTTACTTGTCACCATTGATTGATGATTTGAAACTGTTATGGGTTGATGGTTTAGGGTGTATGATTCTTATAAAATGGAATATTTTCAACTGTATGCAGTGCTTCTGTTCACTATAAATGACTTCCCAGCATATGGAAATTTTTCTGGATACAGTGTTAAATGGCATAAAGCATGACCAATTTGCGAACAACAGACGTCATATTGTCAATTGCATCATGGGAGGAAAATAGTGTACATGGGTCATCGAAAGTTTTTGCCTATGGAACACCCTTATAGAAGACTAAAAAAGGCATTCAATGGCTAACAAGAATTTGATACTACTCCAAAACCTTTATCCCCTGATCTGTATTTTGAGAGGGTGAAAAACCTTGATGTGACATTGGGAAAGATACAGAAATCTGGTAATGATAGACATATTTGGAAGAAAAGGTCAATTTTTTTGAGCTACCATATTAGAGGTATCATGAAGTTAAACATAATATTGATGTCATGCACGTGGAGAATAATATCTGTGATTCTTTGATTGGAACATTGTTAGATATTAAAGGAAAGACTAAATATGGGTTGAATGCAAGATTAGACTTACTATCAATGGGAATATGTTTGGAGTTAGCTCCCACTCCTAAAGAAAGATGAACATTTCTTCCCTGGGGTTGTCATGCATTATCGAAGAGGGAGAAAATTAGCTTATGCCAGTGTCTTCATGATACCAAAGTGCCTCAAGGTTATTCTTCTAATGTAAAATTTTTTGTATCATTGAAGGACTTGAAGTTGATAGGTATGAAATCACATGATTGTCACGTCATGATGCAACAAATTCTACCAGTTTCATTGCATGGAATATTGCCCATTCGTGTCAGAAAGACTATAATGAAGTTGTGTTATTTTTTCAATTCAATTTGTAACAAGGCGATTGATGTGAATGCTTTGAACATTTTGGAAAAGGATGAAATTTTTATACTTTTTCAATTGGAAATGTATTTTCCTCCAACTTTTTTTGATATAATGGTGCATTTAATGATTCATCTGGTTCGAGAAATAAAGCTTTGTGGACCTGTATATCTTCGTTGGATGTAACCTTTTGAAAGGTATATGAAAATATTAAAAGGGTATGTTAAAAATCTATATCGACCTGAAGCCTCCATTATTAAAAAGTATATTTCTGAGGAGGTAGTAGATTTTTGTACAAGTTACTTGGTTGCGGCGTAACACATAGGTTTGCCTTCATCTCTCCATGAACGAGTCAATAATGAGGGAAAGGAGATTCGCGGCTTGAAATTAAAATCATTTTCAGCTGAATAGATGAAGAAGTTAGAATCATACATCTTGAATAACATAGCTGATGCTCAACCGTATATCACATTTCATATTAATGAGTTGAAACAATGTCATCCAAAGAAGAAAGAAATGTGGATTTTGAATGAGCACAACAAAACTTTTTTTTCATGGATTAAAAAGACTTTGCTTGGTAGATCAGATGTATCAGAGACATTAAAATGGATAGTGGGTGGTCCATGTTTAAATGTGATAACATGGTCCGGTTATGACATTAATGGTTATACATTTCATACGAAAGCTCAGGCCAACAGAAGTGCAGTTCAGAATAGTGGTGTATTGGTGTTTGCAGAAGCAATTTATTTTTTGAGTGCTAAGGACAAAAACCCAATTTCTGCATCAAGTGCATATTATGGAGTGATTGAAGACATATGGTAGGTTGATTACTTTAAAATTAAAGTTCCTGTTTTTAACTGTAAATGGTTTAACGGTAACAAAAGTGTCAGACACGATGAATTTGGAATGACACTTGTTAATCTGAATAGATTAGAAGACACAACTGATTCTTTTATAATGGAAACACATACAAAACAAATTTTCTATGTAGTAGATCAATCAGATATGCAGTGGGGTGTTGTTTTACAAGGGAAAAACAATATGTTCGTGAGGATGAAGTTGATGAATATGCTGATTTATGTGAGATACCTACTTCCATGGAAAGATTAACAGAACATAATGATGATCATGTTGAAGACATAGTTTGTGCCATAAGGAACGATCACGACGAAGGAATTTGGGAAAACAATCCATTTGTACATTCCTAAAATTACAGGTAACATATGTTTATTTCTTGTTTACATTTATTTTTTCCATAAATGTTAGATATTGTAAGTTTTTTATTTATTAAAACATGTTTTAAAACAAAATAAGTATATGTTTTTGTTTGTTTTAAGTTTGTTTAGTTTACTTTATCATGTTTATAACCATTACATGAATTATATATCTATTATTTGTGTTCACTGACAATTACTTTACCATGTTTACCATGTTTACCATGTTTACCATTTTTACCATGTTTACCATCTTGACCATCTTTACCATCTTTACCATCTTTACCATCTTTACCATTATTTAACATGCTTACCATATTACCAATTTTTACTATTATGTAACTTAGTACACTTTTCTATTTTCTGATTACAGTAGTATTAAAATATTTGAATTTGTATATTTGTGAACTGACGTTTGTTTTTTTGATTTGAAGGATAATGACAGATCATTCAGATGATCAACCACATGATTCTGGAGAGGAGCATATTGCTGGTCATACCTCTGGGGATGAACATTCACATGCTCCTATTATGACAAAGAGTTCAAAGGTTGGTAAACGTGGGTGCACACGTTTACCAAAATTATCACTTGCTCGTACACAGGATCAGAGGATAGTCGTTGAGTTTGATGATGATGATATTCCTAGAGGTCCGAATGCAAAAGATTTTAAGAGTTTTGTAGCAACTCAGGCTAAGAGCAAAGTAAGCATTCTGTATGATGATTGGAGAAGTGTGGATAAAGCGATTATCTCTCAGTTGTGGGAGACGATTTTGGTAATATCTTTTGTCATTGTTTGACTATTATTTTAATGTTTCTAGTATATATAATATGTTTAACCTCTTCTTTATCAGATGACATTTGATATTCCTGACACTGGAGGAGTTAGGAAGAAATTTTTATCGTTGGTTGCCAGGAGATGGAGGGATTTCAAATCAACCCTCTCATCTGATTTCATTTATGGTCATAGGAGTCATGAAAATCCATGTCGTATATATCCTTTTATAGATGAAGACACATGGAGACAATTTTTTGAAAGTAGAAGAAAAGAGTCATTTCTGGTAAGGGCAATGTAAACTTTTATAAACTTTCTTATATAAATGATTTTATTAATGTTTTTTTAATGATTTCTTATTCTTAAATTACAGCAAACAAGGAAAGCTCATCAAGAGATCCAATATAAAAATGTATACCCTCATTGTTTATCTCGGGGAGGGTATGCATTATTAGAAGAACAAATGATGGCGGAAAAAATTCAACAACTAAGAGTTGAGTCTTCAAGCTCTGGAGAGGTGGCCCCTCCATCCCCTCCATCTAGACATGAAAAATGGAAGAGAGCTCGGAAGGGAAAAAAGGGCAATATCTTTCGGAAGAATCAAGAATCGTAGCTGAGAGGATTGTAAGATATCTATTTTATTTATTTAAGTTAACTATTTTCTTCATATAATTTCAATCATTACAGAAATGTTCAATTAATTAATACAGGACTCTCTTGAGGAGCAGAGTTCAGAGGGGACATTTACAGCTACTGGGAGGGAAGATATTTTATTTGCAGCATTGGGAAGGCTCGAACATCCTAGTCGTATAAGAGGATATCCGGCACGTGTATCAGTAAGAAAAGTGTTGCCACGTTCTTCAACTTCTAACATTGAGGGGGTTTATAAAAAAATAGAATCCTTGGAGGCTTAAGTTCATAATATTAATGCGACAATGGAGGACAAGATTAGAGAGTCGGTGCAGTCTATGTTTGCAGAAATGCAAAGACAATTTCAGACTGCAGCTCCCACTCCTCCACCTCCCCCTCCAGACCCCATTATTTATCCTCCACCTCCGCCAGTAGCTCCCACTCCCCCACCTCAGCCTGCGGACCCCATTTTTTATACTACGCCTCCGCCGCAGCTTTCTACTTATTGCGAGTTGTATGTTGATGATTCTCAACATCATATACTAGAATATGGGTTGGTATATTGTATAGGATATACAGTTCATCATCAACAATTAGAGGTAGAGAATCAGAGGGTCATTGTACATGATATTATAGATAGATTAGCTAGGGTACCAATACCTACAGATGAGGTGGAGACAGTTGGACAGAGTATCAGCCATTTTTTAATTTGGCCATCCAGACTTCTTTGACTCATTACCATAGAGGTATGAATGTTATAGCTTTTATTTTATTTTTTTATTAAAGTTGTTTTATCATTTGAAAACTAATATATTTTACAATTTTTTTTTACAGGAATACTTCAAAGGTAAAGAAATATTGTATAGACAACAACAAAGACAAATGGCTATGACATCAGATACAAATTCAAATGGTCTTGACAGATTGTCAAGATATTCACATTTGTTGTCGGGTGATTATGAGTTTCCAATGGAAGCTCATGTTTGTGGACGTGAAATAAGAGTGGGGATTATAAAAACTGATATCATGGAGCTTGTTACTCGAGATAAGTTGGGCTTCAACATGGTGAAAATTTTTTTCATGTAAGTCTTAACACCTTTTCCTTGCATTATATTTATTAAAAATGTATACTTATGTATGTTTTGTATTAGGTATCTTTATAAAATTTGTGAGAGGAATGAGCTGACAGAAGTATATGGATTCATGGACCCGCAATTGATTTCCCCTGAAGCATGTGCATTGAATGAGGAACAAAGAATGGTTTATATTACTGAAAGATTTGAAAAGAATATAATCACACAATTTTGGATTATGCCTTTTTGTGAGAGGTATGAAACACATTTTTCTCAAAGAGATAATTATCTTTTAACATAAAAAACCACGAACGTCAAATTTCCTTTTATCAATGATCATTGGATGTTAGGGGTTTTTTGCCCAAGGGAGAAAGCCCTTTATTAGATATGCTCTGTCCATGGTGATGTGCGGGAAAGTTTTAAGAATATATTGGAAAAGTAAGTTTTAATTTCTAAATAGTTTTATATATTATAATGAATTTTAAATTTACCCCATTCATATTATTTTCTAACAGTGCATGGGCCTACTTTCGAAAAAACATAAAGAAAAGAAGTGCAAAGATAAAATATGTAAATGCGAAGGTAAATATCCATTTATAATTAGTACTTTTTGATTTATTACATAAAAATAATATATTGAATTTACACTCATTCAAACAGAATTGTCATGAACAACAAGGCCTCATCGAATGCGGATATTATATGTTAAGATTTATGTATGAAATAATAACAACTGGGACAGTTGGGAATTTTGACCTGGTACGATTTCCTCTTAAACTTTGCCATAATATTTCAATTTGATTTATTAATTATACACGTTAACTACTTTCTTTTTCATTTTTAGCTTTTTGATGACCCTAAACCCTATACTACTGAAGATATCAAACACTTACAAGTGGAGTGGTCAAATTATTTTACAGGTTTGATTGACTTTTAGTTGTTTGTAATGTAAAATGTAATTTTGAATATTGTCGTTGTAATTTTGTATTTGGTAGTTATTTAGGTTGGATTTAGTTTTTTTTTTAAGTTGAAAGTGTAAGTTTTTAATGTTATATAAGTGAATGTTTAATTTTGCTCTGCTTATTGTTTTGGTTTACTTATGATGGTTTTTCTGGTATGGATTTGGGTCTGTGGGGGAGGGGTTCCAAGGGTGTGGGGGTGTGTTCAGTGGGGTTGGGGGTGTCCAGCGGTCTGGGAGGGCTGTCCGGTGGGGTGGGGGGACAGTCCAGGGGGGTGCCAGGGCTGTCCAGGGGTGTGGGAAGGCGGTCCATGGGTGTGGGAGTGTTCTCCAGGGGTGGGGGGTATACATGAGGGTGGGGGGTTGTCCAGGGGTGTGGTGGGGGCTATCAAGTGGGGTGAGGGGGTGAGGGGGTGTTGTTCAGGCGGGTGGGGGGTTGTCGAGGGGTGTTTGGGGCTGTTCAGGGGTCGGGGGGCAGTCCAGGAGTGTGGTGGGGGGTCCAATGGGGTGGGGGAGGGTTGTCCAAGGGGTATACATGAGGGTGGGAGCTCCAATGGGGTGGGGGAGGGTTGTCCAGGGGGTATACATGAGGGTGAGGGCTCCAACGGGGTGGGGGAGGGCTGTCCATGGGGTATACATGAGGGTGGGGGCTGTCTAGATGCTAAGTTTTATATGTTATCAATGTACATGCTTAATTTTGATCTACTTCTGTTTTTGTGGTACGATTTCTTGATTTGTTTTCTGGTTGATTCTGGTGGAGAGAAGATGACTGCATTCAATTTAAAAAAAAAAATTGGGTTTATCACGTCGGTTATTTAATAACCGACGTGATAAAAGGCCTTGGAAATGGTTTATCACGTCGGTTATTTAGTAACTGATGTGATAAAAGGCCTGGGAAATGGTTTATCATGTCGGTTATTTAATAACCGATGTGATAAAAGGCCTGGAAAATAGTTTATCACGTCGGTTATTTAATAACCGACGTGATAAAAGGCCTGGAAAATGGTTTATCATGTCGGTTATTTAATAACTGACATGATAAACCCCCTCCCCCAGGTTTATCACGGTGGTTATATAATAACCGACGTGATAAAAGGCCTGGAAAATGGTTTATCATGTCGGTTATTTAATAACTAACATGATAAACCCCCTCCCCCAGGTTTATCATGGTGGTTATATAATAACTGACGTGATAAACCCCCCTCCCCCCAGTTTATCACGTTGGTTATTCAAAAACCGACGTGATAAACCCCCCGACCCCTAGTTTATCATGTCGGTTGTTTAATAACCGATGTGATAACCCCCCCCCCCCCCCCCCCGGTTTATCACGACGGTTCTATAATAACCGACATGATAAACCCCCCGCCCCCCGGTTTATCACGTCGGTTCTTTAATAACTGACGTGATAGACCATTTCCCCGTCCTTTTATCACGTCGGTTTTTTAATAACCGACGTGATAAACCATTTTCCAGGCCTTTTATCACGTCGGTTGTTAAATAACCGACGTGATAAACCCTTCCCATTTTATTTATCACGTCGGTTCTAAAATAACCAACGTCATAAAAATCACGATTTTATGTTTTTGACGTCGGTTTTTAATTAACTGACGTCAAAAACGTTATTTATAACATCGCCCGTATTAACGTCGGCTAGAAACCGACGTAAAAAATGAAAAATAACCGACGTAAAAAACATTTTCTACACTAGTGATGAGATGCCTCCATGTATCTTTTGGTCTTGATGGAGTGATTTCCATGGGTCTCAACTATATATATGTCCTTTTTGGGGACATGAATGAAATATTGGATCTGAACATGCTCATGTTGTCCCATGTATTCTCTGTTCCCGCATATGCATCCTCCTATTCAAAGTTTTGGTGCAGGGAACTTATACTCAGAGAAATAATCATCATCGAAGAATGGGTATTCCAAGTGTATCACATTGAAATAACCAAATATTATCTCTATGTACAATGATGGTTCTATTTGGTTGGGTAGTTCCTGTGTTTCAGATATTTCAGTAAAGAAATCTGTAAGAGTCAGAGCTTTTATTGGAGCAGAATATGACTCTTTCTCTTATGTCTCTTCCTATATCTGATGGTTGTGTCCACCTTCGGGAGACATATCCAATGTAACCTTCTTGGGTGGTGGAGCTATTATAGGTCTGTTCAATTGTTCTCTTAGGGTGTCATGATCTCGGTTAACTATTTTCCAAGCCATCTGGTTGTTGGACTACTATCCACTCCTGGCTAGAACTTTCTTCCAATAACCCTCTTCTTCTAACTAGATAATGTTTATGCATGAAACATTCTATGAGGATTTATCTAAGAACACCTATCTATAATAGATCATTCCTTGAAGGATGACTTTGAAGTTGAAGCAGCCCTAGATATTATGACTCGGCCTTCAATAGAAAGGCCAGCAACCGGGATGGTCAGTGAGGTTTTCCTCATTGGGAATATTGGGCTATAGTAGATTGAGCAGGTTATTGTTCATAGATATAAGGAAATAATTGGAACATGTTCATATTGGAAAGACTAGGATTTATTCATTCACTCCTCAAATACCAGGTGACTCAAATTTCTTTATGATTATTAACAAGGGATATTTTGTGGTTGTTACCACTCGACAGAAGTCTCTTGGAAGTTTAGTACCTACTTAGGTTCCTAAAAGGGTATTGTTGCTGGTTTGATGGTAACATCAGTATCTTATTTCCTTTCTAATCCTTTTCAACTATATTTAAGGCATGAGTCAAGATTTATCTCAGGTTCGCTGAATGGATTCTTCCGAATGTTGGTCCATTTCTGCAAACTCACAAAACCCACCTGGATACTTCAGTGGGATTAGAGGTGTCTGCAACTCATCAAAAAAAATTCAACATAGAGTTAAAACAATTATTATTATGAGATATGGATACTGATTGAATAGTTTAAAACCTCCAACCAGATATGAAATCATACACCTCCTCATTTTCTCATTTCTTATAGTTTGTTAGGTTGAAAATTGTTATTTTCCTCAGTGTGGAGCTGAACTGGTAAAGGAATTGATGGTGAGGGTATTCTCATCCTACAACGAATCCTATTTGAAAGATAATATAACAAACAAAGGTTGTTCCAGTCATATTCAATACAAAACACCTCATCTTGATCACTTCCTATTGATATTGAAGGCCCATCATCATACCACATCGATATATGAAGTGTGTGAGATTCTATTAAGAATATCCCACTCCATAAAAGGTAAAGAAGTTAGGACTGTAGAAATTTGGTGAAGGTAAGGTATCATCCACCCATTCAGGATATGGCTTATTCTCAAGCTCTATAGATGTGTGTCACCCCTCTATGGCTTCCATTCGAGTGGTCAGGGACTCGATGACATTGAGAAATTATGAAGGAACTATTGTTTGAGCCACCTCCCATCTACAGGGATCAAGAGGTTCTTAATGAGGTGAATATTTTTTCATCTCCCATTGATTCTCAATACAAACATAGACTGAGTGATTACCTTGGATAAAGAGAGGTTTTTGCTGTAATGGAGGGAAGTCACAATCATTTTCGATTTTCTTATTTGTGTAGACTGGATTCCTAAATGCAGAGTCGATGTGAAGCTCAGATTACACTTTTTCAAGTGGATTTATTATTTCTAGATGTATTGGAGGATGGATATTTTCCTCTTTCTAAAGATGATACCCAATGATAATGTTTCCCTTGAGTAATCCTCATTGATTTATTTGAGATTTGAATCTCATTCTCATATTATGTCATTCATTCATCCATGAAAGAAACTTTAATTATTTGGTGAATTGATTGGGATATAGCCACACCTATCCCTTTATCTTTGTTATTGTTCTACCATAGAGGTAGAAACTTGATATTCAAAGGTGCCAGGTTTTGGGGCCTCTTCTGGCTTCAGGTGTATGCAGCCTTAGTTGGTGCATCCAAATTACCCTCATATGAGGGTATGTTTTCAGTTTTGTGGCCCTCTGTATCTACATATTGATCTACCATATATATTTTGTTTAAAGTGATTACATTCATAGGGGTATATTGGGCAATGGTGGTTTTCCCATTACTTTTATCGCAACAGGATGATTCTATACTACCTTTATTAGGGTTGTTCCTCAAACCCTAGGCCGTATATGGATGTTTTGTCTTGTGACCCTAGTGGGGTTTGATTTCCTTAATCGTATGATCCTACTATCTCTTCCTATGAGTAATGACTTTAAGGTATTTTCTAGTTGTGATTTTAGAACATGTCCCTAATAGAAGAGGTTTTGTATTGCGGTAGGAAGAATGGATGGGATGTTGACTATCAATTTTTACCTCCCAACCTAGAGAAGATTGATTCTCTTTATGGTGATGATGATAATGAAAATTCCAAAATCCCTATGGGATGGGGGTCATCCAGGGATACAATTGGTATTGATTGATCCTTTTTTTGAGGATATGATTCTTCCATCCAAGGATATGATGAATCTTGGGATGGATATTGAGATATAAATTCCCCTAACCTAGTGGGATGGAATTGATATGGAATTGTTGTTGATTTCCCCAGGACCCACTCATGGGATGATGAACCTCATGATGGTGATTTAGATTTAAATACCCTCATCCCAGTGGGTTGGGGTCTCTTTGCAGTTATTACTAACATTTTTTAAATCCCCTTGGGAATTGACGATCCAAGGGGTGGAGGTAGTGGTTAATAATCCCTCAACCCATCGGGATAGATTCACTCTTAGATGGTTGTTATGGCAGCTAAAACTACATCCTATTTGATGTGGTGCAGTTGTGATCATGTAAAGTTAGGTGCAATGGAATACCATAATGGGAGTCAGTTTCTACAAGATACCACCAGGTTGATTGCAACCTGAGCTTCAATGTCTAAAATGAATTTTCATTACTTTGAGGGACCTAGTTCAAAGATGTGTTGGATATCCTCATCTTATGTTCTTTATTTCTTGTCATCATTGAAGCAGGATTGTTTTTTGGTAGTTATCAACTGTCTTGAGTGTCACCTAGTCCCTAGATTTTCATCAGAGGCTATGAAATTATAGGATTTCATATTTGAGGGGTTCTGTTATCCCAGGGGCACAGTGAAGTGTAATGCTCCATACTTTCCCAATCCTCAAATATGGATACACTATGTGGATTTAGCTATCAATTTCCAAATAGATTTGATGCAATGGAGTCAATCATGTTGTATATTTGAGTTGTGATTTCCTAGTTTTGGATCCCGATCCATAGAGATAGCAGACATGTTTAGCTGATAACAGAGTATCTTGATGCTCTTAAGGTTTCCCTCGTATCTTGGATAAGGGAAGTTTCTAGTCTTCAGTCACTGATGAGTTTTCCACATATTTTGGCATAGATAAGTTGTGCACTCCTTTTCTAGTTCATCTGGGATCTCATATTTAGAAGTTTCAAGAGGTCAAAATATAATGGGGAGGTTTTTTATGGGTAACCCTCTCCATATATCATTGTATTCTTCCTCTTCATCAAACTTACATGCCTCCATCCAATAAGAAAACATAAGGTTCTTCTTGGGGTCTCATGTTGACCATAGTGGAGTGTTGTTGGAAGTTGATAGGGAACTATATATATTTGACCCCGATGTTTGAAGTACCTCTCTATAAGAAGGAATCTAAGTTTTGAACACCTCTTTATATAGAGGTTTATAGGAGAGGGAGGATTTCCTTGTCCGTGGGAGATATCCCCATGGGGAGGTTGACCATAATGGATGTCAGGAGTAAAGTACCTATAATCCATCTCCACACTTCTATGAGGAGGACTATCACGGTAATGATCATCTTATACTTCGTTTAAAGAGTTAACAGACCCTTAGGGTGTTCAAAATGTGTCTCGAACAACCTCAAGGACACTTGCATTGAGTAGATTAGGAATATGAGTCTCATTCGGTGTTATGGTTAGAATATGTTGACCTTCCTTTTGGAATTATGAAGGGATATTAGACTATTGTATGACAACTATTGGAACATATTGATAACTATCTATTGTTGTGGGAATATGAGCCCATTTTTTGAGAAGATATTGTATTATGTCAATGAGATTCTTCATTGTTGGTAGAAATATGAGCCTTCCCTGAGTCATATGTCATTCTCACTTGGTGATCCTCAGTCGGAATGAGGTTATGAGCCTGATCCTGGTCCTTTGGAATATGCCTATGGTCTTTTTCAATGGGAATATGAGCTTATCCCAAGGCATGTGATGCTCTCGCTTGGTGAGCCCTAGTTGGAAGAGGAATATGATCCCAGTCTGAATATGAATTCCTCATCATAATATGATGATTAACCTCTAGAATGGAAGAATATATATGAGCCTCCTCTTGTATTACCTCAAAATGATGCTAGTGCAGTTTTTCATCGACAAAATTAGGAATATGATTCCAGATTCCATGATATGCTAGAATATGCTAGAAAGAATCACTGATATGAATTTAAGCCTATCCCAAGGCATGTTTCATTCTCCCTTGGTGATCTTTAGCTATAATGGGGACATGAGCCCAATCCTCGGTCTTTGGTGTATTCCATAGGTCTTCTTCGATAGGAGTATGAGCTTGTCCTAAAGCATGTTCCACTCCAACTTGAGGATCCCCAACCAAAATGAGGATATTCTCTCAATACTGGGCCTTTGGTATATGCCTCTATAATTTTAATATAGGGATATGAGAATTTATCAAGGAATTTGCCACTCTCACTTGGTGAGCCTCAGTTGGAACAGTGATATGAGCTCAGTCCGGTGCCTCTTCCTTTTACCAAAATATGTCGACAATCCTCCTGGATGGGAGAAAGAATATGATATTTCTTCAGAGGAACCACTTGTTCATAATGATTAAAGTGTTGAGTTTCCCTATCTATAGGGATAGAAATATGAACATGTCCTTTTATCTCTACCAGTGTCAGGATATTATGACAAAGTTCTTTAGTTGTTTCTATGATGTAATGTCATTTTAGCAAAGTTTGTGCAGGGATATAAGCCTGTAAATTTCCCATCTCCACTATATATTGGAAGATATCTTCGATTGGACAAAGGATATGAGCCCTATTTTTTCCTCCTTGTTTTACCAGAATATACCAATGGAATTCATGCATGGGGAAAGGGATATGTGCATCCCCATGCCTGCTATAGGAATATTCACATAGACTTGTTCTGAGTGATCAGGGATATGAGCATGTTCACTAGATATTATCGGGATATGCTGGAAGACATCATCAACGGGAGTGGGGATATCATCCCACTCATGATTATCCAGAGCCTTTTGTTCTTGATGTGTCTTCCTTGTTTCCCATGCATGGTTGTCAGAGGTGGAAGTGTGTCAGGTGGTACTTATAGCAGGTTACTAAGGGAAACCAACGAGGTAGTTCTGGTAAAGGTGGTTGATATGAGCCCTCACCATCGGCCCTTAAATTGGAAGGGTGTAATAATTGGATCCTTGATCCACCTTCATCAAATACCAAAGGTGGTTATTATCTCACTTTAGGGATAAACTTATAAATAGGTTGGCTATGGAAACAAGGGCCATTGGATTTACTACAACTTTGTTTGGATAATGCGAACTCCTTGGATTCATTACTTAAATACCCTCATCAGTAGCCTCGATGTCCAGGATTGTACCATGTCAATGGTATTCATATACCATTTCATTCTGTACCCTATATTGAAGATATTGGGTGGGTGAGATCATTCTGAGGCCCACGGGGGTAGTAGTTATAGCTAAATTTCTAGAACGGTAGCTATATGAATACATGTAAGATAAGGGTGTTCTTTATGATAGCAGTGTATTCATTCATGAAGACAAAAAGGAATAAGCTCACTTATCAATGCACCATTGTAGGCATGATATGTTCTCATTCAGATATTCATGGGTAAAACAATTTTCCTTTTATTTCTGATCCGGCTATTCTGCTCGCATGGACTTGTCAAAGTGAGGATGGAATTTTTTCATGAGAACCCCAAATATAGAAGATCATCTATAAGATCAATTTCATGGTCAATCTATCATATTAATATTTGATTATTTTGCATCAGGTTCACTATTTTCGTTTGCATTGGAAATGAAAATAAAATGTCTTAGAGGATAATAACCCAATCATTTTGTTATTTGAGATATTCGCATTAGGTTTACCATTTTTGTTTCTTTAAAAATATGTGGATGGATTTCATCTGGTGGCTTGATTGTGGGGGTGGATCAATGTTATACACAATCATTCACAATGGGATCACCATTTTTTAATCTTTTATATAAACTCCCAATAGTTTCCATATCCATAACTGGGTACGAACCTGCTTTCCAAATTCAAGCAGTCAGTTGGGTTTTCAGAACCAAGTACGCTTAGGAACTCACATTGGTTGAGAGGATGGGTGTTCGGTCTCATCACACCCTTTGGGGGGGGGGGAATTGTTTCCTACTCAGAGACTCTATTATATATTTAAGATATATTCAAGAATCACTTCCTAATCTTGATACAAGATCGGTTACCCTAAAAATAAAATCATTGGTTAAGTCTCTTTATATACAAAGAGAGTGGGGTCTTATTAGTGAATCCTTATGCATGTATCTGAGGTTCTTCATCCAATTTTTTTGGTGGGTAACTTCTTATATGTTAAATTCATATAACCAATCACTTCAGAGTTTGTTATTATCTAGGGAGGTGGTTAATATTTTGAGGATGGGATTGATCCATTATGATAGGTTATACATATCCTATTTTATAATGGGAATCAAACTCACATAGTTCCTTAAACCCGTCAATTTTAATTTCATATGTAAAGGACATATGTGTGGGTACTTGGGCACTAGGTGTTGGGCTCGAGACTTAGGGATTCATCCTACGTATCCTGGTTATAGTGGTAATCTTATTTATCATAGTTCAGTTATGCCCTTAGGGTTCACCCTAAGGTAGATACCACTATGTGATGGGTAATTGTATCATACCACTGATTAGGGATTACACACTGATGTTTCCCTAGATAGAAAAGATTTATGATGCCAATGAGGTGATCATTATGACTCCCTATTCCCACATGGTCTATGTTCGGTGTGAGAAAAAAGGGATAGTGATTAATTGTCCTCATTACATATGGATTTAGGGATTACATGCTAGGATATCCCATTGAATACTTAATATAGGGATCATTCTTTTGGAAGGTTTCTTATGTATCCCAGTTATGATGGGAATCGGATTCATCATAGTTTATTTATTTCTCAATCTATTGGTGGATGATGAAGGATAACCAGCCTATGTAAGATATTGATTCATTATGATCATAATTTAGGAGACATGGAAATACTTACACTAAAGTGGATTTCCATTTGATTTTGGTCCATAGTAATGCATCATGTATATCCTAGTTAGAGTAGGAACCAAAGTCATCATAGTTTATTGGGTTAGGGCTTACACATTGAGGCTTACCTTTTTGAATGATATGATCATGGAAATTTTCTAATCACACATGATCTACTCGGTGTGGGAAACAAGGGATGAAAAATGACTAGTCTCACTACTTGTGGATGTGGGAATTATGTGCTAAGACTTCATTTTGGATGTTTATTATGAAGATAGGTCCTTAAGAAGGCATTGTATGTATCATGGTTATAGTAAAAATTAGAGTCATCATAATTCAATTAAATTAAGTCTTACACACTGAGATTTCCCCTTATAGTGGTCAGATAAGGTAATCAAGTCCTGGGATGACCTCTTGAACTGGCCTACTTATCTGCCTAATATATGTTGATTTTATTCTCAACATACCCTAATTTTCTACTTGACATGTTTGGAGGATGTATTCCTGACATGTCTAAATAAAATATCATGATTTAGTTTACTTATCTGAGGGACATCACATAATCTGGATGGAATGTCTAAAATAAGTTGCATGAGAAATGATGACTTATCTAGATTACATCACAAGACCTAGCTACTTGATCCTATAATCCATTGCATGATCTTGACTGAAATGATTATAGGGTGTTTCATGATCCAGTTTAATTTCCCTAGTGTCATCATGAAAGCTGGCTGACACGCTTGGAGGGTGTCACGAGAGTCAGTGTGACAAGTCTGTAGGGCACTAAATGTCCCATATGACTTGTTCAAGTATCATCATGAATTCCAAATGGAATATCTAGAGGACATCATAGGATCTAGCAGGATTTTCTGGAGGATGTCGTGAGATCCAGTTGACATACTTGGGTACTATCGTGTGACTCAGTTGACATGTACCAGTGCTACTGTATGATTTGGGAGACATGTCTGAGGGACATCACAAGGTTTGGATGGAGATCCCATAGGGTTTCTCAAGACTTGGGTGGCATGCTCGGGGGCTCCATGTGACATTCTTTGAGATGTATGGGGGACTTCGCATGATCCAAATAGTATACTGAAGGAATGTCGTGTGATTTGGGTGACATGCCCTTGTGTTTTCATATGGCTTAAGTGGTTCATGTGAAGTACATGAGGGTCGATGTATATGTTATTCACATAATTCTCCAATATTTTTAGTTTTATTTCCAACCTTTTATTTCATATTCCCTAGATTTCTTCAGTATTATCTTGTTTAAGTATCGTGTAATTGATCAAGTATGCAGTATTTCCTTTGTATAACCCACCTAAAGTCCTTCATGTGATCTATGAGTGATCACACGAAGTGCCTATGCATGTATCATGATCTTATTAGGTAGTTCCCCTAATTTTACCTACAGTAAAACCTTTCTGATCATGAGATCAGCCACTCTGAGAAATTTTCTATGATGCTTGAGTTAACCAGTGTGAGGATCCAAGGATATATTTTTTAATGCTAGGTTGGGGAATTTATAGGCCTTTCCGCCCCAATTATTCCATGCTTTTCATGGTGCATTTCACAGAAATTCAATATTGAGTTGATAGAGGGATTTAATATCATGTGTTTCGCAATATCCTACTATAGGTCATTCTGGGGGCATCACATAATTTTCAGTGATCATGATCCCTTCCCATGAATGCCCTATTTATTGTATTTTATTTAATTAATTTGTTCATGTCTAATCATGTGTTCATGCCAAGGTACTTTCATATTATTAGGCTGATATGTACAAGGGACTTCATGAGATCAATGATATTATTGAAAGGCCTTTTCATGATCTTAGGAAACTTGTTTGGGACCTTTTGCAAGACAAGGATGGCTTGCCAGGGGTCTTTTTCGAGATCATACCATCATATCAAAGGGATTTTTCAAGGTCTTCCAGAGCGCATGATCATGTCTCATGAATTTTATAACCTCAATAGGCTCTCACATTTTATCTTTTATTTCCTTATTATATTTTTCAACATCTTGGGGATCTTGAGAGCTTACACGAGTGTTGTCAATGATAATCAATCTTCCCACCGATGATGCATTGCATGACCAAAAAAGGTTCTTGTGGTGATGCATGATCATTTCATGAGGAAGCCCTTCTATTTTCCTTATGGAGATGAAGGGTGAGTGTAGGACTACTTGGACATGTTTGACACCCTTCACATAGTGAGGTTGAAATTCCAATGGGCTCTCATGTAGTGAGGTGGACATCTCTCTATGGGATTATAGTGTCTTGAAAACCATACAGGTCACATCAGATGATGTTTATTACCACAAGAGGCTCCCTCCTTTTCCCCTTTTTATTTTCTTGTTTATTTTACAAGGTCCTGGGGTCTCATGACTTTTATAGAGTATTTTTTAGTATAATCAATCCCCATATTGATGATGCATCACATGTCTAACAAATGTTCTTATGGTTATGAATGATAATTATCATGGAAACCCCTTCTTCTTGCCTTTGGAGCCAAAGGGGTAGTATGAGACTACCTGGACTTGTCTGAGTCCCTTCGCATGATGAGGGTGACATGTCAGAGATCTCCTGAACGACCAATAGAATATGTCACCATGGCTTTCATGGTGTCTCACGAGATACATGGGTGTGTTTCTTGAGTTTTACAATTGAAAGAGGATTCTTACTTTTGGATATTTTCCTCCCTATTTTCCAAGTATTTTTTGATGTCTTATCAGGCCTCTACTTCTTGAAAATTTTCATGACCTAGGGGTTCTTGTTTATTAGGATCCTTATAATAATTTATTTTCTAGTATGCCTTCGCAAGAGAAGAAGGACTTTTCAAAGGGGGTTTGTGGGGTCTTTCATAGGTTATGTGTTGTGCATGGATCCTTTGTATGACCTTATGAAGGTATCACGATCGCATGTCTCTTGGAGTCTTATGAGATCCATAAGTTTTAGAAACCTTTTCTTCTATTGTATTGTGGAGAAAATAATATTCATATTCAGGTATTTCTCCCCTTGTGAATTTTTCAATGCTTATTTGGTAGAAATCAACAAACATATTCCCCCATTCATAAAAAGAAATCCACACCACTATGATTAGCATCCCAAAGAAACATTTAGATCAAAATAAACTCTAAACAGTGTCTGAATCAGCACAATGCTTATCCAAATGGGTTGGGGTCCTTCTAAGGGGTGGATCTAGCTCTACTTAGCTTCTTAGAAACACCTCAGAAAAATCGTTGTAGATTAACCTAGAATCTACCAGTATGGAAGTTCTATGGTGATTTTAGAAATGATGGATTATTATGCCCCATATTTCCATACAGATGGAACACCTAGATCTTACTCCCAGAAAATTATAGTGAGAAAAAACATGAAAAACACTTCATACTACTTCCCAATAAGACAATATATAGCTCTCTTCCCTTTCTATTTGTTGGATCCACCGCCACTTCTTCGAGGGATAGGTGAGACATCAATCATCTTTGGCCCTCTAGTTAAACTGGACTTGGTCCAAAAAGACCACCTCACTACTTCTTCATAGGCATCGAGGGAGGACAACACTACCTAAAATAATTCTGATTAAAGGCCCTTTTTAAATAATAGAGCCTTTAGGGATTCATCTTCATCATGTTTTTGGAAATATAGAACCAATGTGGAAAAAATATTAGCAAACTCTAGAACTGTTGAATCCTATTTCTTGAGATGGTACAACTCTATATTCTTTGGCACCTTCACAACTTCAGAGAAATACCACTGGATAAACAAAGACTTGAATCTCTCCCATGAATTTCCCTTTTATGGTTTAGACTGGTAAATAGACTTCCAAAACTTCTATCCTAGGCCTTCTAATATAAAGTTCTCAAAATTGATATTAAGAGTCTTAGGGAGCTCAATATGAATTAAAATATCTCCAATTAATTTCCACCATTCTTCATCTTTCCCAGTCTTCCATTTCCAAAAGACATGAGGAGGATTCAACTCTTGGATCTTCTAGATGAAATCTTGGTATTGGTAACCACTAGGTTCTATATCTAGAATGATACAAATGAATAGGTCAATACTTGAATAACCACAAACACATAGTGGTAGAGACACCCATATATTCTTCTTAGAATCCCTTGTGACTCAATGGGGGATCACCCTAAAAAAAAGTCATGACTAGATAAAAACACAATACAAAACTAGAAATCCATATCCCAATAATAATTCAACAATCCAAAATCAAACATCATTTCAACATCACATCCAATATAATAAAACCAAGGAGTCAAAAAGAAATCCCAAAATACAGAAATAAAGAATCACTCCACACCCCTTTTTCAAAGCATTAAATCCCCCTTTTTGAAAAAATTTTCTAGAAAAAAAAATAATCCTTACAAACTGAATACCTACCACTGGTATCCCATGAATCCTCACATATAAATATTTTCTAAAACAAGAACACCTAAAAACATATCCATAACCAACCACTTCCATAAACACATCTGTATATGTGAGTATTAATAATAATACCAAAGGAAAAAAAGGAATTTAACCCCTAATTCAAATTCCCAACCAATTTGAATCCACCTCATATCATCCCAAAACAAATAATTTCCAAAACACCCAAAAAATCCAAATCCATTTCCAATTCACTTTTTGTAAAACCTTTCAAAAATCCAAAAACATTTCTTAAAACACTATCCATTTTTAAAGAAACAATTTTCATTTTCAAGAATCTAAGGTTTTATTGTGAAATTCCAATTCCAGCAAACCAATTAACAATTTAAAACCCAAGGAAAACACCCCAAAACCAACTCAAACCACAAACAAGAACAAAAAAACTAATATCCAATGAATCAAAATTCCAAAACCTCAAAAGAACCACTACTACAAACGGCTTGGTTGCACGATTTTTAGGCTGTGCACCAACCATGTGTGCACATTGGAGGTCATTAGACGAAATATTATGGTCTATGTATGGTTTTCTAGGCCATACACAACAACCATGCACCCATTTGAATTCCTCTAAATAGACACTCCAAGCCTTTTAGTTTATAAAAATAATCCACCAATTCTTAAAGGAAAAAAATACTCTCTATCAAAAACCAAAACCTCAAAAATGTATGAGATCCAAACTCATATTTTGAGGCACAATCATCTTATACTAACCTAGAAATTCAAGTATCCTAAGTATATGTGGTGATAAAGAACCTACCCATGACTAACCACTCAAATTCTAAAATTACTAGCTTTAATCTACCGAACATCCCCAAATAACAAGGGTTGGATCTGATACCATTTTTTCACAAACCAACCTAATTAAACACCAAATTGGTCACTCTATATGGACTGAAACAAGGCCTGAGAGGAATTCCCAATAATCTTGGGAAATAAACTAGTGATAGGAATCAAGAAAAATCTACTGGGAATGATTTATCCCATAAAAATAGATAAATAAATAAAAAGAGGTTGAAACTAGAAGTGAAAAAGAAACAAACTAGAAAAACCTCCAAGTGACCTCATGGGTCACCTCCAACCAAAGAACCATGTATTCCCCCTGAGCGATCCAAAACTGAAAGAACCTAAATCTAAAAAATGATAAGTAAAGTATGCATGAGCAACGGGATGCTCAGTAGGGATATCAAGGATAAAAAATTCCCTATGCCTTTCCTTCAAAGTGGAGTCCAATCATGATAGTTTAAAAAATAAGACATCTAAAAATAAGGTTTCCTACACTTTAATGAAATCAAGTAACAAGATTTTATTTTCAAGAAAAACTGATTTCCATCACTTTTTAAAAACATATTTCAAAATAGAAAAAAAACATTCAGTAAATTACCCACTGAAGGTAATGAGTTATAAAACAAGAGTCTCAGTATAAATAATAAAATAGTAATTTCACTTTATAAAAAGACTAGGAAACATAGGAAAGTAGCATACATGAAAATAGGTTCCACGTGATCTCAAGTGATGGTCAAGATGACCTAATAAAAGGATATAAATACTATAACATAATCAATCTCTACTGGTATTGGTTATCCATAAACAAAACTCAAACACTTGGTGATACCCTCATTAGCTCGAACAAGGGGCACATCCCAAAAGCAGTCAGGTTGTCTACTTTGGGCCACTAGCCAGTGTGTTATCTCAACTAGTGCAGCATGTGTACCTAAGCTCCCACCTAACTACCGAAGACTTCCCATGATAATAAAATAGGGGTGAATTTTTATCAGGCTAGAATATACATACATATCATATTCTTTACCCAAAACTCATCCACCTTCTCACCCCTGATCTCCATCCAAAAGTTTATCCCCCTTTCGAAGTCACTCAAAACCTTGCACAAACCCTCTTTCCAAACACATTAGAAATCCCAATATTTCACCATGGAGGAGGAGTGAAAGCCAAGGGAGAGGCATGGGAGGGGGTCCAAAGATGATGGGGGTCAAATTGGGGTGGAATAGGGGGATTTGGGTTAAAAATAGATAAGGATAATTTGTAAATTACCACTTTTTAAGTGACCTGGAATATCACACGGTTTGGCCACATGGTATACCAGATCGTGCGCCAACAATGCGGTGGCCTCTGTCCAAAGAAGGAGGGAGCCACACTGTTTACTCGATGAGGAATCATGGTCACGTGGCTAACCATGAAGTCTATAAAATTATTATTTCTAGTACACATGTTTGGAAGGGATATGGTACATGTCCATGTGCCTGACCGTGTGGCCTTGACAAACCCACTGTTTGGGTTTCAGGGTTTAAAAAGGGATGGCGCATAGTTTCTACTAACCATGCACCAACTGTGAGCCACCTCTTCCCAGACAAAAAACCACCATTTCTCCAAAAAATCCTAAGAAAACTTTTATAAACCCAAAATAGATAAATAAATAAATAAAATAATATGGTTTTTTCGGGTTGGGGTGTGACAAAGACAAAGTATCTTTCCCAATGAAGATGTATAACTCTTAACCGAGTACTTTTAGTTTTATTTATTCTTACAACTTATCTAAATATATGGTATAAATTCTAAAATAATAACATCATTATCTTAAATATACTTAATTATTATTATTATGATGAATCAACCATTTTCAACCTCTTTTATATCAAATGGGAAATGAAATTATCGCTAGTGTGTACGTGTGTACTACCACCTCCACATAGAGATATGATTCATTTTCCATCACTATATTTCATTGTTGGTTATTATTATGGATTTAATTTTTATATATTATATTTATTAAATAATTTTTATTTTTAAATTATAATATTTTATCTACCTTTTTACATTTCCATCCATTAGAAAACGATAAAGTTGCTTGCTCGTACATTTGGACTACCACCTCCACAAAGCGATGTGATTCATTTTTCATTTTTGTTTTACATGGTAGGTAATAAGGATATATTTAAGGAATATATATGATATTTATAGTATTATAATTATTTTGTAAATAAAAATTATTATTTACCCTTCTTTCATTCTAACCATTAAAAAGTGGAAACATCACTCATGTGTACATATGGACTATTGTCTCCATGAAGTGATTCCTTTTTTTCTATATTAATAATTATTTAATTTTATATGATGAATAAATATGAAACTTATTTCATGATTAATATTATAAAGATTATAAAACCATGATCAAGGTGAAATTACCTAAACCATTGAAACAAAATATGTATGGAAAACGAACCAAGTGTCACCTGAATGTTCATTTTAATGAAGAAATTATTAATAAATCGGTAATTGGAAATTATAAAGGAATAATGAATAGTGATTTGTGTATTAATATGGTTCTTGAATATATGTATAATTAATATACATTTATTTTACATGATATTTTAATGTATACAAAGAAATATGGGACTTTAGGTAAGGGTTCTATGTTACAATCTCATTTATTTTCAGGATTGTCTATATTAAATTTCTATTGATGGAAATTATATGTATATTATCCTTTAAATCCCATATATTTTTCTTATACTTAGGTTATTTATATATTTTTTATGTATTATTACCATTTTCCTCTCTTTGGTACTTAAAATCACTAAGAATTATTTTAAAGAAAATATGACCTTATTTACTCTTTGGTTGATCAACTTTTTATGTCATGTACATACTCTTAAAAATTGTACTATGAAAGTTATTATATATATTTTAAATGTTTTAAAATTTTAATTTTCACTACATTTTATTTTATTTTCAAAGTTTTAAAAATTAATCTTTTTAACAGTTTTTCAAACAAGTCATTTTTTGACTTTTTACAAAAGTGTAAAAGGAATGTTTTCTTTTAACATATATGTCATGAATGGATTTTTCCATATTTATTACTGTTATTTTATTTGAATATTCCTTTATGATATTATTTGGTTATTTTCAAAGAAAATTATTTTATCAATATTCTATAAATATTTTGTTAAAATGTTATCAAATAAAAAGGATATTTTCACATGTTTAAAGATATTTTTCAACTATGTCAGCAACCTTTAAGAATTTTTAAGCATCATTGGGGATATTATCTTATCATACCATCCACTTTAATTATTTGTATTACTTATGATGAATATGATTTAAGTATGATTCTATGAAACTAATTTCTTTCCCATGGGTAAATTATGTTATGATGAAACCCATTTTTTAATTGGATATGTTATGATAGAATTATGAAATATTTATAAAACTTGTTTTATTTCCATTGTTATGATATTATGATATGATAAGTGTTTTATGATATTGTGGAATACATATATATATATGTTTTTCATTATGTGATGGGTGAGACTGGAATTATAGCCCTCTAATGCATTAGGTAATGATGATGGATTTGAGAATCTCTGAAGAGACAAAGGAGTAAATAAAATTCTAAAAGATAATGGAGTTTGCTAGATTTAAGTCACTCATAAGAGAATATTGAAAATTATTGGGTAGGAATTTCCATTATGGGAATTTTTCCACAATTATAATCTTAGGAGTGATCCATAATTAAGAAAGTGATTTTCTATACTTATGTGTATGCCACAAACATACATTTTATGTTTATGATATTTTCTCATGGCTTGTGATTAATTATTAATGATTCTGCACTCTTATGCCTTATGTATTTTTATTGAAAGAACCCTATGCTATGATTAATGATTAACAATATTTGAATAATTGGGTATGATTATTTTAAGTTATTATCATGTTCTGATACACTTATGATTATTATATCCTCACTTAGGACCATTGATTGATATATCATATATTTACCCTTACTAGCCATCCAATCTCACTCTATCTTATGCTTCCTTTCCCCAGGTTATAAAGGAATTTTTAAGTGGAGTATGTATAAGATGTTTACTATATAAGAAGATTATTGTGGGGGATATTTAATATCATTCAAGAAGTAATATGGTTATGTATATATACTCTAAATAAACTAAACCTTAACAATACTAGTCAATTTATTAGTTTGAAACTTATTGAATATTCATCTAAAATATTAAAATATTAATGTATTAAATTCTCATGTATCCTCAGTTAGTATCATAATAGGGTTTAGTTATTTTTATATATTAGTATTATACAAATTTATTAAAAAAACCTATGGATAATTCTAAGTATAGGATAACATCCAAAAGCTTTGGTAAAATTTATATTGTGTGATTTTACAAGAAAATACATCCTTGACTAGATATTAGAAAGTGGATATGTTTGTGGAATAGATTCATATAGGGGTAAAAAATATGAAATGGGAAGATTATGTATTAACTTTATTTTCATAGGAGCATGATGGTTTGTCCTAAGACTAAACACCTAGCTGGATACTCTCAGGGGATATTCTTAGGATAATTAAGATTTACCTTAAGAACCATTACAAAGGATTTGAATAGATTATGACCATGAATATAATAGTTTAAACCTAAGTTTTCATAGATTTAAAATAATGTTTCTTGATTTAGTCATCCTATTAATGATTTCTTGTGATTAAATGATTACTCACTATGATTATTGTTTCTCAAACTTTTTTTGGTATTATTCAATGGTTGGACCCAGGAGGAGTCATGTTAATTATAAATGTGATGGTAAATTCAATGAAAACCCTCAAGAGAAAATAAATGAAATGGGGGATGGGATGTGAAATCTTGTGGTTACGATCACCCAAATATCTTAAGCTATGAATGGTAACATGAATCACGATGATCTTACAAATGTCCAAAGGAAGGAACAAATCACTATTGAATCATTTATGTCAATAAATATACATTCTTTCAGTGGTTACTTTAATTCACTAATTTTTAAGTAATAGATCAGTATGACTAAAAAGATATTTTTTATTCTCTAATGTTCTAATCATGATAAAAATTTCCTGTTAGAATATCATTTGGAAGGTGAAGTAGATAAATGGTGGACTCTTATCAAGAATATAAGGTAAGAGGAATAAATTGACTCCGTGACATGGTAATAGTTTTAGAAGGTATTTTTAAATAATTATTTTAACATAACTCTTCACATGCAAATAGAAATAGAATTTATGGAACTGAAGTAGAAGGATAATGAATCCATTGGTACCTATGAGAAAAAATCCACATGACTTGAAAGGTATTCTTCTGGTTTTATCATCGATACTAAAAATAAAGTGGACCAATTCTTTAGTGGCTTGATACCAAGTCTTTGAAATGAATTGTATATATGAGAATTTGATAACTATGAAGAAATTATTTTATGTTCTCTCAAGATGTAATTAGAAATTATATGCTCTCATTATTCTCATGCATTTATAGATAAAAAGAGAAATATGGAATTTTGAGTAAATTATAATAATAAAAACTATGGAGGAATGATAATCAACCTTACTTCATGATAGCATCATACAAGCATGGAATAAATTACCTTTTGGGGTATAGTAAATGTTTTAAGGGTAGAAAAGAAGGGTATTGAGAAAAAGAATATTAAAGTGATGTGAAGAGGCTAGTCAATGAAAGGTATGGTAAAAAACCAAATGTTCTACACACACTCCAATGATATAATTTTAAGGAGTATATATATTATTCTAATCAATGCATGAATCTTAGGGTTAATTAAAATAATCAATGTTAGAAACCTCTTAATCTAAGAGATAAAGGTAAATATCATGTGATCACAGGTAAATATCATGTGATCACAACTATTTAAGTGGGTCATGAGCATGAAGTGGTGAAATCTACACTTACCATCCAATCTAGAACTATAAATGTTTTATTTTATTCTAGATATAACCACTATTTTATATATGATTAATTTTTAATGGATATAATGTCACCACCTCAAGAATTATATGTTGTGTTAGTAGTAAAAACTCTTAATGGTGTGATAATCGCATCTTAAGTCTATAGCTAGTATTTGATAAAATTTTGTAGGAATTCGAATCCTTCAAATATTGTGATTCTCCCTCAATTTGAATTTGACGTTATTTTGAGAATGGATTGGATCTCTCTATATATATCCCATATTAATTTTTGAGGAAGGGAATCCACATTGATATTCTGAGTCAGCCTATGGTTTTCTTTTAGTGTGAGGATGAATATGAACTTCTAACAGAAGTTACTTACATTGTATGGGTATTACTACCTATCCATGAGGGATAATAATCTCAAATGGTTTATACTTTGTGTTACACCTATTTTAAATTATCTAAATAGAATAGACCCAATTGAGTTGTAAGAATTTAATAAAAAACTCTAGGATAATATTTATAAGGGATTCATATTCCATAGTTCCTCACTATAGGGATCACCTATTCTTTTTATTAATAAGAAATATGGGTCAATGCATCTTCTCATTGATTATCGAGAACCTAACAAGATCACTATTAAGAAAAAGTATCTTATACCTAATATTAATGATCTATTTGATCATTTATGAGGAGATAAATATTTTTCCAAGATTGATATTAAATATGGATATCATTAATTGAGAGTTAAGAAATAGGATATACGCAAGACATCCTTTCATACAATGTATGGTCATTATTAATTTATAGTGATTCAATTGGGACTTACCAATTTTCCTGTAATATTTATGGATTCAATGAATAGAGTATTTATAAATTACCTTGATTAGTTTTTGGTAGTATTTATAAATGATATTATTATATATCTGAAGAGAAAGGAAGAGAATGGAGAACATTTTAGGATTGTGCTGATAACCTTGGGTAAGGAGAACCAAGTGTGAATTTTGGATTGATAAGCTTTCATTCTTGTGTTATATAATCTCAAATGATGGTATATCATTGGATCCTACAAAAATTGAAGTTATTAATAAATTTCCCACACCTACTATAGTAATTAAGATCCATATTTTTATTGGGTTGTATGGATACTAGTGGAACATTGTGAGGTATTTATCACACCTATATAATCCAATAATTAAGTTGACTCAAAAGGGATCCAAGTTTCTTTAGATAGAAGAATATGAGGAAATTTTCAATGATCTTAAAAAAAGGTTGTTCAGAAAACCTATGATTATACTACCCTTCATTATAGAAGGTTTTATGATATTTAGTGATTCATAAAATAATGGAATATAATATATTATAAAGTATAATTATATTGTGATAGTTTGTGCCTTGTAGGAATTGAAAATTCCTGATAAAATTTACCTGACTTGTGATTTGGAGTTGGAAGCAGTAATTTTTGAACTGAACATATGGATTCATTATCTTTATGTTGAATGATGTGATATATATATATATACATACATATATATATATATATATATATTCATCATGAAATATTGAATTATATATTCATGAATAAAGAGTTGAATATTCACTAAATGATATAGTCTGATCTGATTAAAGATTATGACATATCAATACAATACCACCTAGATAAGGAAAACAAGGTGGTTGATGCTCTAAGTCAGAAAGACCATTCTAATTTATCCATGATGAGGATTTAAAGGGATCCAATATTTATATATTTATAGAATATGGAATCTAAATCAAGATTAAAGGGGACATATCATATCTTTCTTAGATTAATGTTCAAACATTCATTCATGGGAGGATTAAATAAGCACATAAGGTGGATGTGTAACTACAAAAAAAGGTGAGAAATATTCCAAAATTAAACTATAATTATGATGGAATGATAATATTTAATAACTAATTATGTTTCCCATCAATACCAAACATAAAAATGATATATTGGAAAAATATCATAGTTTATCATTCTCTATTCATCTTAGAAGTATATATATATATATATATCTCTAAAAGATTATTTTTGGTAGGATAGAATGAAAAGAGATATTTTAAAGTATTTATATTGATTTTTGGTATGTCAATAATTTAATGATGATAGAAATAGTACAAAGGGTATGTTACAACCATTATATATACCAAAATAGAAATGGGATAATATTTCTTGGTATTTTTTTCCAAACTTGTTAAAAATATATCAAGGGAATAATGTAATTTGGGTTGTAGTCAATCACCTTACAAAATCAGCACATTTCATCATCATCAGAGAAGATTTATATCTTGATCATATTTCCATAATATTCATTAAGTAAGTGGTAAAAATTCATGGAGTACCACATTCAATTATATTATATTGGGATCAAAGGTTTACCTTGATGTTTTGGATAATTCATCAACTAACATTGAATATGAAGTTGAACTTTAGCATCGCATATCATCCTCAAACGGATGTTCAGTATGAGAGGACCATTAAAAACCTTTAATATATATTGATAAAAAAATTTATTTATTTAAAAGTTTTTTCATATCAACATCTTTATCTGATCAAGTTTTCATACAATAATAGCTTTCAATCAAGCATTCAGATGGATTCTTATGAATACCTCTATGGAAGGAAGTTAATAATTCAAACATGTTGGGATAAATTTGAAGAAAGAAAGATATTAGGACATAATATAACTAATTAAATGGTATATATGCTTAGATATATTCAAAAACACATTAGTGTAACTCAAAGTTGACATAAATATTATGTTAATAATCATTATTGATATCTAAAGTTCAAAGTTGGTGATAAGGTATTCCAGTGAATATCTCCCTGTAAGAAGGTGGTGAGATTTTGAAATAATAAAAAATTGATCACAAGATATATTCATCCCTTCAAAATTCCTGAAAAATTTTGAATGGTTTCTTATCGCACTGTTCTTCCATGTAATCTCACTCAAGTTCAAAATATGTTCCTAGTATCTCTCCTGAGGAAGAACATACTTGATCCATCACATGTGCTAAACTCAGAGGTCATACCACTAGAGAATAATCTCTCTAATGAGGAAATGAAGGCCTTAAGAAAAATAAAGGTGATCATAAGATTATATAAGTGGGATAGGCTTCTATAAGTTTTAAAGTTTAATATTTTTAACAAGAAATTCTAAGAAGAGGGGAGTCATGATGTGGTATAAGTGTTACCTTTTTATAAGTGAATACAAGGGATATTTTGGAAGTAACCATTACATTTTCAATAATATAATTTCAATATTAAAATTTAAATGGATCAAAAAAAGTGGCGGGTAACTGTGTGTGGTTTGATATTATCCTTATCCACTCATTTTAGAGTCAACATATATTGTTTTTAGGCCTTTTATTTTAACTTTTTAACTTTTACCCTAATTTACTTTTACCTTGGTTATTAATTTTCAACCTTAATAATTAATATTAATAGAAAAAATTAATATTAGAAATTTTAATTAATTTTAAGCTTATGATTTCAAGTTTTTAAATCATTTTACCAAATAAAATTTTTAATGGTTTGAAATTTTAGTTTTAAAATAAACGCACATAACATGTAAAAACAATTTTTTTATGAAAAGTTCATCATTAAGTTTAAAAATTTAGGTACAAGATAAGATTATCATACATACTAATTTTTATGAATTATATTGGTTTATTATAAAAAAAATAAAAGTTTATTTTCTTTCAAATGAATCCAAAACTGAATTTCACCATCAAAAAATTTAATTATAATAAAAGAACGAAAATAGTTTTTATTAATTTGATAATTTTAATTTAGTTCTAAAAATGTTGTACATCGGATTTATAAGAACAAAGAATATTTTAAAATGTATAATTTTACTCATTAAATACATATTTTATTACTTAAAATGTTTTTTTGAACTTCTAGTATATTCTTACATAATGATAAAATTATAAAAATCATATTTTTTTAAAAAATCATATTTTTCAACTAAAAATAAACCTCTTCAAAAAAAATCAAAAAATCATACTAAGTAAATTTTGATGTGAGGAATTAAAAAATGAATTTTATTTTATCAAATTTAAATTCTAAAATTTTTAAATATAGTTTTAAAAATAAATTATATGACATAAATAAAATGGATTTTATTGGAAATAACCTTTTACAATATTAACACATATTAATTATTTATATTCCATTGGTAAAAACTTATAATTATTTAAAATATTACTCTTTATTATAACTTTATTAATGATGATATTATAATATGTTGTGGTTCTTTTACATTGGGTGTATCATGTAACATAATTTATCAAACATAACACCATTTTTACAAGGTCTGTAATTTCAAGCCATTACAAAAATCATTATTTATTCCTTCTCATCTACTTAAAAAACAAAAGAACATTGATTGTGTTTTTTTTACCACCACCTCCATGAAATGATGTATTACATATTTCATAATTTCTATTCAAGGTTGGTAACAAGGATGTATTTTATGAATGAATATTTTGAAGATTTATCTAATATAATTTTGAAATGATAATTTATCATATCCCTATATTCTATCCCATTTGTTGATAAATGGAATCGTTAATCATGCATATGGGTAACTACCACCACCATGAACACAAAATTTAATTTTTTATGACTAACCTACGTGGATGGTTCTAATAATTAATTTCATAAAGGTAAATGATATTTATGAGATGTTTTGTATTATGTAAAAGTTTTATAAATATTATATAAAAATATGTACTCACTCAAAAAATCATTATAATACACTCTTGTTTGGGTTAGTTTTTACTAACAAAATGAATGATGTTATAATTTTTAAACCATTAATAATTAATTAATGTTATATAATGTAACTTCATGACCTAGGTTCCACATATTAGTGCCTTGATCCGGTTCATTACATGACTTCAAGCGTGCCTCCCCATATACTAGAAGTTGTCGACTAACAGCAAGGGTCTAATAAGAATCATGGGGAGAATATACCCTATCTATTAAAGAAATGCCATAATGGAATACAATGTATAAATAACCTTGATAATAATAATCAATAACTCATAAATACCAAGCATCACATGAAGAATCCCAAGACAAGTTAAATGACTATAAACCAAAGTAGTAATATTTCATGCCATAAATGTGTTAAGTGTCAAATGAAAACCCCAAATATAGAAACAATGAAAACTCCCAAGTGGGTTCCAATATCATGTCTAGTTTTCACATCTATGATCTATCCTAAATCCCAATATATCCATCTAATATATGTATCTTTCCCTTTTCTTATCCTATAAACATGAAGTCTATTCGGGTATCAATTGGTGGAATGAGTAGGGTTTGAGTACAACTTAGTAATCCACCACCAATGTTGTATAAAGAAATATATATTCTATAATGGTTTATTCAGTTTCATCAAGAATAATAGACAAAACAATATAAGTAAACAATATTTACATTTATTATTCTTTAGTTAACCACATTAGTCCTCAGGTTCAAGGTGACACCCAATCCAATCAATTTTGATTCATCCTAAGACAAAGTCTAAACCATACACCATAAATATTTAAAAATTTATTCCTTCATGGGATTTTGTTACTCAAATTAATTCCAAATTTATTTTGGTACCCTAGAGCGTCAGTCTGGGTACCATTATCATGGATACATGAATCATTATTCCAGCATCATTATCTCGGGTACATGGAGCATCAGTACAGCACCAATATCACAAGTAATCAGAGCATCGGTCTAGAACAAAAATCTCATGTACTTGGATCATCAAACAAGCACCAATTCAAATTCATGCATTAGGGGCCCAGAGCATTAGTCTAGCACACCATGGGCACTTGGAGCATCGTTCCAGCACCCAAAACACATTGTTCTCATATATATATAAATATATATATATATATATCATGGTTCAATATTAATAAGGCATTTATCAACCATTCTCAACATGTTGTACCATTTCATTTACAACATTTCCATTTATCCCAATTATCATCAATTATCTCGCATCTCATTAACTCTTCCATGTTAAGCCAAATAATCATTTATATTAGGCTATCATTCCAATATATTCACAATTTGTTTAATTTCATAAACCCTCAAATCCCCCTTTTTCATTCCATAATTATCAATTCAAGGAAGCATGGAATGCCCCATTGGTTTACATCATGCCTGGTCTCATAATCCTCAATAGATCTAATCGGATCTGAGAAGGGTATCACAATTTCATGGGAATTCAATTCCCTTTTGTAATATAAAAGTAACTTCACAACATGGAAATGAAACCATTTTGTTAAATACATAAGAAATACATCAATACTATACGAATTTAAATATAGACCACCTAACATAGGATCATTTATGAACACTCACCCAACTTTGGACCTTAATTTGATGTATAATAGCCAAAAACAAAGAACATAACTATGATCCTCAAGATCTAGGATTACATCACCCTTACATCAATATATCCAACAATAAAACATCATAATTACCATAAATTAACATGGATATATCCAAAAAAGAGTAGATATAAGTTTTTTGGAAAGATAATAAGAAGATATCTAGGATGAGTGGCTAAGAATGAAGAATTAACAGAAAAATTGGATTTCTAATAGGCATTGAATCATTTAAAAATTTCTCCCAAATCAAAGGGAATCTCCTTTAAATCCTTGGTATACAAAGGAGTTTGTAAATCTTTGAGATTAGGGGGAAAATGAGGCATTTGTATTTTAATTTGGTTTAGATCCAAAAAATTTGGGTTTCCTAATATATGTTGCATAGTTATCCCACATGGTTAGAAAAATCGTGTGTCAAACGTGTGGGGATACTATCTTAATAAATACCCATTCAAAATTGGCTTGCATGGTTAGAAAAATTATGATCCAACCATGATTTTCCCCTCTATTAAAAGCTGAAAAATTTGGGAATTCTATGCATAGTTTGGTCAAACAATGCACCCCCTTCTAGTGGCTCAAAATGGGGAGCATAGTTTCTTGGGGAAAACTGCACAGTTTTCCCTAAACATGCACCAATAATGTGTAGCCCCATGGGATTAAAAAATTTCCAAATTCACTAAAAATAGACTTAAATTAATACCCCACTAAGGAATTATAAAAACGTGGGTAAAATAATACCTAAAATTGATTATGAGATGTATCAAGAAAGGTATAAATATTACAGTATCCTCACTTTATAATATATCTTCCTTGATTTGTGCTCCTAAGCATCACTAAACCTCTAAGGTAAAAAGGTCAGGCCACTCGGCCCACATATCTTCTTCCCTCTCCCATGTTTCCTCCTCAACACAGCCATACTTCTACATAACTCGTACTAATGGCATGGTCTTTCCCTATAAAACATTCTCATTATGATATATAATATGAATTGGATTCTTCTCAAAGGAAGCATTAGCTAAAAGTTAAACATAATCAACATAGATCATATGAGATGGGTTAGGGTGATACTTTTGAATCTGTGACACATAAAAAACAATTTACATATAATTATACCTTTTTGGAATATCTAATCAATACACCACCAGTTTGATCCTCTCCACAATATCAAATGGTCTGACAAACCTAGGAACCAACTTTCCCTACTTCCAAATTCAATGATGACCCAATCTCAATGACACTCGAAGGAATACATAGTCACCCATTGTAAACTCAAGAGGTCAAAAAATCAATCAGTATAAGACTTGTGTCTACTCTACACTATAGCCATACATTTATGAATAAACTAAACATGTTCTAATGTCTCATGTATGAGACTCAGTCCCAAAAACTCTGACTCACCTACCTCCATCCAACATAAAGATGATATGCATGGCCTACCATAAAGCACCACATATGGTGTTATCTAAATAGTCTCTTAATAACTATTATTATAGGAAAACTCAACCAGCACTAAATTATTCTCCCAATACCCGCCAAAATATAGGAAACATGCCCTCAACATGTCCTCTATCACTTGGATAGTACACTCTAATTTCTTTTATATCTATGGGTGAAAATATATACTCAGAAACACCTAAGTACCAAGTTCCTTATAAATTCATTTCTAGAAGTGTGAAGTAAAACATGGATCATGATATAAAACTATGCTTCACAACACCATATTTAAATGAAAAATCTCTCAAACATATAATTTTCCCAACTGAAAAACTATGAATGTCTCCCTAATTAGAAAGAAATGGGATACTTTTGTTAACCTATACCCAATCACCCATATCACATCATTATTTTTAGGTGTCCTCAGAATATCTACCACAAAATCAATGGTAACATCATCCCATTTCCATTCTGTAATGGAAAATGGCTATAATAGACCTCTAGGTCATTGATTCTCAACCTTCACTTGTTGATAGGTTTTGCATCATGTCACAAAACTGATAATTTATTTTTTCATTCCTTGCCACAAATATTTCCTATGAAGTTAATGGTATATTTTGGTCAAACTAGGGTGAACTTCCCACTTCGATGCATGAAACTCATGCATCAACTCCTCTCGCATACATGTTATCACAACAGTTGGAGTTGGTTCCCTAGAAACCAACTTCTTTTTACTTTATGATAAACCTATATTAATTGGATGAATATTGAAAAACTCCTTATCATATCAGGATTTTTCTTCTGCATGACATAGTATGCGATAATGTACTAAAAATAGCTTTCGCACTAAAAGGTCATAGCAGATCCTTTTTGTGATGAGAACTTAGAAATGCCATGAAACTATTCTTTAATATATATTCTATGGTTGGATGATATAATTTGAAGGGACACAAATGATACAGGCTATTAGGGGTGGGGACTCATGAAAATTTGAGTCACCTTCTCATGGTGTGTGCCCTTGGTAATATCAAGGAGGATATTATAAGAACAAGAATCTCTAGTAGGAAATCAAATTTCATAAGTTTCATTGGATGTTCCTATCTGCAGATGTGTGTATTGGTTCTTAAACTTTAAGATTATTATTAATGGGTATTATTACTCACGCATTTAGATGTACTAACAAAAACCGTGATGACATATGTTTTCGGTGAGGTAGGGTATGTTGGGTGTGTCACGAGTAATACAACATTAATGAATAATGTGAGAAAGGATTTGTCACTTCTACAGAAGTAGATATCTCAAGACCATTGATGGAAATGATATAGACTAACTAAATCCATGTCCATGGTGTTATCTAGGCAAGTTCAATTACGAGAAGTCAAAGAATGAGAAATCGAGAACATTGGTTGATGGCACTTGCATGCAACCCACTTGATGAGAGATATCAGGACAAAGGGATTATATTGCATGGTAATAATTCATATGAGGAGACATGTTGTTGTGACATCAACTTCTTTCTCTTGGGTTCCTTGACATGTTTCTAGATAGTAATCTTGGACTTTAGGTAAGCCCGCCTAATGCCAACAAGAAAGAGGCCTAAAGGGTCACACACTAAGTGTATCCAGTATCTCAGTTAAATAATTTATTATTTAACCAGTTGAATAAATATTATTCTTGTTATGGTTTAATAATTATTCAAGTATTCATAATTGTATTTATTTTTTCACTAGTTATTCAAGAGAATACATTGTGGATGGAATATTTATTTATTATAGAATAATGTTGTTATATTTATTTAATAAATAAATAGTCATTATTCAAGTCTTGGTAAATATTGAGGAGGATTGGCGGACCAATATATGGGTCCTATTAGAAATAATATTAAATATTATTTGGTTAAATAATATTTAAATATACCATGTTGGTTAAGCACGTGTCATGGGAATAATATCATTGTTATTATTATTTTACATGGGGTTTCACATGAAATAATAAAATAAGTAATGACACTTGCACTAATTATTTATTATTACCTAGTGAATTAAATTCCTTATTATGTTATTATTCTCTAATTATCTAAGGTTTTATTCGACCAGATAACCAATGGTTTTGTGCAAAAAAACCTAAAAGAAAAGCTCTTGAGCCTAGAGAACTCTTCCCTCTCTAAGAAAACTCTCAAGAACGAGAGAGATACCCCTCCACCAAATCTAGGAGAACACTTTGGAAGAGATTCTCAAGGTGATCAAAGGTGTACATCACAAGTGCAAGGATCTTATACGCTAGCACCCGGGGACTCCTTCGGCGATGTCTGGAGATACATAGAGCACATGTAGATCACCGTTAGAGGATTCCTATCCTTAGATTCTACATCACAATGAATCTTCACCTCGAACTCGTGGTTGAACGCAACAATGAAGAAAGAATCACCTTAGAGGCAATTATTTAATTTAATTAAATTAATTATAAAAAATATATATTGATCCTCTATTCTTGGTTCTAGGTTCTCTCCTTTATCTTTTATCTTTGATTCTATTCCATGTATACTGATGTTTATCATCGTATTGATCCCAGATTAATCATTGATCATGGAAATTTCCAAAGTTGGGTAAACACCCATCCTACACTTCTGTTATGCCTAGAACCTTTAAGTGGTATCAAATGGATCATATTTTCATTTATAATTATTTAAATAATTTTTTGATGATTTACACTTTAATAATTTAGTTTTTCAATTCATGTTTAATTGTTATTGTAATTTTAATTTCAATATCTATTATTCCTCTTTCATTTCTCACAGATCTAATTGAAACTAATAATTTTTGGATTAAAATTACATCAAGAATCTCGTTAGGAGGAGATGACAATTCTATTCAGGTAACATGATAGTACATGCCTTGTATTTAGAATTACACATTGTGTAATCTACCACACACATCATGTAATCTAGATTACACACTGTGTAGTTGTGTTCAATGCGTCTAGAGTAATTTTACAATTAATCAATCCATGTGAATTAATGACACGTTGTTTAGTTAATTATTACACCACATGTTGACTAGGATAGACTGGCACATGGTTCGCTAGACTACACGTTGTGTGGCCCACTGAACACAGCGTGTAGTCCCTTTGAGTCAAGGTCAATTCATGTTTACCAAACACGGATTTCCCTACTGGTGACCATGTAATGCGAAGTCTACATGGAATGTGGCCCACTTGACATGTTGTGTACTCCGAATATTTCCAAAGTACACCTCACATGTCATTTCCTCAGGCATATACTTCGAATGGATGGTGAGGAGGGTACACGTACGCTGTGTAGTCGGATCTACAAGCCGTGTATTATTTCCAAATTATACATATTTAAAAATTTATTATTATATCATGTAACCCTTGAGACATGTACCTTCATGTGGGTGTAAAGTTGGGACACAACATGTGATAGGTTTTTTATATGTGTGTGTGTGTGTATTTAATTAACATCTGCGTAATGTTCAAATATCTGCACATCATGTATGAGTTATATTACAATTATAATTTTACATGAATTCTACATGCCACAAAGAATAAAGTGTATAAAAGTATAAATACATGCTGGGAAGTTTTGGATGGGTATTCACTAGGTTTCCTCCAAGGTACAAATTATGTACAAGGTTATGGATGAGAATCTCAAGGAAATTAAAAAAATGATTAAGATAAAAATAATTGATTCATTAAAGATATTTATTAATCAATTCGAGCATAATTTATCTTAATAATAAAGATTAAATAATTGAATGCTAGTTTTATTAAATATTATCTATTTAGGGTGCTTTCAATTATCAGGAGATTCTAATTTGAGGATCTAGGTTGAATTAACATAGTGTGCATCAAACATTGAATTCCCTAGTAGGACTTGGTGCAACTAAGAGGCAAAAGTTGAGGAAATCCAAAATTAAATATTTTAGGATTGGGGAGTCCACTCAATAGATCAAGGATATGTGAGTTAATGCAGTTGGAATTTGGAATGCCTACCTAAAACCTTTCAAGTTTCATGACCAACCTTAGTTGGGGTAATGAGAAGGGAAATATGGATCCTTGATGCTATAATTTCTAAGCAATAGGATATTCTGAAGCCAATGGTGAGTGTTATTGGGTTTCAACAAAATAGTGGGATACTAATAGATATTAATTTATTTATTTGTCTATATTTATCAAGATAAAGTACTAAAAACTTTGTTCATATTATTTATAGAAACAAATAAAAAATGACATCAAACACATCATTACAATCCATAATCTAGAAGTAAAACCTTTTCACTGGAACTAATTTCCAAGAGTGGAAAAGGAACCTTTGGGTTATCCTTCTCCATGAGATGAAACTTTATATACTAGAAGAGCCTTTACCAATTACGCCTGTAAATGAGGCAAGTGATGAGGAACTCTCTATGTATGAGAAACATCTAAATGAAGCTAAAAATGTTTAGTGCATCATGTTATCATCCATGACCAATGAGCTCTTGAAACAACATGAGTAAATGAATGCTTATAGCATGATGTCTCATCTTTGGGATCTCTATCAAGAGAAGGTGATACATGAGAGGTATGAGATCTCCAACTCTTTTTTCACTACTAAGCTTGGGGATTCTATGCCAGTTGGACCACATGTAGTCAAGATTATTGGATACATTGATCATTTAGACGTCTTAGGGAGTAAATTCCCAGATGATTTTCGTATAGATCTCATACTATCATCACTTTCTAAAACCTTCTATAGTTTTATTTTGAATTATAATATGAGAAATAATGAGAAGAGTATGTTATAGCTTCTTACCCTGATTCACCAAGTTGATAAGGACATGGGGCATGAAAAACACGTAGTCCTTATGGTGAATTGGAAGAGAAAGGACAAGGAAAATAAGCCTAAGATTTATAAAAAATATAAAAACCTCTGAGAACCATCTGACCAAGAAGAAGAATATCTATAGGCGGGTAAAGGAAAAGGAGGAAGTATGCTTTGCTTGTGAAAATTCAGTCCACTGGAAGAGGAACTGCACCTAGAGGAAAGGGGAAGCCAAAGGTGTGTTCATTATTGAGTGCAATCTTTCCATTTCTACACATTGGTTATTAGATATAGCTTGTGAAGATCACATCAATATTCAAATGCAGAAACCATATAGATTCTAGAAATTTTCCAAAGGAGAGGTAGATCTGTGAGCTACTAATTGTGTGAGGTCGGCTACTCTTTCCATTGGTGACTACCACCACACATTGACGAAGGGAATGATTTTTATTTTACATGGTTTTTATTATGTACCTAGTGTTACCAAGAACATAATTTCTATATCAAGTTTAGATATAGATGGATTTATTTTCAAGTTTGGAAATAAATTTTATTACTTTTATAAGGACAACATATGTTATGGTATGGCGCATTTAAATAATGGTATGTATGTGTTAAATTATAAGAACTAAGTGTTGGAAATTGATAATTAACCAAGTTCACATGACTCATATAACACCCAATTATGTAATCACCATCTTGGTTATGTAAATGAGAAACGTTTGACAAAGCTCTTTCAAGATGGTTATTTATACTCTTCTAAGCTAAAACCACTTGATATATGTCACACTTGTTTAAAATGTAAAATGACCAAAGGACCATTTTCTGGATAGGGTGAAAGGTCCATAGAGCTTCTAGGACTGGTACGCACTAACGTATCTGGACCATTTCCAGTAGAATCTAGAGTTGGATATTCTTACTTCATAACTTTTACTGATTACTTGAGTAGATATGGCTATATTTACTAAATGAGGTATAAATCAGATTCCCTTAAGAAATTAAAGTAATTCATGAATGAAGTAGAGAATCAGCTTGGTAAGAAGATAAAGAAGCTTTGATCGGATTGAGGTGGATAATATCTTAACCAATAGTTTATCGACCTTTTACAGGAGTCTGGGATTCTATCTCAACTCAATACACCTTATACATCATAGTGGAAAGGTGTTAGTAAAATTTGGTATTGTACCTTATTGGACATGTTAAGGTCGATGATGATTCATTCAGATCTTCCATTATTATTTGGGGGATATTCATTGAAAACTGCAGTATACACATTAAACCAAGTACTAAATGATGTGAAAAATGGGATTCCCTTTGAGCTATAAAGTGGAAAGAAACCCACTTTGTTGCATACACATGTATGGGGATGTGAGGCATTTGTTAAGGCTTTCTCAGTCAACAAACTAGCAACCTGGGGCATGAAGTTTATCTTTATAGGTTATCCCAAGGAAACAAAGGGATATTACCTATACAACCCCTCAGATAAGAAAGTTATTGTTTCCAGATAGGCCATCTTTCTTTAGAGGGATCACATTTTCAAAAATGATAGTGGGAGCAAGATTGACTTCGATGAAGTTGATGCTCAAGATACACAGAAGTTGGTATAGGAACAAGTTCAATAGGTCCCCATGGAAGAGGTAGTTCCTAAAACAGAATTACTGTGTAGGATTACAAGAGAGGTAAGGGAACCAAAGAGATATGGTTTACTTTCACCAAGGATGGTGACTCATTATTATTGGACAATGATGAACCTATCTTCTAAAAAAAGCAGTAGAGATCTTCGAAGCTACAAGATGTCTAGAAGCTATGAATTATGAGATGGATTCCATGTATCATAACCAAGTCTGGTTTCTATTCAATGTTCCAGTTGATGAAAATCATGTTGGGTGTAAATGGGTATTCATGAAGAAACTGGACATGGAAGGTCAAGTTAGTGTCGATAAAGCAAGGCTAGTGGTTAAAGGTTTTAAAATGTGTCAAGTAATTGACTATGATGAAACCTTTTCACTAGTTTCCATGTTTAAATCCATAAGAATCATAATTTACATAGTATGTTTCCAGGACTACGAGATTTGGAAGATGGGTGTCAAAGCAGCATTCTTTCACAGGAACCTTCAAGAAGTTGTCTATATGACACAACTATAAGGGTTTATGATACTAGGTGATGCTAAAAGGGTATTAAAGTTGTAGAGATCCATTTATGGATTAAATAAAGAATCCAAGTCATGGAACATTTGAATTGATGAAGCCATAAAAGAATTTTGTTTCATTAAGAATGAATGTGAGACATGTGTTTACAAGTGGTTTAACACTACTGGAAATTTAGGCTATATCCACGGTTTGAAATCGTGGCTATAGGTTATAGTCATGGTTCAATGGACCATGGATGGTATTAGTGTGGCTATAGGTCAATACCTATAGCCATGGTTTGAAACCATGGAAGAACAATAATCCATACAGTTCCTATTTCCACGGTTCAAAATCGAAGCTATATAGTTTTATCCATGGTTAAAAACTGTGGCAATAGACCTAACACCATGGTTTAAAACCATGTCTTTAGGCCTTCCCATTTCATAAAAAAAACCCACACCCCCTCCCCCCCTTGAACACCCCCATGCCCACTTTGGATGGCCCCCCTACACCCCCTGGATAGCCCCCTTTCACCCCCATGAACACCCCCCTACACCCCCATGCCCCCTGGACATCCCCCTTGCACCCACATCCCCCCCTACACCCCCCTGGATAGCCCCCTTTCCCCCCCCCCCCCGCACCCCATTCCCCCCTGGATATCCCCCTTGAACACCCCCCCCCCCCTACACTCCCTGGACAGCCCCCTAGAACCCCCACTGTACAACCCCCTTGCACCCCCACCCAACACCCCTCCCCCCTAGACCCCCCCCCCCCCTTAGAAACCCCCTCCCCCACGAGACACCCCCCTGGAGACCCCCTCCCCCCTAAACACCCCCCTAGACACCCCCTAGACAACCCCCAGGACCCCCCCCCCCCCCGGACACCCCTCCCCCCTAAACACTCCCCAGTTAGCCCCCTAGACAACCCCTCTTAGACACCCCACTTACACCCTTCCCTACCCTACAGACCCCCCCTGTAAAGCCCCTAAACACCCCCTTGTACAACCCCACCTGCACCCTCCCCCTACCCTGCAGAACCCCCCTGGAAAGCCCCTAGAAAACCCCACCTACAGACCCCCCTACACCCCCTCCCCCTGCAGCCCCCCCCCCCCCCCCGAACACCACACGGACAGCCCCTGGACAAACCTTGGACACCCCCTAGACAACCCCTCCTAAACACCCCACATGCACCCTCCCCCTCCCCTACAGACCCCGCTGCACCCCCCCCCCCCATCCGGACATCCCCTGAAAAAACCTTGGACACCCCCTGGACAACCCCTCCTAGACACTCCACCAGCACCCTCCCACTGCCTCGCTACCCCCCCCCCCAGCACCCCCTACTAGGTCCACCCCTCTTGGACACCCACTTTCACCCTCCCCACTACCCTGCAGACCCCCCCCCCCCACCAGTATCCCCCCTACCAGGTCCACTCCCCTCCTAAACACCCCCCTTGCACCACACCTACACCCTCCCCCCTACCCTTCACCCCCCCCCCCCTCCCGGACAAACCTTGGACACCCCCCTGGACAACCCCTCTTATACACCCCACCTGCACCCCCCCCCCCTTCTGGACACCCCCCTTTTACCCTCCCCACTACCCTGTAGACCCCCCCCCACCAGTATCCCCCCTGCCAGGTCCCCCCCCCTCCTGGACACCCCCACTTGCACCACAACTGCACCCTACCCCTGCCCTGTAACCCCCCCCCCCCCCCCCCATACAACCCTCCTAGACACCCCACCTGCACCCTCCCCCCTGCCATACAGACCCCCCTACACCCTGCACCCTCCAGGACACCCCCCCCCCCTCCTGGAAAACCCCTCCTAGACACCCCACCTGCACCCTCCCCCATGCCCTGCACCCTCCCCTAGACTAACCCTAGACACCCCCTGGGACACACCACCTGCACCCTCCCCGCTTCCCTACAGACCCCCCTTGAAAACATAGTCCCACCATTTTTATGTTTCTCTCATTATTTTCAGCTAATAGTCTTGTAACCATTCAAATGTTTATACCATATAACTCTCCTAATTTCCTCCTCCATCTAGGGTTGTTCTCCCTGAATCTTGTGGGAAAAATTGTAAGGCACCATAATACTAGTACCATAAGAAATAGATGGAACTATTGTCCTCCAATGAGTAATTTTCATAATTCCATCTTCAACAGGTTCTGTCTCAATTTTCAATAAAATGAAATCAATAAAAACATAATTCCTAGATCATGGGTGGAGACTTAGTTTGTTTCTTCTGGTTGAAATCACCCAAAAAATAAGCTTATGTACTACTACACTAGAAACTCTAGAGTTCTCGATGCATGTTTCTCAAACTATTCAATGTATTCATATACATTTTCAGTATTTCACAATGAAATCATATACCACAATGGATACCCATTAGCAGTCTTCCAATACATATCTAATAACTCTAGCTTGATCTTATCCTAGGATTAACTAGGATAATAACCCTACTAAGATAAAAAAATAAATACAATATAGTATATTCCATGAAAATATTTTCCAGGTGATGTTTCATTTCTTCAATTGTTTAGTTAACAAAAAATTTAGTATCAACCTTAGTTAACCAACCAAAAGGATCTTGTACAGTAAATAATGGAAGATATATCCTATGTGAAATACTCAGTATTCCATCCATGTACTCATCTTCCTCTATAACTTAATTTCTCTGTGATCTATAGCCCTCCTTAATAATAGAGTTATCTATCCTCTTATATAGAACATGGAATAAAAACACATATTATTCATCTTGAATATATCAAACTTACAAAACTAAAGAATAATAATATATTATTATATGAACATCTATGAAAAAATTGAGAATCCATTATTGAGAATCCATTTAAAATATTAAATATATCTGATTGAGAAACTCTAGAGGAACAAACTAATTCAGATGAGAACTGGATTGAATTGTAGGATGTTCTTTATATAGACTCTGTTGAATTCATTTGGGAGAGACTTGAAAACTGATTAGTTTGGATTTCATAGGATATAGCTTCTAATCCATATTGGCTATCATCCTAACTGAAATTTGATATACCTCTTGAACATCACATGATGGATACCAAGGAAAAATGTACTAGCAGTAGGTTCCATTTCTACAGCATAGCATAAAATACAATAACAACATATTATTACAATTAAGGATTAATCCTATTAGGTCTTAAGATAACCTACCCTATTTTGGGTGTGTAAATAAAAAAACATGATTTATGCACACTATAAGGAATTGAAATACTCTTCAGGAAATTCTATATACAATCTTTCAACATCCTCAAAAATCATGACTATCATGCTTGTAAATTTAGGATTGTATATATTTACCAAACTAATTGAACCAAAAAACATATGGTAAATAATCTGATATACTCCATATATTTCTTACAACTTACTACCAAAAAATTATTCAGGATAACTGACCTTGTAATTAAAAGACATGACCCATGCACACCCCCTCCCCCTACCCCCTGCACACCCCCTACCCCCTACCCCCTACACACCCCCCACTACCCCCTGCCCCACCCCCTTCCCCCTCCCCTGCACCCCCCTCCCCCTGCCCCCTGCACACCCCCTACCCCTACCCCCAGCACACCCCCCTACCCCCATCACACCCCCTACCCATAGCACACCCCCTTCCCCCTACCCCATGCACCCCCCCCCCCCCCCCCCGTCCCCCTGCCCACACCCCCTGCCCCTACCCCCTGCACACCCCTTCTGACCTTGCGCAACCCCCCCCCCCAACATGCCCCCTTACCCTGCCCTTATACCCCCCTTCACACCCCTTTCACCCTAAAATAGTATACACCACAACATATACCAAACACTAACATCATTATATGGTATAATTCAATGTATAAACCAAGAATAAAAATTACATCTAAAATGTACCTCAATATCAGTATCACCAAAACCATCACAACCCTCATCATCTCCTTTAGAAACACCAAGATCATTATCTCCTCCTCTCAGACTTCCATCATCATCAACATTCACATTGGCATATACACCTAAATCAATGGAAGGAGCAGAAGAATCCACATAAACCAAATGCAAATAAATGAGAACACATTTAATTAATGAAAACATAAAAAGGTTATCACTAAAATCAAAAAATCAATCCAGATTTATTTTACTCACTGAAATCATACAAAATGTGAAAATATAGCAATGCTAAGTATTTTAATGGAATTTGGGGGCATAAAACAATTAATTACATATAAAAATTTATGAAATTTCTAGTTCAATCACTCCCCACACTTAGTTTATTGAACTCCAAGGCAATGAATTGTCTATTGGACTTCCTAAAAATGAGAAACACATCGTTAATATGAATTTCATAGCCCTATTAGATCATCCAACAAAAAAATCTTAGATAGTTTAAATTGTATAAACCTACGCCATCATTTGGATATAACAATTCCTATTAATATAGATATTATAGTCAACTACTCTCATAAACCTCAAAAAAATTATCTGTAAATGGACACTAATATATAAATAGAATGAAATGCTAAGATGAGCGATCAATAAATTCATATTTTCTACGTGATATTACCTAAAAAGAGACAAAATCAACATAAAATTCAATCATTTAAGTTCAAAAAAAATAAAACAAGGTCTATGGTGAGAAAGGAGTGTCTATGATGCTCCAATTCAAAGGTGTTTATTGCAGTGCACTATGGGAAAGATGGATGTCATTTCCTACACTCAATTGGATACAAAGTAAAAGCTCATAATAATTCATAAGAACAAAAATGGTCTGAGACAAATTTATTTTGAGATTCTAAAAATCAATACAAGAACACATAAAATCGATAAATTTATGTGTAAATAGTATAAAATAGTTAAACTTATCTGAACACTCCCACAATCTCAAAACAAGAACACATAATCCTTATACACTTTCTCTAACCATCTACAAGGTTTATTCTAGTTTACTGCACTATAACTTAGTTCCACAATAACTCACACACTAGTATTTCTTGTGTTGTTTCATTTAGTCCTCACACATTACCACTAGTCACACACCATTATTTTCATTCTTCAGTCATAACTAAATTAAAATTTTGAAAAGAAATAATATTGTAACTAAAGATATAACATAGGTAACTCCCATATAATATTTTACAACACCCTTTGCACTTATAGTAGGATATGTGATTTCCAAGTACACTTGAAATATTAAGAAATATTTTATATTTTCATTGAACTTTACTAGGTTTTATTTGAAATCATGTTCTTAATAAATGAAACGAATAAAATAAAACTAAAAAAATGAAACTATGTAAGTGGGACAAATATATTTTATATAAAATATAATTTAAAGCAGTATTAGTAAAACATTTCAAATAATAAAGGAAACTAAAATCTAAAACATTATATATTTGATCGTAAAAAGAATAATAAAAATTCTATATTTTATCATAAAATGAATCCTTAAAAAAGAGATGGAAGAAATATAACTTCAATGGAAAGATTGAGAACCAGTAACTGCAAAACTCTGAAGTCTTCTCTTGGAATATCACCTCTCCTAAGAATTGTCCCTAACCCATGAATCTTCAAAATCTACTCATTTTTTCTTTTTCTTTTTTGCATCCTTCCCTGTAAAAAATTATTCATCAAAACATCCGTAAAAAACTCAACCAAATTCATTCACTTAGTGCCCTATGTTGTAAGATATAATAAAGATAACATTGTACTGCATGGTTTTTCAACCTCTGTCCCAAGAGAGGGCTTCCACGTAGGAAAACCTGAGCAATGATAAAAAAAACTTCCAAATAAATAATTAATCCCTAAAATGTATTTAAATACAAAAAATAAATTACATATCAACCAAAATAAAGCACCACAAGAAAGGTATCTTAAAATAAAATACAATTAACATTGTTTAAAATATTTTACAATGTGACATGACATATTGTTAGTATTTTTTGTTAAAATTCAAAAAAAATTAGTAAGATATCATTCATGTTAAAAAATTTATAACATTCAATTAATGTTGATATAATTTTACATAATTTCTTGCACATTGATGCAAGGTTGTTGTTAATTTTACATCATTTTCAAGAGACATAATATATTTTTAAACAAATAAAAATAAAAATAACTTTTGCTTATTAAAAATATTATACAGATACAATATGGAAATAGAAACATATGATAGAGTGAATATTTATAAGTGAATACGTAATAAATAGTGTTCAATGTAATGGGGGGTCAATAAGTGAGAAAATACAATTATGAATGCATATGTTTTTTAAAAAATGTGCATGTATGTGTACATGCATAGGTAAATTAAAACAATGTATGATTACTACATGCAATTTATTAATTTGGAAGAGGCATGGGATGTGTGGGATCTTGAAATTGCGTACTACAAACAATTTACTATTTGTGTATAGGTGTATGTACCTTCAAACAATGTATTCATACATTATGCATGCATGTGTATCTAATTTAGAAAAGTAAATATTGTGTGTATGCTGCATAAACCTATACACATACAATATATGAGTCATAGTAGAACATATGTGACCATTAATAAAGCAGACATGGAAGATAAGAACAATCATACTCTTTGAATTATGTTTTGCTGTAAAATGTGTTGCAATGATGGAAGAACTGACATAGCTGCAACATCTGGGCTTTTCAGACCTTCTAACCCTCCATAAGTTGGATTTAAGAAGCAGCTATTAGGACTATAAATTGAAGGTGAAAATGGAAATGGTTACAAATCCATTTCCTAAAAGATAAATTATTAAGCTACAAGTGAACATAATGATACATGCTCTGTAAATGGACACTACTATATCAATAGAATGAAATGCTAAGACGAGCTATCGATAAATTCCTTTTTTCTACATGAGAGTATACAGCTCTGGTTATACTGTTATATAACATGATCCCAATGATCAATGTATATAAAACAAACATTAAGGGATTGGGTGACCCCAGATGTCAAATAGACTTAAAATTTCTGAAAATAAGTGTTGAAAATTCAGGTTTGACCTTGACCCGGAGCCATTTATATATTCAAGTTATGAATCTCACATTGATTTTCTACTATGATGGAATTTTAAAAATACCTCTCTCTCTCTCTCTCTGTCTCGATCCTAGACATCCACTAAACCTAACTCGTCAGGCTTCATGCTGCCTTTGGCCACCAAACCCCGATTTCAGCTTCCTAGGCCACAGCCCAGCCTAGTGACCACTTCCTCCTCACCCCCTCTTATAGTTGTGCAGCCTCTTCCAGGAAAATCTCTTCCCCTAACCCCTACACAAGCCCCCCTAATCCCCCCACCTCCCCCTGCACTAGCCTCCCCCTAAACCAGTCCCCTCCCCCACAACCATCCCCTACCCCCCCCCCCCACCACCCCCAACCCCCTAGCCTACACCAGCCCCCCCCCCCCACCACCACCACCACCAGCCCCCCTAACCCCCCTGCACCACCCCCACCACTGTACTCAACTCCCCCCCAAACTAGTACCCTCCCTCACAACCATCCCCTAACCCCCCCCCACACACACACACACACCACCCCCCCAGCCCCCTAGCCCGCACCAACCTCCCACCCCCTAGCCTACACCAACCCCCCCCCCCCAACTCCACCCCTACACCAGCCCCCCTAACCCCCCTACACCATCTTCACCCTTGTACTAGCCTGCCCCCCCCAAACTAGTCCCCTCCCTCCAAAACCAGTCCCCCCCACCCATTCCCTAACCCCCCTAAATATTCAATGTAAAATGAATGAACTACAATAGTGACAAAATGAATGAGTTGGTTTTCCAACCCATACCTGGGAAAAATTAAAGGTTCAAGATACAGTGAAAACATGAGGTGCAATGAGCATGCACCATCAAGTAATTGAAATAGTATATAAACATGACTTATAATAAAACTTCATATAATGAGGAAAATGAGTCACTATATGAGCTAAAAAGCATAGAAAATCTTGTTTCAATATCCACTTTTTCCGCTCTTCCTTAATTATAATTGTTTCACTTCATCAACAAAAAGTCTTCATATTCCTCGGACCAACCTAAAAATCAAGTAAATAAGTATTGTCCAACCCTCTATCCAAGTTAATAAAATGAAGATTCAACTAAACATGATTATATGAAACATAAATTTAAATCATTCTATCAGATAGGAATTAATAGATAGTCTTCAATAAGAATTCCCTTAAACAAAATCATGATTCCAAAAGGATGATCAAAGCACAGCATGCAAAACACCAGTGATTTATAATTCAATAGGTACATCTGATTAATACCTCAAAACATGATTGACACTAATTTTCAACTCCAATATGGAAATGTAATACAATAGAAAATTAAAAATACTAAATTTTATAGTGAAAAGTGATAGGGAACCACAAGTACATGGAAGGATATAATAATTCATTCTTCTCACACCTACACTAATATAACACTATTAATTTTAAAATAATGAATTAATGAAGGAGTGGAACCACAAGTACATGGAAGAAATAAAATAAAAGTGAAAAATGATGAATATAATGATGGGTTCCCTTATATAATTCTATCATTAATTATATAATAATCTCTTATAAAATAAATTCACCCCCCTAAATAATACCCTGAAATGACCCAAGATCTCAATCCATTCACTCTCTCTTTAGTGTGTTAGTTTAGGTAGTGAAAAAAATTATTTTCGATACACTACTTTTACCTACCCATGGTAATTGAGAATTCTTAATCACTCCTTTATCACCCCTCACTCCCCTGAATTATATTAGAAATGAATTAAAATTGGGTAGTATTATGTGTAAACCAAATTAATAGATAAAACCATGATAAAATTTAAAGGAGCATGGATAATAATCCAATACTCATATGAAAACAATCTGATTTCATGAAAAAAACACTAAATAAATGAAAATACAAATTCATTTAAATCAATGGATTTTGATGGGGGGATTTCTCCTCAACCACACCATAGTAGTCTAAACACCATCACCATATAAAATAATTAACTGATCAAAAACCATTATGATATATTATAATTTTTTTTGAGATCAGTCTATTTATAAGTGGGAATGAGTTTATTTATCTAATCATCACATCAAGGCCATCTTCCACCTATTATTTCTATGTCGATAAGAAAGATCAATCTCATTATTCATTGGATGGGTTACATGTGTCTATATTTGAGGGTTTTTATGTCTTTATCTAAACTCTTGAATCTTCTATATTTTCTTGACACTCTCCCATAAATAATACAATAATATTTATGAAAATATTTCCAAGATGTCAAATTTATCTCTTTTGAATATAGAATATCACTTTTCTCCATATTTTAACACCCATCAAAAATTTCCCCATGTTCTTCTAGTTGAATTTCAACATTCCCTAACCAATTCAATCATTGTCCAGCTCTGATTTTTCAGTTTCTAATGTTGGTTATTCTGTTCTTTCCTATGATTTTAAAGACTCTAATGGTTTATGAATCAATGGTTTAGGTTTTAAAATAGTTTTCCCACTCTTAGGAATAGTCACAACTTTGAGTTATTCATGAGAGGTTTGTGTGTAATAGTTGGGAAATTATCGGTCACTCAAGAAGAACCTTTTATTGGAAAATATTGCACTTTGGAAGTCTAAAGTGGTGAATACTGAGGGTTTCACCACTAACAATAATTTCATAGTAATGTGTAATATCCCCTATAATATGATAGATAACAAGAATATCATAAGGTATCTCTCTACTAGATATATTTTATTCATAAAAGTTCCCCTCCCTCCAAGTATGAATGATATTTGTGTGTTGATCGATGGGGGACCTACACTTCCTAATATTATAAACTAAATACCAAGGATAACTTTCATAATTATGTAGGAATCTTAAAAGAATCTTGGATTTCTACTCGACCATACAAATATTGAGGTTATCTATCCTCCAAATTTAAAGGTCGTTGAGTAAAGATCTTTTCTCCACCCAGATAGAATTACCTAAAACATAAAAGGAACTATATTCGATAACCATAGATCCCCTAGAATCATACATAATCCCTCCTCATAACTCCCTATTTACAGGACCCCTTCACATTATGTTTTAGTCCAACATTGGGGTTATCCACTTGATCCACCACCCTAGAGGAGCTCTATCTTTTTTAATCACATCCCTAGGGAGGATCCCCTTACTAGTAGCCATTCTATTTTCAATAGGATGAAGGGAACCTATTTGGTCCATGAGATAGTGCACATGAACTTGAATGAATAGAGGGATAAATTATTTCTTTCACGACCCTTGTTCCGTGTTTCATAAATCACACAACACACCACTGAAAACACTATTACATGAAGATTAACCATATATAAATTTTTCTCAACACTTTGAAATAATGTACACAAAAATTTAGAGATGTATCCCCCCTAAAATTGAAATCCCATAAGTTTCCCAAACAAGGGACCAAGAAAATAAGGCTCATTCTACATCAAAAAATAAGTTCTATACTAACTTAGATTTTAGCCTCTCACAAAACATACATGGTGAGGGTATCTAAATTACTTTTATATGGATATTAATTTTAGTTGGTATGCCCTAATTGCAGAACCTCCAGAAATGTATGTTCAACTTAATTGGGATTTATTTAGATAAGACTTTTCTCACCCACTCATCATGCTCCTGGTTGGATCTTAATAACAAGTGAAACTCCAAAGCATTAAATTATCATAATTTAAACTTTGAGAATGTGCACATATTCAGTTCATCAAGCATATAAATCCTATCATAAAAAATCTTATGATCCTGATAGAGGGATGCTGATATAAACCCAATGTTTATTATCACATTCCTAAAGTAAATGTGAGGGATTTGGAATCCAAGGATGAAGTGAAAATGAACTAACAAGTTTTCTTTCTAGTAATTGATGTCACCCCACCTGCAAACCAACACACAAAGTGTGGGATCCTCTCTGCAATTTTTTTTGAATAGAAGGAATGGGAATTGATTTTAATATGTCTATTTCAATTTTTGGGTATTCTAGATTTTAATCCCCATGGTCAACCGTACCTAGAAACTTTTTTAAGTGTGGGATCAAACCTAGTTAGGGTACCAATAGTGTCGGCCCGAGAAATATCACTGCTCAAGCCTGGTTTTTAAAATGTTGCCCAACAGAATTGTGGGAAAACAAATTTATACACACAAACCCATTAATTTCAATTCTAATATGTCTTAAATTGATGTTGTATATATCAAAATAATGAAAGATGACTAAATTAAACTTACAATTAGTGATAAATAGTCCAAATAACAAAATAATTATGAATTAAAATCAAATTAACATATCTAGATGAGATCAGACAAATACCCCTCATCAAAAATTTCTAAAAAAAAAGAGAAAGGATAAAATTAAATTACTTTTAGATGAAATGGACACTGTTGTAGCTATATGTGAAGCAAGAAGAATAACCCTGGAAAAACCAAGTCGTAAGGGGGTAAAAAGGAAGGAGGCAAGGAGGCATGGCAGGGTGATGCGTTATTAGGGATGAAAGTCATAGAAGAAAGGTGTGGCTGAGTGATATCATTATAGAGAAGGTGAAGGGGGTGGAGGAGGCAGGGAAGCAAGGATAGTGGGAATGACGAGGATTGGATTGGTAGGGAGGAGGTGAGGTGGGAAGGCGGAGAGGCGCGGTGGTGGAGTCATGTAACGAAGTAGCCACCACTGGTATACTGGGTTTTAGATTAGAGGAAGGAGCAATGAGATCATACTAGAGCCACATCGGAACTGTGTCAGAGCCAAGTTGGAGAAGGAGGGTCACGGGGAGGTGGGGTGGCCGCATTGGAGACGTCGGGAGAGGAGGATTGTGAGAGGGAGGAGGATCTCTGGGGTAGTGGGGATGGAAAATTCATGAGGGGGGGGATCACGTGGGGTGCTATTGCCATAGACAGCAAACACAGTTGTGGGTATAAGTGATCTATAGCCATAATTTTTATTTTCTATGGCTATAGATTCGTAGCTATAAGTCCAAATTCTAGTAGTGTAATGGGAATTAGGTTTTTATCCTAGTAGTGTATGTTGACGACATATTTCCTATTGGAAATGACATACCAGTATTGCAGTCATTCAAGGACTGGTTGAACAAGTGATTCTCTATGAAGGACTTAGTTGAAGCATCGTATAATCTAGGGATCAAGATCATTTGTGATAGATCCGAGAGGATCCTTGGAATAATTCAAAGTATATACATTAACTAGATACTAAAGAGATTTAGTATGGAACAATCTAACAGGGTATTGGTTCTAGTGTCATATGTTATATATCATTCCAAGAAAATGTGTCCCTAGACACAACATGAGAAAGATAGGATGAGTAAGATTCCATAAGCTTCGGGGATAGGATCTATCATGTATTCCATGTTATGTACCAGGTTTGATGTTGCCTATGCACTGAGAATTGTAGGAAGATATCAAGAAGATACAGGAGAACAGCATTAGACCGCTTTCAAGACTATCCTTAATTATCTTAGAAGAACTAAGGATATGTTATTGGTGTATAGAGTAGATGAGGAGCTTGTCATTAGAGGGTATGTTGATGCTGGTTTTCAGACAAATCAGAATGATCTGAAGTCACAATCAGGATATGTTTTCTATCTCAATGGAGGAGCTATGATCTGGAAGAGTTCAAATTATCTATTTGTTGATAATTATATAGCATATTCTAAATATATAGAGGTTTTTTATGCATCCAAGGAATCCATCTGGATTTGGAACTTTGTCCAGGAGCTTGATGTGGTACCTAGTAGTAAGGATCCCATTACATTGTATTGTGATAATACTATAGTGGTGTCTCTTGCAAAGGATCCAAGGTCACATCAATAGACAAAGCACGTACTCCAAAAGTATCACCTCTTGATGGATTTATATCAAAGGGGTGCAATTATAGTGAGTAGAGTGTCCACAGAAGAGAACGTGGTGGACCTTTTGAATAAAGGCCTATCTCAGCAGAACATGTGAGAGATAGAGAACTAAAGGTAGTTAGTAGTTGGCTCTAGTGAAAGTGGGAGTCTATTGGAGTTGGTGCCCTAGAAACCAACTACTTTTTACTTTATGATAAACCTATATTCATTGGATGAATATTAATAAACTCTTTATCACATCATGATTGTTCTTATGTGTGACATAGTATGTGATAATTTCCTAAGAATATCTATCACACTAAAAGGTCAAAGTAGATCCCTACTATGATGAGAACAAGGAAGTTCCATGACACTATTCTTGAATATATTTTCTATGGACGGATTATATCATTTTAAGGGACACAAATGATACAGGCTATTAGGGGTGGGGACTCATGAAACTTTGAGGCACCTTCTCATGGTGTGCTACCTTGGTAATATCCAAGAAGATATTATGAGAACAAGACCCTCCAGTAGGAAATCCACATTCATAAGTGTCATTTTATGTTCCTATCTATGGATGTGTGTATTGGTCCTTAGACTTTAAGATTATTATTAATGGGTATTATGACTCACGCACTTAGATTTATTGATGAATATCATGATGACAGATGTTCATAGAGCTAAAATATGTTGAGTGTATCACGAGTAATACTATATTAAGGGAAAATGCGAGAAAATATTTGTCACTTCTATAGAAGTATGGTTTTCTTTAGGTAAGTTCAATCCTGGGAAGTCAAAGAATGATAAATCAAGCACATGGGTTGATAGAACTTGCATACAACCCACTTGATTGAAGATATCATGATAAAGGGATTATATTACACAGTAAGCATTCATATGAGGTGAAATTTCATTGTGGAATCAAATTATTTCTCTTGTGTGTCTTGACCCATTGCTAGATAGTAATCTTGAACTTTAAGAAATCATGCCTAATGCCAATGAGAAAGATGCCTAGAGGGTCACATACTAAGTATAGCCAGTATCTCAGTTAAATAATTTATTATTTAACAAGTTGAATAAATATTATTATTGGTTGTGGTTAAATAATTATTCAAGTATTCTTGATCACATTTATTTCATAGCTAGTTATTTGAGAGAATATATTAAGGATAAAATATTTATTTATCGAAGAATAATGTAGTTATATTTATTTAATAAATAAATAGTCATTATTCAAGGACCAGTAAATGTTGAGGAGGATTACTGAACCAAGTTATGGTTCCGGTGGGAAATAATATTAAATATTATTTGGTTAAATAATATTAAATATTATTTGGTTAAATAATATTTGAATTTAATGTGTCGGTTAAGCACATTTCCTGAAAATAATAGCATTTTTATTATTATTTGACATTGGTTTTCACATGGAATAATAAAATAAGTAATGAAACTTGTGCTAATTATTTATTATTACCTGGTGAATTAAATTCTTTGTTATGTTATTGTTCTCTAATTAGCCAAGGGGTCATTCGACCGGTTAACCAATGGTTGTGTGCACAACATCCCTGGAGAAAATATCTTAAGCATAGATAAATATTCCATCTCCAAGAACACTCACAAGAAAGATAGAGATCCTCCTCCACTGGATCTAGGAGAATTCTTTGGAAGAGAATCTCAAGGCAATCAAAGGCGGACATCTCAAGTACAAGGATCTTCCATGCTAGCACCCGGAGACTCCTTCAGCGATATCTGGAGATATGTAGAGCATGTGTGGAGCACTGCTAGAGGATTATTATCCTTGGATTCTACATCACAATGAAGACACACCTCAAACCCATGTTCGAACACATCAATGAAGAAAAAATTGCCTTATAGGTAATTATTTAATTAAATTAAATTAATTATAAGCAAGACATGTCAATCCTCTCTTCTCAGTTCCAAGTTCTCTTATTTGTATTTTATATTTGATTCAATTTTTTGGATACTAGTGTTTATCATCTTATTGATCCTAGATTAATCATTGATCATGGAAATTTGTAAAGTTGGGTACACATTCATCATGTGCTTCCACTATGGATGGAACCTTCAATAACAACATGTCCCTAGATATAGATGATCTCATCATCATTGATAAACCAATTAGAAGGTGACTCCCCACCTTCTAGGATTTTCCTCAAGGCTAAACACTTTGGATCATCATACCACATTTCCTTGATCCAACTCAAAAGTGTAGTCTCAATGGATAAATACACAAGTTTCATCTTCTCCCACTCCTCCTTAACATCCATATGCATCTTGGTGAACAAGGCTATCATTTTCCACTCAAAACTAGACTCATAGACTACCTAAGTTTATGTATTATAACTTAAAGAATATAAAAAAAATCAATTTCTAGGTGTATAGGATAGCTCAAAGTTAAATGAATACATATACTCAACCCATCTCCACTATTGGAGATTTAAATCTCACTGTGAAAAGATAAACATTAAACTTTTATGGTCAGTATACATAATAAAACTTTCACCCAACAGGTAATGTCGCCAACACATTAAGTCATAAACCACTTCGTCTAACTTGAGATTTTTTATAGGATAATTCCATTTATGTGGCATCAACTATTGTGATTAATATGCCACAACTCGATAAATCTACATCAACACTGCTCTAAGTCTAATCTCATATGTATCACAAAACAAGCTATAATCCTCACCCATCTCAGGTAAGATAAAAAATTGGTGCAGTGTTCAAATGATTTTTTAACTCCTAGAAGGAATATTCACATGATCCAGACCATTTAATCTTAATACACTTCTTGTTAAATCCTAAAAGTGGCACTGCTACATGAGAAAAATCTTGAATGAATCTCTGATAATAGCATGATAAACCCAAAAACCCTTGTATTTCAAAAACATTCTTAGGATGCTCCCAAGAGACAACTACCTGAAATTTCTTTGGGTCCACTAATACACCTTCCTTAGAGATGATGTGAACCAAGAAATGTACATTTTAAATCCAAAATTGACATTTAGATATCTTGGTGTATAGAAAATTATCTCTCAATGTACTCAAGATGATGTAAATATATTTGGAATGATCGTCATGAGTCTAGGAGTAAACCAAGATTTAATTGAAGAAAACAACCACAAAATGATCCAAGTATGGGTGGAATATTTTGTTCATTAAGGTTATAAACATAGAAGGATCATTTTTCAATCCAACCAGCATTACAACGAACTCATACAGCCCATATCTGCTCCTAAAATTAGTCTATGGTATATCAAATGGTTCTAATCTCAACTAATGATATCCTAAACTCAAATAGATCTTAGAGAACAAAGAAGAATCCCTTATCTAGTCAAAAATATCATTGGTACCTGGAAGAGGATACCAATTCTTAACTTTCATCCTATTTAACTTCCTATAATTTACACACAAGCATAACATTTCATTAGATTTATTGGAAAATAATACTAGAGAACCCCATGGAAACATACTCAGATAGATAAATCCCTTATACATAAATTATTCAAGATGAGTATTATTCCCATCCAATAATAAGGAATAGAAACTGGTTTTACTCCAAGCATTAGCTCAATTGTGAACTCAATATCTCTCTCATGTGGCAGCCCTGAGAAGTATTCTGGAAACACGTCTTGAAACCAATCCACTATAGGTGGAAAGACATTATTATTTAAACCCCATTCATCCAAAAAAATACTCACAACCTAGGCAGTGAGCTCCCCCACTTTTTGATGAATATCCCCCACATGGCCTACCTGGATATTCCATTCTCCACGATGAACATATATGTCACCCTCAGGAGATGTAAAGGTTACTCTCTTATGGTAACAATCGATGTGGTATCAATACAATACCAACCAATCCATACCCAAAATAAATTCCAAACATGAAATATCATGTAAAAATCCCAAAGGAAATGATAGTCACCAAACCTGAGGGAACACCATTTACATAGACATATTTCCTTCTGCCACACTCCCAATGGTGTGTTGATCATCGTAACCTGACACACAAACTCTATCATTAGACTCAAACCATATACATTTTCAGAATATATAAATTAATGTGAGGCTCCTATATCAAATAGGATGCTAGAAAGTGTAGAAGTTATAAGAATTGTACCTCTGACTATTGATGGGCCAGCCTCGCTGTCAATAAGTGTGGGAAGAACTACATGCAACTAATTTATCCCTCTTCCTTGTGCTCTAGTATATGTCCCCTATGTTGTACTACTCTGCTAATATGAGTTCTCTTTCCCTAAAGTACCATTTCTACCATCCCAAATGACATGGCCAATAGAACACCAACTACCTGACGGGTATGGGATAGAATACCCCCTTCTAGTACTCTAGTTTGGCCTAGAACCTCCATCACCACCCACCTATTGAGGGTTTCTATAGTACCTCTATAATATTTTCATCCAACTGAAAACTCGACACTTCACCAATAGTTAGGGACACTGACTAAAAATATGACCCATCCTACTATGCTAATGGAAGAACACTCGATTACTACACTGGGTAATTAATCCTTCTCCCTAGCTACACTATTTTTCACTACTCTGGTTTAAGTTCTCATAGGGATGCTTCCTACGCTTGAAAAATGTACCTCCTATTAATCCCATAGAAGCCACATTTTCTCTAATAGAATCATATTTCAGGTTCCCCTTGGAAATTAGATTCTGATTTATTACTTTAGAAAACTTCTTCAATTAGAAGATATTAACTTGGGACTTAATCTCACATTTAATTCCATCCCAAAATGTTTTTCCATAGTTACATCATCTCCTACCAGCATGGGGAAAGAGTAATGAAATTTGGAAAAGTGACCAGTATAGTCCATCGCTGACATGCTTCCCTGTTTCAGCCACATAAACTCAGTCTCCCTCTATTTTCTTAGTGTCACTAGGTAAAAGTGCTCCAGGAACTTCTCATGTAAGTACTTCCATAGCATGCCTTCCAACTAATCATACCAATACTGAATATCCCACTAAATATTCACTTGTACTCGTAATATATAACATGATAACTTAACTCTTTTTTCCCACAAGAGTCTCTAAATGATTTAAGATTTATTGGATAGACTCAATCCAAAACCCATATTCCTTAAGTCCAACCTCTCCAGTGAATGTTAGAGGGTGATAAAAATAAAAATTTCAGGTTAGATCAGATATATTCCACATACCCAACCTAGGTATCTCTACATGAACTACCTAAAGTAATTGAAGTTCACACAAAACTTCTCTTCCACCCCTTCACATTAAACTATTAGGGCCTCTTGTCCCATTGCTAGAGGTGAATTCCCAACAATGTACTCCTATCACATTACCAAAAAATTTCATCATAGAGGAATGTATCTAAAATACCAAGAATACATCTTAGGATACATAACACAAGATATATTCACATAAATCCACAAAAAATATCCCATATACACTTCCCCATGGTCAAAACTAAGGTACTATCACTACTCACAACCATCCCTAACCTGAACCATAGCTGACACTGGGTACAAAAATTTAATATTCACAAGTTTTCCATCATAAATTTCTTTTTAACCATTAAAAATTACCATGTTTATCATATTTTAATCATTTTAATTTCATTATTAGGCACCATTCCTTTTAAATTACTCAAATAAGGAAAAAAATTCATTTCCCATAACGAAATTATAACTTGATTTTTTGTGTATTCTTAAAATGATGCATACCACATAAATTTTTTAGTTCCTAGAATGATGCTTGCATACTCAACTCTCATTTCATACCATTCCATGAGTAAAATATTATAAAAAAATAACATCACAAAAAAATTGCATCACCCAAGGTGAAATAATGTTCAACTGTAACAGAAAATATCAAGTACAACAATCCCACCTTGGGAACTTGGATTTTCCCCAACACATAGGTTAGCTAATCCCATGAACAAGATCATGACCAAGTTCTGAATCATCCTAGTCTCATGTATACCTTTACTAAATAATAATACAAATTAAAAGAAAATAAAACCCCTCTGATACCACTTTGTAATGTCCTAACTCAGGTGCCACAAACTGGTGCCCCGAGATATGACCTAAAGTACAACTCCTTGTATGCTAGAGGCTGCTGACTAGCATCGAAGGTCTAATAAGGATCGTGGAGAGACTATACCCTCTTTATCAAAGAAATACCATAGTATAAAACATGGTATAAATAACTAAGATGATAATAATCAATAACCCATAAATACCTGCATCACATAAAGAATCCCAAAACATCAGAAATGGACATAAAATAAAGTAGTAAACATGTCATTCCATAAATTTGTTAAGTGTAAAATGAAACCCTCAAATAAATACACTTACAACTAACAAGTGGGTCTTGACATCATGTCTATTTCTCTCATCCATGCTCCAAATAAATCCCAAATCACCCATCTAACATAGTTCTATTTCCCTTGTCTTATCTTATAAACATGAATTCTGTTCAGGTACCAATCAACACCCCAAGTATGGTGTGAGTACAAATCAGTAGGCCACCACCAATGGAGTCTAAAGAAATATCCAGTCTATATAGTTTTTTAGTTATAAAAATAATAATAGACAAAATGATAGGACTAAATATGTTTCACATTTATTTTTCTTTAGTTAACCACGTCGGCCCTTGGTTTCAAGGTGATTCCCAAGTCAATCACACCTTCTTTGGCCCATGATGGAGTCCAAACCATACACTATAGGGATTTCAAAATTTACACTTTCATGGGATTTCATTATTCAAATTAATTCTAAATTCATTTCAGTACCCTAGAGCATCATTTTGGGTTCAACTATCATGGATACTTGGAGTGGCAGTCCAACATCATTATCTTGGGTACTTGGAGCATCAATCGAGCACCAATATCATATATACTTAGAGCATCAGTCTAGCACCAAAATCTTAGCTACTTAGATTATTAGTCCATCACTAATTCACATGCATGTATCGAGGGCCTAGAGCATCAGTCGGGAACCCCAAAGGCACTTAGAGCATCAGTCCAACACCCACACCATATTTTAATCATATATATATATATATATATATCATGGCTCAATATTAATAAAATACTAATAAACCATTCTCAACATGGTGTACCATTTAATTTACAATATTTCCATTTATCTTAATTATCATCAATCATAAAACGTCTCATTAACACTTTCATGTTAATCCAAATGATACTTTATTTCAATTTATCATGACAAGATATTCAAAATTGGTTTAATTTCATAAACCCTAAAATTCAACCTTTTCATTCCATAATTTTCAATTCAAGGAATCTTGGAACACCCCATGGGTTTCCATCATTCCAATTCTTGTAATCTTCAATGGATCCAACGAGATCTAATAAGGGTCTCACAATTTCATGGGAATTCAATTCAAATTTTCAGTTTAAACGAAATTTCACAAAATCGAAATTCAATGATACAATTACATACATGAGAAAGGAATAGAGACAATAGGAATTATCATATGGACCACCTACCTTAGGATCATTGATGAATTCTCACCCAACCTTAGCCCTTAATTTGATGTAAAATGGCTGAAAATAAAGAACAGAACTATAATCCTCAATATCTATGATTTGATCTCCCTTCCTTCAATTCATCCAACCATAAAACATCACAATTCCATCAAGGAACATGTATATATACATAGTGGAATTTATCAAAGGTTTTAAGAAAGAGAAGAAGAAGATATATTGGAATAATGACCAAGAACAGAGACTTACCAGTGAAGCTGGATCTTCAGAAAGATTTGAATCACCTAAAACTTACTCTTATATCAAAGGGAATCACCTCTAAATCCTTTGGAGGAAAAGGAGTTCATAAATATCTAAGGTTAGGGGGAAAATTATTCCTTTATATTTTAATTTGGTTTAGATCCAAAAAATTTGGTTTGCAAACTATACGCTACCCAATTTGGCCATACAGTTTGGAAAACCATGCACCAACTGTGTGGTGATACTATCTCAAGAAAACCCACACATGGTTCGACAAATAGTGCTCCAACCATGTTGTTTACCTCTATTAAAAGTTTCATGGTTTGGTGGGTGGACGCATAGTTTGGTCAAACTATACACCCCCCCCCCCTAGTGGCTCAAAATGGGGTGCATGGTTTTCTTTAATGTGAACTCACCATGAATATCCCTATGGGATTCCAAAATTCTCCAAATTCACTCGAAACGACCTTGAAGAAAGACCCTTCCAAGGAAAGATTGAAACAAGGGTAAAAGAATATCTAAAAAAGAGTATGTGATGTCTCAAGAAAAGTTAGGATCTTACATATAATGGTAATATCATTTAGTAATATTTTATTTAATATGTTTTGATCATTCTGTAATGGAGTTATTAATTTTAAAACATTTATTAGTATATCTCCTTTAAATTATTAAACATATAAAAACTAGTTCATTGTAACTTTATTTTTCATGAACCATATCCAGTTATTTCATATAATTAAATAAAAATTAAGGAATCATTGAAAAATAATGATTATTAGATTTTAATAATTTGGGAATGATAAACTTTGGGAGAATAATGAATAATAACACTGATATTATGAAACTAGTTCAAAAAAAATAAAGATTTATCACACCTAATATCAAAAATAGATAATAAATAAATAATAAAAATTTAAGGAATAATTATAAAATAAAGTTATAAAAGGTTATATATATGAATAAGTATTTTTAATAAGTGATTAATATAGTTATTTTTATTGAATATGAGGTTATAGAACATTTGAGTAAGTGAGAATACAAGGTAATAGGTTCTTTGTCTCGAATTTAATTTCTTGAGAAATTTTTCTTATTGTGCACCATGATATCATTGAGATGGTGTGATTACTTCCAAATGGATATATTTTACCATATTCATGTAAATCATGGGGTTTGAAGAGCCATATCATGTTCTTTATTTAAATGGATTTTGATTCAAAATATACTAAATTTTTAAGGGTCTTTATTAAATATACTCCCTTCATTAAGTTATAACAATTCTTCTTGAACTTATTCCTTCCATGCATGGCTTCTTCCTGACGGGATCAATTAGGATCTATGGAGTCACTGAGAGGGGTATTGGATGAATTAGTGATATTTTCCTTATATCTTTCTTACTTAACAACCCTATCCTCCAGTTAGAGAGATATAACTTTTATAACAAGTTATGGAATATTAAAAACACCTTTAATCATCTTAGTCCCAAAAATACCCCCCTTTGGATTTTATTGTCAACCAAGGAACATAACTCACTAAAAAACTGTAAATCATGAAATGGATTATTTATCCATAAATTTTTATCATATGTGAATGAACTCAGTGTAGGAAATAAGAATCATTGAAAAATAATAGCATGTTATCCATAAGTATTGATTTAATAAACATTTATTTATACTTAAAAATTACATAACTTCTTCTGGAAAGAACAAAATTTCCTGCATCCACTTCAAAAAACTGTTAAAATAGTCCACACATGTTGAAATCATAGTTTACCCCTTTTAATAACTCCCCCTATATACATGTTTTCCCTTGAAAGATAAAACACATACTAATGGATATATTTATGTTGCAGAATTTGTCTCCCCCTTTGACAACACTATAAAAAGACAATATGATATATTTTATGGATCACATACCTTATCATTGGAGAGAGGGAGGTTGAAAAGCCAATATCAACCTCATCTTATGAAATGTTTCCTTTGGAAGTAGTTTTGTGAAAATATTGTCAACTTACTCCATTGTAGGAAAAAACTACAACTTTAATTAATTATTTTACACATTATCTTTTATGAAGTTATATTTGATATCAATATTATTTGAATGAATATGTTCCATAGGATTATTAGAAATATTTATAACACTTTGATTATCGCAACCCAAGATTATGGGTAACTTTACATCAACAAACAAATCTTCTAATTTTTTCTTCATCCAAATCAACTGTGTTTTAACTTGATCAATGGATACGTACTCATATTTTATTGTACTAAGAGTTACAAAATTTTGTTTCTTTATAGGCCATCTAAAAAATATTTCTCCTAAGAAAAACACTCCACTAGATGTGGATTTTCTGTCATCTATACTTCCTTTCCAATCTACAGTAGTATAACCAAACAAATCAATCCTTCTTGCATTATCATATTTCAACCCAAAATTAGTCGAGACTTTAATATATCTTATAATTATCTTTCCATCCTTGGGATGAAATTACATTGGTGCAATTTGATACCTATCACAAATTGTAATAGTGTACACTATATTGGACTTGAATCTATTAGATATAATAAACTTCCAAACAACTTTATAAAATATTTAGGATCTACCTATTTTCCTTCCCCATCTTTTAAAAAAAATATCCCAATGGAATTGGTGTGGAAAATGGATGTTAATATTTCATTCCAAACTTCTTTAGAATTTCTTTATCATAGTTTTCTTGATATAGGAAAAATGTATTTCTTTTTTTGATAGATATATAGGGCAAGAATATTTTTAATTTATCCAAGCATGGACATATCAAAAATCTTATTCAACTCCTCATAAAACTTTTTACCTGGTTCTTCATCATTCCATAAGAATATAATTTCATCAACATACACAATCATAGTGTGTTAAACCTCTAGAGTTTCTTTTATATAGAGGTTACTATCAAATATTTTTTTATTGAAGTTAAACTTCTTCAAGAAATATTCAATTTATAATACCAATATCATAGAGATTACATCAACCCATACACCACCTTCATTAACTTTAACAAATAGATTCATCTTTACTTACCACAAAACCACATGGATGTTCAATATACACTACTTTATATAGCTCTCTACTAATAAAATATAACTTTATATCCAACTGAAATTTTTATAACTTTGTTGTGTAGAGATATAAATAAATATTATAATGGTTTCTAATATTTCAACTGGAGAAAATGTCTTATAAATTTCAATTCCTTCAATTTGTGAGTAACCTTTACAAACAATTCATGCCTTGTTTTTTATTGCTTAACCTTTTTCACTCAGCTTTCTTCAGAATACCCACTTTTTACCAATCACATTCTTATTGATTGGTTTGGGTATAAGTTCCCAAGTTTCATTCTTCTCAATCTGATATTACTCTTCATTCATGGCTTCAATCCACTCTTGATTCTCCAATGCTTCATCAAAATTTGTTTGATCAACTTGTGAATATAAGAAATTATGTGAAACTAACCTTGATGTTCTTCTAGTTTGAACCTATTGTCATTAATCTCAAATAATATTTTGAACTACCAATTTATTCTTCCTATGATGACATGAATATAATTATTCCTCATCACTTGAGATTTTTGAGTTATAATATTCATCTTGGGAAACATAAATATCATTATTATCATTAAGAACTTTGTCATGTTGTTTAAATAACCACAGCATCTTCACTTTCCTCTCCATTTTTAGTAATCTATGAAAAGTTATTATCAGAATGTTCAAGAAATTTCACATCTATAGATTAAACAATATTTCCCATTTCTGTATCATATACCATTAAGAGGTTAGTTAAGAAAGATTCTATCAACATCTCTCTTATCAAACTTTCTAAGATTTTTACCCATGAATTTTATAATTTAAGGACTATCAAACACCCTTTAGTATTTTAAACATGTGGTTTATTTTTAATACATCTTTTAAGGAGTCATATCATAGTTAATCCTATAGAAACATAGATTCTGAATATTAATTGATGCTCTGATAGATTTCCTCAATAAATATCAATAAGTATCATGTTTTATCAACATATTTTGTGCCATCTCCACCAAACTTCTATTTCTTATTTTATAAACACCATTTTGATGTGTCATTTACATTTCACTAAACTCATGAAAATTAACATGCATTTCAAAATAATATCTAATCTTCACACTTGTATATTATCTACCATTATCAGTTCAAATATTCTTCCTAGAATATCCGCATTCTTCTTCTACACTTCTCCTAAAACTATTATAATTTTTTAGAGCCTTTGATTTATGTTTCAAAATCATAATACATGTAATGTGAGTAAAGTCATTAATAAAATAAATAAAGTAATTATCTTCATTCATTGACCGCTTAATTATAGGACTAAAAATGTCACAATAAATTAGCTCTGAGGAAAAATTTTAATGTATCTAAACCTTATTATGAACTGAGTTTGTAATCTTTCCTTTCTATAATATGGGACAACACCAATATCTTTGTATTTTCATTTTAGTAATTTCATGCATACTCTCTCTTTTTTAGATTTCTCATATTCCTACAACACATATTCACTATCCTTTTATGTAATAACATAGTTTCTTTCATCATGGTCAGATATCATGAACTCTATACATCACCAACTTGAATAAAATTACCCTTAGTTCATTATCCTCTCATAAAAAAATTCTTATATCCAATTAATTTAACAAAAAAACCTTATTTTCTAAAAACAACTTTGTTACATTTATAACAAATATTTGAAACACTTAACAAATTGTGTTTTATCCCATCAACAAACAAGGCTCCTTTGGATTTTAACATTTCTTCTCCAATTATAGAAGATAAAATTCCTTTGATTATGGGTGACTCACCAATTACAAAAGTCACTATACCTTATTTATAATATTTCACATTATTTCAAAAATTAAAATCTCTATTCATGTGATAAGAACACCCACAATAAAAAATCCAAGTTTGTTATCCTTTTGTAGATTTGAGAGTAGTTTCAACAAATAAGGTATTTTCCTTGCCTTTTTCTTCCTTCAAATACAAATTTTGAGATTTATAGTAAAAACTTTGTTTTTCTAGTAACATGAAAAGACATTCTTTTCAATATTTCCGAACTGATCACATCTTTCAAAAATAGTTTCCAAAGATTGGAATCTATTTTTAATATTCCAATTTACTTTACCAGGTTGTCTTCTTTGAGTGATTTGAATTCCTCCTCAAACTCTACCACTAGTTTCTCTTGGATTAATTGTGGAGTTTATGATTAAACAAAAACAACTTTGATATATTCCTAAATCCTCTATAATACTAGTAGTAACCATATAAAGCATACTTACCATTATAAATTACATATTATCTACAATTTTGTATATATTTTTCATTAAATTTATTACCTTCCACTTTAGAACTTTATTGAGCACCAAAGTTCTGTTTTCTTCCTAAGATGTTGTTCTTTAGCTTCAATAGAAACTCCAATAGTGTCATCTTTTAGTTTAGACTTTAAAACCTATGAAACTTCAGGTTCTTCAAATCTTCTCATTTTTTCAACATAGATGGTCATATTTACATGCTATTTATTTTGAACATATTAAACCTTCTTATTAATCTTTGAGGATAATTTTTTTTGATCCTCCTAAGTTTTACACTTCTTTGAACTTTCACCAATTTCTATAACTATGTTTTGGAAATTTGTAATTCATTGCTCATGTTTAAAAAAATTATTGAAATTTTTTTAACTCATCATCCTTATCTTTAAAATTTTCTTAAATATTGATATTTATGTTTTTATTTTCATCAATAAACTTATTTAGACCATCAATTTTTTATATAAACTTGTATTTTTCTTTGATAGAATATTCTTGAGTATTTAAAGAAATATTTTCTTTCTTCAACTACTTATTCAATCCCTCAAGTCTTACAATATTTTCAAGATATTATTTCAACTCTATCTTGAAAATAAACTTCATATAATTATATTCTTATTTTTATTAAGTACTATTTCTTTTACCATTGGTGAACTTTTCATCATTCACTTTTACAATAAGTAATTTTTCCGTAGTATCATCATTGAAGTTTTCATCTTCTTATTCACTATCATCATCTTCCTTGGACTTAAATAAAAAAAATTATTTTTATTTTTAGAGAACTTATTATCCTTTTCCTTAAAATAATACTTGTATTTTTTTCCTTCTTCTTAAGGGATCTTATTTCCCATTTATCATCATTATCACTTTTTCATCTTTTTTTCATTAAGGACAATTTTCAGAAAAATATCCAATATCTCCATTGAAAAATCATTTCAGCAGCAAATTTCCATTTTACTTTCATGTTCCTATTTTAAACTTTTTATAAAAAAATAAATAAATTCATAAAAATGTTTACTAACTTCATCTTTAGTTTCAAATTCACTGGATTCTTCCTCAACTGAAACATACTTATATTTTTTTCTTGTTGGCCTTGACATAGATTTCATGATAATCTTTCTGCTTATTTATGATGAAATTTTCTCCTATCATTTCTTAAGTGATGAGAGTATTGTGTAGATAATATAGAGAGGTAGTTTTAGGATTTATATCTTCTAAGGATGAAACTTTGGCATTAAAATTGTTAGGAAGAATTCATAGGATCTTTTCAATAATGGTTGAATCTTACAACTTCTCACCAAGGCATCTTATAGAGATTACAATATCATTCATCCTGGTAAATAAGTCACCAATAGATTCATTATCACCCATATTGATATATTAATACTTTCATATCTATATTTATAAAAACAAATATTCAACTTATCCTATATGATTTTTTCTCTTGAAATTATTTTAACTCTAAGAAACTCACTTTTAGGAAGTGAGGAAAGTAAAGAATGTATGGACCTCCAATAATTCTCTAGATTTCTCTTATAATAAGTTGTCATTGTAACACCTTAATAACAAGTATATAAATCTTATATAACAACCTCAAGCACTTTATAACCAAGGTACATAAGATGAATAAATATTCTATCATTCCATATATGATATTTACTCCCATTTAATACAATAATCCCCTTATGTTTCACATAGTTATAACATCCATAATAGATTTTCTTTTCACCAAAATTCAGAAAAGATTTAATGAAGGGAACCTTAGCTTTGATACCACGTGAAAAGACCAATTAGGATTTGTGAGATCACTAAGAGTGGTAGGGGTGAATTAGTGATCTTTTCTTTTTGTGTTTCTTACTTAAGTAATAGTATTGGCATCCTATTAGAGATATATAACATTTATAACAATTTCTATCATCTTGGAAACACCTTTAATAATCTTGGTCCCAACACTTCCACCCTAAGATTTTATTTTATGGTACTTTATCTTCCTCTATGAGGAAAATGAATTTTGAATGTGACATGTGTCATCATATTTTATGAAAATGGTAAAAATGGTTTGTAAAAACTATTTTATATTTTCTTTTGTTATATGAGAGTTATTCTTTACAAATCTTACTTTCTATGTTTTAAAATGGTTTTCCAAATTATTTTAACTCTTGATTATTTTGAAAATGAAAGTAAATATTATTATATTTTTCTAAAGGAAAAAAATTAATTTTTAAAAGGAATTATGGTTTTTAAAAAGAGGTTTTAATGAATTGTGTCATGATAAATAATTTTTAAAGTATTTTAATATCTTCTCAAAGAAATTTTTTGAAAGAATATTTTTCTTATAATTTTTTTTAAAACCCACTTTTAGTTTCAAAATTTTATTTTTAAATTATTTATCAAGATCAAGTATTTTATTTTAAAAAACCCATTTTTATTGAGTTTTCAAGACATTAAAAAAATGGGTATTCCATTTTATTTTTCAATTGCTTTATTTAAAGATCTTAAAAATGTATTTTTAATGAATGAAAATATCCTTAATAATCCTTATGTCACACTAGGGATATTTTTAATCCACCATCCATCTTGTTTCTCTAGTTATCTTATGAAATGTTCTAGGAAATTATTTTTATGAAAATCATATGTTTTCCATGAGCTAATTAAGTAATGTTTAATATATGAATGTTTTTTGTTTTAATGGAAAGCATATGTATGATTATTATTATGATGGTCGTGGTCCTATATCTCTCTTTAATTCATTGGTAAAGTTCATATCTTATGAGATTATAAAAGAACATAGAATGATTTATCTAAAGCCAAAGTGTATACGGGAGTATTTATCCCATGTAAAAGGGTACATGAGTGGATTTATTCCATGAAAAAGGTTACATGGGAGGATTTATCCAAAGCCAAAGGGTACATTGGAGGATTTATTTGAATCCAAAGGGTACACATGATGATTTATCCCAAACCAAAGGATACATGGGAGTATTTATCCCAAGACACGGGAAGATTATCCCAAGACCAAGGGTACATGGTAGGATTATCCCAATCCCAAGATGGTACAAGGGTGATTAGCCTAATCCTAATATGTGATGAATGACTTTATGGGTAGCCTTGAAAAATGATTCATATACTTATGTCTATGATAAACTCTTATGTCATAATATTTTTCCTATGACTTTACTTATTGACTTATGTTGTCTTAGAATTATATACACTTTTCCATGGTATATGATTGTTCATTTAAGATTACATGTCCTTTTTTCATGACTTATAGGCAACTCTTATTGTTTTGTATTCTTTTTAATAATATATTTCCCCCATGCTAATGTTTCATTAAATTATTATGATCTAATCATTGATTAAATGTTGATATTTTTTCCCTTACTAAGAATTTTATCTCATCCCTTTCTTATGTTTCCCTTCTCTAGGTTATGAAGATGATTATAACTTATGATAAGTCTATAATGGAATCTAGTGTGGTTCTATTATTGATAAATATTCACATGTATTATAAATAAAGTTTCTTATATATCTAATATTGAAAGACACTAAACCTTTAAATGATGGTATTGTGAGATGATTTTTGAGTTGTAATGTTTAACTTATAGAAATTTTTTAAAATAAAGATAGATTCATCTCAATTAATATCAAATCCAGTGTTTAAATAAATTTTTTCAGTATTGGATCTGGGAGTGTGGCTCATGGGTGACTCTATTGGTATTATAGAAGGTTTTATTATTTTTTAAGGGTTATTTTAGTTATTTTGGGATTAGAATAAGATAACTTTATAGAAAACCCTATATATAAGTCTAGGTATAGTATGACATCCAATAATTTTGGTAAAGTTTTGAGTATATGGTTTTCCTAGAAATTATGACCCTATATATATACTGGAAAGTGGATGTAGTTATGATATAGATTCAAATAGGTATAATCGCCCTGAAAATAGAAGTTTGAGTTCCAAATCAATCTTTACTCAGATTCATGATGAGTGGGCCTAAGACTGCACACTTGGATAGACACTTCTAAAGGATATGTTTTGGTTGATAATATTCTCTTCATGAGAAATTATAAAGGATATATTTCCAATTTGATATAATGACTTAGGTTAAGGAATATAAAAGAACCCAACCTAAATAAACCTATATTGAACCTATGGTGATTTGGGTTAAACTAAAATCTAATGTGATAATTTTCAAGAGTAAGATATTTTGAGGTTGAATTTGTCATATTACAATAAATTTATTATAGTGTTAATTTTTCATCACTCAAAATTAAATCCTTTCAGTTTTGGTAATGGTTTAGGCCTGAATGAACCAAGTTTAAAATGGATTCCATGGGCAATGCAGAGATTTTACCAATGAAAAACCATGTGGGATAGAAACTAATGTTGAAAATATTGTGGTTATTCTCACTCAAATATCTCAAGTTATGATTAATAACTTAAATATTTATAAATATAAAACACATTAAAGAAGAGAAAGATAATATTTTATATAAGATCAAGTGATGAAGATGGTGATGGAAAGAATATTAAACTTCCTACGTGTCAAGAATGTTAGAAGAATCTCCCAAGGGAATTCCTCGAAGGAATAAGAAAATCTTTCAAGTGGGGAATGATTGGTTATCAAGATTGTAATTTTCAAAGAGAGATGAAGAGGTGATCCAACACAATGGAATGTACTAAAGTCCCAACTAAAACACCATCCACACATCAACATGTTGAATAAAAGAAGTTTGGACATTATGTAAATTGATTCCCCAATCTAACATCTAACCAGGATTATAGATATCAATAACCTCCTAAAACATGAAAACATGGTAAATCCTATACAAATACTTCCATTGAAGTGGATATAATTAATTAAGTGTTGATAGGTATTATTCACTCTATAATTGTGTATGTATTATATTGTGTAAGTTATACTAATTATTAGATATAAAATTATAAATAAAAACTTCTAATGGTATCATTATTGTATCCAAGGAATATAAATCTCCTATAATGTTTGTGGTATTACGATTCATTAAATTCTTATTATCCTTACTTAATGTGATTTTTTTGTGATTTTGGAAATGGATTTTATATCTCTCTATAGACAATATATTAATTACCAAAATTGGGAAATCACATTTCAAACCAACCTAAATCATCCATCCATGTAAGGATGATTATGAACTTTCTTGTGAAACTAATTATATTATATGAGTTTTGATACCTAATCATGAGGGGAGTTTAGCTCAAATTATTAGAAAATAACTCAATATTAGAATAATATAATTCTGAGAAAAAAGATATGTTCTCTAAGTTTGTAAGGTTGATATTTCTATATAAATTACACCTTGAGTCATTCCCTTACCTATTTTCATTGGTATGTGATAGTTAAAATTATACTAATGTAATTTATTTAAGGGGTATAATATAATGGCTTGAGATTTTGGAATATATTTTTTCTATAAATTAATACTATATTTGATTGCTTGTTTCACACACAACACTGAACTAAAATGAGTTGCGATATATTGGATTAGTATTATTAATAAAATTTAAGAACAATAAAACCACTAGTAAATAAAAATATTTTAATCAATTATAAATTCTTACAAAATAGGATTAATAACACTTAAAGTATTAAAAGGGTATATTTCCAATAAAAGTAGTTTTTCTTTTTATATATTATATTTTAATTTAAAATATAAATTTATAAAAATTATAATTTGAATTAGAAAAAAAATTAATTTTATTTTTTGATCAATAATTTTGATATTATATTAAGAATAATTTTTGAGATTTTCCTAAAATAATTGATTTTAAGGTGAATATTAAAAAATATCAATTTTTTTAATATTGTCGCTTTTATGACATTATCATAATAAAATAATGAATTAAAAGTAATTGAAACCTTTTTATATATAAAAATATATATTTATAAATAAAAATAAATAATTTAAAAATAATATGTTAAATTTATGAAATCCATGTTTAACATTTTCGAGACTTAAGTAATATTTTACTCTAAAAACAGTTCTTATTTGTTTATATTGAAAACCAGTTTGTAAAAATTTTAGAAAATTAAATCTAAAAAATAGATTTCAAATTTTTTTTATCAACATGTTCATATTATGTAATAATTAAAATTTCATTTTTATACATAAAAATATGATTACTATGATTAAAATTAATTTTCATGATAATAGTAAACTATTATTTTCAAAAGATAATTTTATTAACATTGTATAATTTTTATTTAATAAAATAAATTAATATCTTCTAAAAAATTAATCAAATATTATTTTTAAACATATATATATATACATTAACACTCATTCAATTATAATCAATACTAAATAATATTAAAAACACTTAATGGTAAAAACAACATTTTTCTACAAAGTTGTTTTTCTATATATTTTATGTTTTAATTTAAAAGATAATTTTAAATTATTTATAAATTTAATTATACTATATGAAGACTAAATTTATATTTATATAATCAAAATTTAGTTATAATAGTTACCATATATTTTTTAAAAAAATATATAAACTACTAGGGTAAAAATAATATATATATATATATATATAATTCAAATGGTAAAAGGATTGAAACATGTTTAAAAATGTGTTAAAATAATTTTTAGATGATTTATTGAACTTATATCTCCCCACACTCAATTATTTCTCACTTTTTGATCCATTAACCCTTGAATAGTCCCATGACATTATTGAAAAATAATGGGTATTCACAAAAGTTCCTTTATCTTTAATCATCAAAAAGGAACACTTCCACCCATTAATGACATAATTATTAATTATAATTTCATCAAAAATATATGAAAATTTTATCCTCTTAGAAAACACTCTCAATTTCATATTCCCCTAGTCTCAATTAGTTATCTTAATCCCTTCATTTCCAAGGATAATTTCAAAATAAAGTTCTTGGTCCCAACATGAGTATTAATTAGTTTTTAACTTTTTTTTATTAATATTTTACTTTCAAAACTATCCTAATCATAGTAATATAATGACCTACATATCATTAGTATAATGAAGTTTTATTATATTAATGGTATAATTGTTATTTATTCATTCCCATTCACATAGAAAAATAAAATAACTTAGATCCTTCAATTGTATAGACTAACACTCCACAAAAAAGAATACTTATATTTTTAATCACCACCTTCAATGTTTGGTAACAAGGATTTATTTTATGAATGAATATTATGAATATTTAAAAATCCAAATTTGAATTGATAATTTATCATATACCACCATTCTATCCCATTTTTTGAGAAATGGAATCATTAATTGTGTGTACAGATGAGGAAAATATTTTTTCATTACCAATATACATTTAGTTCCTTGATCTATTTAATCGTCCGAATAGTGCTTCGGTCTGAGTGACACTAGCCTTAGGCACACCTCCCCATATCCCAAAGGCTGCCGGCTAGCATCGAGGATGTGAAAGATAGTTAGGATATTATACCATATGGTGATGATATAATAATGGTACAATATATATATAATATGAAATGTAAAATAAATACCAATAGAAACTAGACCAGTAACCCACCCAAGGAGGAAGCACAAGCAATATCAAGCAATAGTAGAAGCATAATAAACAACAACAACGGAATAAAATAAACAAGTCATTCATACCACTTATAGAAACTAAAAAAATCATGAATAAATAATAATTAATACATATCAATAAGAATAAGGGTCACCAATGGTTTACATAGTATATACATATATAAGTATCATGTTGATAAAAAAGGAAAAAAGCAAAAAAAACTCCAACTGAGGAAAGAACCAATGGTCCCTTTCCTTTCATCTCATTCCAACTCAATCACTAGAATCCAACACCAGTGCCTAAACCCTTACCTAGACTTAAAATAATAAAATCTACACATGTATCGAAGGGCCTGTGTAGGGTGTGAGAATGAGTCTCAGTAGGCCACCACTAATATGTGTCTAACTGACATTTGTGATAAATCAGGTGTAAACTAAAGTAACTGAAATAGGATCACATGCATAAAATAATAAAAAACATCCCAGGTTCTCTAAATCCACTAGGAAGCTATCACCTATCTCATCCAACATCAAAATATCATAACAGAGATGGTTCTTAGCCTAAGACCAAGGAATCCCCTGATATTGAAATTTCTAGGTGAACCCTTAGGTTCTACCTCTAAATAAGTCACTTGGAACCATGTGACTCTCGAAACCTCATGTGCATGTTAATTCATCAATGTACTGAAGGCACACCCAATCAATAAAACTCTGGTCTCTTGGAACCCTACTCAAAATCACCCTTCAGCTTGAAGCCTAACTTCTGAAGGCACAGCAATATATGTCCTCAAAGTAATATCACCATCATCTCAATAGTCAAAGTTATGAGGAATAGATATGTCTGTCCTCCCAAATTAGTCTTATCCCAATGTCCTAAAGCATGGTGATCCTCATATGCCAACTTACATCCTTATTGTAGTCACCTAATGGATCCTCACCATCCTTTTGGATTTCTATGACAAGAACCTCCAACTATTTACCTAATCTTTAACTACATGGAAACTCTACCCACACGAGTGGTCAATACCACCTCATCATCTGATTCAACCAGTGTGTACATGACTCTTAACAATGTATTGGACAACATGGGTAAGAAAAAAACACCAAATAGAAACTAAGACACACCATCCTGGCACCTCATACCCCTGTGATCGTGTCTCGTAATATGATGACCATCACCATCCAATATCACACAGTCCTTTCCTGTAACCTAACATCCTTTCTGTCACAATCCAATGATTGAGTCACCCAACTTATGATCAACATCACCCGTATATATATATATATCAATCCACACCCTGTCTGACAATCACATCACCTTAAAATAGATAGCCAATGTTATCTCAATCCACACCCTGAACCCATCATAGTCCCATGGATCTCATCACAAGCAATTCACTCATATATAACAATTCAATATAATTAAATTAAACAATTCAATTTAAATAAAACATCACCCCAGCATAATCTACCCAAGGTCTAGCCTCTCACCTAGCCTCAACCATTTGTAGTCTCATGCAAACATGACCCTAGGAATTTTATAAGGTTAAATTTAATTAATTAAAAGAAACCCTTTAAATTAAAGGGTTTCACTCATTGAACACAACAACATGCTCAAATATTCACCCCAAAAACACTTTTGATCCCACAAAGAAATATGAACACCATCTACCTCAGGTTGGTAGACACTTGTTCATCCGATCTTATCCTCTAACTCGTACTGATTTGGAATAAATTAGAGTTTTAGATGAATACCATGAAAATAGGGTAAAACTAATCACATAGATTTAGCACACCATATGGAGAGGACAAGAGAAAATAAAATCAATAGGAATTAAATACTTAAAGATAAGGATCCAATTCCACAGAAGGATCGAAGAATAGAGATCAGATTGAGGAAATACCACAACACATAAAGGAGGAAAGGAGAACCATGACACCTAGAGGAAGAGGGTCACGCATGGGAGGTAGAAAGGAGGAAATTAGTTTTATAGAAGGAGGGGTAAAATGATTAATTAAACTCCTTAATGAGATTCATGGTTTTCCAAAATATGTGTCTCCTTCTGCTTAGGATTCAAGCACTGCATGGTTACTGACATGGTTAGGACTAACCATGTGCAAACTATGCATACTACAGTATAAGGTTACTATAAATTTGGAACTAAGTGTGTGACTTTCACATAGTTTTCCCTAACCATACGTAAGTTATGCTAATCCCTTTGTTAAAAATTGAAAAGGTTCAAACATGTTCATGCAAATCCTCCTTCAAATTTTACAAAACTGTGCTCATTACAAAAAGGAGGGCACATGGTTTTCACTAAGAAGCCACACGGTTAGATCTAACTGTGCACCTCAGCCTACACTTTTCAAAAATATGGACTTTGGACCTACAACACACCTGAAACCCATCTGAAATCCATAGGCATTTTCCAAGACTCTAAATCTATCCAAAAATAAGGTCTAGGATCAAAGTAAAACTTGGAATTAGATTTTGATAAACGATAAAAGAGTTGGCATACCCACTAAACACAAAAAAATCTAAATGGGTGAGGATTTTGACCCACTCCAAAAAACTGGGACATTATAATCTTCTCACCTTAACATAGATCATCTCCAACCTATAAAAAACAAATCCATAGATGGTGTCGAACATACCCATCTCTTAAAATTAACCCAGACTACCTCGGTCAAAAGGTCACAGGTCAACTACCTCAAGGTGGATCCCCACCTTAGGAGTTACCTACCCCAGTTGCATCCCAACCCAAAACTCAAAGAAAACCAATGGTCCACTGACCATCCCTAGACTCAATGTCCTCCTATGATCCATTATCACTCCTACACCTCATCATGTTCTCTTTTTTTATTCAAAATACCCATCAAAATCCTATACTACATCGGTTCCCACCTCGTTCCCATGTCACACATGGCACTTATGAGGTCCCACTTATCATTAGATGCTCAAATCAGTCTTGGTTCCTCACACCTCAACCAATTACAACATCGCACCGATGCTCAGATGCCTACACACCTCAGTAATCTCATATCACATTGATGCCCGGATGCCAACACACCTTATAAGCCACGCACCCAATGATGATCACAAATAGATCTATGTGCCTCACACCTCATACATACATACATACATACATACATATATATATAACATCTGATCTAATTATAACCTACTAATCAGAATCCGGTTAGTCCATAAGTACATTCAGTGCACCTCATGTACCCAAAATGGACATGCCTCTAAAAATTCCATGCCAAAACAAAACAAAAATGTACCCTGGTTATACCCATGGCATAACACTTACCATCGTCAGCTCACCAGCCTATTATAACCCTGGTAACTCTATAGAATACACCTATATTGAAGTCTGAATTCCTAAATCTGAACCTCCTTATGGTTCTACACTAGTCACTAGCCACTGACCCCATTGTTGGGTCCCGCTGTCTCAACCATGACCTCCATGTCTAGCTGAAACTCATATACCATCACCTAGTACCGCTCCTAGTCTAATCTCAAAACACTGAGTCTGCCCCTACCCCTAACTTTCAGCTATTTTAGAAGGTTTCCTTCAAAACCTCTTGATATTACCAACCTATACATATGCATGAAACTCCTTTGTAGGTCGCTATCACTCATTCCATACATGTATTAGCTACTCGTACTGGAAGCACACTATCGGCGATCCACTATAAGGTGGTCTACCTGAGTCCATTTCCTGACTTCCCTCTTGGGACTCATCTCAAACCCACTTCCTTATATTTTAAGCATCACCATGGAAATCACCTAACTCCTTCACTTATCTCGAGTATGAACAATCTGTCAATTTTCCATCAGCAATGAATGTTTGATTCAATAACTGTGTGAATGAGTTCAACCTAAACATGTTTACCTATAACTAAATGGTGTTCCATAAACCATCTTATAAATATATGACCCTCGAGGTTTTGTCCCTCACCATGCCAGGTGAAAAGAGATACAATTTAGTGAATTTTGTTTTATTTTCCATGATGGACATGTCTCTCTACAATAGGATTAATAACTCCCTAGATTTTTCTGACCTCAGTGTCTTTAAGAAGAAGTTCTCAAAGAACCTAGCCCCAAAGTCCTTTCAGGCCAGCCCCTCATGTCTGCCTTCCTGAACCAACACATCCCACTGGCACTTTTCTTTTCCTATAATCATGTACATCTCTAGATTCACCCTCTTCCCTAGAGGTGTATTTAGCTTCTCAATGATCATCAATATTGACTCGATTCAGTTATCAGCCACCTATGGACCTCCCTCACCTTGAAAAAGAAATAGGTGAAATGACTAGAACTCAAGTTAAATATTCGATAGAAGTATCTACTCCATGATCTCCCTTGTCAATTCCCTAGATAAGGTGTATTAGGCTCTCTTTGAGCTACTCGTCAATCCATAACCTAAAGGCTATCAAATCTGGTCACTGGCATGCCTGCACTGGAGCCTGTTCTTGTGCATGTACCTATGGATCATGAGCTATTTGACCCTCTAGGGTTTCAACCTATGCATGATCCTCTGACACCACATCACTACCTTCCTGACACGCCATAAGATCCCATCTAGGTGGAAAACCTCTGAATACCAATACATGATCATAAAACCCATATAACATATATATATATATATATATATAATGTAGGTAGGGAAAGTAGTAATAGGAAGCGTCAACTCACTATCATTACTCTCCCACATCGTAACCATGTATCATGACATCTTGGCCTTGTAGCCTCCTTACCCACCCATATCATATCCAATTATCACATCTGCCCTAGGCCATGCTCTTCCTGACAAACCATGCCACCTCAAGTAGATAACCTCATCACCCAACCTGGTGATCAACATCACCGCACATAATTGTACATGCCTGCTACTATAAGATCTAGGCCCATACATACATATATCACACAACACAAGAAAATTTATATCATGGGACATTCATATATAATCAAATCTTATGTTCCTATCAATGCATAATAAACACCTCTTTCCATACCAGACCAAGGATCCAAATATTCATCCTTGTCATACCAAGATAAGGATCACATGTCATAAGAGGTAAAAACTACATCCAAGTGATCCACTCAAGGTTGGAATAATATAAACAATAAAATGAAAATTAGTGAAACAATAATTCCCACCCCTAGAAACTTGGTCTGTCCCTCGTGCATAGGGCTGCAAGCTCCCAAACACAAGTTATAAACCCCATTCTGAAAACATATTAATCTCTATTATACCATAGAAAAAATATTAAGACCACAAAAATAGGTAAAAGAAACTCCTCTGATTCCATTTATAGCACTCTAACCCATTTAGCCACCCGAATAGTGCTTGAGGCCGACTGCCACTAGCCTTAGGCATGCCTCCCTGTACGTCAAAGGCTACTGACTAGCAGTGAGGGTGTGAAAGAGTAATAGTGGGGAGACTATACTATCTTTTGATGATATAATAATGGTGCAATATTTATATTTATATATATATATATATATATAATTTTTAGTGGAAAAGAAAGACCACTAGACACTAGACCAATAACCCGCCCAAGGAAAAAGCACAAGCAATATCAAGAAATAGCAGAAGCATAATTAAAAACTATATTGGAATAAAATAAACAATCCATTCATACCACTTATAGATACTAAATATAGAATGCATACATAATAGGCCATACATATCAATAATTAGAAGGGTCTCCAATGGTTTACCACAGTATATACATATACAAGTAGCATGCTGATACAAAAGCAAACAAAATAGAAAACTCTGACCGAGGAAAGAACCAATGGTCCCTTGCCTTCCATACCATGCCAAATCAATCACTAGGATCATTATCTAGTTATTAAACCCTTACCTAAAAACAAAATCACGAAATATACACACGTTCTGAAGGGCCCATGTAGGGTGTGAGAACAATTCTCATTAGGCCACCACCAACATGTTCCTAACTGAAATTTTTGATTATACAGATGAGAACTAGAATGAATAAAACAACAGCACATGCATAAAATAAGTACAAACTTCCCTCATGCTCTAAATACACCAAGAATCTATCACCTACCACTTCAAACATTATCATTCCATATCGAAGATGATTCTTAGACTAAGCCCAAGGAATCCCCTGATGTTGAAATGTCCAGGTGAACCCTCAGGTTCCACCTCTAAATAAGTCACCCAGCACCATGTACCTCCCAACACCTTGTGTCCATATTAAGTCACTAACATCCAGATGGTACACCCAATCAATACAAATCCAGTACCTCATACTCATACTCAAAAGAACCCATTGGATTGAATCCCAATGTCCAAAGGCATAGTGATATTTTTCCTCAAAGTAAAATCAAAATCATCTCAACTGTCGACATCCTGAGGAATGGTGATGCTCGTCCTCCCAAAATATTCCTGAACCAATATCCTCAAGAATGGTGAGTCTCAACCCACAATCGAAAACCTCATCATTGTCACCTGATGTATCCTCACCATCCTCGTGGATTTCTACGCAAATCACCCCCAACCATTTACCTAAGACGAAACTATTGGGGGCCTCTACCTACATGATTGGTTAATACCACCTCATCATATGATTCAAACTATGTTCACATGACTCCTAACAACACATTATAAAACATGGATGGTTGAAAATAACCAAATATAACCTAATCCACACCATCCCGACACCTTGTTCCCCTATGACCATGTTTCTCAATCTGATGGCCATCACCATCCAATATCACACGGGCCTTGCCCGTAACTTGACAGCCCCACTATCTCAATATGGTGACCAAGTCACCAAACCTATGATCAACATAACCCATATATATATATATATATATATATCTTGGGCCACACCCATCCTAACAATCATATCACCACAAAATAGATAGCCAATTCTATCTCAATCCTTGGGTCGATCCCATCACAATCCCATGGATCTCATCATAAGTAATTAACACATATATAATAATTTAATATAATTAAATTATACAACTCAATTTAAATAAAATATCACTTAGGACTAATCATCCCAAGGTCCTACATCTCACCAAGCCTCTTCCATTTGTAGTCTCATGTAAGCATGCCCCTAGGCATCTCACAAGGTTAAATTTAATTAATTAAAAGAAACCCTTTAAATTATAGGATCTCACTTAGTCAACACAATGAATTTCTCAAATATACACCCCCAAAACACTCAAAAATACACAAATAATGATTATCACCACCTACATTGGGTTGATAGATGTCCGTACATCTGATATTAGCCTCAAACTCGAACCAATTTGGAAGAAATTGGCATTTTATCTTAACAACCTAAAATATTCTAAAACCACTCGCATGGATTTAACACACTATATAGTGAGGAAAATGGAAAATGTATGCAATAAGAATCAAAGACTTATCAATAAGAATCCAAAGCTACATAAGGATTGAAGAATAGAGGTCAGATGGAGGAGATACCTCAACACCTAGAGGTGGAGAAAAAGATATCCACAACACCTGGATGAAGAGGAACATGCATGGGAGAGAGTGAGGAGTAAATTAGGTTTATAAAAGGAATGTAAAATGGTAAATTAACCTCTTTAATGAGTTTCACATTTAGATCACATGGTTTTCCAAATCGTGCGGCAACCGTGAGACTTTTACTGCTTAGGATCTAAGCCCCACATAGTTACTCACATGGTTAAGCCTAACCATGCACAAACCATGCATGCTATAGTGAAACGGTACTTCCCATTTGGAACTAAGCATGTGGATTGAACACAATTTTTATTAACCATGTGTAAGACATGTGAATCCCTATGATAAAAACTAAATAGGTTCATTTATAGTTGTGTGCCTCCTCCAACATGGTTTACCAAACAATAATCAGTTCAAAAATTAGGGTACACAATTTGCACTAAGAGGCCTCACGGTTAGATCTAACCATACACCTTAGACTGTACGTTTCCAAAATAGGACCTTTAATACACTTAAAACCCATCCTAACTCTCAAAGAATTTTCCAAGGCTCTAAACTCAACCAAAAAAAAGGACTATGATCAAAGTAAAATTCCAAATGAGGTTTCAATAAATAAGAAAATATTTGGCATACCCACCAAAATCTAGAAATAAAAAATGGATGATGATTTTGACCTGCTCCAAAAACCCGGTATATTACACTACATGTATGGTTTTAAGTGTAACACCCTGATGATTTATGATATATTCCTTTTAAAATAAATTTAATTTCTTTAATAACTTATGATACATGCAACCCCAGTTCTAAGTGAACCATAATATAGTATGTCATTATAACCTAGTCATTAACTTTTCAGTTATGAATAATGATAACTAAATTAATAAAATTATATGTATTACACATATATAAAATAAATTCATGGCTAATCAACTTATTTGAAATGAAAATAAAAAACATTCAAAAGTAAAACAAAGGTTTTTTGGGAAACTGTTTTTATGCACACAATGTGTCTTTATCTTAAGAAATTAAATTAATAAATATTGGTAAATAATTTTAATAAAATTTATATATTATATATTCAATTAATGTTTTCATTATTAATCTAATATTTTTTCTAGGAATAGTACAAGAAAAAATTCAATTTTATGCTTAAAAACTGTTTTTTCTAAAAAGCGGTTTCGTCGTATTTTTCATACTTATTTTAAATTTATTTTTTTATACTCACAGAAAAATTATTTTAAAAATTTTACTATATATTTTCGATAAAAATTTCAATAATATATTTGAGTGAATTTTTTATAATTTTCTAAAAATATTAATTTTTCGATGAATGATGAAAAATACTAATTTTTTATTGAAAACTAATTTTTCATTTAAATAATTTACAAGTGATATTTTGTTTTAAAATTATTTTAAAGTAAAATTAGTAAAATTATATTATAATTAATCAAATTCAGGTCATTTTAATCAATTATATTTTCAATTATTATATAAAAAACTTTTTATACTTATGAAATATTTTCTTTGGAAAACTGTTTTTTCATCATGTAGCATATTTAATTTTAAATTAAATTATGCCACTTATATGGTTTTAATTTGAAAAAAATAGATTCCATATTTGTAATAATAATAATTAATATAAGTTAATAAGATCAAATTAAATTTTTTCATAATTAATAGTAGAAACATTAAAAATTAATTGTTGTGGTTAAGGTTAAAACGGGTTTACTGAAGGGTTAAACTAAAAAAATAGTGGTTAAATGACCTATAAACTTATATAATTTCTATTTTATGGCTATATTTTCGCCTTATATCGTCTAAGGTTATATAATGGTCTATTTTGAATCCATTTTTTGTGTGAAAAGCGTGGGTATAATTTATTTTTTTCAAAAATCTCAAGTGTGTCCTTCCCCCCACTTATAAAAGGAAACCCCATATCCTCTCCTCTTCACACTTCTAAAGCATTTTATTTAAGAAAAACATGACCAAATACCTTACTTACATACATAACCATTACCTAGAATCCATGTTTTGATCATAAAACCATTCTATGAAGGCTTTAGGTAAAAACTTAAAGAGGTTCTTCGAAGAAGTGGTATAGTTCTTAACCATGTTCTTCATCTTATTTCTTCCTATAAATCCTCATAATATTCTCCAACTATGATAAAATAAAAAATATATATATTAAATATATTTATATTTTATTATTGTAATTTAATAACCTATATCTAAACCCTCTTTCATCAAATGGGAAAGTAAACTGTAGAACGTGTGTATGGAGGACTACCGCCTAGCCAACCAATGTAATTCATTTTCCATCATCGTATCTCATGGATGGATTTAATGTATACATTTGATATTAATTAAAAATTTATAATTTTTCAATTATAATATCACATATACCTTATTACCTTCCAATCCTTTGGAAAATGATAACGTCGCTGGTGCGTATGTGTGGACTGCCACCTCTACATAACAATGTGATATATTTTCCATTTGATTTTGACATGGATGGTAATAAGGATAGATATAATGAATATATATTATATATATTATATAATAATTATTTTATAAAAGTTAAATATTATTTACCTTTTTTTATTCTATTCGTTAAAAATGGAAATAGCATTCATGCATACGTACGGCATATCGTCTCTATAAACGGTGTAATTCATTTTTCTATATAGATTTTATAGATTAATCTAAATACATATAAAATAAATATATATTATATTTATATCATAATTAAATTTTTTATATGATGGAACCATGATCAAAGTACAAGGACCAGAACTAATAAACCAAAACATACATGAAAAACAAAGCAGCTACCACTAGGAATAGTATTTTTAATGAATAATTGTTAATAAATGGGTGGAAAAAAATTATAAAAAAATAATATATGGTATGATATATATTATTATTGTTATATAATATATTTATAATAAATATATATTTATTATATAGGAGTTTCGAACACATACGAAGGAAATCAGACCTGAGGTAAGGGATTTTCGACTAACTTTTATTTATGTGGGACACATGCCTTATACACCACTTGTTTATTTTATATGGTGTATATACTTCCAATTTTAGATATTATATCACTAATTATTCATATTTGATGTTATTTTAAGTTTAAATTCAAATCTTCTCATCCAAGTGGATTTTAATTGAATGTTACCAAGTGATAAGGAGTTTCATAACTCAATTTCTTTTCATTTAGTTATATTAATTCTCTATTGTCTTTGATATTCTAATATTATGTGTGTAAGGTATTTTTATTATTTTATGTTTTATTTAAACTTTTTTTACATTTATTTAAGTTTTATAAACATAATCAATTCATTTATTAATTCTCACTTCAACGTTATGATCATTTAAGATTTTCTCATCTCACTTTTACTTTCATGATACATATTCCATATTCACCACTTATTACTTTTGTGTAGTATATATAATACCCATTTGATATGTTATATCATGAATAACTTTAAATTAATAGTATTTAAAGTTTCATTTTATGTCATGGGGTCTACGACTCAAAATTTACCAAAGCAGAAAAGGTTTATTTTACTGTCTCATTGTTTATCAGGATTGTTTATGATTAAGTTTCTGATGATGAAATATTATGATATATCTCTCAAGAAACTCATGAAATTTATTATAATCTATTTATTCATGAAATTTTCAAGTAATATTACCATTTTACTCTCTTTGTTACTCAAAACTATTGAGAATATGTTTTTAATAAAAGTTGGCATTATTTATCGCTTCGGTCAAAAATCCTCTTTATTCCATATCTTTGTTTTTTAAAAATATTTTCAAAAATGTTGTCAAAATTTTCCAAATGATTTATTAAATAAATTTTTACCTGTGTTTTACTTTTTACAAATTGGTTTTAAAGTAATCTTATTGTCGTTTTCTGAACAGGTTACTTTTTAACCATTTTATAATAGTGATAAAGGAATTTATTTTTAATGGCATGTGTGGAATTACCCACCATCATGACCACTCGTAACTTTGAAGTTACCTTTACAAGTTTCCATGATTATTTTCAAGGATAATTTCTTTACTAATATTCTATAAATTTTTAGTTTTTTTTATTTTCAAAGTGAAAAGGATATTTTCCTCAAGAATGTTTTTAATATTATTTTTATGGTATTTCTTTTTATAAATTTAAAAAACCATGATTTTACTTATGCTTCATTGGGATTATGTTTTAATGATATGATCCTTATTATTTCTCCAGATTCTTTATTATTGGTTTGACTGGTAATGTACTATTTTGATACCATTTTCCATATTACTCTATATTTTTTATGATTATGTTTAATAATTGGAAAAATTATTAATATTACATATGCTGAATTTTAAATATGAATGTTTATGTTGATTATATTTCTTCCCTTTCATATAAATAATGAATTAAGTGATGGTTAGGGACCTCTATAGCCCCTTTATGCATCAGTATGTATCATGAGATAAATTATATTGGGTATTTGTTCGAGGATTTACCCATTTATATATGATGTCTTAGAACAAGAAATTGATGGTATGGTTATGAGATATAATATTATATATTCCCTCATTATAATATTATTTTTTGATGTCTATGTGTTTATTTTACTAGTTATTATATCCATGGATAAGTATAAAGATCATGTGATTATTTATATAGCATTATTTTTTCATCATTTATTCCTTCCATATTATTCTTCATTCCCAAGTTATTAATTAAATGGAATGTGTTTTGAGTTATTTACCTTTCCATATTTATTATCCCTTATATATTAATGATAGATTTTTTTATATGTATACCCTTACTAAGAATTTGAGCTCACCCATTTCTTATATTTCCTTTTTTCAAGATTCTAGGAAGTTTATTATGATTGATATACGAGGATATGCTAAAGGGAATAATGGTTTTCTCAAAGAAAATACTATGTTTTGTTTTATTTTTTCAAATATAATGTGAGTTTCAAGTATGTATCTAGTTTTACAATACTATTAAACTATTCGGTTATTATGGATGTTATACCTTGTATCTAGTGTCAATATAATAAAGTAACCACTAACTCTATGCTACTAGGGTTGTAGTTTTTATTACTGGTGTCAGAGTAATTTTAGTAGAAACCTTGGAAACTAGATATAGGAAAACATATATTAGATAACATAACCCTATGACTAACTTTGAGGATAATTCTAAGTATAATAAAGCATCCTAAAGTTATTTTAAGGTAGATATTATATTGATTTCCTATAAATACATCCCTATATAGATACTAAAAGTGGATGTGGCACTATCATAATTGTATTAATGGGTAATAACTCTGAAAAAGGAACATTGGTATTTGACTCAATAATCACCCAATGCATAACAATGGGACTTGTTGTACACCTGGTTTGACACTCCAAGGGGATATTCTTGGTTTAATAAATTTCTTCTTTATAAACCATCATGAAGAATTTTAATAGATAATGAAAATTAATGACTTAAGTTAAACTTAATGTGTCTTATATTGAAAAAAGGTTTCATGATTTAGACATTATATAAATAATTATATGGATTTCCACTGTGATTATTATTTTTTACAGTATGATTTTTTTTTAGTCAATGGATGGAACCTAAAGGAATCAAGTTAACATTTAATATAATGGAAAATGTGGTGATTATGGGAAACCAAATGGGATAATTACTAAATTAAATGATATTTTGATTATTCCTAATTAGTTATCCTAATATATGATTAACAACTTATACCTTAACTAACTCTTGGACCCACCAAATAATATAAGGATGGAGTCTTCTAAGAGATTGAGTGGTGGAGACCATATAGGAATAAAGTATCAATTTCTTTCATGATAGAAATGTGGAAAGATAAACCCAAGAGAATGTCTCAAAGGAATAGTATAATGTTTTATGTGTGTAAAATAATGGTATAGAGTAACAAATTACTAAGGAAAATTAAGGGGTTCAATAGAGAGAAATAAATTTCACCCTTGAGATCTAGTTATAGTTGGTTATCCTAAATGTTGGGAACCTAGGAATCATCTGATTCAATTCCATATTTTAAAGTTTTAATCCTATATCAAGGAAATAGATATTTTATACTAATCATTGAAGTAAAAGGATTTAAGTTTTTATGTATTGGTATTCAATAATTATGTTGTATAAGTATTTTACCAATAGTATTTTAGTTAAAAGAATCATGAAACATATAAGTATAGTGTTAATTTTTTGGAAGAATATATTTATTCATTCTAGATTAACTTAAGAGTTATGGATACCATCATGAACTTATGAGTTTAAGTTTAATCATAATTTAAATGTCTTATACACCCTTATTAAGTTTTAAGTGGTGGTATTCTCATGACATTTTGGGAGACATTTATAGTAATATACCCCTTGGGATTACTATGGGTTTTAGTGTAAAACTTATTTAAGGAAGAATACCTTTACATTTTTTGGACATAAGTTTAAATGTATTGATAACCTTTAGGGTTTATATAATTTTTTATGATGGGGTAATTATGGGTTATTAAAATATGTGAACATATTTTTTATCAAATAGATAACTAGGGGATTGAAAATTGATTTGATAATTAAAGTTATGTTAGAATATTTTCATCATATTTCTGGAAATTTTATAGGAATTTTATTAATGTAGTTTTATAAAAACGTAAACTTGTATACCAGGAGAAAACCCATCACATATGGAAAGACTATGAGGCTTAAACCCACAACTGAAGAGAGATAAGGGTGAAGGGCCTACCAATAGCCTGTGTGATGTATTGGTTAATATGAAAAAAAATTTACACAAATGTTTTGATAGATAGATATTAGGTTGATTTTTAGGAAACATATTATAAGATCGAATATTTTTAATTTTCAGGTGATTAATGGTATTTTGGTATATGTTTTATTGGGTTGAGATATACATAACCGTTTGTTTTAACATAAAGGATTATTTGGGAAAAATTATATTAATTATTTAGAGGTGTAAGTTGAAGGGTATTAGACAACCTTTAATGCTAAAAAATTATTTAATGTTGAGGTTATTATGGTTAATTAGTATGTATGGTTATTTATTAATGGAATTATTTACGTAAAACCTTTGGTTTTAATATCAAATTTTTGATATTAATGTATTATTCCTTCATGTGAAGGTTTATTCATTTTGGGTATTATCATACATTATGTTAACCATTTTGGTTTTGGTAAAGATAGGATAAATAGTTTGTTAATATCTTGTGGATTATATGATACGTTAAAATTTAATTTTAGTGCTTGAGTCATTAAAAAATCATCTTGGGTATTCATTTATTAGAGTAAGAAATGAAATGTAAATAGGTTAAATCATAACCAATGGATGAAATTGTGCTTATGAAACAAAAAGTTATCAAATATGTACATTTTTTTGTTTTATATATTAATAGTAAAAGTATCTCTCAACTTTAAGAAAATGATCTTTAAATAAAAATATTATAAATTTACCTTCATTTCTAATGAATCAATGGTCTTTTCACCCATAACAATTTTATGGTTTTATGGTCATTAACTTTCTCTTAATTGTTCACTTTATTGTGATCAATGATCTCTATCACTCTCTATAATTATTTGGTCTTTAAAATTTTATTCCATGTCTATATTTTTACTTCCCACTAATTTTTTCCAACTAGGAAACCTAGTTATGTTTTATTCTATATAATATTCCTATTTCCTTTTCCCTCTTTTTAAGAGGAAGTTTTATTAACCCTTTTTATGATGTGGGTTTTCAAAAAAGGAATTTTCAAATATCAATACCTTTATTTATAAGAAAAATTTCAAATTGTGTGGATAAAATTTATTGGTGGAGTGTATAATATAACACCCTAAGGCTTTATGATGTATTTATTTTTAAATAAATCCAATCTCTTTGATAGTTTGTGATACACGCAACCCTAAGTCTAAATGAATTGTAGTATATTATATCGTTATAACATAGATTCTAAATTAGTGGGTATGAATAGGAATAAATAAATTATGAAAATTATATGGTTTAAACATATATAAAATAAATTAATTATCAATCAATTGATTAGAAATGAAAATAAAAATCATTTGAAAGTAAAAGAACTATTTTTATGAAAAACTATTTTTATATATGCAATGCATTTATTATCTAAATAAATTATATTAATTGATATTTTTGAATGAATTTAATAAAATTTATATATTATATACTCAATAAAAAAATTTATCATTTATCTACATTTTTTTCTAGGAATGGTATAAGAATAAATCTGGTTTTATACTTTAAAACTATAATTTTCTAAAAAGTGATTTCGTCACATTTTGTGTGCTTATTATAAATTTAATTTTTAACAATTTTAGAAAATTTATTTGAAAAAATGAACTTAATTTTCAAAATCATCATTTAAAAATTATCTTGGAGTGAATTTTTTATAATATTCTGAATAGATAAATTTTTCAATGAATGGTGAAAAATAATGATTTTATATTGAAAACTATCTTTTTTCTTAAATAATTTCCATGTTATATTTTATTTTAAAATTATTTTTAAAAATAAAATACGTTCAATTATATTATATTTAATCTAATTTATTTTGTTTTAATCAATTATAAGTTTAATTTTTATATAAATTTTTTTTACACTTGTGAAACATTTTCTTTAGAAAACGACTTTTTCATCGCGTCTGCGGGTTTAATTTTAAATTTAATTCTAAAAGATTTGTTTTTTGAATTTAAAAAACATTATTAAATATTTTTAATCAGAATAATTAATATTATTTAATAATTTTAAATTAATTTTTTCATAATGAATAGTAAAAATAGTAAAAAATAATTTATGTAGTTAAGGTCAAAACGGGTTTACTGGGGGTTAAACTGAAAATATAATGGTTAAAATAACCTAGAAACATGTATAATTCCTATTTTATTGCCATATTTAGAACTTATATCCTATAATTTTTTATAATTTTAAATTTTTTATCTATTTGGTGAGTGAAAATTGTGGGTATAATTTATTCATTCCAAAAATTCCAAGTTTGTCATTCTCCCCACTTATAAAATGAAACTGAATATCCTATTTTATTAACACATCCAAATACATTTGGTTAAACAAATACTATTCTAAATACCCTAATTAAATCCATTCTCATGACCTTATTTCCTTGGTTTTATCATAAAACCATTTTAGGAAGGATTTAGTTATAAACCTAAAGAGGTTCTCTGAAGAAGAGGTATAGTTCTTAACCATGCATCTTCGTCTTATTTCTTCCTCTAACTCCTTAAAATATTCTCTAAATATTATAAAATAATAAAAATATTATATTAAATATATTTATATGTTATTTTTTTAATTTAATAACCTATATTTATCCCATATTCCATCAAATGGAAAATGAAACTATCGATCATGTGTACGGCGGACTACCGCCTCGCGAACCAATGTAATATGTTTTTTATCACCGCCTAACATAGATGGATATAATTATGGATTTAAAGTATATATATTATATTATTAAAACAATTATAATTCTGAAATTATAATATCACATCTACCATCTTACCTTCCAATCCTTTGGAAAACAATAATGTCGTTCACGCGTATGTGTGGACTACCACCTCCATGTATCGATGTGATATGTTTTTCATTTTATTTTAACATGGATGGTAATAAGGATAGGTTTTAATGAATATATATTATATATATGATATATAGTGATTCTATAAATTTAAAATATTATTTACCTTTAATTATTTTCATCCGTTAAAAATGGAAACAGCGTTCATGCGTACATTTAGCCTACCATCTTCATAAACAGTGTAATTCATTTTTATATATAACTTTTATGGATTAATATAAATAATTATAAAATGAATATATAGTATATTTATATCATGGTTAAAATTATATAGATTATGTAACCATGACCAAATTACAAGGATCAAAACTACCAAACTAAAACATATATGAAAAATAAAGCAGTTATCACCCGGAATTGTGTTTTTAATGAAGTGTTGTTAATAAACAGTTGATAAAAATTTATAAAAAATGATATATGGTATGATATATGTGAGTATTTTTATTTAGTGTATGTATAATAAATATATATTTATTATATAGTATTTTTAAACATGTATGAAGGAAATCAGACCTAAGGTATGGGATTTTTGTCTCACTTTTATTTATGTGGGACACATTCCTGATACACCACTTGTTTCTTTTATATGGTGTATAAAATTCCCATTTTACATGTTATGTCATTAATTCCCCATAATTCCTGGTATCTTAAGTTAAAATTCAAATTATTTCATCCACGGTTATTTTACTTGAATGTTACCAAGTGGTAAGGGGTTTCATAACTCAATTTATTTTCAATGGATTATATTACTTATTAGTTGTCTTTGATATTCTAAGATTATGGCTGTAATTTTTTTTATTTAATGTTTTATTTCCAATTGTTTTATGTGGATTTAAATTTGATATACATAATCAATTCATTGATTAATTCTCACTTCAATGTTATGATCATTATAAGGGTTTTTTCTCTCACTTTTACTTTTGTGATACATACGCTATATTCATCGCATATTTATTTTTTTGGTGTATATACTTCACATTTTATATTATATATCATGAATATATTTATATTCATGTTATTTAAATATTCATTTTATGTTATGAAGACTATGATTCAAAAGTTACCAAAGCAATAAGGTTTTATTTTATAATCTCATCATTTATCATGAATGTTTATGATTAAGTTTTTGATGATGAAATCTTATGATCTATCTCTAAAGAAACTCATGGATTTTATTATTAACTAGTAATTAATGAAATTTTTATGTAATATCCATTTTCCGCTCTTTGGTACTTAAAATGAATAAGAATATTTTTTTAGGGAAATATGACTTTATTTCTCTCTTCAGTCAAAAAACCTTTTTCTTCCATATCTATGTTTTATAAAAATATTTGAAAGAAAGTTTTCAAATTTCTACAAATGATTTTTTAAATAAATTTTTCCTATGTTTAACTTTTTACAAAAAAAAATTGAAAAGAATCTTCTAATAATTTTAAAAATAATGTACTTTTTGATATTTTTTCAATAGTGATAAAGGAATGTTTTCTTTAATAGAATATAAAGAGTTACCCACCATCACGATGAATCATTTATTTGAAGTTCCCTTTAAAATTTTCCATGATTATTTTCAAAAAAAATAGATAATATTCTGTAAATTTTTAATTTTTAAAGTGACTTTCAAAGTGAAATTGATTTTTTCCTCAAGGATGTTTTTAATGTAATTTTTATTATATTTATATTAATCAATGAAAAAAAAGACTCATTTTACTTATTCTCCATTTAGAATATTTTTTAATTATATCATCCTTATTATTTATCCCGATGGTTTATAATCAGTTTGACCGGGGATGTACTATTTTGATACAATTATCCATATTACTCTAGATGGTTTATGATTATGTTTAATGATTAGGGAAATTATTAACATTTCATATGCTAGATTTCCAATATGGATGTTTACACTGATTATGTTTCTCCTCTTTAATATGAGGAATGCATTATACTTAATAAGTGACAGTCAAGGCCCACTATATCCCCTTGATGCATCAATAGGTATCATGAGACAAACTAACATGGCTATTTGGATGTGGCTTTACCCATTTATGAAATATTTATTGGAAAGGGACTTGATAGTATGTTTATGATGTCCAAAAGTTCACATTACCATATTATTATATTAGTTATTTATGTCCATGTGATTATTTTATTAGTTATGATGTCTATGGATAAATTTCAAGATCATGTGATTATTTATATAAGATTATTTTATCATTATTTGTTCCTTACATATTATTATTCATGCTCAAGTTGTTGATTAAATGGTATGTGTTTTAGTTATTTATCTTACGATATTTATTATTCCTTATGTATTCATGATATCTTATGTTGTACGCATACCCTTACTGAGCATCTGAGCTCACCCCTTTCTTATGTTTCATTTCCCTAATATACCAGGAAGTGTATTATGATTGATATATAGGGATATTATAAAGGTAATAATGGTGTTATCAAAGAAAATACTGTATTATATATAAGTTTTCATAGGTAACGTGAGTTTAAAATATGTATTTAGTTTTTTAAGACTACAAAACTATTTGGTCCTTTGAGATGTGATCCCTTGTATCTAGTGCTAATATAATAAACTAACCACTGACACTGGGATACTAGGGTTGGGTATTTACACTAATAATAAATTTAAAGAAGTTAAATGATATTTATGATATTAATAGTATTATATAAAAGATATATTAACATTTTATGAAAGACATGTCCTTGCTTGAAAGATCATTTTAACACACTCTCATTTCGTTTAGTTTTTACCACATATGTGAGTGATGTTATAAGGTTTAAACCATTAATGATTAATAAATTTGATATAATGTTAATAAAATTTAATAATAGTTTATTTAATATGTTTTAATAATTTTTTAAAGGTTTTATTAATATTAATATATTTATTAACATATCATCTTTCAATAATTAAACATGTTTAAATAAGTTCACCACAACTTCCTTTTTCATGAATCATATCCATGTATTTCACCTAATTAAATGAAACTTAAAGAATCATTGAAAAATAATGATTATTATATTTTGAATAATATGTGAATTATTAAATTTGGGATAAGAGTAAATAATAACCCCGGAATTATGAAACTAGTTCAAAATAATCAAGATTACTCTCACCCAATATCAAAAATAAATAATAAATAACTAACATACATGTAGAGAATAATTATAAAATAAATTTAAAAAATGTTATATATAATAATAAGGTTATATAATAGGTGATTAATATAGGTATTTTAATTGTATAGAAGGCTAGAGCATGTTTTATTAAGCAGGAATACAATGTAAGGGGTTCTTTGTCTCAAATTTAATTCCTTGAGACATATTTCTTATTATGCACCATGATGTCTTTGAGATGGTGTGATTACTACCTAATATATGTCTTTTACCATATTCATTAAATTAATGGGGCTTGAATATCCATATCATGTTCTTTATTTAAATAAATTTTGATTCAAAAGATAGCAATATTATAAGGGTCTCTGTTAACTCGTCTCCCTTTGTTAAGTTATAATGATTCATCTTGGACTTATTTATTCCATTATTTGTTTTATACATCCTAATATTATATTTTATAGTAATTTATCTTAATATATGATGAAAATAAATTTTTAATGGAACTTATAGCTTCATCTTTTATGACTATGTAGAAAATGTTTTCTAAAAACTATTTTATATTGTCTTTCACCGTATGATTATTCTGATTTATGAAGATTTCTTTCAATTTTTTAAAATGGTTTTATAAATAATTTTAAATCTTGACTATTTTTAAAATTAAATAAAAAATATTATATTTTTCTAAAATAAAATATTATTTCTTAAAAGTAATTCTTTATTTTAAAAGTGGTTTTAATAACTTGTGTTTTAGTAATGTATTTTTCAAGTATTTTTATGTCTTCTCAAATAAAGTTTTTTAAATATTGTTTCTATTATAAAATTTGTTTTATAAAAACCCACTTTTTGTTTTAAAATGTTATTTTAAAATTTTTTATGAAGATCGTGTATTTTATTTTAAAGAAATTGTTTTAAGGGGTTTTTAATCCTTAAAAAAGGGGTATTTCTGCTTATTTTTCAAGTGATTTACCCAATGATATTAAAAGGTTATTTTCCATTTATGAAAACATCCTTAATGATACTTATGTTATACTGGGTGTATTTTTAAGCCATCGTCTATCTTATTTCTCTGGATTTATTATGGAATATTCTAGGAAATTATTTTCATAAAACTCATCTCTTTTCCAAAATTTAATTAAGTGGTGTTTGAAGAATAAATGTTTTGATATTATAATGGAACACATATTTATGATTATTATTATAATGTTTAGGTTACTTTATATCACTTCAATAAATTGGTAAATTTTATATCTCATGAGATCAAAATGGTGCATGGGGGATTTATTCTAAGAAAAAGGGTACACGAGAGGATTTATCCCAAGAAAAAGGGTACACTATAGGATTTATCCTAATAAAAAGAATATAAAAAAGGATTTATCCCAAGAAAGAAGGTAAATGAGAGAATTTTTCTCAAGACAAAGGGTATACAGGAGTATTATCCCAAGCCCAAGGGTATACAGGAGTATTATCCAAAGACCAATATGGTACATGGGTGAATAGCCTAAGCGTATTATGTGATGAATATCTTAGTGAGTATCTTTGACATATTATTTATATACTTATTTTTATTCCACACTCTTATGTAATAATATTGTTCCTAGGATTATTCTCCTTGATTAAAGTTTAATGTATTATGATTTTGTACAACTTTTCCATGGTATATGTTTGTTTATTTGAGATTAAATGTCCTTCTATCATGACTTATGGACAACTATTATTCTTACATTTTTTTAATAAGATATTTATCACATGATCATGTTTCCTTATATTATTATTATCTAACCCTTGTGGAAATTTTGATAAGTTTCCCCTTACTGAGTGTTTGAGATCACCCCTTTATTATGTTTCCTTACCATATTTTATGAAGATGAGTATAACTTATGAAAATTATAGAATGGATATGAGTGTGGTTAGATTATAGATAAATGGTCCCAAGTATCATAAATTAGGTTTCTTATGTAACTAATCCTTAAATACACTAAACCTTCCATTCTTGGGATTACGAGATGATTTTTGAGTTTAAATGTTTAATTTATGGAAATTTTGTTATGTAAATATAGGTTCATCTCAATTTATATGAAAGTTAATGTTTAAATAATGTGTTTATAGCACCAGATCTAAGAGTGAAGGTTTGGGGTACCTTAAATTCAACAGAAAACACCAAATTGAATATTAAAAAAAATAAGACAAAGAATCTAGATATTCTTTACAATTAGAGGTTGCAAGGACATAGATAAGTCATAGTCATCTCAACTCTAATCCATAAAGAATCATATATCATAAGAAACTAAGGATTATTAGAGTACCAAAAGGCTAGAAATCTAAATTCAATAAACTGGTTATAAGACATGTCTCAAAGGTAACTAAGGGGTGATTTAGGTGTCACGGGGCTCAAAGTATCTGAAATTATCAACCTTTATAACTTCCACATTTCTATTAGAAACCATAATAGGAACCCACTTCTCATTGAATCATGCATGCTAGTTGAGTAGTACTACACCCTGACGCACACAATTTTTATGCATATGATCTAGAAACATACTAAGGTTCTAACATATAGAAGAGATTACTAGTCTGCATAGCCCACCTATAGAAGAATATTCCCTAAAAATCTACCCAATGTCACCTCATAAAAATTGTAACAAGGGGATTATGCCTCATTGAAGTATGTTTTTCGGTCTAGGGAGTATCAAACCCAGATAAAGGACCTAAAATTAATTGAGTGGGTAGGTTATACAATAGAGTAAATAAATCCCTTGATATAGGACCCAATCCCCAAGTGTGTGAGGGAGTACCCAACTATATCAGAAGACCAAGGGGTACCAACCCCATGCTTAATTTAAAAACCTAAACTATTAACATGGTGGGATTATTGAACTCTTTAAAGAATTTGGGGTTCATTCCCTATGATCAACACATCAACAATGTATTGTCAGACCTTATGTCTTCTCTGATCGTTTCTCTCAAACCTATTCATCAGTCTTATAGAGATATAAAAATTAATATACCTGAATTTCCTCACTTCTCACTTATGATACTGAATAGGGATATACCATTTTGTTTTAAATGGAAAAAAACTTAGGATAGACTATTCACATGTATAAATATGAGTCATAATAAAGATGATATGAAAAATCCACTAATGGTGGAAAAAATATATAGCATGTACTTTGGAGGTACATGGTGTGTCGCCCCACAACAGAGTTCAAGTTTTATACTATCGGTGTACATCATGAATGGAAAATAGGTACATGATTTTATCTTATTTACATAGAATTACCTCCTAGTCATTACTACATAATCAACACAGTGTTTCCATGGTGGTACAAAATGTGTGAAATCTATGAGGTACATAGTGTGCACCACCAGTCATCTGAGTCGTATAGACCCAAACATACTTGAAGTGCATAAATAAAAACATGTAATTTCATCCATGAAGTTCACTATGGTATTGTTTCAGGGACCTATACATATATTTTTTTAATTCATATGTGGTGTATTATAACCACACTCCATGTCTTGTAAATGAGGTGGTTGATCGTGTACTCTTCCACACCCTGATTTGTGTAATTACAAAATGACATGGCATGTGATATAATTCTACATGTATTATGACGTTTATAATCATAAAAAACACTATAATTATAGCCTAAGACTTTACATGGAATTTTCTTTCTAAACTACATGTTTTGTAGTCATGTTCTTCACGTAGATTCCAGATACCTCTATTTATCTTGATGCCATCGCTGAATCTGCCACCAATCATACCTATTATGTTGTCTCTGCCATCTAGGGTCAATGGGGGTCCTTCTCAATGATACTTTATTCTTCACTTCACATTCATGTTGATTATTCAACATAGAATAACTAGATATCATATAACCAAAAAATATTTCATCATTCTCCTCTAATTACCAATCTTTACACCTCCATGCTCACCTTCAAAATCAGATCAATCCTCACCACTTTTTATGTCATTGTAACATCCCCTGGGATAATCTCATGTAACATCATCCAATGTCATAATTTGATCAAATTTCATCAAACCCATGGTTATTTAAAAGTATATAATATTTTTCATGAAATATAAGGGAAAAGATGGGGAAGAATCAAGGTTAGCGGTGGTTAGAGTGAATCTGATCACTTGGGACCGCATTCAATAACATGTTATTACTTGAACAAAAAATGGGACAAATAAATAAGAAAAAATAAAAATCATAATGAAGTTCATAAAACCATAATAATTAAAATAATGATAAAAAATAAAAAATAATGGATTTTTTAATAAATTAAAAAAAGAACGAGGTAAAATAAAAAAAATCAAATATACCTACCTTGATGGAGAATAATCATAGATTCATAATCTATCTCACCAATACTATTGTGAGTTGCATTTATCTCTACCATGTTATCCATTTATTGATTTCATTGTGAATTTATATCCATTCCTTCAATACAACATTGATTCCATTTGAATAATACTATCCCCCTTCCATACTATAGGTTTATGTTGCATTAAAATATGGTTAACCAAAGAGAGGATTATAATTTGGGTATTATAACCTAAAAATGTATGTCCCATGAACAAATTACTGGGTGTGAAACTTACACCACACCTAGGAAAAACACCCCATTCCTCCATCCATGGAGGTCTAAACTCTGAGAGAACATAGTAGACAACTTTATAGTAAATGTCATAATATTTCATTCCCAAATCTATTGGATCTATCCCATTTTAAAAAAAAATTATTAGAAAAAACATAGTCCCTCCCTATATGAATCTTTATAAGCCATCATACTAAAAGGTTATCTAGTTATACAGGATGAGACAAACCATTAACCATTGATATATTCCTATAAATGGTTCATTACCAATGTTACCTCTGATAGGAGAACTTTTCTTCGCAACATTAATGATAATTACTAATAATTTTCATAAGAGAACAACCTATCTATACCACACTTCACCATGGAACACTTTCAAATTAACACCAGAAGAACTTCAAGACAGTATGATCCTTAGGAAATATGTTAGCTTCATATCTTCTTCTACCATCAAGGTAAAGGTACCATTGTCACAATCTTAAAACACAAAGTAAACATATACCTTCTCACCCAACATCTTTATAATAACTAATAGGAACATTAAATCTTTATCTTTATCACCCAATAAGATAGTATCCACCACCAAAAACAACTTATTTTTGTTTTTTTCACTCTTTCAGGAAAGATACCAATGAGAACAAATGGATATAATAGAAGCCTCCTCAAACTCCCCAAAATAATACCACTACCCATAGCATGTATTAATCCATAACAATATAAATTGTATGGAATTGACTATTCCAATGACCCTGATCTGTCAACTTCATAACCTAAGATAGCACCTTTCCAAAACATAAGTGAACAAAAACAAAAAACCTTCAAAGTATCCTCCACCATATAGATAGAGTGCTCAGGAAGTGGGAAAATCCATAGTGATCTACTAGACATACCACAATGAGGTTCATGCTCTACTGGGGTGTTTTTCACTCAGGATATACATTGCGATATTCAATAGGAACACAAAGGGAAAACCACTTTCAACTGGGGGAAGTGGATGACTTTCTCTCCACCTCAGGAAAACCCCTCAAGTCTATCACCTGAGAACATATATACATGTAATATCACTAAATTGATATCATTTCTACAAGCCTCTCTTAAACATAGAAAGAGTGTGAGACCACTACTATTGATCAAATATAAGAAATTCCTCCCTCCCCAAACAAGGATCAACTACTATGAGACAAGCTATTTAATTTACTTTTCTATTAATCAGACATGAAATTATTATCCAAGGGAATCATCCACCATGTCACTACTATGATACTATAATATTATTAATAATCATGGATTTTGTGAGGTCCCAAAGGTTTATAGAAATATATAAGAGGGATTGAATTTTATTTAGTTAAAATATTCAAAGTTATTAAATATGAATGTAGAATTTAGTGGTTTAAAAAGATTAAAAAATTATTTTTTAAAAGATTAAGAATAGTGTATGTGAGAATAATTTATGTAGAAAAATAAATATATGGAGAAAATAATTTTATAGTGGTTTAATCTAAACAAATTATTCCACTCTTCATAGCCCAACTGATGGAGTATGGAACCCACTAAGATATGAGAGATACATTTATAAGGGATAAATCTAAACCTATAATTTTAAAACAGGATGAAGCCCAACTGAGTACTTTTATATGGGAGAATCCCTAAACCAAACTAACCTTTTATGAGAGAAAAAATAGACAAAAAATTTCTACAAGGATCAGCCCTAACCTAAGTATTATTTCTTTAGGTTAGGTAAGAATATCCAAATACTATTTTTTATAGGTGGTATAACTTCTTGTGTGAAAATATTTAAGTGTAGAAAATTATAACCTACTCATAATAAATAAATACAATAATTAAAGAACCACTGGAGATTTTTAGAAATAATTTAGGTGTTGGATTAGTTAATACAATCCCTTCAAATTAATTTTAATGATGAATTCATAGCATTCTATCACAGTATAGTTTGTATCTTTGAGGTGAATGAATTTGAAGATGATTTTCCCACCTTGAGAGTTCTTTAAACATATAAAAAAAATTTCACAGGATCACTTTTACAATCATGAAATCCACATTTTCATAATTATTGGCACTTTTCTATATATTCCTTTATCCATTTAAATAGGAGTGACTTAAAAAATTCCAAGAGATGCATTAGGAATCTCAAAATAATATTAGAGAATTATCTAGGAGAGAGAGGGAGGGAGGGAAATATATTATCAATAATTCTATCATTTTAAATTCAAAAGTATTTGAATAATTATAACTCATTTCAATTTACTCATTTAAAGAGTTAAAAACACTTATAAAATAATAATTCAAAGATAATATAACAATCTCGTACTAATTCAAACAATAATATTGAAAATTTTAATTTCAAAATTCTTTCCATATCAAACATATGATAATATAAATCTTAAAATATATTGAATTAAAAACATTAAAAATAAGTTTGAATATGTTTTATAATATATAATATGAATTTGGAAACATTGAAATAAAAAAAACTCAAAATAATAAAATTAAATTATTTGATATTTCATGTTGTAAGTTTATACATGAAAAGAATAACTACTTTTATATTCATGTAATTCTGTTCAAAACAATGTAAAACATTTTTCATAGTTTTTAAATAATTGATAATAATTTATATAATCATTAAAATAATTAAAACACTTAAATAAAACATGCATCACATCATAATATCAATAATATTTTGAAATAGAGTGATATGAGAAAATAATAATTTTATACCTACATAAGGTTCATTTTCCATACTATATAAAGGTAAGATATAATTTAAAAAAATCATGTAAAGGTAAGATGAATTTTTCACATTCTACATAAGAGTAAAAATTAATGTTCAAAATCCATATAAGTGTAAGTTCAATAGTAGTGTAAGGGGTGCTTATCAATGTTCCATATTGGTAGATTGAAGTTTAAACTAATTATGTAAGGGTAAGAAAGACTTTCTAAACATTACATAAGGGTAAAATTTAGTTGTATAAGGGTAACTGAATAACTTCATATGTTTTATAAGGGTATAAACTTAATTGCATAAATATAAATAGAATATTAAATTCCCTATGTAAGGGTAATCATAGAGTTGTATAAAGGTATCTTAACACTTGTGTAAGGGTAATGGATTGCAATGTAAGGGTAAAGGATGATTTCCAAAACTCATGTAAAGGTAAAAAAATATTTATAATACATGCATAAGGGTAAATTGAATTTATGTTAAGGGTAAAAATAGACTTTCAATTATCATTTAAAGGTAGATAAAAATAATGAATGATAAGTAAGGTTAAAAAATAAACTTATAAAATTAATCTTTCATAATATTTAACCAAAAATAAATATAAAGAATAATTGGAATAATTAAAATAAATGATGAAATGATTAATAAACAATTAAATTTAAAAAAAATTATAAATAAAAACAATAATTTTGGTAATTATAAAAATAATAAATAAATAAAGTAGTCAAATAGAGCCACTTCAATAGATTCAACTTCATGAACCAACCACTCCTCTATGAATCTAGGATCTACACTATGAGATTTTACTAAACCACTAGTACTCTCATGATAAGACTAGGTAAATCCTTGAAAACAAAATAGGATACTCTATGAACCAAATAAAAGGAATGATTCACTACATAAGTTCCATGAATGAAATAGGGGTTTTCATCATTCAATTTAGTAATGCTTCAACACCATATCTAGAATATAGTCTGATACATATGTTGATCTCCCTTCGAGTTATGGTCATGAGTCTACCTTTGGAATCATTCATTCATTCCTCCACATTTTTGGGAAGTAAGTTATCATCTATGAATAGATAACATAAATTAATTCTTACCCCTAGATGGGTAATAGACTATAACTCCTTGAAGGTTGACTATACTCACTCCACTCATTGTTGAAGGTAGACCTCACCTCATTTACTCAGCTACATAACACCTTATTATACTAAAAATGGGTAAGCAATCCATACCAAAGTAGGTAACAATGGATCTTATCTCAGAAATAAATTAATCCCATAAAATATCTCTTTCTCAACTAAGGTTAAACTCACTTCACCAGAAAGGTTGAATAAAAAACAGTCTCCATCAGTGGAAATTATCTAGCTGGTAAATATCTATCTAGGGGATCCACTGAAATCTTGAAATCCTAAACATATGGTTTAGGAAGAATAGCTTATTCCTATTTTATCCATTATGATGTTCCATAAAGAGATTACATGAATCGTACCTTGAACTATAATATATTTCACCTAATCATGGGAATCCATTTCACATGTCACCTGTAGTTCTAACTATTAGCACTACATTCTTAATAGAAATCTATTGAAGGTGGAAATAATAGGATTAGATATAAGAATTGTCTATCTCAAATAGATACTTCTCCACTATATTATTAATCAAAACTAACTCTAGGTAGGTTATTTTTCCTACAACTCTAGAGTATTTGATCCCAATGATACTTTTAATGTGGAGATCCATCCATGATACTGATAAGAATTTCATCAGGTAAAATTTTAACCTACTCCCATAGTTATATTATATCTATACTGGGAATATTCAATTTCTAAAGCTCACTCAAGGACTCCAGTATCAGTGGTGTTTCATGAGAACACAAAACCAACTCAAAATATATTCCTAAAGGCTCTTCCTGAACTACTAAGATCAAATGATTTTCTATTAAAAATCATTTCTAGGTAATACCCCATGGGATCTAAGTACCTTGATGAATACTTTTACATAGTCATGTTTCCCTGTCGATGGTCTAGTATCCTCAGATAAAATTTTATCATGAATAAGGGCTCAAACTCCAACCATGATAGAGTTTTACTATTATGAGCTTGAGAGAAAGATTTTTCATGAATGACTTGCTACACAATGTAGAGATAACAACATAAGAATAATTTTATATTCAATGATAACTCAAACCAAATGGAAACATGAGTCTCATAATCTATTCGATCTTTTATCGCCCGAGGATCAGGCTCACAATGTAAACCCATGAGGCCTCTAACATTAGAATACATACAGTATATCCATTCTATGGGTAGTATCTTCTGACTCAGTGTAAAATACCATATTATATATAAAATGGTTTACACTAAGAAAATAAAGAACAAAAACTACATTATATCATTAAGTAAGGATATCCCCCAATCAAGTCTCAAAATCAACACCTCATTTCTCAACTAGTCATAATTGAGAGGCACAACTGCAAGCACAGAATCATCATGATCCTAAATCTAAACACAATCTATCCATCTTCAGTTATAACCCTTTATTTTATAGGATGATCCCATAATTATAAGAATATATTTGAATGATATGACATAAGTAACATCTAAAATATTTCAATTTAACACTATATTATTCATGTAATAATGTACTTGTACCTATTAATTGATTTCTTAGAGTTCTAGGTAAATTAATATCTTATCAGAGTCTTGGTGAAGGGATACATTGGCCACTACACCTACACTGGACTCCCTATTTAGATAACTAAACTTAAGACCCCTTGAAATTATTCCCTTAAATTCCCAAACCAAACCCCACATGACTGCTAAATCCAAATTCCAACCCTTGAACTCAAACTTCTCTAATACCACATTACCATGGCCTAGCCCACTAAGAACCCTCCTAATCAGATGGTAAGCCAACTATACCACCCCATTCCCACCTACATTACGAGGGATAGAAACTAACACCAAGAAGATATAATATTCATGGAATTAATTAGACTATAACAACCTACAATAGAAACATATCTCTATTACACTAAATAAGCATAAAAACTAGCAACATATATATAAACAACTAAATTGTATATAATACATGAATGAGGCATCACGTGATAAGTACATCACCACATTGGAAACAATATAGGAACTAAACATCTGGAATGGTCTCTAAATTTTAAGTACAAAACACATTGTGAAGCTCCTCTTCACTATAAGAGATCCTAGGTCAATATCAACCCACAATGGTCACTTTCACCTTGATGAACCACCATACACCAGAAAGAATTACCAGGAATCAACTTTAAAAAATTCATACCAACTCCACACTGACTAATACCATCTATGAACTATACATCATATTCCCATATAAAACATGTGTGGGCATAAATCCATTATAGGGGTGAGTATAAACATACTTAGTAAGATACCCTAAAATCCATAAAGGATAAACAAATAAATAAGTTAGATAAAACTTCAAAATAAGAGAGTAACCAAAAAGAAGATAAAGAATCCAAATATTATCTATAACTAGAAGTTAAAGGGATATAGATAAGTCTTAGTCATATCAACTATAATCCATGAATAATCATATCTCATGAGAAACTAGTGATGATAGGAGTACTAAAAACACAAAAAGTCTAAAATCAATAGGATAGTCATAAATTGAATCTTAAAGGTAACCATGGGGTGCCTGAGGTTTCATATAGATTAAATTATTAAAACTTATCATACTTTATAACATTCACATTTCCAATGGAAAGCATAATGGGAAACCCACTCCTCCTAATAGAAATATTTCAACTGAGTGAGTACTGCGCCTTAACATCCACAACCATCATTCCTTAGATATAGAAATATATTTTGAGACTTGAGATATAGAAGAGAGTATCACTCTACACAACCTAGCTATATAATAATCATCTCAAAAAAAGCTACCCAATATACCATCAATGAAATCATAATAAGGAACCTACAGCTCACTGAAGTATATCTGTTAGTTGAGGGAGTATCGAACCCTGATGGAAGACCAGCATCTTGTTTAGTATTGCATGTCAGATGAAGGAGTATCGAACTCCATGGATAGAGGGTCCACACCTTGAGTATTCTTGCCTGCCTGAATGGCCTGAAGGCCTTCTTTTTTATTTTTATTATGGATAATCCCCCTTTTAAGGGTTTAAGGGGAACCCGTACATGACCCGTAGGCCCAAGGAACAAGGCCCGAAAAACCCGCAATACATGACCTAAAGGCCCAGAGGTATACCATGCCCAATACATGACCCGTAGGCCCAGCCCACTTGAACTGCCCCTCCCCAGCTTTCTGCATCATTTATCACCTAGCTCTACACCTTGCATTGTTGATCATCTAGTATTTCCCCGTACAAAGATGCATGCTGCCTGGTCCCGATGGTGGCTGCCATACCCTCTCATTCTTCCAATCTGGTTAGCTTTGCATCTGGTGGCTACTACTCTTGTTGCTCTGATCCTATTCTGGGGCCTATTTTGTGTCAACTGGGCTACTCCATGGTCTACGTGACCCGAAGGCCCTGTGGCCCGAATGTAACACCCCAGGTAAATAAAGAATATGACATTTTCACATTTATCCATATTTGTGAATAAAATATTAATATTACTTTAAAGGGGACGCTATGCTCGATGGCGTACCCAATACGCAACAACGAGTTTCTTGGGAATCTTACGTTGCACTCTAATAATAAAATAATATTATTTTAAATGGTAGTTAACGCCTAGTTGTTATAATGGTGGCAATTAACAGAACTAACTAAAAAATGATTATATATGTTTGTCAAATATTTTTACTTTTTACAATAAATTTTAGAGGATTAAAAATGCGAATGAATCCAATTTTAAGCGTAAACATTCTAATATTCTTTAAAAGGTCGATTAACCGCCTTTTGATGGAGAACCTCTTTTAAATCCACCTTTTTACAATTTTATGTGTTATATTTGAAAAAATAAAATTCTTTTTTAGAATCGGGACATCAAAATTTACTTTGTGTAAATTTTTGGTATTTTTCCGATAAAGTTCATTTTTTAATGAATAGTGAAAAATGATGTATTTTAATTCAAAACCTCTTTTTAATCTAATTTATTTATATGATTAGATTATATTTTGAATTGGTTTTAAATTGAAATTATAATATATTTTTACCATTTAATCCAATAGTGGTTGTTGGAATTAATTTCATCTTGAAATTGGACATAAACTAGTGTCAATCTTTTGATACTTATTGTTTCATAAAAACACGCTATTTGCTCTGACAGCGGGAATTAATTATTAAATTAATTAATGTCACTTATATATTTTGAATTTTGTAAAATATACATCATTTTTGAATTCGGAATATCAAATATATCTTAGGGTGAATTTTTGGTATTTTTCTGGAAAACTTCAATTTTTTATGAATAGTGAAACCACTAAGTGGTACTTAAAAAACTGAGTTTTCGTTTAAATGAAATTTTACCACCTATGTGTTTTGAATTTCAAAAATCCGACATACATGGTTTTCATTAAGAAATAAAATGTGGTTCAATGGGATTAAAATAATTTTTTTTGGTGAATAGTAACTTTTAAGTTTTAATCGCGATTAGAGGTAATTAGTGTAGTTTAAGGTAAAAAAAATGTTTCAATAATATGAAATGACCCAGACACATATCCTACCCTCATTGGATGAGTCATGTCCGGCCAATACAATCCATGGGTAAACTTTGGGACCCCATGGAGCCACTTTGGTTGGAAAATGACATAAATACCTTTTTATTTAAAGTTAAAATTAAAATGTCACAAACATGTGTTGTTTTACTAAAAAAAAATTTACATGGGGTTATATAAGTTATATATTTGACTATAAATATTCATTAGAAAGATAAAAATATTTCCTACATCATTATTTTTTTTTATAATTTTTAGACATTAAATAAATTAATTTATTTATGACAGCGTGATGATGAAGTGATTACCTCATAAATGAACGATTTAAATAAAATGAGAAGATAGGGTGAAATATAAGTCTTACACTTGTCACAAAACTATTGGATGGGTGGATTTAGAAAATTTATCACCTTATCCTATAAATATATCCTTTTGGGACCTTTTAAATCCGAAAAAATAATTTATAATAATGTAATATTTTATAACATTCCAAGAGTGCCCCTCCTCTCCTCTTATAAAAGGCCCCCACCTCTACCACATTAAACACACCTCTCAAGCCTTTGGCTCGTCCAACCCCTACCCATTTAATCCCTCCAAATTCCTCTCTTCATCATTGAAGCCTCACTTTAGGCATAATTCTTTCCAAGGAATCCTTTGAACTCAAATCAAAGAGAGTTACCTGATTTAAAGGTAATGTATTCCCTTGTGTTCTTTTGTTTTATTTTTCTTCTCCAAACCCCTAAACTCTTTTTATTACTTTTTTTTGTAACAACACCAGCATCTTAAATATACTAGGATTCTTTTATAATAAGTATTCGAGCTACACTTTCACACACCTCAGTCTAATGGTTAAAGAACATATTGTTTCTGTGGATGGAGAATTACTGCCTCACGAAATGATGATTGTTCAATATTTTTTTATCACCTTCAAAGGTGGACATTAAGATGTAAATATATTTATATATGATATATAGTATTTTTATGTTTTCCTTAATCTTCTGTATTTTTCATTTATGGCATACCTTTATGGTTTCCATTATGGGTAAACGCGATATCTTCATTTTAGGAAGTGCGGACTACCGCCCCCTCAAAGTGATTTGATTTGTTAATGCCATATGAGGGACGTATAAAGGATGTAATTAATGGTATTACATATGATATCCTAATTGAATTATAATATACCTTTATATCATTATTATTTAATTCCATTTAATACAAAAAAAAAAGAAATGAAAGCAGTGTTCATGCGTACGTACGGCTTACCGTCTCCATGAACGGTACATTTCATTTCTTATCTCAAAATGTTATGTACTATTATAAGTACATATATATAATGGATATATATATAATATATTACATCTAAATTATGGATATCATTCTGGAATTATAATATATATATATCTCATTTTGTTTTAATTCCATTAATATGACAAAAATGAAAGTAGCGTTCATGCGTACGTACGGCCTACCGTCTCCATGAATGGTGCTTTTAATTTTTTATCTCCAAATGATATGGAATAGTATAAAATGAATATATAATGGATATATATGATATTTAAAACATAAATACTATTTTTTATATGATGTACCTATTACTACATGGAAAATTATTTTCCAACAAGTTCGATTTTTACTCATGTACCGAACATCGACAAAAACGTCTGATATGAACTCACTTTATTAACCAATTATTATAACCTTATAATATGTGATATTAACTGAATAATAATATTTAAATTAGGCCCTTAAGAAATTATAAATTGACCAAATTTTATTATTCAGGAGATTAAATAACGATCGAGTCATGTCGAACACGAGGTAAGGGATCCTACCCCTCTCTTTCTTTTTAAGTACACTCTTTTATGTCATTCCTTTTAAGCTCATCTTTCTTATGATTGGGATGTTCTTTTATATTAATCCTACTGTACTTTTTATGTTCATATGATGAGAGACCCTATTTTCTCTCATCAATCAATTTTTGGAAGTTTTGAGTGGCGCCGTTAGGCTGCCGAATTTTCGTAAGAGATCTGACATCTCTCTTTCTTTTTAAGTACTCTCCTTTATGTAACTTCTTTTAAAGCTCCTATTTGTTATGATGGGGGATGCTATTTTATATTCCTCTTTATGTAAATTTTATTTTAATATGATGAGAGACCCTATTTGATCTCATCAATCCTTTTTTTGAAGTTTTAAGTGGCGTCGTTAGGCTGCCGAGTTTTCGTAAGGGATTTTTAATCTCACTTTTAGTCCCGTGAGATTTATGCTACATTTTCCACAATTTAATTTGAGTGGTGTATTTACTTCCCATTATTATACTCTTTGTGTAATATAATTTCATTTATGGTTATTTACATATTCATTTTATGACCCTTCTTCAATGGGGTGTACGTTTCGAAAGTTACCCAAGTCGGTAAGGGAACCTTTCACCCTCGTCTTTTTAAAAGACTTATTTTGTTATGTATTTTAATTCACATACTATTATGTTGGGATATGTTCCTATATATCCTTATTGATGTAAATTTTATGTCCAAGTGATTAGATACCCCTTTTTATCTCTCATCAACTCTTTTTTTAAATTTTGAAGTGACGCCGTTAGGCTGTCGAATTTTTGCAAGGGAACTTCTTAACACAATTTTGATTATTTGGGATAAACTTGTACTCCTTGAATATGTCGTTCTATGAATATGTTTGAATGTCCTCTGATTGTTTTACACTTAATATCCACTTATATTTTGTGTATTCATTTTTCACACATAATTATGTAATTGATTTATCCTTAATCCAAGGATACCGTCTTTGTAAGGGACATCATCTCAATCTCCTTTCATTGAGGCATATTTTGTTTTATACACAAATTTCTTTTATACGGTGTATAAAACCCTTTTAATTTTCATTTATTAAAAAGGAATCTTTTTTATACTTAGCATTTTACTAAACGACAAAAAGGAATGTTTTTCTTGTCATACGTATGCAGTGACAACGACTTCTCCACCACCGTGACCATTATTTGAGTTTTGGCTTCCTCTACAAGCCATAACTTTTTTTGAATGAAAAATAAATACCATGTTTTACTCTTCTTTTATTTTGGTATTGAAAATGGTTTTCTTAATGTTTTTATATCAATGTGTTTTATTGATATCTTGTGATTGAAAAGTGGAAATATTATGTTTCCTTTATACATGTTTTATGTGATATGATTATGTTATGGTTCTTGGGAATTATTATAAAGACGGGTGGTTCCGTGTTAAACTAAGGGCGGGTGAGCCCGATATAGCTCTCCAATGCATTGGGTAAAGCGAAGGGGTTAAACATTAAGGTTTCTTCGAAGAGATTTAGGGAATATACTATGATGGGTATTCCAAACGTAACCAAGAGGGTTACTCCCTACGTAAGAATGTTATGAATGCCTCAAGTTACCTTTATGCCTTATGATTTCTATGATTTATTCATGATTTTATAAGGTATGTTAAAATGCTTATGTTTTATTAGTAAAGTATGATTTCATACATGGACTAATGTTTTCTTTTCATACTTTTATATCCCTTACTGAGCTTTTTATGCTCATCCCAAGTTTTTAAAATTATTTTCACAGTTCAAGGGAAAGGTGTATGATATGATGATAGTTTAAAGGAAGTGTCAAGAAAGAATCCATGTTTTATTTTAAATATATTTTCGTTGATGGGAAAAAAACGAATATTATCTTTTATGTAACCACTTTGTTTAAATGTGGAATGTAATTCATGATTTATGATCTAATTCTCTAAAACTCTAAACCTGAAAAGATCCTCAATGTGAATTATTCATTTAATTCAATATTAAGTAAGGTTTAAGGTCAGGGCCTTGTACCAAAGGCCTTTGATGACCCGAAGGCCCTGGAGACCCATAGGCCCAAACTGGTGGCCCGAAGGCCCAAATAGGGTGAATAGTTCTGGCTACTACAGTATCGAACATTAACTGCTACAGTACTGCTACAGTACCTAGGAAATTCGCCTCCACCCGGTTTTGAACCTGGGTCTCTTGGATGCCAAGCAGGAGACCTTACCACTCGGGTACGGGCTCGTTGGCTACACCTTGAGTGTTATTGATATTATCAAACTTTATTATTTGTGTGGGGGACCCATACCTTGTCAGAATCCAAGTTTTCATCGACCCCATTCTGGATCTGGAGGAAACATTCCTTGAATATATGGAGAAGTATTTTTCTCATAGAATAATATAGGGGACCCATGCTCTATCATCAACACATCACTAGGGTAGTACCTAACCCAGTTTCTACTTTATTCATCTCATCCAAACCCAATCATTAGACTTATAGATCTATAAAAAATAATTTAGTCAAATCACCTCATGTATCACATATGATATTGAATACATATTTAAAATTGTTTTATATGTGGAAAACATATATGATGGACTACTCACATGTCCAAATCTGAGTCCCAAGAAAGAATATATAGAAAAACCACTAAGGCTAAAAAAGTACACATCATGTACTCAGGGGGTACATGATGGGTACACTTTAAGAGATGTTTTCTCATGTACTTCCATCACCCAAATCATGTGGAGTAATTAGGAATATATTATCTAGTAGGATACAAAATGTATATGGTTAATAGGTACATGACTCAATCTTATTCCCATAAAATAACCTCTTAGTTATTCTTATACAAACTGCGTAATGTGTCCATGGTGGTACATGATTTGTGAATCACACTAAGTACTCAGAATTAACCACCAGTCATTCATGTTATATAGTCCTAAACATACACAGCCTATCTCTATGGAAACACAGAGTGTGGTCCAAGAAGTTTTCTATGGGAATGTTTTGGGGACCTATCTGGGTTGTTTGGCCTACACATGGAATAAACTATAACTATATGCCTTGTTTAGAAAATGATATGGTTGGGAATGTACTCTAATGCATCATGAGTCATGTAATTCCATAACTACACAGTGTGTGATATCATTGTACACATCATGTGATATTTATAATCATCCAAAACCATAACTCCATAGTGCAAGACACTACATAGAGTTTATTTTCATGAACAAAACATTTTGTATTCGTGTTCTTCACCTAGATTATAGATCCCTTTATTTATCTCACCATGAATTCTAGATACACCTCTAATCACACATTTCATGCCACCACCACCATCTAGGGTCACCAGGGATCCTTCGTAAAGATACTCCAATCTCCATCGCACCTCCACATTATCAATTCACTTCACCATACCCAATCCTCATAGAACCAAAAACTCTAGTGTTGTTCTCATCTAATGACAGCCCATTCCACTATCACAACTACCTTCAAATCTAGATCAATCCTCCTCACCCTCTATACCTCTACCATGTCCTCCCAGATATTTTATTTTTGAACATCATCTAATTTCACTAATCGGACCGCTTCCATAATACCCATGTCTATTTTAAAGGTTATTGTGTTTTTCATGTGAGATAGGAAAATATGGTAAATAATCAAGGTGAGTGGTCATAAAAGTGAATCTGACTACCCTAAATCATGTTATCCAACACATTCTTTCTTAAACTTGCATACAGGATAAATTGAGGAGATAAATTACATTGATAATAAACGTTATAAAACCATGATAATTAAAATGATGATAATAAATCAAAATAGAGGTCAAAATAATCAATAAACTTGAATAATGGGGAAAAATAACAAATCCCTACATTGATGGATAATTATCATAGATTTAGAATCTAGCTTACCAATGATGTCATGAGTTTCATTCATCATTTTCACATGATATAGTCATCATTGACATCATGAATCTCACCTCATTCCTTATATATGACATCAATTATATTCAATTAATACTCTCCCTTCACCATCCTCTAGGTTTTCATTGTTTGAAAATATGGATAACCTGATATGAGATTATAACGGGGGTATTTATAACCTGAAAATTAGGAAAATTGTTCCTTTTATTAAAAGATCCAAAAATGTGTGGTTTGTGACCTAATGATCAGGAATGTAACTTACATATCACTTGGTAAAAATTCTGTATTTCATACACAACCATAGTTTCTAAATATACAACCCAACTCTTGTTTAGGAAATATCACCATCTAAGATCATGGGATAATAATTTTTCAAAATATTAAATATTAAATATCCCTTGAAATTTACCATGTTCAATCATTCATTAAAACTCAACCTAGTGGTAAAAAACATGTATCGTAATCAATGAAACCATTATGAAATTTTTCTAAGGTCATTTTCTAGGGTAAATTTTTGTCTTACCCCCAGATAGGTCCCAACACTCTAAAACTCAAAAATTGAACTAAGTAAAAGTTGGGAAAAATTTGGGTCATTGTATCCTTCCCACCTTTAAACATTTTCATCCTAAAAAAAGAAACAATTGGATATCTTAAAAAATAATTATCATAAATAAACCTTGTGTGTAAAGATAATCCAACCTCTCACTCACTTATTCCATCCATGAAGTTCTAATATCTAAGAGAACTTGATACACAACCATCTCATAAAGAAACATCTTCTTTAATTCCTAAATTTATCATATCAATCCAATTTTAAAGAAAAACCTTATAAAAACATAGGATCACTCTGTGATTTTTTCCAATCTTTCAAACTCAATGTTAATCTAGATATATAAGATTAAAAGAAACTATTAACCATAAATATCCTTCTTGAAATGGTTTTTTTACAAGGTTACCTCTAGTGATAGTTCTTATCAACCCACCTTTAAAGATAATTCCTGATGATTTTATTATGAGAAAAACTCATATGTAAGTAATTACACCATTGAGTGCTTCATAAAGATTCAGAACTGAATCCAAAATAGATTTAAGGCATCATGATTCTTATGATCTATGTTATTTTCCTTTTATATCCTATCAATAAGGATCAAGAACCAATGTCACTAGCTAAAGTCATACAGAAAAAAAGTCTTCTTACCCAACCTCTTCAAAAGCATTTATAGGAACATTCCATCCATATCTTAATATCCCAAAAATATCAAATCCAAAACCAAAAACAATTCAGTTTTTTTGTCATCACTTATTTATAAAAGCTTCCAATAAGAACATGAATAAAAAAAGTATCCTCCTAAAACTTTCTAACACCATACTAATTCCTATCAGGTGGCCCAATCAACCATAATCCTATGAAAATGGTCATAACCATTCATATGACCCTGCTCTGTTGGTTCCATGTCCCAAGATAACACCAGTCTAAAACTCGAGTGATAAAAACAATAGCCTTTAAAGGAAACCTCTACTTCCACATTAAAGCTAGAGTGTTATTATAATGGAAATGTCCACAAAGATCCAATAAACATACCAAACTATGACTAATTCTCCTCCAGGGGGGCTCACTTAGGATATCCATTGTGGTATTCAATACAAAAACCAAGAGTAAACCACCATCCACCTGGGGAAGTTGAGGATGTGATCCCCACCTTTAGTAACACCTCTCAAGCCCATCTCTTGAGAACATCTATTCAAGTGAGACTGTTAAAACGAGATCACAACTATGGTTCTATATCATACATATAAAGAGTGTGAGTCCACCACTATCAATTAAAGGTGGGAATTATATCCCTCCCTAAATAAGGATCAGCTTCTATGAGGCTATATGGTCAAGTACCACCTCTATAAATTGGGTATATAATTTTTAGATAAGGGAATTGGTAACCACACCACTTTTGTAAAAATCTAAAATCATAAATTGTCATGTTTTCAACTTATGAATTCCAACTGGTACTCCATAAAATAATCCAAAATATGATATTTTACTGCACTATTTCCAGTCTACCAGTAAGACTAAGTCAAACCCAAAATTCCTAATAGGCCCCTCCATGAACTAAAACAAGAAAATATTTGGTTCATATGTTTTATACACACAATAAGGTTGTTCATCATTCTACTCAAAAATACTTGAATACCATCTTCATAATTAAATTCAATGCATACATTGGTCTCCAATTGATGGATGGTCATGATTTTCCCTTTGTAAGTATTCAAAAATTCCTTCACATTAACAAGAAGTGAATTATATTCTATATACATACCATATAAATTCATGATAACCACCTGATGGGTAGCTAACAAAAACTCCTTTAAGTTTGGATCTACTCGCTCCACCTGAGGGGGTTCCACTCACTATTGAAGGTGAAACTCGCCTAATTTACTAATATATATAATGCCTTGAATTACTATAAATGGGTAACTAATATATACCAACTTAGGTACCAATAGATCTTATCTCTTAAATTTTCCCTAGGTTTTTAAATATGTTTTATTTGTTTTCAACAATGATTCGAAGAATTATGGGTTGTAAAAGTTGTAAGATCTATATAACTATGTTTTTAGGATTTATTGAGTTCATTAGAAGATCATGGTGGTATGAAGAATTAGACGTTTACTAGATGGATCTCTAGAAGTGTTCTCAAATTATTTTATGTTGTTCATTCATCAAAACAACATCACTTTGGTGGAATACTGGTATTGACTCAATTTGAGTTGTTCAAATTTTTACTTGACCAGAAGAATTTTTTATGTCAAAACTCTAGAGGAATAAAGAAAATATGATGTGTGATTTCACTAAAAGATGGACCACCAAAAGTTTAAAGGATGATATAATCTAAAATAGTTTCAACAATCTAGGGTTAAAACATAGTCTAAGATAAATGGATTTATAACATGATAATTATAAGAATAATGATAGAAGATTTTAAAATATTAGAGGCTATAGAATATTGAGTTGTTCTAAAGTAATGGAAAAAACTAAAATATGGGAAGAGTAAAGTCTATGGAATTACATTAATCAGAAGTTGTTGAATGAATTTACATAAACATTTTTTAATTCATAACAATTTTGATGATGTTGAGATAGATGGTAAGAGTTTAAATATCTATGATTTAAAGTTAGTGATTCTATCCAAGATATATGGAAGATTCTATGACTGTTGATGGTGATTTTTCAAAGGATTTTATGAAGTCAAAACTCTGATATCTTTAGAGTTTATTCAATGTTGTTGATTGAAAAATTTAAGTGGGTGGGAGTTCCTAATCAGAGTCTACATGTTCCCATATTTTATCATAGGGATATTGGTTATATAAATTAGAGAACTCTATTTAAGTTTATGATTATGTTGTGATTTTTAATTACACTTAGTCTTTTGGTTAAAGAAGATCTTTGAGGAACTCATCCTACATTCTCTAGAAGATAAGCAGGTATGAAGAGGAATCTCACTGGGCTGAGTTTTCTAAAATTTGATAAGTGTAAGATACAAAGTTCTATATAATGAAGTTTTTAAGGTTTAATATTGTGAGAAGAAGATATTTTTCTATTCAGGAGCCTCAAAGGATAATCCAAACCTTGTTATTAGTGGGAACCAATATGATCTTTTTGTCAAGATTCATTTGTGAAGGATAAACTTTTAGGTAAGTGTTAATCCCTTCCTAAAAAATGTAATTATTTATTTATCATATTGTAAATTCTATGACTCAAATATCCTAAGAATATTAAGAATTGGGTACCCTAATTAGGGCCAAACATGGTAAAAATCATATTTCCTTACTCTATTATTTACTTTACTACATATGAGTGAAATTGGGTTTATTAATTTAATGGATTGAGACCTTAGAACAATTCATAGAGGTTAACTTAAAGTTAAATAAATATGTAAAAAAGGAAACATTCATTAAACACTTAACTTAAATTTTATTTACAATCATGGTATCCCAAACTTTAATGCAAAAAAATAATTGATTTAAAATTAGGATGATACTCTATCTCCTATATCTTGTCCTGGAAGTGGTGAACATAACTACAATAGGTTTTCCACTGAGGAAAAAGGATGAACTAATGAATTTTACTAAAAAATTGGACCTAAAAGTTTATGTTAAATCTTATAATTCAATTATCATATATTTTTTAGACAAATTTTACACAAATATGATAGGACTTCAATAAGCTAAGAAATATTAGGATAAGTTTGAAAGTATATTTGAAGGAAATTTCAAAGTAAATGAAAAAAAACTTTGAATCTAGAGAGTTCAATTTGAATAATTTAAGATGGACAATGAGGAAACTATATATGATTATTTCACAAGCGTCAAAAAATTCATCAGTAATATTAAGGGATTTAGAGACACTCTGATGGACTCAATTATTGTGAAAAGATTTAATGTGAAATTTTGTACATAGATTAGATTTGAAAATATCATCCATAGAGTATAGAAATGATTTATCTATAGATAAACTTCAAAATATCCTAGTGGTTCATGAAATGAGGATGGATCTAGCTTTTAATAAAAAAGGATAAGGAAGAAATTTATTTTTAATCTATGAAGAAACTCAAACTTAATTAATCAAAAGATTAATATTTCTATGAGTTGGATGATGAAAATCATATGTATAAGGATCATAATATAATAATATCTCTTATCTCTCAAAATTTTAGGAAAGTTAAAGGTAAGTATAAGATCAAGCTTCTATTGAAATTATTTAAGTACGATGGAGTTTTACACTCTACTATAAATTCCCCAATGAATAAAAGTAATGAATATGAAGAAGATAAAATTGATGAAAAACCTAAAATGAATAGGTGTAATAAAAATACATAGTGAGTTCTAAAATATAATGAATAAAAATTAAAGTATTCTAAAAATAAAAAATGATTTATTAATAAAAGAAGAAAAATTGGACTCATTGAGAGTTATGTCTTCTGATGGAAAAAATATAGAGAAGTTTGTAAACTTCATGGATCATTTGAAACATTAGGAAAGCTTCAGTGAAGAAGAAGAATAATAATAATGAAAATTAACTTACTTAAAACACATTCTAAAATTATAATTTTAATCCTATCTTAAGAAAAATACTAAACTCAATAAAAAACTTCCCTGGTTGAAAAATAATGTAGAGAAAGATACTAAAGTGAATAAGATTCAATAAAAAATTATAATGTATACATTAAGGAAATAAATAAACTCAAGATGAAGGTGGATGAATATGAACAAATATTGAAAGATAAAAATGAAAATATAGATACAATAGAAGATTAGTTGGGAAGAACACAATTTTAATGTGTTGAAATTGAAAGAAATCTAAAAAAATGAAAGATTATTTCAATAAGGAAATAGAAGTTAAAGATAAATATTTAAAAGTTGTTTAAAACATTGGTTCATGAGAATATTTAAAATTCTTTCCTGGTGAATATATAGATAGATGGATTTCTACTAACAATGCAGGTTTCTCAAATGATAAATTTTATATTGAAAATATGAGTAGTAGTACTTCTGTTAAACTAATGGAAATCAGACATAATGACTAAGAGAAAGATAATCCATGCCATATTTGAAAGGAAGATATATCTATAATGAACCACCAAGATAGTTCTAAAAAATAAACTTTTATTAGTTGGTAAGGTGGATATTCAAAGGTTATTTATGGTTCTATAGAAACTATGATAAAAAATCCTACAATTGTTAGAACAACATCACTCCCAAAAATAAAGTATAAGTTAAGGTGGAGAAAATCTTAGAGAAATAAGAAAATATTTCGTGATATGAGAATTGATATCTCAAGGAAGGATGGATCAGAAGTTAAGAACTCTTTATCTAATAATCATTTTGGTTGATTGGAATAAAAATATAGAATATGTGACCATATTGGTCCCTATGTTGAATAATGCATGACAAATCTTCCTAGATAAAATCAATAAACTAAAATATAAATGGATAAGGAAAAACAAAATATAAATAAAAAGTTCCTAATTATTAAGGATTCCTTGAAATCTAATCAGAAAGAGAAATAATGGATTCTTGAGAGTGGATTCTCCTTAGATGTAATAAGTGAGGTCACAATTTTGATAAATTACAAAGAAAACAATGGAGGATTTTTTACCTTTGTAAATGATAGTTACTTTAAAGTCAAAAGAAGTTGTACAGCTTCATTGATGATCAAAAGTTAATTTACAAGGAAGTTCTATTTATTGATGGACTTAAACATAACTTAATAAGTGTAATTCAGTTTTGTGATGTTGGAAATGAAGTGTTATTATCAATAAATTATTGTATCATACAATACTTAAAGGATGGAAGAACTATTTCTAAAGGAGTGATAACTGAAGTAAATATGTTTCATATTAGAGATCATAGTAACTCATGTTACCTAAGTTAAAAAGATGAAAATAATTTGTGGAAAAGAATATATGTCCATCTAAGCCAATAGAACATGAGAAAAATCTAAAAGTAATAAACTATGAGATATTTACCTCTAATGAAAAGAGAAAGTATCATCATTTGTGACACTTTTCATAAAGGGAAGATAAATAAAGTAAAATATAAAAGAGTAAACATTTAGGTCTCCAAAATTATTGAACTTATAAATTATAATGTATGTGGAATGATGATGAAACAATCCAAAAAGGATAATTTATACTTTATCACTTTTATTTATGATTTCACTTAGATGACCAGTGTTATGTTTATGAAACATAAATTTGATATTGTGTAAAAGTTTATGTTTTATAAAAGGGTGGTTGAAAAAAAACATGGTACACATATTTAGAAGATAAAAATGGATAAGGTAAATTAGTTTACATGTGAATCATTTGAAACTTTAAAATCATATAATAAAATGTCAATATAGTGCTCCCTACATCCCTCATAAAAATGGTGTTATAGAGAGGAAAAATAGAAGCCTAGTTGAAATGGGATGAATCATGGTTGTAGATTATAAACTCTATAAATTCTTTTATATGTAAGTTATATGTATGATGATACATGTCTAGAATAGATGTATACTTATTCCAGAATAAGGAATTACCCCATAAGATATTTGGTATAGTAATAAACCAATAATGAAATATTTTAATGTGTTTATAATTTATTTATATATAAAAATAAAAAGTAAAAACTTAAAAAAAAATTATGAAAAATATGGAGAAGGAATTTTATTAGGTTACACAACCAAAGTAAGAAGCTATAGGTACTAGAAAAAATGATCACACAAATTTTGGAATCATGTGATGTTAAATTTATTTAAAATAAGTTCAAACCCAAAAAATAAGTGAAAGGTAAATCTAATGAACCAGCATAACATTGTAGGTATTCTTTTAGAAAAATTATTTAATAGGATGGAATTCATTAATCCAATATGAAATAAATATGTTATAATGAATCTAGTGATGAATATGGTTCTACTATAAATAAAAACATATATTTTATAACATTACAAAAATAGGTTGAACTAGGTAAAATCATCAAAAAATTTGGAGATATAGTTCAAACAAGGAGAAAGATGAGAATATAGAGTTATATGGAACTTATCTCCCAAGTTGAACCTCAGTTAGTATCAAAGTAAGTTTATCATAAGAAATTGTTAAAAGGAAGGAATGAATAATTAGATCAAACTGAGAAGAATAACACCTAGGAACTTGTTTTGACGTTGGAAGGAAATAATATCATCAGAATTAAATGGGTGTTCACAAACAAGCTCAATGAAAAGGGATAAAATTCATTAAATAAAGAAATTTTTTTTTCAAGGGATATTAATAGGTGGAAAGTGTTTATTTTGCATAAAATTTTACTCTTATTGCAGGTATTGGGACCCTTTGAATGTTTCTAGTTGTTGTTGCTCATCGAAAATATAGGTTTTATGATATATATGTAAATTCATAATTATTAAATAGTGAAGTAAAATAAGTTTATATTAAATAACTAGAGGTATTCATACATTATAAGCATCTAAGTATGGTTTGTAAGCTCAAGAAATACTTATGTGGATTAAATAATTCCCCTCATGACTAGTACTAGAACTTGATAGTTGATTGAAGATATTGAAATTTTCTATAGAAAAAGTTTATAGAATTTATATATGATGGATGAAACATTTATAACTCTAATAATTATTGTTTACAATTATGATATAATATTTTTTGATGAAAATAATCAATCATGTAAGGATTTATTAGAGAAAATGAAAGAATACTTTGAAATGTCAATATTAGGGAAGATGAATTTATTTATCAAGCTACAGGTAGTAAAAAATGGAAGTTATATCTTATTTTCATAATAAAAGTATACTTAAGATCTATTGAGGAAGTTTGAAATGGAAAATTATAAGGAATTTTCTTCTCTTATCTCAGTTTGAGTAAAGTAAAGAAAAGATAAATCTGGTAAAAGTGTCGATCAAATAGACTTTTGTAAGTTAATCATATGTTTACTCAATTTCACTGCATCGTGGACATATATTGTGTATAAAATAACTTTTTGGACCAGATATCAAATTGATATAAAGGAATTACACCTAATGGTTGCTAAATTAATTTTGAGGTATATTAAAGGAACATAAAACTTTATCTTAAAGTATCAAATAAGCATTAATTTGGACTTACTTGTATTCAAGGACATTGATTGGTTTACTAATTCTGATGACCATAAATAAACTTTTAGAGGAACATTATTTTTAGTTGAAATTTTTGTTTGCAGGTATAGCAATAAGAAAAACTCAATAATTTTGAGTATAATAGAATAAGAATATGTTGCTTCCACCTATTCTTACACTTAAATAAAGTGGATAAAATTTTATCTAGAAGACTTGAAAGTGAATGTTAAAAATATAATAAAAATTTATATGATAATAAAAGTGAAATTTATCTTTAAAATAACTTGTTTAAATACTCCATATCAAAATATATTGACATTATGTTTCATTTCATCAAGGATAGAGTTGCTTCCAGAAAAGTAAAGTTTTATCATATTTTAACAAAAGGAAAAATTATTGATATTTTCAATAAAGTTATTCCATGGTAAAGTTTTGAGGAATTAAGGATGAAACGTTATGTTAATCCTTCCCATCACACTTAATAGAAGTTATGGGAACCCCCCCCCCCCCCACACACACACACACACACACTGTTCTGTGGATTATTTTGAAAATGGGGGATATAAGTGAAACTCTTTGTTAAAATGAGATGTACAAACTTTTATTTCCTATCATCTATTGATCTGAAGATGGATTCCTTATAAAAATAGGTGTAAATGTTGAGTTGGTAAACTTAGGGAGAGTATATAAAAATAACATGGATAGAAGTTCTTATCACTAGGGGATGAAATTCTCAAAAAAATACTTTATCCAGTAATGTGGTGTCTAGAATTTTCTCCTTCAGAAAGGTTATGATTAGATAGAAAGGAAAATGTGTTTTGAATAAAAAAAGTGTCATGTTTCCAATAAATCCAAAGGGTGGTACTGAAATTACCCTATATTTCTAAGGTTGTTTATTTTTTTCAACTCTAATTAGAAAAATGTTGGGTTTTATAAGTTTTTAAATTCATATAATTGAGTCCAAAGGATTTCATGAGTTCACCAAAAGATCATAAAGGCATGGAGAGTTAGAGGTTTATCATATAGATCACCAAAAGTGTAGTTAGGAAATTCTTCATTATTCATACATTAAAATAACTTCACTTTTAGAAATATGAATTAAATTCATGATTCTAAAATTCACCTCCATGATTGCTTCTCAAAGTCACAATTTTGGTATCCTTTTCATTTTGAACAATCTTATAGAAATTAATAAAAATATAGTAGGATTTACTCTTAATTATTAAAAAGTAAACTCATGTGAATCTATAAAAATCATCAACCAACACCTAAAAAATTGAATTTCTAGTAATACTTTCAGTTCTAGTAAGTCTGAACAAATCCATATGGATAATCTTAAGAGGTATAGATGTAGAAACTTATTTAATTGGTTTAAAATATGAATTATTTTAATTTCCCATTTTAAAAGAATCACATAGATTATTTTCTTCAATTTAAGGTCAGGGAAAGTTAGAAATTAGTTGTATTTTAGATATATTTTTTCAAGAATAATCATTTTAATGTCTAGTACTTCTATGAAAAATATATGATTCATCAATTTTAGTATTCAAAAAATTTACCTTCTATCTTCACAAAGAGTTAAGATATAATATATAAACATTATCAATTCTAGGTTATTTTAACTTGAGAGGTTTATATTTGAAAACTAAACATTCATTTTTAGAAAAATAAACTAAATAACCATCATTAAAAAGTTGATAGATTCCTATCAGGTTTTTATTAAAGCCTTCAACATAAAGAACTTTTTTGATGATATTTTATTGAGGATTTCCAACATATCCAATGCAAACTATTTTTCATTTTAAATTTTCACCAAATGTTACATAGCCTCCATAAATCTTGGATAGTGAGTGGAAGTTTGAGAAATCTCCACTCATGTGTCTTGAACAACAACTATCCATAAATGATTTTTCATTTTTGTTCATGTGGTTTGTTCCCTATAATGAAAAATCAAATAATAGAATTATTTGGTAACCAATATATTTTAAGTCCAAAAATATTAGCTATAAGAGACTTAGGGATCCAAATTTGTTTTTTTTTCAAACAATTTAGAAGTTTGTTTTGAAAAATATTTTTTAAGAAAGACATTTTTGATTCCATATAATTGAGTATTTTTTAAATTAAAAATGTTAGCATAGTGTCTATTTTCTCCATAATTAAAATAGATAATTATAGAAAGGTTTTTATTTTTTTAACTAGGTACAAAATAGTTTTATGAAATTTTTGATTTTCATCATAACTTCATATTACAAACTCTTCTTTCTTAAGTTGATTTTGACCAAGAATTTTGTTTAGATAATATTCTCCTTTATTAAATACACTTGTGAAATATTTAAAGTTTTAAACCTCCATATATAAATTTTCAATTGTATTTTTTTGTTTGTTACATTATGTAATTTTTTCAATTGGTTCTTTAACTCTAAATTTTTTTTATTTAGGTCCTCCTCTTCATTAACAATCTTATTTTAAGAATTTATAAGGGAATTATTTTTCTTTTTTATGTTTTCATATTTTTTTCCAACATGGTACAATATTCATTTAATTATTTGTTTTCATTTTCTAATTCATGCTCAATCTCAGAAGAGTAATAAGAATATACCTCATCTAAATTTCCCATAAAGCATATGTTGGCCTTTTGTTTAAGAGTTTCAACTTCTGATTCTGATGATGTGAACTCTCTATCTTCAGTATCACTCCATGTGTCCTTCATAGCCTTCTTAAATTTCTTCTTATAACTAAATTTCTTGAAGTATTCATTTTCTATATTTTTATCATCCTTAAGCTACGGAAATTCAGTCTTGATGTGTTCAAGATTCCTTTACTCATAGCATCTTAATTCTTTAGAGTTTTCATCATGTTTCCTATACTTGTTGAAAGATCTTCTGAAACCTCTTATATTGTTATATAATTTTTTTAAATTTAAAGAAAAATATGCAAGTTAATTACTTGATCCATAATTGCTTGAGGAGTCTTCTTCTTATTCATATGTTTTATACATTTGCATGATTTTTTTCTTCTTTCCATCCTTAGAAGTAGAAACCTTCAAGGTAGAATTTTTTTCATGATCATTTTATTCTCTCCAACTTCATCTTCCATTTTAGCTTCATATATCATAGGAGTTCTGATTATATCTTTTATTTTAAATTTATTTACTTTTATAGATTTCCTAATAGCAGCCAAGATTCCACTGCATTTAGGTGTTAAAACTCTAAGAACTTTCAATGCTTGTTCAGGTTCAGTGGTAGGTGTTCCTATAGAATAAATATTATTAACAATATCATTGATCCTTATATTCAGTTGGGTGATACTCTCTCCTTCATCCATTTTTAATGTTTCAAAATTAAGTTTGGAAGTATCATATCTGAGAGCTTTCACATTGTATGTACCTTTATAAGAAACTTCTATAGTGGTCCACATTTCATGAGATTTTTTACACTAAGAAACCTTATTGAACTCATTTGGTCCTAATCCATGGATTATAGAATTCATAGATTTGGAGTTCATATTAAAATTTTATTCAGTCGTAGAATCCCATGTTTCAAGTTTATATTAAGAATTTCATAGGGATTTAATTCTTTGAGATAAACTTTCAAACCAATATTCTTCAAATAGATAGTCATGTGAGCCTTCCAAAACCATGTTTTTCATCATTTAAGTAGGGATCTCTAACCATTGACATGCCTTCTCAGTAATCAACCATAGCATCCATTTGAAAATAGATCTTTATACTTAAACCTTTGGCAGTTTTGAACTCATGAGTCGTGAATTTTGGTACCAAATGTTGTCCAAGATAATGGAAAGCTGAAAACTCAAGAAGGGTGAATTGAGTTCCTAAAATTTTCTTTATAGAAAACTTCCCTCTTCAGGTATGATTGATCAAATAATTTTCCTTAATATGAAATGGTATTTAAAATATAAAAACTCAAAGGAAATATATTGAACACAGAAGACTTATAGAGGTTCGGGGAACATAAATCCCCTAGTCCACTCCACCAACACCCTAATCCATGAGTTTTATGATTATCACTATAATGACCCTTTTTTAGGGGCTCCCAGTTGAGTAAAAGCAGTTGTCACTTAATACAAAGGTCCAATATCTTTCAACCAAGATATCCCTTATAATAAATATCCCCATTCACAACACACACTCTTACAACAAGTGTAAATGGGAGAGAATAAGTAAAATTTTGAAATAAAAATTGTAACGCACATTTTCAAGTAGAAACTGATAGTAGTTGAAGATACATCTTTATAATATGATAGTCTTCAAGGTGTAGCTCTAAATGATATTCAGTGAAACTGATAAACTTATAATCACTACATGAGCATTTCTATTTGATATTTTATATGTATAGGTGTTCAAAGTATTCATATGTATATATGCACATTCTATTCATTCTTCTCTCCCATTATTTTCACTTTTCATATAGCAACTAACTCCTCATTTTATATATATTATTTAATTTTGAACTTAATCATGAGATAATCATAATGGTCAAGTTAATAATCTATTGAAAATTTTCTATGATGGTCCATTAATGTCATGCGTCCATTCCTTCTAAATATGAAATATGATTATGCAGCAACACTTTCATAGATCTTCTTCTTTGGGTGTTTCCATTTTTAGAAACATGAAACTTTGTATTAGTTGATCATTCCTTAATTGTACAATAAATTTTTTGATATTCTCTAAGGGAACGAAATGACTTATCAAGAGGTTAGAAAAGTAATTATGAAATTCTACATAATAACTAATTTCTTTGTAAGATATTTCACTGATAGTGTTTTTTATCATAAGATAACTTCCTAAGAGACTTCGTAAGATAAAACAAATCTTTATCTTCCTTGATTCGTAATATAAACTGAATTCAATACTTCCCAGGATAATTATTCAGTGTGAGATAAATATGTTACTGAGGTATGATACTTATCTTTAACAATTTCTTATGGAATTCATAATATGATCCTTTTTTAATATCCTTTAGGTAAGATAACTCTTCTTATATCTTTATTCTATCTAAAATATCTAACTCTGATCACACAGTAATTCAATCATACTCTTCATAAGATAATATCTTACATAGTAAGATAAACTTTCAACACTGAGCTTTATAATTCTGAGTAAACAGGATATAATATTTGATTCTCATAAGATAAAATAATTTTTCATAAAATTAATACTTCACACATCATAAGATAATCATTTTTAGAATCAACATAAGATAAATTATTTTGATAAATTTAATATGAAACACTTAATACAAACTTAATAGACTAAAAATAGGGATTTTTTGAATCATAAAAACAAATTAAAACTAAGATATGTTGAGACAATATAAGTCAATATAATAGATATAGAATGCCCTTAATTTCAGTTGATTATGGATTTATGTTGTACATTTATTCATTCCATATCACTTATACCATGTTTAGGTTATGTAATCTTCCATTCTATGATAATCCTTACTAAGAATCTGAGATCATCCTTATTTTTTTCTAAAGGAAACCTAGAGGAGTACTATATGTAATTTTCAGGGATATTATGGAAGGATTATTCATATTCTCACAATATGTTCATGTTATATCTTATGTTTTTCAAGTGTAATGTATGTATGTATATGGTCTTCCAAGACTACTAAATTTTTCTATCCTTTGGGAACTCTTGTACTTTGTACCAATAATTTAATATAACTACCAACTCTTGTTTTTTGGATTCTGAGATGTTATAGTTGGTATCAAAAGAATTCTAGTAGTAACCTTGGGGATTAGATTTAGATAAACCAAGTAAGATAGGCACGGGTATTATGAAAAGTCCTCAATATTTATAGGGAACACTCTATAAATCACAGTAGAAATTTTATTTTACAATATCATGAGCTAAGTATGTGTATACCATTAATAATAGGAATGGGAACCATATCAACACTCATAGGAAATGTTGGGATATTCCGCCTAGATGATTTAAGGAAACTGGAGTTGAGGATAATTAGTTCACAAACATATTGGGGAACTTTACCCAAGTTATAAAAAATAATATCTCTCACATAGAATGTCCTGATGATCCAAAACATGGTGTATGTAGTGACCCATTATTTTATCAATGGAATTTCCCTTTGTATTATATTAATGTGTAATATTTCATAAATCCCACACACAATAAGATAAAACCAACAACATTTATTATATTAATTTTAAAATTACATTTAGTGAATAAATGTAGCCATGAGAATTGAAATTATTACCATGGGATCAAAAATAGAAAATAATATATCAATAATAGGAAAATTTGGATCTCCTCAATTCCTTAAAATAATCTAATTCATTAACAATACCATAGAAATAAAGTAGAATATCAGTAATGTATTATGCATTTTAAAAATTAAAATATATAAACTTTATATAAAATATGATTGAATAAAGAAATAATATAATATTATGTATTTATATAAAGTATAAATCTCATATGACTATTATAAATATGACTGTTGGAATAGTAATCTAAAAACTAGAATAGTAACCTGACCGTTGGAATAATAATCTGATCATTAGGAATAGTAACCTAACCATTAGAATAGTATCCTCACCTATAGAAGTGAAAAATAATATTTAGGTATCTTATAAAATGATAATATTACATATTTATATCATGCTACAAGTAAATAAATTTTTTAAAAATGATAAAATAAGTATTTGTATTTTTTAAAAACATATACATTTTATTTTCATTTTTATAAAAAAAAATAATGATTTAAAAGAAAGTTTATTTTTCATAAAATGGGTGTATAAATTAATATTATGTTTTATTATAATGATAATATAATTTTATGATACCTTAATTAATTTTTCAAAGGGTTGGAAAATTGATCATAATATAAAAATGGGTATTTTTCAAATAAATGAGTATTCCATTTTAAAAATTAAATTTCTCATATTTAGAAAATTATTTTTATAAAATAGATTTAATTTTTTGAATCTAACAATCAAAAAAAATTGGGGTTGAATTTTTGATTCATGGATGGTGAAATCACCCATTAATTCAAACTCAAATGCACTATTTACTATATATAGTCATAATAATAAATACTATTGATAGTCTTGATCCAAAATAATAAACTAATGATTATAATATTTAAAAACATACCTCACCTCCCTTTATAAATACCACCCCTTCTTCTCAAAAATTTTAAGCCTTGTAACTTGCCAAATTGATACCCAATTACCTTCCCAATATTATCTCCCACTTCCTATTGATTATATTATAATCCAGATACCATTCCAAGTATCCTTAATGGGTATCCTAAAATGATACAACCAAAGGAAGTGGTAAAAATCTCGACTAACCTATTTAAATTTTATTTTTCTTCTACCACCCCCTTATGTATTTCATAAATATATAAATAGTAACATCAGTATCCTAAATATACTATTATTTTATTATTTTGGTGTAATATCCATATTATACCCTCCCTTATTCTGTTTCTAAAACAAAAATGTTGTTCATAATATGGTTAGTTCACTACCTCCATGAATAACGTATTTAGATTTCATACACCGCCTTTAATACTAGTCATAAAAATATTATTATGGTTAAATAAGATGATAATAAGTATATTATAACTTATTTATTTTTCTTTAATTAATATATATACATAATATTAAATAAAATGAAACTAGTTTTTGATGGTTGGTAAAACCAACTAAATGAACGAACCACATAACATTTATGTTTTTACTAAGTGAATCATCTCTATGTCAGAAAAAAAGGGTATTTGGGACCATTATAATTTCTATAAGTACATGAATACTATTTTATTTCACTTCTATGGTTGTGGTCCTATTTTACAATAACATTAATAATTATCCACAAGTGATTTGACCTTAGAACCATGAAACTAACTCCCTAAAAACAATGAAATTAAACATTATATCTCATTGAAATGGTTATAAATGAAAATAATAAAATTATAGTACATAAAATATAGATTTCAAATCTTGTGAATTATGTAATTAATGAATTTAATTTGAGTATAAAATATTTTAATCATAAGTGCAGAATTATTCTGGAACAAAAGTTAAGGGATCTCTTTGAACCACCCTTTTCTTTGGGTTATGAACTTTCTCTCTCTAAATCACTATATATATCTATATTATGTTATGGAATGATTATAAATTATGTATATATGTATCTTACATGTATACCAATATTATTCTCCCTTCCTTTTATGGTTAAATACATTCCTTAAGTTCATTTTTCAAATAAATTATTTAAATTCAAACCCAATTAAGGGGGATTTTATATCCCTTAATCCTTTTATGTAACTCTCATATAAAGTATTTATTACCATTCAATATTTCATTAAATAAAGGTTTATTTTTTTTATAACCATTATGATTTACCTATGGTTTTCAAAGAAAATTCCATACTTATTCTTTCTCCAAAAGTATTTAACCGATTACCTAAAATACCGTTTTGAAAGTTCATTTCTATACCCGATTCTCAACCCTTTATCATGATGATTTTCCCAAATTAATGCTATATTTTGAGGCCTATTCTTATTTACTCAGATATTAATGTCTAAAATATTTCATTCCTTCTTCAATTTTTAATATTTATGAAATATTTTTTGGTTATGATATGAGGAATGATTATGCAACATGTTTCTTTCTATGGGTAATCCTTATGTTTATTCCTTATGATTGATTTCCTTTTTTGGCACACATAAGCATGTAAATTTTATAATTAGTATACCCATACAGTGATAAAATGAATTGGGTAATGTTTTTTGTCTCAAGATAAATTATTTATGGGATTAAGAAGTGAACCTAATCCATGATGGGACTTTGTCCACCATGTGATGTTATCTTGGCAGTTAACCTTGACTTATGCTTATTTCATGTTTCATGTTGTTGTAAAATTCCTATTTTTTCATGATATTATGATTTCATGTAATTTATTATATGAATACATATGATTATTCATGATACTTTTCTTTTAAGATGTCATGATATGTCTTTTGACTCATGTATTATGCTTATTTACCATGTTTATTACCATACTCGGTTTTTAGCTCACCCCTTTGTTTATGTATTCCCCAAGTTATTCGTTGTAATTTTTGGATATGAATGGGATATAGTATATAATTATAGATAATAAAATAAATATGTTTTATTTTAGTTTCATTTTTATTAATTATGAACCTAGTCTTCCAAATAAACTAGGCCTTATGGTATTTGGGTTGTATTTATTAGTTGTTTATGTTAAAAATCATGTAAAAATATGTATAAAAGTCTTGGTTCACTATAGTTGGTATCAAAAAGAGGTATATTTATTTTTGGGTATTAGTAATAGAATAAGTTATTGAGAACCCAAGGGGTAATTCTATATATAGGAAAATATACATATATTTTTGTGAAGTATGGAGAGAGTGGTTTCTAATAAATTAAATCCCTCTCTAGATACTACAAGTGGATGTGGCTTTGGAATAGTTGTAACTATGATTAATAACCCTAAAAAGATAACATTTGGTATTAACTTCATCATTACCTAGTTTATGATAAAGACTCCTTACTGTACACCTATTTTGACACTCCTGGGGTATATGCTTTGGAAAATTCACAAACTCTTTACAAACCATTATGAAGGATTTGAATAGATTGTTAAGATATGAAACCTAATAGAAAACATTACTATAGATAAACTATATTGAAAACTAAAGACTTATAATTTATGTTATACTTTTCATTTATAATTTATTCCTTCTATGTTCATAGTATCCATTTTTACATGATTTTTAGTTTGACTATTCTCATCCCTTTTTAAAATTCAGTTAATGGTATGAAATAGGAGGAACCATTCCAACAACCAATGTGATAGTAAATGTGATGATTTCCCTAATTATATGTCTAACCTTATGTAATTAGAGTATGGTAACTTCATGGAAGTACTGGATCAGATGAATCATGCTATAAATGTTAACGTTAATCATGTAAAACTCCCCCCTTCTCCTAAGAAAGATTAAGTTTTTTTCAAGTCCTTTATGCAATAAAGGCCTCATACCCTTAGTTGATCTTATGAACCCATCAACATGAAACAATGAATTAACTCAATTGATAAGATATTATATTTCCTCTAATTCTCAGAACAAGATAAGTTTTTTCTGGTTTTATATCTTCTTGAAGTGGAATTTAGTCAATTTTGGGAACTGAACAAGAACATGAATTCCAAAGAAGAAATTTATACCACGGAATGGGAAGGATTCAAGAAAATATTTTTCAATAAATATTTTCCCCAAACCCTATGTCTAAAAATAGAGGGAGATTTCCTTGTATAGAAGAAAAATGAAGACGATTCTATTGGGGTATATGAGGCAAAATTCACAATACTTGCACAGTACACCTTCAGCTTCATCGCCAACATCAAAAGTAATGTGGGGAATTTCTTTAGTGTATTAAAGTCTATTCTATGAAAATATTTTGCGATTTGGTACTTTAACATATAAGAATGGATTGTTCAGTGTTCCCTTAAGGTCAAGATAGAGATTGGTGGCTCTTATTGGTATCATGGTTTTAGAGATAAAAAGCATAAAATAGAGTTTTTTCAAGAGGATCAATAGATAAATCCCATAGAGTAAAGAAAACTAAACTACCCACATGTAAAAAGAGTGGGAAGAAAAATCCCAAAAACAATCTCAAGAGAACCATGATATATTTAATATTTGTAAAATAGGGGAATCATGCTAATAAATGTCAAAGGGATATAAATAATCTCACTAATGAGAAAGAGGAAAATTATTTTCAAAAAAACACTCATCTTGTGGTCTAGTGTTTCAACTACAAGGAACATGGGTATTATGCAAACCAATTCCCTAAGACAAGGGTTTTCAAAGATAATAAACGTCAACCTTTAAGTCCTAAAGAGAAAATAAGGGTATATGTTATCACTACTACTGTGTTGGATCCCAACAATGATGTGGTGATGGATATACTGGTTATTCATTCAATAATATTGAATGTACTATTTTATTCTGTTTGTATGTATTCTTTCATATCTTGCAAGTTTTTTAGAACTATTCAAACACCACCTCAAAAACATAGGTGTTGAGCTATATATGAGAATAAAAAATAGAGAAATTATTGTATCCCAAGTATATAATTACTCCCCGGTCAATGTTTGTGGACTGAACCTCCTAGAAAATATTTTCCTACTTCATTTAGTGGATTTTGATGCTATATTGGGAAAATATTAGTTATCCTTATATAAATCCAACATCAACTATAGGAAGAGAGAGATCACTCTTTAAATCTTGAGTCATCCTCCAATTCTATATAAGTGTAAAGAGTATGATGAATATCATTTGGAATCTTCTTCTCAAGAAAGGATATTAATTCCTTATGAGAAATCATATCTAGCCCAAATGATTAAGAGATAGGAGAGAATCATGCTCAAATACATTCCCATTATGAGCGATTTACTAATGTATTCCTAGAATTATTTCATTATCTTCCTTCTGATTGAGAGTTTGAGTTCTCAATTGAACTTATACATGGATCTATGTCTATATAAAAGACTCCATAGAGAATGTCCACCGGTGAGTTAGAAGAACAAAATAAGTAATTACAATATAATCTGGATAAGGGTTTTATACACCCAAGTGTTTCACTATGGGGTTCATTGATCCTCTTTCTCAAGAATAAGGATGGGTCAATGTACCTGTACATTGATTATTTTGATCTCAAAAAAATCATTATAAATAAAAATTATACCATGCCATAGATATATGACTTGTTTTATCAACTACATTGGGCCTGGTATTTCACCAAGTTGGACCTTCAGTCAAGATATCACCATTTAAAGGTGAAGAAGTAAGATATTCCCATGACTACCTTTCAAAAAAGGTATAGAAACTATGAGTTCATAGTGATTACCTTTTGACTTTATAATATTCCAATAATTTTCATGGACTTAATGAATATATTATTTAGATATTACCTCTAAAATTTTATTGTATTCTTTATAGATGATATTCTAATATAATCCAGAAGCAAGGAGGGGAATTTAGGGAATTTGGATACTATTTTAAAGACATTGTAAAAGAATAATCTATATTAAAAGTACAATAAATGTGAGTTATGTATAGAGGAAGTACCATTATTAGTTCATGTTATCACCAGTAAATGGATATCATTGGACCCTTCTAAGATAAATGCAATTGAGGAGTGGCTTAGACCAACATTTATAATAGATATCCATAGTTTCCTTGGACTAGCTGGGCATTACCGATGATTTATGATAAACTTCACATGATTGTAAATCCTTCTAAATAAGATTTATCAAAAGGGATTAAAAATTTTCTAGATTGATGAATGTAAATCGAGCTTCAAGTAATTGAAAAATAGGCTCATCACTACACCATTCCTCACACTCCCCTCATATATCAAACTTTTCATGGTATATAGTGATTCTTCAAAGAAGGGATTAGTCTGTGTAATGATGAAAAGGGAAAAATTGATACCCTTCGCCTCAAGAAATTTGAAAGTTCATGAGAATAACTATCCAATGCATGTTCTGGAGTTCGATATTTTGATCTTCAAATTGAAAATCTAGTATTAGTATATCTATGGGGAAATTGTGAAATATATACAGATCATAAGAGCCTAAAGTATATATTCACACATAAGTATCTTAATATATGCTGGTGAATGTAGTTAAAGATGATCAAGGACTATGACTTCTTAGTCCACTGTTATCCCAGGAAAGTAAATAAAGTGGTAGATGATCTAAGTATACAGGATCATATGACCTTATAATGATGATTATTAAGAAAGATCCAGTCTTCATAGACTTTCAAATAATAGACATGGGAATCATAAAGGAAGGAACACCATCATTAATTTCTCAAATTATTGTTCAACAATCCCTTCTAGAGAAGATAAAGGATGCTAAAAGAGATGATGTGGAAATACAAAATAAAGAGGAATCTATAAGGAAAGGTAAATCATTTAATATCAATATTGATGAATAAGGATTTTTAAAAATTGGTTCACTGCTATGTGTTCCATAAATCTTGAGATAAATAAGGATTTGTTGAATGATTCATATATCTTGACCTTCTCAATCCACACAGGAAGTACAAATATGTATCAATGTCTCTAAGAGAACTATTGGTGGGATAATATGAAGAGGGATACCATATAATATACATCAAAGTTCTTGGTATGTCATCAAGTGAAGGATATAAGGAAAAGGTCTAAGGGGATAATGCAACCATTACCCATACCTACATGGAAATGGGAAAACATCACCATGGACTTTTTCAATGGTCTTTAAAAGATGTATAGAGGAAATAATGATATATGGGATGTGGTGGATCATCTTACAAATACTTCTCACTTAATTGAAATTCAAGAGGACTTATCACTTGATTAACTTGTAAGGATATACATAATATAAGTGGTGAGGATTTATGGAACACCACTATTGATTATATATGACCAAGATTTGATATTTGCCTCTAAGTTTTGGAAAATTATCTAACATTTTATAAACACTGAAATGAAATTCAGTGTGTCTTATCACCCCTAAATAGATGGCCAATCTGAGAAGATGATCCAAACACTAGAATACATGTTGAGAGTATGCTCTATGGAATTCAAAGGAGGATGGGATCAACATCTTCCTATGGTCGAGTTCTCGTATAGTAATAGTATCCACTCAAGAATCCAATGGTTACATATGAATCCCTTTATGGGAAGAGATGTAGATCACCAGGGTTCTGGGATGAATTTAGTGAACACAAGCTTTTGGATCCTAAAATATTTGAGGAAATGGTATAAATTTTCAAGATCATTCAACAGTACATCAAGAATGCTCAAATTTGATATAGGATTTATGCTTAAAATCATTAATTAGACCTAGAGTTTGAGGTTAGAGATAAAGTGTTCCTCCACATATCACCATGAAATATATTCATTATATTTGGGAATAAGAAAAAGTTAAGTCCTAGGTACATTGTCCCCTTTGATATTCTCTATCATATCAGAGCAATGTCCTATCGATTAGAACTCCCACCAACCTTGTCTCAAGTACATGACATATTCCATGTATCCCTCTTAAGGAAGTGCATACCATATATCTCACATGTAATAAATTCAAAGGTAGTGTAGCTAGAAAATGATCTCTCTTATGAGGATCAAACATTGAAGATATTAGATCATAGAGATAAATTTCTATGCAACAAGACAACTCACCTAGTCAAAGTACTATGGTGAAACTATAAATACAATGAGGTGAAAAGGGAACTTAAGGAAGTGATGAAGTAGAACTACCCTCTCCTTTTTCATCTTAGTATATAAAATGGAATTTTGAGGGTGAAATCTCATAAGTGGGGAAAAATGTAACAACCCAAAATTATATCAATGAAATTTTACTTCAGATTATATAAATATGTCATATCTATTAAATCACATACACCACATGATAAAATCAACAACATTTTATTATATTAATTTAAAAATTATATTCAGAGAATAAATATGGTCATAAGAGATGAAATTATTACAGTGGGATAAAAAATATAAAATAAGATAATAGTAATAATAATAGAAAAATTTGGATCTTCTTTATTTTCTAAAATAATCACACTCATAAACAACATCGTAGAACTGAAGCAGAATATGAATAATGCAATATGCATTTTGAAAATAAAAATATATAACCTTGATAGAAAATAGAAGTGAACTAATAATGAATGAAATAGTTGGTATTTATTGAATGTAGGGATCCCATATAACCTTTAAAAATGTAACTATTGAAATAGTAATTTGACTGTTGGAATAGTAACTTGGCCATTGGAATAGTAATATAACTGTTAGGAATAGTAACATGACCATTAGAATGGTATCCTGAACTATATAAGTCTAAAATAATATTTATTTATCTTATAAAATGAGAATATGACATGTATATCATGGTATTAGTAAATAAATGTCTTAAAAATGATAAAATAAGGGTTCACATTTTTGTAAAACATATATATTTTATTTTCATTTTTATAATAAATATAGTAATTTAAAAGAAAATTTATTTTCATAAAATTGGTTTATAAATTAATATTGTGTTGTATTATAATGATGATATAATTTATGATACCTTAAGTATTTTTCCAAGGGTTAGAAAATTAATCATAATATAAAAATTGGTATTTTTCAAATAAATAAGAATTTTATTTAAAAATTAAATTTCTCATATTTAGAAAATTATTTTCATAATATTGATTTTATTTTTTAATCTATATGTTGAAAAATGTTTTGGGTGAATTTTTGGTATTTTTCTAAAATTGTTGAATTTTTTGTGAATAGTTAAATACGACAAAATATGATATTTAAAAATATAAGCTAAATACATTATTTTTTGAGTCATAGATAATGTAATAATCTATTAGTTTTTACTCACATGAATCATTTACTATATATAGTCACAATAATCAATACCACTGATATTCTTGATCCAAACTAATAAACTAATGATTATAATATTCAAAATACCCCTCTCCTGCCCTTATAAATATTACCCCTTATACTCAAAACTTATAAGACTTGGAGACTACCAAATTTCTACCCAATTACCTTAAAAATACTCTCCCCCATTCCCTATTGATTTTTTATCATCAAAATACCATTACAAGGAGCCTTAATGGGTATCCTAAAAGCAGAGAACCAAACGAAGAGGTAAAACTCTCAACTAACCACTTTCAATTTTATTCTTCTTCAACCAACCCCTAATATATTCCATCCAACTAGACATAGTAACATAAGTATCATAAATATAATTTTTAGTTATTATTAGGGTGAAATATCCATCTTATATCCTCCCTTATTTTGTTTCTAAAATGAATCATTGTTCATAATATGGTTGGTTCACCACCTCCATGAACAACATACTTTTTTTTTCTCTACCACCTTCATGGATGGTCATAAAAATATTTTTGTGGTTAAATAAGAGGATATTAAGTAAATTATAACTTATTTCATGTTCTATAATTAATATATAGATATAAAATAAAATAAAATAAAACTAGTTTAGGATGGTCAGTAAAATTGCCTAAATGAACTAACTACATAACTTTCACATTTTTAATAAGTGAATCATCCCAATATAGGAACATAAAAGGATATTTGGGACCATTAAAATTTTTTGAAGTAAATTAATACTATTTCATTTTACTTTTGGAGTTATAGTCCCATTTGATAATAACATCAATAATTATCCAAAAGTGATCTGACCTTGGAACCATGAAACAAATGCCCTTAGAACAAAGAAATTAAACATTATATCTCATTGAAATGGTTATAAATAAAAATAATAAAATTATGGTAAATAAAATATTGATTTAAAATTTTATTAATTAATTAATTAATTAATTTAATTTGATTATATAGGATTCCAAGTGCAAGTACAGAATGATTCTGAAACATAAGGTAACGGATCTCTCTGAACCACCATTTTTCTTCGGGTTATGACATTTCTCTCTCTAAATCACTCTCTCGTTCTCACTATTTGATTTTATAGAATTCATAAATTATTTTTATACATATATTAAATATATACCAATCTTATTCTCCCTTAATTTTATGGGAAAATACATACCTTAAATTCATTTCTCATATGCCTTTTTTAAAACCAAGCTTGATTAACGGGGAATTTTCTATCCCTTAATAATTTAATTTAAATCTCATATAAATTATTTATTCTAATTTATGATTTTATTAAATAAATTATTTTTTAGGTATAACCATTTTGTTTTACCTCTAGTTTTCAAATAAAATTTATACTTATTCTTTCTACGAAATTCTTTAATAGATTACGTAAAACATAATTTTGAAAGTTCATTTATATACCTGGTTCTCTACCCTTTATCATGATGTTTTTTTCAAATGAACACAATATTTTGATACCTATGATTATGTACTAATATATGAACATAAACAATATTTAATAATTTCTTCTCTTTGGAATATTTATGAAATATCCTTTGATTATGATATGAGACAATATTATGAAACCCATTTATTTCCATGGGTAATCCTTATGTTTATGCCTTGTGATTTATTTCATTTTATAGAACATATATTCATGTACATGTTATGATAGGTGATCCCATATAGCACTAAAATTCATTAGGTAATGTTTTTGTCTCAGGATATGTTATGTATGGCATTATGTAGTGAACTTAATCCATGATGGGACTCTGTCCACCATGTGATGTTGTCTTGGAAGTTAACCTTAACTTATTCTTATATCATTTTTCTTGTTGTTTCTACATTACTATATTTACATGATCTTATAATTCCATATTCTTTATGTTATACCTCTATATAATTATTTATGAGCCTTGTCTTTTATGATTTCTTGTTATATCTGTTAACTCATGTGTTATGCTTCATTACCATGTTTATTACCTTACAGGGATTTTTAGCTCACCCATTTTTTATGTTTTACATAGGTGATCATTTTAATGTTTAGAGGATCAATGGGATATATAATCTCATTATGGAGAATAAAATAAATAGTCTTTATTTTAGTTTCATTTTGATATATTATGAACCTAGTCTTCTAAAGACACTAGCCCTAACAATATTTGGGTTATGTTTATTAGATGTTTATGTTAAAAATGATTTAACAATATTTATAAAATGATTTGGTCACTATAGTACAAATATGTTGGATCAATTCATACAACAATCACCTCCATCATTTAGTGTAACTGCTAATCCATTAGTAGCTAAACAATGGATTAAGTCCCTATATATGATCTTGATCGCTTTGGGAAGTAGTGAAAAGGAAAGATTAATCATGGAGATCTATCATTTGAAGGGAGATGTGTACCAATGGTGGTATCTAACTTTAAAATGTTATCTAGGAAACTGTGGACTATGTATGTAGACTATAAATTATGATTGGCTATTTCTTTGATGGGTTAAAGTTGATTCTTCAAATGGAATTAGCATCTCATACTTTTTATTCATATGAGGATATAGAATCAAGTGTCATTAAGATAGAAAAGAAGTTATCCAGGATATATGTATTCAAGGGAAATCAGAATAATAATATTTCATCTAATCATCGTGGGAATAATAACACAGATAAGGGGAAGAAGGGAAGAATGGGATTTCCCACATGTGATAATTGTGGGAAGAAACACAATGGGTCTTGTAAAAAGGGAAGAGTGTTTTATTACAAGTGAATATAAAAGGGCCATTAATCTCTACAATGAAAGGTAAAGGTATAAGATATTGATGTTAAATGATAAATATAGGGAGAAACGACATTATGAAAACCAATTCCCCAAAATTCAAGGGAATTTTCATTAGAAAAGGCTAAGTGGGAAGGGTCAAGCTTATTCAGTTACCACAGCTAAAGTTGAAATTCATAATGATGTGGTGGAAGGTACCTTGATCATTTCTTAAAATTTAGATAATGATTTATTTGATTCTATATTATCTCACTATTTTATTTATTTTATGTTTTCTAAAAATGTTTGATATTTTCCAAGCACTATAACAACCCTTCTTTTATTTCACACTTAAAATAAATTATTACATAAAACCTTCAATTGATACGACATAGAAGATATATAGGTCTAGTGTATTTGGGGAATAAGAACATTAAATAAAAACTTAAAACATAAAATGAAACATCTTATTTAAAACTTCCTTTACATGACCACTATATTCCCTCGTACTTAGCATTGCATGGGATAACCTGAGGACATGCAAAAGAAAAGGGTGAGATATAACGCCCAGTAAGGGAGTAAAAATAGCATAAAATGAGGAATAAAATACATGTTAGGAAATAGGAAAATCAATGGATTTTAAAGAAACATGAACATAAAGGCATGATATAGCATGATTATCATAACATGGAAATGTGGCAGCAACTCTTAACATGGAATTAGCATGAGCCAAGGCTCATTGCACATGGAGCATGAGTAAACCCTCATTGCACTTGAATTAGAATGATTAAATCCTCATTTCACTTGAATTATAATGATTATATCCTAATTTCACTTGACTTATCATGATATTGATCTTTACCCAATGCATTGGAGCGTTATTAGGGTGCACCCTTCTTAATTATTTCATTTCATTCATAAGTGTGCCACATAGATCATAAAAAATGGATTCATCATCATTTATTATATGATAAAGGAATTTTTAATTAATACATGAAACAATATAATAAATAAGTAAATTTTCATAAAGGTGAATACCCTTGATAGAGAAATGGGCATGGTATTCACTACACAATGACTTTGGCTTGGAAAAACGCGGTGCAATTTCGGCAGCATAACGGTGTGACATAAGAATTCATAAAAATGGTTAATGAGAGATAAAGGGGTGTCTCATCATATGTACATGAAATGTACAGAAAGGTGGTCGTATAGATACATGTCCCAATATAATTAATGGAATTTGGATTCATAATTCAAAATAATTGCTTGAATGTAAATGAGAAGAGAGAAATTCCTTACGGAATTTTGGCATGGTAACGGGTGTACATGAGAGGGATTAATGAGAGAGAAAAGGGGTATCTCATAATTCAAACATAAAGAGGGAATTATGGGGGATGTTCTAAATCATAACCCAACATTTATAATTGAAAATAAAAGGACATAACAATATTAAGAAATTTGGCTAAAATGAAAAAGGAAGGATTCCCTTACTTAGAAGTGTGATCCCAAAGACTTGGGAGAGGCTTGAGAGAGGATTATTGGGAGCTTGGGGAACCTTTTGAGGATTATAGAGAGATTAGGGAAGAGTTTGGATGAACTCCAAAGTCTTTGAGTGAAGAGGAAGTGGGAGCTTGGGTGGGTTTATATAGGAAAGGATAGGGTCTTCGTTATTATTTAGGTTTGGGACACCACACATTAAACTAATGAAAACCAAAAATCAGGCCATGGTTTTTTCCAAAGGGGAGTGGAAAAAAATATTTTATAAGGTTAATATCCTAACTTCTTAAAATAATAGGGTTTCTTATGTGGAGGTGAGTCACACTCTCAAGGAAATAAATTTAAAAAGATAAAATATTTTATAAGTCTTGGAGGGTGCACTAAGGCTTTGTAAAATAAATAAAACAAACCTAAAATGACATTATTTTAATGGTAAAACATATATTTTCCGAAAATAATGTTTATAGTATTTTATTACATCACTATTGGGTCATTATGATGTCATAAAACACATTATATATTTAAACGGTATTTAATTTTTACCAAAAAAATTGATTGTCTTAGAAAATTATGAAAAATTCACAGTTGGATAATTTCAACATCCTGATTCCAAAAATAATATTCATTTTATCTAAATAATTTCCTAAATATGTGAATTTTTTACTTTTAAAATAAAAACCAACATTTATCAAAAATTCATGGGTTTTGACAAAAATTGCTTTCAAACCTTAATAAAAATCACAATTGTATTCATAATAATTATACGATCATTTATATTTAATAAAAATTTATTTAATAATAATAATATTTTATTAAAATATTATTTAATTTAAAAATCCATTAATTCATCACAATAGATTTCTTAGTTGAATATTAACTAAAAATACTATTTTAACTTTAAAAATTGTTTATAAAGTAACAATAATAAAATGAATGTATGTTCTCTATACAAAAATAGTGTACATAATCATAGTACTAGGGTCTCATTACATAACCTCTTATAACACCTGCATAGGACCGAAGGGTAAGGTTTGTGATGGTGACAGACTCTTGAGGTGTCTCAGATAACATCGCTCGGGTGTTAATCTCTATCAACTTCCACTTCTCCTGTAGGCGGTTCTGTTCAAGCTTAACATGTTGAAACTCAACTTGGGTTTGGTCAAGAGTGAATCCTAATGATGCCACCTCCTTTCTAAGCTCTGAAAAATGGACTTCATATGGGGGAAGTCTACTGGATGAGGCCATCACTTCCTTTGTCTGAGTAAATTGGATTTGTTTAAATCCCTATATTTATACTAATCATGTGATCATTATTCAACAGCTATATTAGAAATGGTCACCATTCTTAATGATATTTTAAAAATCCAAAATCATAAAACCAAGGAAGTTCATATTTTATATAACCATTTTACATAATGATAAATTTAATTAGATCGATATGAATTTCTATTAATAAAATTTTGGGTCGTTACAAGCACCATAGTAAGTGATTTATCAATTAAGAAACCAAATGTGAGCCTTATGGAAACAAATATATGTCAATCAGTTCCAATTATGATGCATGGGAATACCCTATTTTAAAACTTTGTTATTATACCTATGGTTTAATTTTAAATGGTCCTTGATATGGATTGGATTTCAAATTACAATGAAAAAATTAATTACCAAGATAAATATATTATGATTTGTAAAGATGGAGTGGAATCTCTTGTATTTAGAGGGAAAAATTCATTATATAAATCATACCCCCAATAGCTATCCATAATGAAATTATGGGTAAAGATTAAGATAAATTGAAATATATGGATGAGGAAGGTATCCTAAGAATAAAGGATGCACCCATGGTACCAAATTTCATTAATTTTTTTCTGGAAGATTCATTCAGTCGTCATCCATAGGATGAAGTTGAGTTCTATATTGAACTTATTCCTAATGCAAGACCCATTTCTCAAAATACTTATAGTATGTAACTAGTAGATATGGTGGAGTTAAATAATTGGTTGAAGGTGTTTATTGATAAGGTATTTATATGCCCTAGTGTTTCCCCATGGGGATCCCGTGTTTTCTTCATGAAAAATAAGGATGGTTCCATGATATTGTGCATCAATTATAGAGAGATCAATTCCATTAATATAAAGGATAAGTGTCATTTTCTATGAATTGATGAATTATTTGATCAACTTAAAGGAGAAAAATAATTTTTTAAGATCAATATTCACTCTGGTTATCATCATTTAAGGGTGAAGAAGGATGATATACCAAATTTGGAATTTCAAACAAGGTATATACATTATGAGTTTATGATAATTCCTTTTGGACTGACTAATGCACCTTTTTCATTATGGATATAATGAATAGAGTATTCAAGTAGTATCTTTATAAAATTATGTTTGTATTCATTGATGATATCTTGATATACTATAAGAGATATAAATATCATGGTATTTATATGAAAATAATTCTAGAGACCCTAAAAAGAAAAATTAGATGGGAAGTATATTAAGTTCTAAGTTTAGCTTAAGGAAGTTTCTTTTCTTGGCTATATTGTCTATTAGGATAGGATATTTGTTGACCCCTTAAGGAAAAATTTAGTCAAATACTACCCCAAACTGATAAAAATAACTGATATCTGAAGTTTCCTAGGCTTAATATTTTAATATCCATGGTTTGTTCAATATTTCTCTTGATTGGAAAACCTGTTAACCAAGTTAACATGTAAAGGGGTTAAATTCACATGGTTAAGGGAATGTAAGTAATGTTTTAAGGATATAAATTGTAAATAGATTAATGTGTTGGTATTAACTCTATCATCTGGTAAGGAAGGGTTTGTAATTTAAAATGATTCATCAAATAAAGGACTTGGTTGTGTCCATATACAGAATGATGGAGTGATACATCAAGGAAATTGAAAATAAATGAACAGAACCATCCAACTCATTACCATGATATGGAAACTATAATAATTAATTTGAAAATATGGAGACACTTCCTATATGGTGAAATATTTTAGATATATATGGACTACAAGATTTTGATGTATATCTTCTCGTAGAAGGAGCTAAACATGCAGTAAAGTAGATGGTTGGAACTAATCAAGGACTGTGATTTTTAGATACACTACCACCTTGGGAAGGAAAAAAATGTGGTTGATGAATTGAGTAGGAGGGACCATGGAGTTCTAACCATGTGAGTATTAACAAGGATCCCATATATAGATATCCAATAAATATGGATATGTTGATTTCTAGTAAAGGGTAACCGTTATTCCTTTTCTAATAAATTGTTAAAATATCCTTACTAGAAAAGATAGAGAATTCTCAACATGATGTTGAGAACATACAATGGAATATTAAAGCATTGAATGATGGTAAATTGAAAAACTTCATCTATAGAGATGGAGTTTTGAAGTTTAGAAAGAGGTTATGTGTTCCATCCATACTAGATTTGAAGAGGGAACTACTAGATAAAGTGTATTGCTCGAAGTAATCTATACACCCTGGTAACATAAATATGTATATGGATTTAAGAGGATATGTATGGTGAGATTGTATAAAGTGATAAATTGTAGATTATGTGTTCATATGCTTAATATTCTAGTAGGTAAAGTTTAAAATATAATATCATAAGGGAGTTATACAACCTCTACCTATACCTATATAGAGGTGAGACAATGTTACAATAGACTTTATCACTGTACTTCCAAAGAATCCAAATAATAACAATTTTATATGGGTTATCATTGATCGTATTAATAAGTCTACTCATTTTATAGTGATAAGAGAAGATCCACCCCTTAAGATTCATGTCCATCTCTATATTAATTAAATCATAAGGATTCATGGGGCACCTCTATCCATTGTATTTGTCTATGACCCACGGTTCACATTGAAATTCTAGAAGATTCTTAAAATGTATATCAATGATGTGGTATATTTAAGCACTACCTATCATCCCCAAACTGATGGGAAATATGAAAGGACTATCCAGACTTTGGAAATCATGTGAGATCATGTTCTCTTGAATTCCAAGGTATATAGAATCAGTATCTACCTTTGGTGGAATTTTTATACAATAATAGTTTCCATTCAATCATTCATACGAAACCATACGAAGCATTGTATGGGGAGAGGTTTTTTACTCTGACCTATTGTGAAGAGGTTGGAAAAATAAGGTTAGTTGTGTCATGACCCCCTCCCCACAAAGTGTACCCCTTCTGGGCCGGTAATGTGAGAAGGGAGATAATGACCCCCGAGTCCTGCCTCCAGTAGGCCCCAGGTTGGCGACTAGCACCGAGGGTATAGTAAACACACAAATGGGAGGAATTACCCTCTAAGAGAACACATGCGGAAGAGAGAGATAAGATAGAAACCAACCAACTCCAACTCAAAACTGAAATATAAAAGAAACCCAAGTACATATATGAAATTCCATGCAAAAGTACTACAACTGAAATGGGAAAACTACAAGTACCCAAAAGAAAGAAAAAACAGCAGCGACCACAAGCCTGAACAGCTCCTGCAACCACAAGCTAGTAGTAACCATCCTGGTCTCCAACCTTCTCCAAGTGACCTGAAAAATAGTTTATATATACGTAGGGTGAGTATAATAGTATACTCAGTAGGATCGTCCCCAAATCCTCTCATGCAAAAGTAAATAAATCATTCTAAAGCACAGTGAACAACAAGTGAAACTAACTCGTCACCTAAACAGGTATACTAAGTTCCCAACCTCACCATGGCTACTCTCACCAAGTAACACATACAAGAATATAGCATATAGTAAATAATATAAAGGGTACCCCGCTACTACTTCCCCACTGGTTTTCTTCTTTTCCCCAACGACATACATCCTGTGCATCTCTCTCTAAAGGCTTTCCCGTATACACCTGGGCTAAGATCCACAATCTTCACCACATGCACCACAAAGGCTTGCCCGTAGATACCTGGGCTAAGCACCACACCATCCTCACAACCAAAAGTAACCAGGTAGTTTTTGGGAGCCACCACAGCTCGCATAACGTGTATCATACGTCGGGTATTATACCTCAAGCCATCATAGCCCATACGCCGAGTAAGGATCCTCAAGACATCATAGCCTATACACGTTACACCTATAGTAGTCCATAGGATACTATACCCAGAATATATGTGTGTGAATTAACCACAAGTCATTACAGCCCTCTACACACATATATGGGGAAAACTAACTATTGTTCCAAGGCACTAGTATCTACCAAAAGAAGAGAGCGGGGCTAAAGGGGGTAGTCAACCATTCAACCTCCCATCAGAATGTTGGGTAAAACACCCCCCAGGGCTCAGAATCCTCAGGGTGTCAGTTTCCCTTACCAACAAGGTTGAGTATAATATAGAAACCCAAAAATTATAGAATATATATAACTCACAACCACACTATGGGCATAACCTAGTCTTAGAAACAATTGCAGCTAACGTCTCTCGGACTCTGGGTTTCCACATCTAAGACTAGGTATCCTATAAGAACACAACCATTTAAGGGCTTTATTAGATTACTTCATTCCATTTTTATCAGTTCCACTTTACGTTAATTAATTATTTAAACATTAATTAACCATGAACAATTCCACATTAAGTTTCATTAGCATCACACCCAAAGTCCACTGTCCCTTCAAAAATTACTACTTCATCATTATATTCGAGAAAACTCCAACCCCATGGGTTAACATCATTTATTCAAATATTCATTACAGAATTACTTTCCCATATTCCCAGGCATTCTAGAAAATCATTCTATGCTACTAAACATAAGGGGGATCAACACAGTGAGTAGATGTACTACCCATCGAGTCTTTGTCGCCTGTATCAAGAGCGTAGACCCATTCTCCATTGAGAAGCTAGACACAGAAAGCACGTGACATACCTCGTGCATCTTCTCCCCCTTTGGAAGAAGGGTAAGCAAGACCAGCTGCCTTGAGAAGTGGGGAAAAGTAAAGCAGATAAATATTCAATCAAATTCACCAAGCATCCAACAAACACATCCATCCTGTTCCATCATCACTTGTGTCCTCCCCAACACCCACATGCATAAACCGATGCATCTCGCCACTCTAGGCGTCATCCGCTGCCACAACCACAAGGCCTCCCTGCCTCCACACATCAAAACACCCCTCCAGGGTCACATCACAACACAAGCAGTATGAAATCAAAAATCACATCAAATGGGCTCTTGGCCCTTTAACAAGGCATCCAGCCTTCATACAAAATGAGCACTCATGGCTCTAAAGCACAAGGCACTCGGCCTTACGAACAAGAGGGTAACTAGAACCCTACCAGGTGTTAACTTTTATCAACCAACTAGTTCTTTAACCCCTCTTGAATTAATAGATTCAATTCATAGGTTCCAATTCCAGGAAACCTATTCAGTAAGCTATCACAAAAGATTTAACATGATTACTATACCAATTTGATTAACATAAAAAATTATAACAACTACAACAACAGCAACAACCGGATTCATTTACATGCCTCTTTATCTTTAGCCAATTAATTATCAATTAATTCTGGATTTACGTTCTTTATCAATTTCCATAAAGAACAAATAGCTAATCAAAGCAATCATAGATATCACACTATCTAGAAAAACATGAGGCAATAAAATACGAGCGATAACAATTTCTTTATCCGGTTAAAATATTTAATTAGGTAAATTTCATTGTGATCCAAAGGTCTAAATCATGATAACTCTACGATTTCACATAAACAATTAGAGAAGCAATGAATCCCCTACCTCAAACAGTTCCTCACGTTCTTTATCCACACAACGGGTCACAATCCTCCTCTCGCGACAACTGCATCCACCCGAGGATGCCACGGTACGACAGAACCAACCAAACCCCAAGAAAAACCCATTAGAAGCCTGAAGATTACATGCTATAATATGGAAATGAGAACAGGAGAAGATGAACCCCAAAAGAACGATGATACAATATTCCTTATATCAAAGGTTGATCGATACAGATTGGTTGCATCGAAACAGAGCGGAACCAATCCGAGGAGTAGAGTTTGTTTGTGAAACTCTTGTAAGAAGGATTGAAAGGTTCTAGAATCTCATAACAGAGAACAAAGAGGAAGAAAAAGGGAGGATGATATCTTATCCCTTTTGAAGATTTAATGGGGCGACGGTTTAAGATCCGGTTAATTCTCCATTAAAAACGGATCACATTAACCCATGCTGTTTGACCAAGTAAAAACATCTCAACCTTAGGAATAAATTAATATAGGGTTTATGGCATTTGTATCAGCCTTTAGAGTCCTTAAAAAGGGCTTTAAATGTATTTTACGTCAAAGGAAATGTAAAAAGGGGAAAACTGTAGGAATCTGGAAACACTGTTCACCTACCGTTACTGTACACCTACCGATCTATGAAACTGATCTGTGCTACCGATCTGTGATGCCGATCTGTGCTACCGATCTGTGCTACCGATCTGTGCTACTGATCTGTGCTACATTGTACACCTACCGTTACTGTTCATAAAACTGGAAACACTATTCAAGGAACTAGAAAATTGGCAAAGTGTTGGGGATAAGTCACCTTAACCTCCCGGAACACCTCCAACACCACATTTGTACAAAGTAATGGACCGGAGAGGTCAGGGACATTACATCAGATACCTCTCAAAACATTATCGTCCTTGAGAATTTAAAACCAACCTAAAGAAAAGAGGGGTCTGAACAACCATCCCATAAGATACCTCTCAGGGGAAAACCACCCTGAGTTATTCTAAAGCTGGGAAAAAACCACGACATCCGAGAGCAAGGGGAAAAACAATCCATATCCAAAAAATTCAATCATAACATCACATCAAAGGTACATAAAATAAAGGATCAAATAAAACTCAGCACAATAACTTAAAACAGCTCTGGGTATTGGACACGCATCTGTGACTCACATTCCCAGGTACTCTCCTCTATGCCACCATGTCGCCACAAGACATGAACCAAGGGAATATAATGCCCACACAATGCCTTCTCCTTTCGATCTTAGATCTCCACAGGTTTCTCCTCAAAGGTTGCATCATCATCAACATCGATCTCTCCCCAATTGATGATGTGAGATTCATCATGAAGATAACGACGGAGTTGTGATACATGGAAAACATCATGTACCCGACTCATTTGTGGTGGAAGTGCTACTTGATACACCAAAGCTCCAATATGAGATAACACCTCAAAAGGCCCAACAAACTGGGGATAAATCTTACTTCCATGACCAAACCATCGCTGCCCACGACGGGGAGTCACCTTCAGAAACACGTGATCCCCAACATTAAACTCCAAGGGTCTCCTCCTTTGATAAGAATATGATTTATGATGATCTTTTGATGTCTTCATCCTCTCCCAAATCATTTGAACCATCTCTGTTGTATTCTATACTAGTTCTGGTCCGAGAATCGCTGACTCTCCGACCCCAGTCCAGCACAACGGAGAATGGAAAAGACAACCATACAAGGCTTCAAACGGTGCCATACCAATGGTGGAGTGAAAAATATTATTGTAATCGAACTCTACCAAGGTTAAGTGCCTCATCCATGAACCTCCAAAATCAAGAACACAAGATCGTAACATGTCTTCAATAGTTTGTATGGTTCGCTCAATTTGACCATCTGTTTGCGGATGAAAAGCAGTGCTAAGGCATAGTTGAGAACCAAAATCATGCTAGAGACCTCTCCATACCCTAGAGGTAAAACGAGGATCTTGATCAGAAATGATCTTCCTAGGTACTCCATGAAGTCTCACCACCTCCTCTAGATATTTCCTCGAAAAAACTTCCACTGAGCTCGACTCCCTGATCACTATGAAGTGGGCCGATTTTGTTAAACGATCCACTACCACCCATATAGCATCATGTCCTCCCAGAGCTCGAGGTAAACCTGTAACAAATTCCATTGAGATGTCCTCCCACTTCCACTGAGGAATCTCTAATGGCTGGAGAAGACCACCAGGAACACGGTGTTCGGCCCTCACCTTCTGGCAGACTAAACATCAAGACCCAAACTCTGCAACTGCACGCTTCAGCCCAGGCCACCAAAACTGACTCCTCAAGGATCAGTACATCTTTTTCACACCAAGATGTACTACTAAAGGTGAACTATGGAACTTTCGGAGAACCGTCTCACACATCGCCAAGGGAACAAAAATCCTGGCATGATACAACACTCGGTGTTGTTCATCCTCCGACCAACCATCAAGGGCCTCACCACAAACAACTCTGTCTCTCCAAACTTCCACCTCTAGATCACCCAAATGGGAATCTTCCACCTTCTACATCAGGGATGACTGCACCGTCATCTATAAAAGACAACCTCTACCTCCAACCTCTTCCATATTAAGATGTAAAGCTGACAGTTCCTCCATTACTCTCCAGGAATCACTGGATTCACGCACAGCATCACTATGTGACTTTCGGCTCAACGCATCAGCTACAACATTACCTTTTCCAGGTGTATACGATATTTCGAAGTCGTATTCCTATAAGAACTCCATTCACTGACATTTTCATAAGTTCAAGTCACGCTGGGAGAAAACATACCTCAAACTCTTATGATCAGTAAAACCCACAAAGTGCTCACCAATGAGGTAATGTCTCCACAACTTCAGAGCAAACACCATGGCTGCCAACTCAAGATCATGGGTGGAATAGTTTCATTCATGGGGACGCAACTATCGATACCCATAAGAAACAACTGACCTCTACTGCATGAGAACACAACCTAGCCCTAGATGTGAAGCATCACAGAAAACATCAAACTGGACTCCCTCAACTAGAAGACTAAGAACGGGAGCACTTACTAACTTCTCCTTTAGATACTCGAAGGCTGCCTAACATTGATCGGTCCATTCGAAGGCCTGATCCTTCCTAGTCAGAGCTATTATAGGAGTCAAAAACCGTGAGAAATTGGCTACAAAACTCCTGTAATAGCCTGTGAGACCAAGGAAACTTCACACCTCTGACACTGTCTTGGGGGTTGCCCAAGACACCACTGCTTCTATCTTCTATGGATCCATGGATACTCCCTGTTGGGACACAACATGCCCCAAGAAACGGACTTCTTGAGCCCAAAACTCACACTTCGACAACTTCCCAAACATCTGATGTTGGCGAAGAACTCCCAAAACGGCTCATAGATGCTCTGCATGCTCCTCTTCAGTTGTGGAGTACACAAGGATGTCATCGATGAAAACCACCACAAACTTTTCCAGGAACACACAGAACACAGCATTCATAAATCCCATGAACACAGCTGGATCATTCGTCACACCGAATGGCATCACAATGAACTCATAATGCCCATGACGACAACGGAAAGAAGTCTTCGGGATATCCTCATCCTTCACACGCATTTGATGATATCCTGACCGCAATTCGATCTTTGAGAACCAAATTTCACCCTTCAGTTGATCTAATAAATCATCAATCCGTGGAAGAGGATAGCAGTTCTTTATTGTCACTTTGTTTAAGCGACGATAATCGACACACAACTGAAAACTGTCATTGGCCTTCTTTACGAGCAAGACTGGTGCACCCCATGGTGACACACTTGGCCGAACAAAACCGCACTACAACAGACCATCAAGATGTATATGTAGCTCTCGCAACTCAGAAGGGTCCATCCTATATGGATACATAGAGATAGGAGACACTCCTGGATGTAGCTCGATCCCAAACTTGATCTCTCGTCGAGGGGGTAATGCTACGACCTCTTCTGGAAATACATCAGGGTACTCCTCCATGACCCTAGGAAACACCAACTGTTTAACCTCTGAAGAACTCAGCATCAACTCATCCATCAAGGATGATAAGGATGGAACTCATCTATGACCCATCTGAGGATCTCGCTCACCAACAAACACCACCTGATCTCCATCCGTACCGAAGAATATGACCTTCTTCCTGAAGCAATCCACGATATCCTGCACCAAATACAACCAATCCATGCCAAGGATGACATCATATGGTTGTATTCGTAAACATAGTAAATCTCCCCAAGAGCGGTGCTGCCCCAACACTAGCTCAAAATCTCTACATACTTAAAACAAGTTAGCTCGACCTCTAACTGGCGTAGTCAACACCAAGGGCACTAGAAGCCTCTCTACCTCAAGTCCCAAGGCATGGACAAGGTTAGGTGATATGAAGGAGTGTGTCACTCCTGAATCAAACAAGTCATACACCAAGGTAGAAAACAAGCAAAGGGTACCTCGGACGACGTCTGGCTCGCCTGGAGCTGGCAATGCTAGAGCATGAAGTTGACCACGACCTCCTCCACGGACTCTATGACCATGATGATGACCACCACCACGGTTGTGCTCTACTCTCTGAGGATGAGGAGTGTCATGGGGCTATCCTCTGCCTGCCCCATCTACCCTCTGGTGATCTAAGGCTGGTGCAACCTACTGCTGCTGCCTCGGCTGGAACTGCCTCAATGGAGGAACCTAGAGCGAAGCGCCTGGTGCGCGATGACTACTCTGAAAATTTGGTCACTCCCGCTGCTGATGACCACAACCACCACAAGAAAAACAAGCACCTGATCCCTTGGCATAGGCCTGATAGTTTCTACCTCCAGAGAAACGAGATGTGAAGGGCTAGGACCTACCCCCGGGTGAACGGAAACTCTTCTTCCCTAAAAACCAGGAACCCCGGACCACAACTCTACTTCGTGAGGAATCATGATGATTCCCCTCTCGTGACAATCCGTTCCTGGATCAATTCCTCTCAACAACCTCTGCCCTCGCCAGCACCTCAAGATATGTCTTCAGCATAAATGGGGTGACCTGGCGCTGGATATATGGATGAAAAGCCTCCTCAAAATGCCTCTCCCTAGCCTCCTCATCTGGTAACAGGTCTGAAGCATATCATAGAAGGTTCCTGAAATGGATTCCAAACTCTCAAACACTGGAGATCCCCTATCGAAGGGTAATAAGCTCCTGACGATTAGACGCCTTCACAGTTGAGGAAAAGAACAAAACTCTAAACTTGTCTCAAAACTCCTCCCATGAGATCGCTGACTCCACACAATCCTAGAGGAATAAGAGCCACCACTACCTTTCTACTCCACGTAGCATCGTCACAACCAAGGACACCCAGTGTTCCTTCTGAACACGAATCGAACTGAATCTGATCTCGACCTCCTCTAACCAGTCTTCTGTGACTGCATCTGAAATATATCCCTCATACTTCTGCAGACTCTGGCGCTGAAACTCTCAGAGTGTCTTCCTCCAAGTGTCATCATCGTCAACCTCTACCCTAAGGGGTTCTGCTGGAACAGCCTGCTGGTCATTTTCTACGCAAACCTGACGAGGACGTTGGCCTGGAGCCATACCTATAAAATAACAAACCGTTAGAGCTCCTAAGCCTGGAATATGGAAGACTCAAGATTAATTAATTTATTGTTTTCTTTCATTAATTTTAGGTTAACCTATCCCAAGGTCTACCCATTCAAACACAGGCACAAGAAGAATGATGCATTATCCTTTCCTAGGTCTCTACCCTACAACTAGTATCACCTTGTTTAGTATCCATTGTAAACTTAATGGTCCATACATCATATCATAGGGGGACCTAAACTCCTATGTCTCAGCCGATCTCCAGTGTTTACCTCACTTGCTAAACATGAATGACACCGTTGCCCTACCAACCCATGCAACCTCACATGTTCCTAACTCCAAACTCCATCATATCCCTCAACCAGACCTCTAATACCACTCTATCACGACCCCCTCCCCACAAAGTGTACCCCTCCTGGGCTGGCAATGTGAGAAGGGAGATAATGACCCCCGAGTCCCGCCTCCAGTAGGCCCCGGGTTGGCGACTAGCACCGAGGATATAGTAAACACACAAATGGGAGGCATTACCCTCTAAGAGAACACATGCGGAAGAGAGAGATAAGATAGACACCAACCAACTCCAACTTAGAACTAAAATTTAAAAGAAACCCAAGTACATATATGAAATGACATGAAAAACTACTACAACTGAAAGGGAAAAACTACAAGTACCCAAAATAAAGGAAAAACAGTAGCGACCACAAGCCCGAACAGCTCCTACAACCACAAGATAGTAGTAACCAGCCTGGTCTCCAACCTGCTCCAAGTGACCTGAAAAACAGTTTATATATACATAGGGTGAGTATAACAGTATACTCAGTAGGATCCTACCCAAATCCTCTCGTGAAAAAGTAAATAAAGCATGCTAAAGCACAGTGAACAACAAGTGAAACTAACTCGTCACCTAAACAGGTATACTAAGTTCCCAAACCCACCATGGCTACTCTCACCAAGTAATGCATACAAGAATATAGAATATAGTAAAGAATATCAAGGGTAACCCGCTACTACTTCCCCACTAGTTTTCCGCTTTTCCCCAACGACATACGTCCTGTGCATCTCTCTCAAAAGGCTTGCCCGTATACACTTGGGATAAGATCCACAATTTGCACCATGTGCACCACAAAGGCTTGCCCGCAAACACCTGGATTAAGCACCACACCATCCTCACAACCAAAAGTAACCAGGTAGTTTCTGGGAGCCACCACAGCTCGCATAACTTGTATCATACGTCGGGTATTATACCTCAAGCCATCATAGCCCATACGCCGAGTAAGGATCCTCAAGCCATCACAACCTATACACGTTACACCTATAGTAGTCCATAGGATACTATACACAAAATATATGTGTGTGAAATAACCACAAGCCATTACATCCCCCTACACACATATATGGAGAAAACTAACTGCTGTTCCAAGGCACTAGTATCTACCAATAGAAGAGAGCGGGGCTAAAGGGGGTAGTCAGCCATTCAACCTCCCATCAGAATGTTGGGGAAAACACCTCCCAAGGGCTCAGAATCCCCGGGGTGTCAGTTTCCCTTACCGACAAGGTGGAGTAGCGTATAGAAACACAAAAAGTATAGAATATATATAACTCACAACCACACTATGGGAATAACCTAGTCTTAAACACAACTGCAGCTAACGTCTCTCAGACTCTGGGTTGCCACATCTAAGACTAGGTATCCTATAAGCACACAACCATTTAAGGGATTTATTAGATTACTTCATTTCCTTTTTATCAGTTATACTGTACGTTAATTAATTCTTTAAACATTAATTAACCATGAAAAATTCCACATTAAATTTCATTAGCATCACACCCAAATTCCATTGTCCCTTAAAAAATTATTACTTCATCATTATATTCCAGCAAACTCCAACCCCATGGGTTAACATAATTTATTCAAATATTCATTACAGAATTACTTTCTCATATTCCTAGGCATTCTAGAAAAGCATTCTATGCTACTAAACACAAGGGGGCTCAACACGGTGAGTAGATGTACTACCAGTCGAGTCTTTTCCGCCAATAGCAAGAGCGTAGACCCATTATCCATTGAGAATCTAGACACGGAAAGCACGTGGCATACCCCGCGCGTCTTCACCTCCTTCGGAAGAAGGGTAAGCAAGACCAGCTGCCTTGAGCAGTGGGGAAAAGTAAAGCAGATAAACATTTAATCAAAGTCACCAAGAATCCAACAAACACATCCATCCCATTCCATCATCACGTGTGTCCTCCCCGACACCCACATGCATAAACCGATGCATCTCGCCACTCTAGGCGTCATCCGCTGCCACAACCACAAGGCCTCCCTACCTACACACATCACAACACCCCTCTAGGGTCACATCACAGCACAATTAGCAGGAAATCAAACATCACATCAAATAGGCTCTTGGCCCTTTAACAAGGCATCCAGCCTTCATAAAAAATGAGCACTCATGGCTCTAAAGCACAAGGCACTCGGACTTACAAACAAGAGGGTAACTAAGAACCCTACCAGGCATTAACTTTTATCAACCAACCAGTTCTTTAATCCCTCTTGAATTAACAGATTCAATTTTTAGGTTCCAATTCCAGGAAACCTATTCAGTAAGCTATCATAAAATATTTAACATGCTTACTATGCTAATTTGATTAACATAAAAAATTAGAACAACTACAACAACGGCAACAACCGGATTCATTTACATGCCTCTTTATATTTATCCAATTAATTATCAATTAATTCTGGCTTTACGTTCTTTATCAATTTCCATCAAGAACAAACAGCTAACCAAAGCAAGTATAGATATCACACTATCTAGCAAAACACGAGGCAATAACATACAAGCGATAACAATTTCTTTATCCAGTTCAAATATTTAATTAGGTAAATTTCATTTTGATTCAAAGGGCTAAATCATGATAACTCTACGATTTCACATAAAAAATTAGAGAAGCAATGAATCCCCTACCTCAAACAGTTCCTCACGTTCTTTATCCACACAACGGGTCACAATCCTCCTCTCGCGACAACTGCATCCACTCGAGGATGCCACGGTACAACAGCACCAACCAAACCCCAAGAAAAACCCATTATAATCCTGAATATTACATGCTATAATATGGAAAGGAGAATAGGAGAAGATGAACCCCAAAAGAACGACGATACAACATTCCTTATATCGAAGGTTGATTGATACAGCTTGGATGCATCAAAACAGAGCGAAACCAATTCGAGGAGTAGAGTTTGATTGTGAAACTCTTGTAAGAAGGATTGAAAGGTTCTAGTGTCTCATAATAGAGAACAAAGAGGAAGAACAAGGGAGGATGATATCTTGTCCCTTTTGAAGATTTAATGGTGTGACGGTTTAAGATCTGGTTAATTCTCCATTAAAAACGGATTGCATTAACCCACGCGGTTTGACCAAGTAAAAACATCCTGGCCTTAGGAATAAATTAATATAGGATTTTTGGCATTTGAATCGGCCTTAAGAGTCTTTAAAATAAGGCTTTAAATGTATTTTACATCAAAGGAAACATGAAAAGGGGCAAAACTGTAGGAATATGGAAACATTGTTCACCTACTGTTACTGTACACCTACCGATCTGTGAAATCGATCTGTGCTACTGATCTGTGCTACCGATTTGTGCTACCGATCTGTGCTACCGATATGTGCTACTAATATGTGTCACCAATCTGTGCTACGGATCTGTGCTACCGATCTGTGCTACCGATCTGTGCTACCGATCTGTGCTACCGATCTGTGCTACCGATCTGTGCTACCGATCTGTGCTATCGATCTGTGCTACTGATCTGTTCTACCGATCTGTGCTACCGAGCTGTGCTACCGATCTGTGCTACCGATATATACTACATTTTACACCTACCATTACTGTTCATAAAACTGGAAACATTGTTCACAGAACTAGAAAATTGGAAAAGTGTTGGGGATAAGTCACCTTGACCTCTCGGAACACCTCCAACACCACATTTGCACAAAGTAATGGACCGGAGAGGTCCGGGCCATTACAAGTTGGCCTAGAGGTTTTAGAGGAGATTATTGTTAAAGTAAGGATTATTCATGATCACATTAAAACAACCCAAATCATACAAAAGTGATATGCTAATAATTGAAGGAAAGACTTGGAATTTCAAGTTGGGGATTATTTATTCTATAATATTTCACCATGGAAGGGATTTTTAATATTTGTTAAAAGTGGTAATTCAATTCCTAGTTAAATTGGGCCATTTTAAAATATTATAAAAAATTGGGGTTGTAACTTATTAGTTGGATATCTCACCCACCCTTTCTAATGTACACAACATCTTCCATGTATCATTACTTAGGAGATACATGTTAGATCCAATTCATGTGCATATATATGAGGTAATATAGTTAGATCTTGACTTGTTTTATAATTAGGAGTTTTTCCATATTCTTAACATGAGAGGGAAAGTATTGCAGAATCAGACAACTTGTTTGGAAAAAATCATTTGGAGAAATCACAAACTAGAATAAGCAACCTAGGAGCCTAAATAATCTATAAGGAATGAGTATCCAAATTTTTTCAATATCTAATATATACACCATTTTCAAGGATGAAATTATTTAAGGGGGGATGTAACACCCAAGAATTTATTGTAGCGGTTAAATATTGTATCATGAAATATTTAACAAATGTAACCTTTAAGTAGCCTTTAGTCAAGACTTATTTGAAAGTTATATTTTATAATTTGAAATTGAACAAACTAATTCCATTTTTTAATTCATTATATAAAAATTATCTTTGTGTATATTTTTTATCTGTTTCTAAAAAGGTTGGTTTTTAGTCAAAAATTATGATTTTCACAAAAATTAAAATTTTTATGACTTTACCGTTATATAAGAATGATCTAAAAGTTTAAAAACCATTTTAAGTAATAAAATATGAATCTAACAAAATTATGCATTTTAAAATATTCTTTGAACTTATAAAACATATGGAAAACATTTTTAGAACTAATTAAAATGTTTCTTTAATATAAAAACCATTTTTCACTCTTTTCATTGAATCATGTATTTTCAAGGGATAATTGGATTTATCTTTCCTTGAAAGCCTCGTAAAATTTATTTATTTTTATAATAAATAAATTTATGTTATTAAAATAATTAACCAAAATAATCTTACATTATATATAAATCTAAATCTTAAAAATTTTATTTCTCTAAAAATGGTTTTTACGTGATTAATTATATTTATTTTAAAATTAACTTTTCACACCATATAGATTTTATTTGATAAAATTATTTTTTAATATTAAATTATAAGTATAAAATTAGGAAAAATGGTCAATATTAATCTTTTTCATTAAAATTAATTACTAAGATTAGAAATTAAGAGCCATGTTAAAAGTAAAAGGGGTAAATTGAGTTTAACCTGGTGTAAAAGTCCTAAAACATTTAAAAAACATGCCTATAATTGAATGTTTGAGATTTTTATCTAACAATACGTGTATTAAATATAATTTTTTTCATTTTTTATCTATTTAACCTTGAATAGTTTCATGGAATTATTGAAAAATGTAAAGGTGTTCCCAAAACTACCCTTTCCTTCACTTATAAAATAGGAACATCTGCACCACTACAAGATACACCTCTAATTTGAATTTATCCTTGAAATTTTGAAAAAAAAATCTACATATAACTATTTCCTAATAATATTATCCCCTATTAACTCATATTTATCCTAATCCCTTCAAATTCAAGGAGACTTCCAAGGAAAAATCAAGTCTCCAACATGAGTATTATCAACTACTTAGTTTTCTTATTAGTTATCTTATTTCAAATTTATTATAGACACACTAATATAATGATATTATTATAATTAATATAATATATTATCAATATAATAATGTTATTATCAAATTTTTATTCATACACTCTATCCATTAAGAAAAACAAAACTGTTGTTCATGTGTTGTGTGGACTACCGCCTCCACGACATTAGGTTTTTTGTTTTCCTTAAAAACCTTAAAAGGTTGGATATAAGGATACTAATAATGGATATATATGATTTTTATAATATCATTAAATTTATGGTTTAAAAAATTTAATAACCTATTAAATATATGACCAAAAAATAATCATCATTAGTTTAATCGTTTAAAATAAGCATAATAAGAGGGTAATATTTTATTCAAATTGTGTTGTGTTTTCATATCCATTAATTATTATTATAATTACTTATAACTATAATATATAACACTAATAAACACTAAATAATATCATTATACTTCTATTACAATGATATTACAACTAAATCATCTCATAATCATCCAATAATCATGGTAGGTTCACATTTGGATCATTTTAAACATCTATATAAACAATACTATACATTTATCTCATGGATGAATATGAGAAATTATTTACTAGTATAATATTATATAAATGTTTAAATATTTTTTTTTTGTTATTTGGATATTATATCAATATCTAATTCAATTATTAAGGAAACACCCTATGTTCATTAAAAATCACCAAAACATTCTTATTGTTGACTTTATCTTCAAGGATAAGGTTTAAAACACCAATTAAAGGAATTTGAAACATAATAATTTATTATAAATCATCCATAATATTATATTTAATTACCTATTAATAACTAAATTTGTAATAATAGTGAATATGAACATCTTTGTTATGGAACTAGTACAAACGATCATAATTATAAACACTAATGTGGAAAATCATAAAAATTCATATAGAGAGTGGCTATTTGTGAATATTATGATTGAAAATGGATATTATTATGGTTTTTAATTAAATAAATAAGATCTATATATTTATTATATAGGATTTTAAATTATGTTCATGGGATTTGGGATAATATTCAAGGGTTTTCCATTTAAAATTCCTCTCCTTGAGACATAATTTTTATTATGCACCTAATTTACTTTATGTGGTGTATATATTAACTATTTGAGATGTTATATAATTAAAGAAATTTATTCATGGTATTTTAAGATCAATTTTAATCCCTATATTCCAATATGTTATTATTTAATTATTTCCCTGTCCATAAGTGGGGGGTTTTCGTCTCAATTTTCATTCTTTGGGACTTAGGTTATAATCATCGCCTATTTTCTTTTGTTTGGTGCATGAATTTATATGGAAAAAAGTTCCCATGTTACTCATTAAATTTAATGGATTTATAAGTTTATAATTTTTTACCTCTCTCATATTATTTTGATTCAAAATTGACCTTTACCATGGTGTAAAATAAACCTAAGTTTTGGTAAATTAAAAGTGTGTGTAATTTTATAACAAGTACATCCTTATTTGGATATTATAAAGTGGATATGGGTGTGGAATATATGAACCTATGGTTAAACACCTCAAAAATGGTTGGTTGATCATTAACTCAATAATCACCTGGATGCATGATGAGTGGGCCTAACACTGGACACGTGGTGAGACACTCCTGGGAGATATGATTTGAAATATTCACACACTCCTAATAAACCATGATGAAGGGTTTTTCCTAAAATTACCTTGGTATCTAACCAATGTAATCTATTAAATAAAATTACTATCTTACATGGATAACCATTCACATTTCAAGTGACCTCTCCACTATATTTTGTTGATAATGGTGCTTCATGTTACTTTGATGATACCCCATGGCTTCCAAGCTTATTAAGAGATGTTCTCCTAGGCATCCACATTATTTTATTTAATGGTAATTATTTGATATATTTATTTCTAATTATATTTATAGTCATGTTTTTTTGGTAATAGGTTCCTTAGGGGAGGGTATAAAAGGTCTAGATGACTCTTATGGTGAATGTATTAAACTTAATCAAGTGACGGGTGGGGCCCAACACTAGATAGACCCTGTATGCATCTATATGTATCATGAGAGGAAAAATATTGGATTTTTGTGTATATATCTTCCCATAATAGGATAATGTATTGACTATAGTCTCGGTGACAAGTAAAGTGTCTTGTCACAAGGCCTTGATATCAATTTTTTGATGTCTGTCATTATGCATTCCATAAATATGAGATCAATGATTATTTTTATCTATGTTTTTATTTATTTTCATGGATATAGTATTCCCTCAGTATAGGTTGATTATATATTCATGTTGTTCATTTATTCTTTCTATATCACTTATTTCATGTTTGTGTTATATAAGTTTTCATTGTATGTTACTCCTTACTGAGAATATGAGCACATCCTTATTTGTTTTATTTTCCTTAAGAAACCTAGAGGAGGACTATATGTGATTTTTAGGGATATAATGGAAATAATATTCATGTTCTATAAATATTTTCATGTTGTATATTAAGTTTTTCAAGTGTAATGTGTGTATGTATCTGGTTTTACAATACTACTAAACTATTTAATCCTTTTTGGACTCCAGTACTTTGTACCAATAATGTAATATAACTATCAGATCTAGAAATTTGGAGTCCAGGATGTTATATTTCTGGTGCTATGGAGTGTTTGGTCACAAAGCCTCTTTATGCTAGTTCAACATGTCACTACCAGGGAAGTGGTATGAATTAATGGGGGTGAAATTCTAAGAAGAAAATAAGAGATGCTCAAAGGAAGAAGGTCATGGACAGAAATTTGTCATATATACCAACACAAAATAGGTTCTATTTCTTGGAAGAAATTTATGGTAGGTCTCATTAGCAGGGTCATTGTGCTAAATAATGTATGAATAATCTTCCAGGATAAATTTTCTCTAATTAGAAATAAAAATAAATTCAGAAAATGAAATAAGTAGATTAGTCACTCATGGTTGAAGTTTCATTGAAAACCTACAAGAAAATTAAGTCATGGATTCTTGATAGTGTTTGTTCCTCTCATATGAAAGGGGACACAAAATTCCTCAAAACTATTGAAGATCATGGAAAAGGGGTAGTGAATTTTGGAAATGATAGTTATCTAAAAAACCTAGGAGTTTGTACATATATAATTTAATACCCAAAAATGAAATCCAAAGATATATTATTTTTTGATGGGATTAAGAATAATTTATTAAGTGTGAACCAACTCTATGATGATGGAAATGAGGTTATATTTAATAAAGAAACATGTGTTATCTAGAACATGAAGGGTGGAAGAATCATCATTAAAGGAAAATAAACAAGTGGTAGTTTGTTTAAAATTATAGATCCTTATAATTCTTGTTATTTGAGTTCTCAAGATGAAATAAATTTATTTTTAATAGGACTTGGATATTTTTTACATATAATTTTTAATAAAGTCTCAATGAATAGTGTGGTGAAATATCATGATCAACTAAAGATAAGTAGATAGATATTATGTTTTTGAAACTTTTTAGAAGGTAAAATGGTTCAGTGTTTTGAAACCAAGATACTTTTTGAATATGTTGAGTATTTGGAAGTTTTTTAGAGAGGAAAATTCTCTAGAAAATGGTATTCATCTAGAGAAGAAAGATTGGAGAAGGTTAAATTGGATGTGATTATTATGTTTTATTTTGTCTTCAATATATAAATCATGTTTAAAATCACATAATATAATGTGAGTTATATATCTTTGTATCTTTTGAGGTTTATTTAAAAAAATGGAGGTGGTCAGGAATGAGTTGATGGAAATCCAGAAATTGGAGTTAAAACAAAAAAATGGTTAAGTCTTGAATTTCATAAGGGTATTCACGCATAAGAGGATCCATAACCATGTATAAAAATTTATGTAAAGGGATACACATGTGATCCCAATGTTAGGGAATCCACCACCACATATGTGGATCTATGTAACGGTATTTGTATCATGTAAGGAGATCCATGTCACATATGGGTATTGATGTAAGAATGGAGTAGACATAAGGGGATTCAAACCAAAGACATTGATGTAAGGGTAACCAGTGTATGGATATCAACATAAGGAAATCCACATAAGGGGATTATCTTTCCTAATTTTTGAACTAAAATTTATAAATTTAATTATTTCAAATAAATAATTAATAGGAAAATGGAAAATATATTTGATCATAGATAAAACATCATAAAATACAATTTTTTATTCAGGAAAGAAATAAAAAGGTTTTCATAAGAATAAATTATTCCTAATATTACTGCTTGTTCATGCTATAATAGGTTCTATGACTCCACAGTGGTCTAGGTGTGATTTTAAAAAATAATAAGAAGAAGTATTAAAAAAAGAGCTTAAAAAATAGTTTGAGGAAGTTATAGGTTTGAATTTATATTTTAAATTTAAATTTAAATGAGATTTGTTGCTTCTTGTTCATGATATATGTTTTGTCATGCATGAATTTTATTGGAGTGATGTGAAATAAATATAAAAATAGATATTTCTCTCTATAGATACTATTGAGAATAATTTTGAGCGAAATATGAAGAAATAGTTGTGAAGATCACACAGTGATAATAAGTAACCTAAAAATGTAACATTTAAAGAATAAGAGGAATAATTAGCACTACAATAACTTGAATGGAATCCCATTTCTATCAAGAACCAACCTGAGTTAACCCCAAACTGGCCACCCGATCTAGCTCATGACATCCTTGAGGCGTGTTCCCGATCACCCTGAGGTGGAGACAAGCACTAAGGGTATCAATGAGAGATGATGGAAATGATTTCACCCAATATAAATAAACAAATGAAAAATAAATATAAAGTATAATCCTAATATAAAATAAAATAAATATAAATAACAACAAAACATAAACTAAAAATTAAAAAAATCTAAACCTGATGACCAAACAGATCTCTGTATGACCCCATGGGTCACTCACCAAACCCAAAACCCAACATCGCTCCATGAAGATAAAAAATAAACAGTAACCAAAACCTAAGGCTAAATATAATAATAAAATTATAGTCGTAAGTATTAAAACTCAATAGGTATACCCAAGTAAAAATATTCCCTATGAATTTCCTTTCAGTAAAATATTCATTTATTTCAAGTTTAAAATACAATATATAAAGATATTTTTTTCATCCATTCAATTTTAAAAAAAACATGGTTCATTTATCTATTTATTTAAAAAAAAATTATAAAAGGAGGAGGCTTGGGAATTTTATAGAGAGAGAGATATATATATAATGGAAAATGTGTTCATACAAAAGGGTGAAAGAGAGTATGAAACATTTTTCAAAACAATATTCTTGAAAACATTCAAAAAGAAAACATTCACTTTTACCAAAGAGACACACCACACTTAGGGAAAATAAGAAATAAAAACATGACGATGGAAATGGGAAATTAGTACTCAAGTAATCATACCAAAAGAGGAACTGATATTATCCTTAGCAGATAAATTAGTATCAGAGAAACATGGAAATACCTAGGAGATTAGGGGAAAATCTATAATATACTAAACTTGATCCATCCTCTCGGCTTTCTAGATGCAATAAAATATCCCTAACACTGAGTCATACCCTACCTAGCCTAACAAAGGGAAAACATCCCCAAAGAAGAAAATTTCCATACTTAGGGGCCACTAGCCAGACCATAATCCAAAAATAGTGTAGCAAGTGATTTTAAAAAATCCTCTATCTATGATAGGTTCCCATGATGTGTTTATATTGGAGGTGATCCAAAGTTAATCAATAAATCAATCATCTATATATAATAAGAATAATCCACCAAATTAATCACACAACCAAGAATCACCCTACGAATCACCCAAAGGAATAATCCCCCTTTCCTTTCATCCATCAATTATCAAGGGAAGTCTCATACCAAAGAACCCACATTTCCTTTATCATGAACAAGGAAAGAGAGAGATATCCCAAGGTGAGTTTTTTAAATAAAACCATTTTCAAATGTTCCAATCGGGCCTCATATATTCTTTGGATGACTGTCATTTATAAAAGAACCAAACATGCCACTTATAAAACTGAAAATCCATTTAGAAACCCATTTTAAGAACCTAAATAACCATTTAGAAATAAAAACACATTTATAAAGTCCAATAGCAATTTTATCAAAAACTTTGTGTATGAAGCTCAAAAAAATCATACAATTAAATTCAAGATAAATTCACATGATTTCATTCCAAATAATTATTATAAATAATACATATCACTATTTATCATAAAAATAAGGTTTTATCATCAAAAAAATCAATGTTTCTTAAATTTAAAGGCCATATAAAAATGGAAACCTACCTCAAACTCGAGGTGCTTTGTTTACAATAGCTCAAAATGGCTTAAAGGAGGTCCAAAGAGGCAAGAACACTCAAAAGGGAACTTAACAAGGAAAAATCCCCAAATTAAAATGAAGGAAACATGAACCCTAGACCAAAGGAACTAATGGATAAGTTGAAACCAATAAGAAATGAAAGAAGAAGGAAGAGGGAGAAAATATGGGGGATTACCTTGAGAAATCACCCCAAAATCTTGAATAAATCACTTGGAATCACCATTTGAATGAGGTGGTAGGTGTGGGGAAGAGGAGGGGAACCTACCTAGGGTTGCATGATCCAAATGGGAGAGTAGGAAGTGTTTTGCGTTAAAAACCAAGAGGATAAAATTTTAAAAAACCATTTTTAATGAACCTAGGAACTATACATGGTTAGGCTACACTACTTAGAAAACCATGTTCCAACCATGCATCTCTTACAAGACTCAACAAAAACCTACGTGGTTTGGCCACATATTTTGGGGAATCATAAAACAATTGTATGGTTTGGTTCTATCAAAAAGTGAAGATCCATATGTACAGTTTAGACTAACCATGCTGAAGCTAAGCACCCTCATCCAAGAACACCCCAATACCTGCACAGTTACTCCTAGGAGCCGCGTAGTTTGAATCTAATTGTGTGCTACTCATACAACCCTAACTGGGGAAGAAAAAAATGAACTAAAAAGGGACTCTACATTAATGTTTCATGATTTTTCCCCTTAACTATGCACATGAACCATGAAACTGAGGAAAAACATCCCAAAAGTCAAAAATTTGATCTGAAATACCCAAGACTCAAGAGAAAATCCAAATAAAAAACTATAAAACCAAATAAAAGTGAAAAATAAAAACTTTGGCATGAAAATTCTTCCCACCATAGTGATTTATTTCCCAAAAAATCCTTAATTTTTCTTATTTAATGGGTAAAAGACAAAGTTCCACACTCTCACATGATTCAACTCTTTAAACTAAAGAATACCCTAACCACCACTAAAACAAAACTTTCACTTTAATCTTAGAACAAACCATTGGACTCAAACCATTTCTCAAATGATGATGAAAATAAAAAACCATAATACAAAAAAAATTACGATCACCATAACCAAAAGGTCTGCTTCAATATCCTAATCTTTTCTAAAGGATAAAGGAAACTCAAGGTCAGACAACTCAGGAGGACAGTGGATAACCATTAGATGCCTTTCCTAGTGGAAAATGAGGAAAATTATAGGGTGGAAATAAGGGTTTACTTTTAATGGATACAGGAGGATATGGTGGACTCCCCACCATATTAGAGTCTTAGTTTGGTACTAAACTAACACCACTAATCATAAACTGATGTACTAAACTAGAATATCTACCCACCATTCTCATATGGAACAAAATTATAGGAACAAGACACATTATGGAATATGCTTCCAAATCCAAGATGATGAAATTTAGAATTTCTAAAAAGGAATTTCCATTATAAAAGGACTTCCCAAAAGATATATAGTATCCTATTTAATTCCAAACAAAAGGAATCACCACAATATACAACCATTACAATGAATTAATCATTTACATAAAAACATTAAATTGAACTCACACCAGTGCCACGTTCATCCAATTGAGCTACTTGATTCTTTGAGGGAGTGGATCTGAATCCACTCTTCTTTTTAGAGACACCCATAAAAAATTTAGAAGATGGACCAGATGTCCACAATCACAAAAAGTCTTCAAAACACTTAGACATGAAGGCTTCATGTGAACCTTATTTCCACATTAATAACATATTAGGGTCATATGCCTGGAATAAGATGATGAAAGATCAAAAGGCCTATTAATTCCACCACTAGTAGAAACAACTTCCAACTAATTCCCCTTATCTTTACTAACACTCCCTTTACCACATCTAGAGACTAAAGTATTATTGTGTACCTTGATCACCCCTACTAACACGGCTTTAACCCAAGCCACTTGCCTCACCACATAGAAAAAAAAGTTCAGACAAAATTTCAATACCCTTAACTAAAGATCAGGAAACATCCCATTCTCAAAATCTCAAGGTTTAGTAGAATTGTCATCTACCAACTCTGAAATATAGGGGACCATATCTAAAAAAACGGACAAAATCCAACACTGATCCATTACCTTGTCGAAGGAAACATATCTCCATCATCTTATCTACCTTCACAGCTTCATATAAGTACTGTCAGATGAAAGAATCCTTGAGTAATTCCTATGAGAGGTATTTTAGAATCTTGGTCCTAATGACTCACTTCCACCACTTCTAGCTCAGACCTTCAAACATAAATTTAGTGAACTAAACTTTCAGAAAATTGGGTAAATAAAGGAAATTGAAGATCCTTTCAATTTTTTCATCCACTCTTTTTTTATAAATGAATCCATCTAACCATAAAAGAGAAGAGTTTTTAGCTTTTGAAAATTAATAATAAATTATTTAGGTTGATCAACTAGAGGGTCCTTTAATAGTAAACCACCCATAGCTACACCTTGAATTTCCATTGAATCTTTGGTAGGGGAATACTCTAAATAAAAAAGAAACAAAAACACAATAAAAAGAAACTCATCATCAAGAAATCATAATAATTAAACACCAAATGAAAAAGTTAAATGACCCAAAAATTCCATAAAACTTTTTAAAAATATCACTAACTACCACTTTTAAAATAAATTTTAAACTTCACACTCTAATTCATTCCATTCTACAAAAATCCCTTGAATTTCATCAAGAAATAAAAACCCTTTTCCCATTAAAACTCATTCTTATTTTAAAATTATTTTCATTTCATCAAAGATAATTTGATTAAAAATTCATTTAACAAAACTTTTCTCAAAGAAAGTTTGAAAACCCATTATTTTTTTCATTTCTAATACCAAAACATCACCATTTGAAATTCAGGTTTTATAATTTAATATCAGGTTTTCAAAAAAAATTAACTATAGGGAAATAACAAAAATAAATTCATATAGGGTACTAGTGAAAATGGGTGACTTGGTTATATGGTTGGTGAGAATATTCCAATCACACCGCTACCATATAGATTCATTCAAGACCGCATTCCTGATCTCACAAAGCTTTCTAGTCCTTGTAAGCTCACAAGAAACCACTGGACCAACTCCCATTTGGTTCCCTAAACATAAAAAACCTATAAAAATCCATACTAATTAATAAAAACAAAAATCATCAACCAAAACCAATAAGTGCCGAGAAAATAATAGAAAATAAAATAAAAATAGAAAACTCAAAACCCAACTTCCCATGGAAACCCAAGGTTCGGCACTCGAAGTGTTGGCCGGACACTTCATCATACCTACACCCAAAGTTCCAAAAATCATACTACTTCTACCTTGAAAACCAAAATAAAAAAGGGTGATCTGAAATATATTTCCTCTAAAGAACTTGGGATTTGATACTATTTTTTGATGAACTAACCTAGGTTGACCCCAAGCTGGTCACTTGATCCAACCAGTGACATCCTTGAGGCGTATTCCCGATCACCCTAGGGTGGAGACAAGCACCAAGGGAATCAATGAGAGATGGTGGAAATGATTTTTCCAAATATAAATAAAAAAATACAACATAAATATAAATGAGCATCCCAATATAAAATAAAATAAATATCAAGAACAATAAAACATAAACTAAAAATAAAACAAAGTCAAACTTGAATACCAAATAGATCTCTGTGTAATCCCATGGGTTACTCACCAAACCCAAAACCCAACATCACTCCACAGTGATAGAAACCAAGAAAGAACCTTCACTAGTGTTTAAAAACAAGAATAGAAGTATAGGAATGAGTATTAAAACTCAATAGGTATGCCCAAGTAAAATTATTCCATGTTAATTTCCTTCAAATAAAAGATTCATTTATTTAAAGTTTGAAATACAATATATAAACATAGGTTTTTCATACATTAAATTTTAAAAACAAAACATGGTCCATTTCCCTCTATTTAAAACATGTTTTTATAAAATGGGGAGTCTTGGGGATTTTATAGAGAGAGAGATAGAATGGAAAAGGTGTTTATGAAAAGGGGTGAAAGTTAGTATGAAAAAAATTTCAAAACAATCTTCATAAAAATATTCAAAAACAAAAAATAACTTTTACCAAAGACCACACCAATGGTGGGGATCATAAGCAATAAAAATATGAATATGGAAATAGGAAATCAGTACTCAAGTAATCATACCAAAAGAGGCTCCTAGATTATCTACCATAGATAAATAATTTTCATAAAAACATGGGAATACCTAGGAGCTTAGGGTAAAAACTAGAACATAATGAACCGGATCCATCCTATTGGTGTGTCTTATGTAATAAAATATCCCTAACACTTGATCATACCCTACTTTTCCTGATCAAGGGGAAAAATCCCCAAATAAGATTGTTTCCATACTAAGGGGCCACTAGCAAGAATGTAATACTAAAATAGTACAGCAATAATTTTCCTAAAATACACTTGTTATGATAGGTTCCCATGATGTGTCTAAGATGGGGGTGATCCAAGTTAATAAAAAAATCAAAAATATATATATAATAATCACAATCCACCAAATGAATCACACAACCAAGATTCACCCCTAAATCACCCCAAGGAATAATCCCCCTTGCTTTCTAACCATCAATTCTCAAGGGAAGTCCCATACGAAGGACCTCCCATTTTCTTTAACATGAAAAAGGAAAGAGATAGAGATCCCAAGGTGAGTTTTCCAAAGAAAATCATTTTTAAAGGTTCCATCTGAGCCTCACATATTATTTGGATGACCACCATTTATAAAAGAATGGAACACACCACTTATAAAACTGAAAATCCATTTACAAACCCATTTGAGGAACTCAAATCAACATTTAGAAAACAAAACACATTTAAAAAGGCCAACCGTGTATTTTATCAAACACTTAGTGTGTGAATATCAAATAAAAAATTTCATACAATTAAATTCAAGATAATTTCACATGATTTAATTCTGAATAATTATTCTAAATAAATTATATCACTATTTATCATCAAAAAATTGTTTGAACATAAATAAATCAATGTTTCTTAAATTTAAAGGATAAATACAAAAGGAAATTTACCTCAAACTCAAGGCGCTTGGTTGACAAGGACTCAAAATGGATTTAAGGAGATCTAAAGAGGCAAGAACACCCAAAAATGACCTTAACAAGAAAAAACCCCAAAATTAAACCAAAGGAAACATGAACCCTAGACCAAAGAAACTAAGGTATAAGTGGAACCTAAGAGAAAATGGAAGAATAAGGAAGAGGGGGAGAGAGGAGGGTATTTCCTTTAGAAATCACCCCAAAATCTTGAAGAAATCACTTGTAATCACCATTAAAAGAAGGTGTTAGGTGTGGGGAAGAGGAGAGGAGATTCCCTAGGGTCACATGATCCAAAATGGGAGAGGATGAGGTGTTTTGGGGTTAAAAACCGAGAGGGGAAATGGTAAAAATCTTTTTTTAATAAACCTGGTCACTATGCACGGTTATTATATATATTTTAGAAAATTGTGTGCCAATCATGCATCCCTTACTGAACTCAAAGGACACCCACATGGTTTGGATGCATAGTTTGGGAAACCATGCACCAACAGTGTAGTTTGGTTATTTCAAAAACTATAGATTCATGCGCATGCTTCTCACACGGTTTGAACTAATCATGATCAACCTATGTGCTCTCAACGAGGAACACCCTAATACCCTCATAGTTACTCCTAAGAGCTATATGGTTTGAATTTAACCATGAGATACCCATGAAACCTTAACTGTGCAAGAACAAAATGAACTGAAAAGGGACACTACATCAAGGGGTCGCACGGTTTCCCCTTAATCGTGAACACAAACCATAAAACAGAGGAAAACAACCCAAAACTCATAAATTTGATCTGAAACACTGAGGAATCAAGTGAAAATCAAATACAAAATGATAAACCAAAATAAAATAAAAAAATAAAAAATAGGGTGTGACAATTCTAGTTTGATACTTTCTAATTATTGAAAAATCAAATAATTTATCATTGTAAATAGTGTAATAAGCCCTCAAACACATTCGAGAGATGTGTAACATGATTAAAATGATATTCTATGCTAACTTTTATTTATATTTTGATACTATTGGATCATATGGTCATGGTGAAATCTAGATCATTCCATGGATTATCCGTTCATTTTGAATGGTGAACCTTGTAAATCTATTATGCCCTTCGTGTGTGTGAGTTTAGAAATGGTCTCATTTCACTTTAATAAGTGGTTAGGGTTATTTTAATAAGGGATGTTAAAAGTAATTTAAATCATTGATTCACCCCCTCCCCCACCTCACTCAGTGATTCTCATTGATCTATGGGTTCCTTTTCAATTTGTATTAGAGTAATTTTTTCTATCATTTTTTATATTCTATTTGAGGTTTGTAGGGTTGGATTTTTCTCCTCAGTTGAAGTTATTTACACTTAATTTCTTGGTTATATAATGTAAAACCCTAATTCGATGAATATTAAGTGGATTCCCACATTTTATGGGATATATTATCATATATAGAAGTACAGGACGTTTCATTTCCTATTATCTATTAGTTATGATGCATTTTGATCTATGAATGATGTATTCCCACCTCATGCTGAGAATGTTTCTGTTATAGAAGTGGATAAGAAGAATTTTGAAAATGATGGGCATTATCATGATTATATATTTTCTTCTCTTTTTGACAATGAATTTCTAAAATTCAATGGAATCAGAATGGAAAAGGGAATCTAGGATAAACTTTATGACATTTATGAAGGTAATAAAAGATTAAAGCAGGAAATGCTAAAAATTTGGATACTAAAATATAAATACTTTAACATGCAAGATGAAAAATGTATAGATAGATTCTTCACAAGGTTGAATAAAATTATTATAAAATTCAGGACTTTGGTGAGAAGTTTGAAGATAAAAAAAGGTTGAGAAGATGTTTCACATCCTACTAGATAGGTTTGATTCTAATGTCTCATACTTTTAATATAAATATACAAAAACACTCCATATTGATGACTTATATAGCATTCTAATTTTCTATAAGATGAGAAAAGATGATTTTTTCAATAAAAAGGTTAATACTAAAAATAAAATAACATTTAAATACTTAAAGAAAGAGAAGTATAAGAAGAAGGTTGATGAAGTTTGAGTTTGTTATTTAGGTTTAGGTTTAAATTTATATATGGATTTGAATCTTGATAAAATGGTGTCTCTTTTTTCTAGAAATGTGAGAAGAGGTGATGGAATGTTCAAGGAAAATATTCCACTGAAATGTTTTATGTGTTAAGAAATTGAACATTTAGCTGAAAACTATCCACTGTTAAAATAATATGGATCTAGGGAATATAAATAATAAATATCAAGAATAAATTTCTAGAAGAAGGAAATAGATACTAATAATTCAATGTTTTCCTCTAAATGGAAATAATTTCTCAAAATTAAAGGAGAGTAATTTCTTATCTAAGTGTTAAAGTGGTGATGGATGTGCTGAAGAATTAAAAGTTGAAGATTTCATTGATATTGAGGAAAATATTATAATTACTAAAGTGAATGAAGAATAATTCACAAGTTATGAGATTAGAAATTCTGGAAGTGAAGAAGAAGAAAATCTGATGGATTTTATTTTAAAGATATAATTAAGTAATTTCTTTCAAAGATCTCAAAATTAGAGATAGTGATTAGAAATAGTAAAGAATTTATCTATGAAGAAGAAAAATAAAAATTATTGAAGTAAATTGATGATCTAAAAAAGATTATTGATGATAAGTAGACTATAAAGATAAATATAGAAGAAAATGTAATGAAGAAATATAAATACCGTGAACATATTCAATAGAAATTGGTTAAATAAGAAGAACTGAATAATTCTAAATCTATATTATATAATTTCATTTTATAGTTTTGAGAATGTTGAAATAATTATGAGGCTTATAAAGACCAAAAAAATCATCCTTTAAAGGTGAAAACAATCCTAGAAAAGTTGTTGGATATTCTAAGAATAAAAAGAAGGTGAAGAAGTCCAAGATTGCAAAAAAAACAAGTAAATGTCATAAATCTATAAATTATGGGAACTCTAACTTTAAGTCAAAAACTGCTACAACTAGTGAATCCAAGGAGGTTGAAAAAAATACCATATTGAAGAATAATTTTTTGGAATTCCATAATAATCTTGGTTTGTAAAAAGGATTCAATTTTTGTGACTCAAAGAAGGTTGCGATATAGGAATCAAATTCTAGATAGCACACTGGTTACACAATAAAGTATGCTTTTTATGGATTATATTGGTAATGTGGGGTATTTGAGCATATATAAAAGATGTTTTGGTTCAATTAACAATGTAACAACATGTCTTGGAGTCTTGGGGTGTATTTTTTAAGAGGATTAGTTCCTCTAAAAAATAAAGCTTAGAAACTAATAATAAATCATAGACATAAATCTTGGAAAATGTTTGAATTTATTGAATAATTATGTAGAAAATGAGACTGGCCTAATCACCATAAAAATGAATTCCTTATCTATAATGCCTCGACCCCAAAATCTCAGAGCTGGTGCATTTTTTATTAAATTGGAATGATTATAAATAATAAAATCTTGAAGGACCAAATAGTTTAGTAGTCTTGAATAAACTAGATACATCAATGGAACCCATTTTACATTGGGAAAATAAAACATAACAAAAGCTAATAAACTTCATCCTTTAAAACTTAATAAACGATCTCTTCTACATAACCCCAGGAAGTAAAACAAATGAAAGGGTAGGATAAAATGCTAATTAATGGTTACACATAATATAAGAATGAAACAATAATAATTTAATCATAGTCAATTGGACATAAATAATATTTCATGGTGAATAACTAAAAAACACATGCCATTAATAAGATGATAATGAAAGTGCATCCATAGATTTTATCATAGTGAAAACCTCATGGAAAGTAATAACTAAATACTGAATAAAGAGAATTCTTATTATTATATGTCATGTATCTATCACATGAACCATTATACTATCGATATGCTTTAAGTATGTGGGTGGGTACCCATATGATTCTGGAAACAAACACAAAGGGTTTGTCACCAATTATTTTGTCTCATGAGACATGTTGATGCATAGAGGGGCTATAGCAGGCCCTTCCCATCACTACAAGTCCAAATAATTATTCATACATATATTTAATTCAAGAAAAATATTCCTTATAAATATCCATATTGAGTAAAGGATATGGAATCATAAATATTTCCCCAGTTAAAAAAACATTCGAAATAAAAACTATATGTAAAATGGTATACAGCTAAGACAATAATCATATCCATGATACAAGAATATGGATATTTCACTGGGGGTCTTTGGCATCAGTTTTTTTTAAACCTATGCTGAAATTAATGACCTCTGGGGGTCATTGGAGTTGGTTTTTTAGAAAACCAACGTCTAAATCTGGCTTCTACATGAGTTTTAACGTCAGTTTTTGATAAAATCATACACGAAAAATATGTTTTCTAAAAAAAATATTTTCCACGTCGGTTTTCAAAAAAACCAACGTAAAAATCTCAAAACTATTAATATTGTAATATAGATCGTTTCCCAAGCTTTGATTTGACTGGTTATGGAGCTAAAACGGACTTACGGATCAAAAGTTATGGTCGCCGTAAGTTTTACCTCTTTATGGGTCGATCGATACAACTTTCTTCAAAGAATAAATGAAAAAAAAATAACCAAAATGTATATTCCAAATGAACAAATAAAATATAATTAATGATTGGAACTAACTTTAATTATTTTATTGGACCATTTGAATCGATATGTTGTTTATCATTATTTCACTTCGTTTTAAGGGAGAACTCACGCGGTAATGAAAATAGTGAGTGATAAAAAAAATTCACAACAACTAATGAATCTTATACAGAATTTTTATTTTTGTATCTCAATTAGAAGAATCATTCATCATCATTATAAAAATAATAAGATTTTTAGTGATAAGGAAAACAATAATAATGAAATTAAATGATGAAAATAAATACCTTGTACAAATCGTCGATTGAAGAATATTTGAAATATTGATTGTATCAAAGATGTCAAAAATGTTGAAAGAAAGAGGATGGGATTTTATATAGTGTAAATGAAAATTTCTACAGCAGTGATTCAATAAAATTTGAGCAGGATTTTGAAAATAGGAACGCGCGTTGGGAAAAAATTGAAATATTGAAGCTGCGTATTGGAAATTTTACTTTTAAAGTCGGTTAAATATATAACCAATGCTAAAAATATTCTCATGTTGGGGTATTAACATCGGTTTTTGAAAAAATGATGAAAAAAAGTGACTTTTAACATCGGTTATTTGTAAAACCGACGCCAAAAAAGGACTTTTAACGTCGATTATTGAAAAAAATCGACGCCAAAAATCAAATCATAAAATCTCCAAATTCCGACGCCCATAACTTTTGAACCGTAAATCTATTTTTTACCCACTACCTGTCAAATTGAATCTTTGGAAACTATATACAACTTTTTTTTGATCTTTTTCATAGGTTATTTGTAAAACTAACACCAAAAAGGGTCTTTTAATGTCGGTTATTGAAAAACAATGACGCCAAAAATCAATTCATATAATCTTCAACTTCCAACATCCATAACTTTTGATCTGTAAGTCTGTTTTCACTCCACGACCTGTCAAATTGAATCTTGGGAAATTATCTAAAACTTTTATTGTGATATTTAGCGTCGGTTTTTTGTAAAACCGACACAAAAAAGGGTCTTTTAACGTCGGTTATTGAAAAAAACCGACGCCAAAAATCAAATCATATAATATCCAACTTCCGACGTCCATAATGTTTGATCCGTAAGTCTGTTTTCACTCTAAGACCTGTCAAATTGAATATTGGGAAATTATCTAAAACTTTTATTTTTATCTTTGGCATATTTTTTTTGTAAAACCAATGCAAAAAACGGTCTTTTAACGTCGGTTATTGAAAAAAACCGACGCCAAAAATCAAATCATATAATCTCCAACTTCCGACGTCCATAAATTTTGATCTATAAGTTCATTTTCACTCCATGAGCTATAAAATTTAAGCTTGGGAAAATATATAAAAAAAAAATTTAATCTTTGGCATCGGTTATTTGAAAAACTGACACCAAAAAGGGCCTTCTAACGTCAGTCTCTTAGAACCGACGTTAAACTACCCACGTTAAAAACAATTTTTCCACTAGTGTTTAATAGAAATATAATTTAAAATTAAAAATTATATCAAATGGTAAGAAGATACAGAACATAAGAATTATTAGGTGGACATTACCAAGTAAGTCTCAATGAAATGGAAATTGAGACAATGTCCCTTACCACATTGTAATCAATCAAATCGTATGATCAAAAATTAATAATTATCAAATGAATCATTGAATATCATGAATATAAATATAATCATGATATTATATATCAAATGGAAGCATACATACACCACATACACGAAATAAGTGGTGATCAATAGAAATATCATGGAAATAAAAGTGAGATGAGAAACCCCTTACCTTATGTCTGAATGTGTTCTTCCTTTGATCTTAATGTCCTAGATAGTCAAATTAAATCCATTAATTAATTAATTACTAACCTTATCTAAATTTATTTTATTTATTATAATTTTATTAGTTTTATTTGTAGTATTTTTTATGAGTTATATGATACAATTTCATCGCTCGGTATCGTTCGTTTCCTTGGTTTTTAGGATCGGTTTACTTGTATACATTTAATGAAGTTTGTGTAAAATGGGTATAATGTAAGAACCCGGTTCTTATTTTAGAGGTACGGGCTTCTTATTTTCCTTTTCCTTAAGTGTTTTTGAGAAAATATGGAAAATGGGGAAAAATCATGAATTTTGGAACTACACGCCGTGTACTTTATCTACACGCTGTGTACTTTTGGTCGTGTAGGGATGAGTACACGGGGCGTGTAGCCATGCCGGCGACGAAGGGTGTAGGAACCGACTACACGCCGTATAGTGGTACCTTACACGCCGTGTAGTCAGTTGGCAGGTTTAAACAGTAAGGCGGTGGCGTCGCCGCCAGCTGGGCGACAGTACACGTCGTGTACTCGAGAGTACATGTCGTGTACTCATGTCGACGGATGAACAGTGTGGTGGTGCCGCCAAATGAACAGTTAAATGAAGGGAGTACACGCCGTGTACTTTGTTTTTTCGGCTTAAAACAGGCAGTAGCCTCCTCATTTGGTAGAGGAGGCACTTGAGCCATTTTGGAGCCAAAGGAGGAGGTCAGATCTTTGAAGATCCATCGGGCGTTCGTCTGGAATCCGATTCGGCTTCGGACAATCTCGTTGGAACCGCACAGGTAAGCCCTCTCCTCTCCTGGTACCGTTCTTGCCAATTCTTCTCCTAACGTAAGTTATTTACGTTTGAATGAGTTTTGTTCTTCATCAGATCTACGCCGTTCTTGGGTTTTTCTGGAGTCGGCGTTCGGGTATAACGTTCGTTGGCATATAAGGTAGGTGGCTTTGTGTTTAGTTTTCCAACTGCTGTGTGTTTTGTGCGTTTTTGTGCCACGGAACCATGTTGGGTGTCGTGTGGCTGAGGCCATTTCTATGTTTAATTACTATAATTGCATAGGTGATTAAACCATGATATTAAAATGCTGGTTGGGATCGTTGCTTGGATCTAGAACCACCCTAAGGGTGTGTTTCTCTGTTTATCTGTTTGGCCAGGATACCCGAGGGTATGCCTTCAAAGTAGTAATTGTAGAATTGACTTGAGATGAATTGCTTGTTACTGCTTGTTTACCTGTTGGGAATGGTCTGGTTACCTATTTAGCCTGAGGGAGTTTTTGTATTTAGCCTGAGGGCGTTGTTGTGATTAGCCTGAGGGCACTACACTATTTAGCCCGAGGGCTGTAGTATTTCGCCTGAGGGAAAACTTTCGTGCCTGAGGGCTTGACTTCTGTGCCTGAGGGTGACACTTCCTACGCCTGAGGGAAATTTCTGTTACGCCTGAGGGATATACCTGCGGGTTGGATTCTGCTTACCTGAGGGTAAGGTTTTGTTTGTCTGAGGACGTGGACTGTTTACCTAGAAATGCACGGTGGTGGTTTCTAATATTTAAATGGATTAAATGGATAATGAAATGTCAATATAACTGGTAATTAGTTACTTTTGAGTACTGCTTACTTTATTGCATATTACTACTGCACACTGTTGTTGCTTGCTTACACACAGTTGGGCACGGGCCTTTGGTGGGTGCCTACTGAGATATATTTCTCACACCCTGTTTGGGTCACGCTTTTCGGCCCAAACAGATTACGTTGCTGCAGGTGTAGATAGGGTCAAGAGTCCCTATACAGGTACTTGACTGTTGTTGAGGAGTAGGAGGGCATGGGACCGAGCCTAGGATCACGATGTCGCTGCCAGCTGTTTTGTTTGTTTTGTTGTACTCTATTTTTTGTTGTACTGTATTGATGTATAATATGTTCTGGCTATTTTCTTAGAACTTGAACATGTAGCATCATCACTTATATACTGTTGGTTATATCCACTGCTGTAGTTATTTTAGTCGTGTATGTTTACTGCTTCCGCTGTTTGTTGTATGTTTATTTTGGTATTCCGCTGCGCTACACTTTGACAAATGAGGGCATAGTTTCCCCACTATCAGACCTGGGCCCTCGCTACTAGTCGGCAGCCTCTGGCGTTTGGGGAAATGCGCTTGAGGTCATGTGGCGAATCGGGCTCGGGGCACCCGTTGCGTGGCACCCGGGTCTGGGATGTTACAAAGTGGTATCAGAGGGGTTCTTTTCTTTGACTTACTATTTGGAGCCGTAGTCAGGGATAGGACGGAACGGTAGTTGGTAATAAGTTGTGCCCGGGCGTAGCTAACCTGTGTACAGGTAAAAGCCATTCTACCTCATATTTTTTCATTCTTTTGATTTTACAATTTTACGGTAGATATGTTTTCACCGTTGGGTGATGCACTTGGATTGTGTTATTCATATTTTATCTGTGGGTTCTATTTAGTTGCAACCCGATGAGATGAGGGTATTTCGTCTCATGCATCATATAGGCACATGCTAGATATCACATGCCATGCATAGTTTCCATGCCATGTAGGTGCATTAGAAATTTGCATGTTGTTGTAATAGTTGTTGTGCTAATAAAGCATGTTGTTGTGATAGTTGCTTGATAAATACCTGCATTGTGATATGGTATGTTTTTTTGAGATTGTTTACAGAATGAATGCCAAACTTCGGTTTTTTTGGGGAGTATGGGCCCCCATTGACCGGAATTTGGTGGATCATTGACTGTTTATTGGTTATAACACAGATAAGATGTCAAACTTTGATTCGTGGGGAGTATGGGCCCCCACGGGTCGGAATTTGACACTTAGGTGTTGTTTTTTAGTATTTTCTGGGTTCCAGGGAAGTTTCTGAGGCATACTGTCTGGAAATCCCATAATACACGCTGTGTAGGACCTCATACACGCCGTGTGTATTCTTCTATTCGGGAAGAAAAATTAACTTTTTGAGTACACGCCGTGTACCCCGAGTACACTCCGTGTAGTCTCTTCCCGTGTCACAAACCGTATGGGCGGCGACACGGGGTAGGGAAGGGCTTGGGTAAAACACGCCGTGTAGTTTTTATGCACATTGTGTAGTGTGACCTGGAGTCCGGTCGTGTAACTAACAACACGGGTCGGTGAACTCCTTGACAGAACATGCCGTGTCAGTTATAGACATGCCGTGTAGTGTGACCTGGGGACTTGGTCGTGTAACTAACAACTCGGGCCGGTGTCACCTTCCCCTAAACACACCGTGTACCTGTGGGACATGCCGTGTAGTCTAGTCCGAGGACAGACCGTGTGGCGTTAGCCATGTGGCTGGGAAACGGGGTGGTGTACACGCCGTGTGAGGGTGTAACACACCGTGTAGTGTAAAGCCGAGTAGTCGGTCGTGTCACAGACGACACGAGCAGTTGGAAAATAACACTGTACACACCGTGTAGATATTATACATGTCGTGTAGTTTTTTTGAACAGAAGTCGTGTGGCTTAGCCGTGTAGAAGGACCCGGGAAGGGGAAGGGAAGTCAAGTACATGCCGTGTAGTCTTGTTTTGCAAATTTTGAAACGCCTTCTTCCTCTTGTTCCTTTGTGGTTCCTTCGTTTCGGTCTTAATAATCTTGAATCTAAGGCGTGATTTTGACCTTGTAGAGTCATGTCGCCTAGAAGACCGCGAGTTGTTCACCAGGAGAGCGGCGACGATTATACTCCGGAGATGGTGGGCCATGGGCTACCAGTTGATCCACCAGTAGAGCTAGATGCGGCACCAACTGTTATACCGGACACAAGCGCGGAGCCGCAGTTCCGTGAAGGCTTATTGCGGTTCATGCAGACCTTTCAGGGAGCACTGTAGGTTGCCACATCTATGGCCGAGCTGACCCGTATCTTTCAGCAGCAGCATCCGCCTACGTTTTCAGGGGACGGCGGACCGCAGGCTACAGATTCTTGGTTGGGGTCAATGCAGACTATTTTTGAGCATCTTGAGATGCCTCCAGGGAGGAGGGTCAAGCTCGCGACTTACATGATGCGTGATTCCTCCAAGAGGTGGTGGGATGTTACCACCCAGTCAGAGCATCACAGGGACATGGTGTGGGAAGATTTTCAGGCAGTCTTCTATGACTTCTTCTTTCCCGAGATGCTGAGGGCAGATAGAGCTCGAGAGTTCATGAATCTGCTGCAGTGTTCTATGTCGGTGATGGACTACTCTGCTTGTTTTACAGAGCTTCAGCGTTTTGCACCTGTGCTGGTGGGTGATGAGACGTTGAGAGCCAGACATTTTGAGGATGGTCTTCGGTATGACATCCAGGAGCTGGTGAATGTTTTCAGGTTGCCTACTGTACACGCGATTGTGAATCAGGAACTGATTACAAAGAGGAACCTGTAGGAATCTAGTGGTGTGAGTCTGGGAAGTTCAGCACCAGTTACTGGTATTATTTCTGCTGGCAAGAGGAAGAGACAGATGGACTTATCTCAGGGCGGTAGTACCAGCCAGGCAGCTTCTTCAGGTGGACCGGTCAGGTGCTACCAGTTTGGCAGAGAGGGGAACAAGATACCACAGTGTCCACGAGACCCAGTGGAGTGTCGAGCTTGCGGTAAGATGGGTCATCTGCAGCACTTTTGCAGGGCATTTCTACCAGTGGCTAGTGAGATGGGTTCTGTGCAGACTCTGCGTGCGGGATCAGGACCAGTGGATTCTTACCAGTCAGGGAACTAGAATACGTCAGGGCGTACAGGTAGAGATGGTGGTCGTGGCCGTGGTAGCCAGACACCAGGATCACAGAGGCAGTAGGGCGGGACAGCTTAGGGTAGCCAGGCTGTGTCGCAGGGTCGCGGCACTGGGCAGGCATATGCAGTGCAACAGACCCAGCAGGAGTAGGATCTCAGACCTTCTACAGTCAGAGGTACTATTCTAGTAGCTTCTGTCTTGTCTTCAGTACTTTTTGATACAGGTGCTACACATAGTTTTATATTTGTACCCGTTGTGGAGATCCTTGGGCTCGGTGTTTCTACTTCTTCTGATATCTTGACGCTAGACACTCCATTGGGGACTAGGACGGCTGGTGTGCGTCAGTGCAAGGAGTTCCCCCTAGAGGTTGGTGGGTGTCACTTCCTTTGGGACCTCTATATCCTGGAGATGACGAGCTATGACGTCATTCTCGGGATGGACTGGTTGGTTCCCTTTCGAGCCTTTGTAGACTGCTATCATCGCAGGTTCTGTTTCACGTCACCAGTGGGCGGGGAGTTTCTATACAAGGGCGAGTGGGATGTTCAGGTGAGTCGAGTCGGACCAGAGCATCATGGATGAGGTGGAGTCACAGCCCAGATTGTGATCTTATATCTGGATGACCAAGGGACTTGTCAGAAGGATTTCCCTTCAGTTGCCAATCGTTTCAGGGATGACTTCCCAGACGACTTTTCAGGTCTACCTCTAGTGCGGGAGGTGGATTTCTCTATTGAGATAGTGTCAGGAGCAGCACCGGTGTCCATTCCTCCTTATATGATGGCCATGCCTAAGTTGCAGGAGCTAAAGAGGTAGTTAGAGGAGTTACAGGCAAAGGGTTTTATCCGACCCAGTACTTCTCCTTGGGGTTCTTCGGTCCTTTTTGCGAAGAAGGCGGATAGTACCCTCAGACTTTGTGTGGATTATCAGAAGCTGAACCAGTTGATGGTTAAGAACTGATATCCCTTGTCGAGGATAGATGATCTGTTTGATCAGCTTCGTGGAGCACGAGTGTTCTCGAAGATTGACTTGAGATCCGGATATCATCAGCTGCGCATTAGACCATCTGATATACCTCTCACAGCTTTTAGGAGTAGGTATGGTCTATATGAGTATACGGTTATGCCGTTCGGACTGACGAATGCGCCAGCAGTTTTCATGGCTCTGATGAATCGTGTGTTCCATCCGTATCTTGATTCATTTGACATCTTGGTGTACTCTTCCACTCGACATGACCATGCCAACCATCTTGAGATCGTATTGAGTACACTGAGAGAGCATTGCCTATATGCTAAGCTCTCGAAGTTCCACTTTTGGATGGACCAGATTCACTTCCTGGGTCATATCATCTCTGAAGAAGGAGTTGCAGTAGACCCAGAGAAGGTAAGAGCAGTAGTATCCTGGGAGCAGCCTAAGAACGTGTTTGAGATACGGAGTTTATTAGGGCTGGCTGGTTACTACAGACGCTTCATACAGGACTTCTCCCGCTTAGCAGCACCGTTGACAGGTCTGACTAAGAAGGTTGTGAAGTTCGTTTGGTCAAAATCTTTCGAAGCAGCTTTTAAGGACCTGAAGGGAAGGTTGACATCAGCACCGATCCTGATACTCCCAAAGTAGGGGAAGAGCTATATAGTTTCCTGTGATTCATCATGGATTGGGCTAGGAGCCGTTTTGATGTAGGGCGACCGAGTTGTTGCGTATGGGTCTCGGCAGTTGAGGCCATATGAGAGGAATTACCCAACACACGATCTCAAGTTGGCTGCAGTTGTTCATGCGTTGCGTTGTTGGAGACATTGCCTGTTGGGAGATCATTTTGTGGTTTTCACCGACCAAAAAAGCCTCAAGTATATCTTTACTCAGCATGACCTGAATCTGAGGCAGAGAAGGTGGTTCAAGTACCTACAGTCCTTCGATTTTGAGCTTGCCTATATACCTGGTAAGGGTAATGCAGTAGCTAATGCACTGAGCAGGAAGACTCAGATACAAGCAGTGCAGGAGGCCAGTGGTGAGTGGAAGCTTATGGATTTGTTCTCTGAGATGCATCTGGAGGTGCATGACAGTCAGGGGAGGACTTATCTTTCCCCGTTAGTTGTGACTTCTACCCTCCTGGATAGAGTGAGGATGAGACAACTATCGGTTTCAGAAGTCCTAGTTCTATGGGAGTCGGTGGCAAGTGAGGACCCTCCTCCCAGTTGGACGATAGGCGATGATGAGTTTTTGAGTTTCCATGGACGTGTATCGGTTCCAGGGGATATACGCGAGGATATGATGTGGGAGTTTCATGCTTCAGCTTAGGCAGTTCATCCCAGGGTTACCAAGATGTACCGTGACTTGAGGCGTCAGTACTGGTGGCCGGGTATGAAGAGAGTGATAGTTGGTTTTGTTACGAGGTGTTCCACCTGTCAGCAGGTGAAGGCAGATCATCAGAGACCAGTTGGGTTGTTACAGTAGTTGCCCATTCTAGAGTGGAAATGGGATGACGTCGCGATGGATTTTGTGACGGGTTTTCCGAGGTCACCTCAAGGCAATGATGTCGTGTGGGTTGTCGTGGAAAGACTCACGAAGGTATCTCACTTCTTGCTGATCAAGGAGACCTTCGGTGTTGACGAGCTCAGAAGGCTGTATATCCGAGAGATTGTACGTCTTCATGGGGTCCCTCGTTCTATCGTTTCAGATGGGTACACCAGCTTTACGTCTCATTTCTGGCAGAGTTTTTAGAGGGCGCTGGGTACACAGGTGCTTCTGAGCACAACATACCACCCTCAGACAGATGGCCAGTTAGAGCGGACGATACAAGTTCTAGAGGACATGCTGAGAGCATGCATCCTAGACTTTGGGGGCTCTTGGGAGAAGCATATACCCTTAGTCGAGTTTTCCTATAACAATAGTTTTCAGGAAACTATTGAGATGGCACCATACGAGGCTTTATATGGTAGGCCATGCCGATCACCTTTGTGCTGGTTAGAGGCAGGTGAGGCAGCTTTACTGGGGTCACATCTCGTACAGGAGACATCTGAGCAGGTCCAGTTGATTCGGAAGCGGATGGCTACCGCGCAGTCTCATCAGAAGTCTTATGCTGATCGTCGCAGACGACCTTTGGAGTTCGTGGTCAGGGATCAGGTTTTATTTCATGTTTCGCCGAGGCTGGGACACAAACGAATCATGAGACAGGGTAAGCTTTCACCGAGGTATGTGGGACCATTTGAGATTCTGGAGAGAGTTGGGCTGGTTTCATATCAGTTGCAGTAACCGCAGCGGTACCGAGCCATGCACGACATCTTCCATGTGTCTCAGTTGCGTCGCTACCATTCAGACCCGTATCACACCTTTCAGTCAGAGGAGGTTGAGCTTTAGCATGATGCATCCTTTGAAGAGCATCCAATCCGTATCGTTGACAAGAGCATGAAGGTTCTCTGAGGCCGGTCAGTTCCTCTCGTACGAGTGCTATGGCAGCATGGCCGAGTGCAGGACGAGACCTGGGAGCAGGAGGCCGACGTATGTGCTCAGTGGCCAGAGTTGTTCTGATCTTTCTCTTCGCCACCCTTGGAAGGGAAATTCGGGGACGAATTGCTATAAGGGGGGGAGTTTATAAGAACCTGGTTCTTATTTTAGAGGTATGGGCTTCTTCTTTTCCTTTTCCTTAAGTGTTTTTGAGAAAATATGGAAAATGGGGAAAAATACTGAATTTTGGAACTACACGCCGTGTACTTTATCCACACGTCGTGTACTTTTGGCTGTGTAGGGATGAGTACACGGGGCATGTATCCATACCGGTGACGAAGGGTGTAGGAACCGACTACACGCCGTGTAGTGGTACCTTACACATTGTGTAGTCAGTCGGCAGGTTTAAACAGTAAGGCGGTGGCATCGCCGCCAGCTGGGTGACAGTACATGCTGTGTACTCGAGAGTACATGCCGTGTACTCATGTCGACGGATGAACAGTGTGGCGGTGCCGCCAAATGAACAGTTAAATGAAGGGAGTACACGTCATGTACTTGGAAGTACACACCGTGTACTTTGTTTTTTCGGCTTAAAATAGGCAGTAGCCTCCTCATTTGGAAGAGGAGGCACTTGAGCCATTTTGGGGCCAAATGAGAAGGCCAGATCTTTGAAGATCCACCGGGCGTTCGTCTAGAATCCGATTCGGCTTCGGACGATCTCGTTGGAACTGCACGGGTAAGCCCTCTCCTCTCCTGGTACCATTCTTGCAAATTCTTCTCCTAACGTAAGTTATTTACGTTTGAATGAGTTTTGTTCTTCCTCAGATCTACGTCATTCTTGGGCGTTTCTGGATTCGGTTTTCGGGTATAGCATTCGTTGGCGTATAAGGTAGGTGGCTTTGTGTTTAGTTTTCCAACTGATGTGTGTTTTGTGTGTTTTTGTGCCACGAACCCATGTTGGGGTGTCATGTGGCTGAGGCCGTTGCTATGTTTAATGCCTAGAATTGCATAGGTGATTAAACCATGATATTAAAATGATGGTTGGGATCGTTGCTTGGATCCGGAACCACCCCTGGGGTGTGTTTCTCTGTTTAGCCGTTTGTCCAGGATACCCGAGGGTATGCCTTCAAAGTAGTAATTGTAGAATTGCCTTGAGAGGAATTGCTTTTTACTATTTGTTTACCTGTTGGGAATGGCCCGGTTACCTATTTAGCCTGAGGGCATTTTTGTATTTAGCCTGAGGGCGTTGTTGTGATTAGCCTGAGGGCACTGCACTATTTAGCCCGAGGGCTGTAGTATTTCGCCTGAGGGAAACCTTTCGTGTCTGAGGGCTTGACTTCTGTGCCTAAGGGCGACACTTCCTACGCCTGAGGGCTATACCTGCGGGTTGGATTCTGCTTACCTGAGGGTAAGGTTTTGTTTGTCTGAGGATGTGGACTGTTTACCTAGAAATGCACGGTGGTGGTTTCTAATATTTAAATGGATTAAATGGATAATGAAATGGCAATATAACTGGTAATTAGTTACTTTTGAGTACTGCTTACTTTATTGCATATTACTACTGCACACTGTTGTTGCTTGCTTACACGCAATTGGGCACGGGCCTTTGGTGGGTGCCTACTGAGATATATTTCTCACACCCTATTTGGGTTACGCTTTTCGGCCCAAAAAGATTATGTTGCTGCAGGTGTAGATAGGGGCAAGAGTCCCTATACAGGTACTTGACTGAAGCTGAGGAGTAGGAGGGCATGGGACCGAGCCTAGGCTCGCGATGCCGCTTCCAGCTGTTTTGCTTGTTTTGTTGTACTCTGTTTTCTACTGTACTGTATTGATGTATAACATGTTCTAGAAGTTTTCTTAGAACTTGAACATGTAGCATCATCACTTATATACTGTTGGTTATATCCATTGCTGTAGTTATTTCAGTCGTGTATGTTTATTGCTTCCGCTGTTTGTTGTATGTTTATTTTGGTATTCCGTTGCGCTACACTTTGACAAATGAGGGCATAGTTTCCCCACTATCAGACCTGGGCCCTCGCTGCTAGTCGGCAGCCTCTGGCGTTTGGGGAAATGCGCTTGAGGTCACATGGCGAACCGGGCTCGGGGCACCCGTTGCGTGGCACCCGGGTCTAGGATGTTACATATAATTATCCAGAATTGGAATTAAATGTTATTAATGAGAATATAGAATTGTAAATTTTTATACATATGATTTGGTTATATGGTATGATGATGAAGCATTGTATAATATGTTAATGATAATAATTTATCTTGATTTAAGCGGCTTTTCAATTACAATGAATTAGTTTTGTTCTATTATTTAGTATCATGTATATATAATGGTTACAAAACATTAAATAAGATATAATATATATTTTATAATCTGTTTCAACCATAAAAATGGTTTCATGACCATCCTTGAAATATAAATTTAATAATTAAACTTTATCGTCCATGAAGGTTATAAATCAGCACCACCCAGACGATGATTTCATTTTTAAAAATAAAAGAGAGAGAGAGAGAGTAAGAAGATTGATGATGTATATTCCATTAACATGATATAATTCCATTATATAGATGATATTGTATTTATAATGATCAATTGGATAGAGGAGGTGAGGAGATAATAATAAATAGAGAAGGAACTCGAAAAGAAAATAAATGGAAAAGGAAGCAGATTTTACCTCTTAGATACTCCTCCTTGAGAATCTCCTTAAGGGGGTTGATTTTGGTCTTTTGGAAAGACCAAGAGATATTAGACATGGGGATAGACTAGGGAAGAGGATTTTGGTAGAAATTTTATAATCTTCAAGTCTTAGAGGTGTGAGGAGAAGAGGGATGAGGGTGGTTTTTATAGTGGAGGAGAGGGGTAATTTCTCATTATTTTATTCATTATTTTATTATTTTTCTCAAGACAAGAAATATTATTGATTATTATGACTAAATGTAGTAATTAGTGCATGTGAGTTAGAAAAAATAGTGTTTACATCATCATAACTTCATCCATGACTCTATAATTCATGTATTAAGCATTTATTGTAAATTATCATATTTTACTATTCACCAAAAATTCAAGTATTTTAGAAAAATCCCAAAAAAATCACCCTAACCATTTTTCAATGTGTAGAATCCAAATAAGAACTCCATTTTATGAAAATAATTTTCTAAATATGAGAATTTAATTTTTAATTAAAATCATTATTTACTCGAAAAATACCAATTTTAAAATTATATCTGATTTTATGACACTTTAAAAAATTAACTAAGCTCGCATAAAATTATCTTACAATCATAAGACATAAAAATATTTACTTATGATTCTATTTTATGAAAATTAATTTTCTTTTGAATAATTATATTAATTATAAAAACGTTTATGTTTTATAAAAATACTAATACTTAATTAATAATTTCTAAAACATTTATTTATTTATACTATGATAAAATTATATAATACTTTCATTTATAAGATGCCTAAATTTTATTTATACACTCATGGGTGTGGTTACTATTCATTTTGAAGATTTACTATTCATAAGGGTCATATTACAATTCATAAAGGTAAATTACTATTCCAAATAGTCAAGTTACTATTCACCAAAAAAAATTAATTTAATCCTATCAGACTCTAAATATCATACTGATCACATCCATCTATGTTTGTTTTTCGAAATTCAAATCACAGAAGTGAAAAATTTTAGTTTAATGGCTAGGTTATAACTATCTTTTTTAGATAATTATAATAACAAAGTGTGTTTTCGTAAAGACTCATTGTTGTGTGTATATAAGCTATCTAATGAATTGAAATTATTTAAGAATAAACATACCATAAAATCTTGGGGTGTCATATTAATAGTGAATATATTCATAACGTAATTCAGTATTTATCAAAATAATTATAATAGTCTATATATATTGTTATTATTCATTTAAAATATTTAATTAAACTATATTTTGATAAAAATGAATTTTTAATAAAAATAATCAAATATATATATTCATATTAAAATATTCTTTTATAAAAAATAATACTGTAAAATAGTATTTATTTTTATAAAATTAATTTAAAATTAATTTGAAAGGTATAAATTTGAAACATAATTATTTATAAGTATTATTATTAATTAAAACACTTAATTTTAAATTATTATTTTTCATAAATTAATGTATTTAAAATTATAAAACAAATTACTGGGGTGTTACATTATTCCCCCCTCAACAGAATTGCATCCTCTCGATTCATTCATCAGACTAAAAAAATCTGAATTTTCATCTTCAGAATTAAGAAAAACTAGGACCGCTAAACTTCTAGACTCTACAATTTAGATGAAAATATCTAATATTCAATTTTGTCTAGATCTTTTCTCTGATAACCATGTTTATGCATAGCTAATATCATAATCATAAACATGGTTTCTATTTACTTTTAAATACTTCATAATGGTTTGTAAGAAAAATGTGAATTATCCTAAGTATATCCTCCGGGAGTGTCAAACTAGGTGCGCAATAAGGCCAGTTGTCATGTACCATGTTACCATGAGTTAGACACAGAACACCTTATTGGAGTTGTTACTCCTAGGTACATCCGTTCCAGAACCACGTACACTTGTAGTATCTAGATAGAGATGTCTTTCTATGAAGACCCACATAATATCTACCTTACCAAAATTCTAGGGTGTTCCCCTATTCTTATACTCAAAGTATATCTTAGGGCTATGTTCCTTAAACTATGTTTTCTAAATCCAGTTCTCAAGGTTTCTACTAAAATTCCTTTGATACCATTTGTAACACCCTGAACCCAAAAACCCAGAGTCGGTGCATTGTTTTATTACATTGGAATAATTACAAGGAATCAAATCCTGAAGGACTAATCATTTTATTAGTATTGAAGAAACTAGATACATACATGGAACCCATTTTACATTGGGAAAAGAAAACATAACAAAATCTAATAAACTGCATCCTTTAAAACTCAATAAATGATCTCTTCTTCATAACCTAGGGAAGGAAAACAAATCAAAGGGTGAGATAAAATGCTCAGTAAAGGTTACATATAGTGTAATCATGAAACAATAATAATTGAATCATTTTCAATTATACATAAACAATATGTCATGGTGAATAATTGAAAAACACATGCCATCAATAAGTTGAGAATGAAAGTACATCCATAGATTTTGTCATAGTGAAAACCTCAAGGAAAGTAATAACTGAATACTGAATAAAGATAATGTTTATTTTTGGACATCATGTATCTAGCACATGAACCATCATACCATCAAGATGGTTTAAGTATGTGGTTGGTTACCCATTTGATTCTATTTGGAAACAAACATGAAGGGTTTGTCGCCAACTCTTTTGTCTCATGAGACCTATCGATACATCAAGAGGCTATAGAAGGACCTTACTATTATTTTAAGTCAAAATCATTCTTCATACATAGATTTAATTCAAGAAAAATATGCCTTATAAATATCTGTATTGAGTAGAGGATACAAAATCATCAATATTTCCCCAGTTAAAACAACATTCAAAATAAACACCGTATGTAAAATGGTATACGGACAAGACAATAATCATATCCATGATAAAAGAATATAGATATTTAATAGAAATATAATTTCAAATTAAAATTGATCTCAAATGGGTAGTAGATATAGCACATAATAATTATTAGGTGCACATTACCAAGTAAGTCTCAATGAAATAGAAATTGAGACAAAGTCCTTTACCGCATTATAATCAATCGAATCGTATGAAAAAAAAATAATAATTATCAAATAAATCATTTAATATCATTAATATAAATATAATCATGATATTTTATATCAAATTGAAGAATAAATACACCACATATAAAAAAAATAAGTGGAAAAAAATGGAAATATCATGGAAATAAAAGTGAGATCAGAAACCCCTTACCTTATGTTTGAATGTGTTCTTCCCTTGATCTTAATGTCTTGGATAGTCAAATTAAATCCATTAATTAATTAATTAATAACCTTATCTATATGTATTTTATTTATTATAATTCTATTAAGTTCATTTATAGTCTTTTTTAAGAGTTGTATGATACAATTTTATTGCTCGGGATCGTTTGTTTCCTTGGTTTTCATGATCGGTTTACTTGTATACATTTAATGAAGTTCATGTAAAATGGGTATAATTATATAGAATTGTAATTACACTTTATTAATGAGTATATATAATTTTAAATGTTTATACATATCATTTGGTTATATGGTATGATTATGAATCATTAGATTACATGTTAATGATAATCGTTTATCTTGATTTAAGCGGTTTTTCGATTATAGCAAACTAGTTTTGTTCTATTATTTAATATCATTTATATATAATGTTTCTATAAAATTACATAATATATAATGAATATTTTATAATCTAGTTCAACCATAAAAATGGTTTCATGACCAGCCTTGAAATATAAATTGAAGAACGAAAGTTTTTCATCCATGAAGGTTGTAAATCAGCACCTCTAAGATGATGATTTCGTTTTATAAGTAAAAGAGAGAGAGAGTAAGGATATTGATGGTGTATCTTAAATTAACATGATATAATTACATTATATAGATGATAATGGATTTATCATGATCATTTGGTCTAGGATGTGAGGAGAGAATAATAAATAAAGAAGGAACTGAAAAAGAAAATAAAAGGAAAAGGAAGGGGATTTTACCTCTTGGATACTCCTCCTTGAGAATCTCTTTAAGGGGATTGATTTTGGTATTTTGGAAAGACCAAGATCTCATGGACGTGGGGAGAGACTAGTGAATATTATTTGGGTATAACTTTGACAAGCTTCAAGGCGTATAGGTGTGAGTAGAAGAGGGGGTGAGGGTGATTTTTACAGTGGAGGAGAGGGGTAATTTCTCATTATTTTATTCATTATTTTATTATTTTTCTCAAGATAAGAAGTAGTATTGATTCTTGTGACTAAATATAGTAATAAGTTAATTTTAGTTCGAACCAATGGTTCTTACATCATCCAAACACCATCCATGACTCTAAAATTTATTTATTTAGCATTTATCATAAATTATCATATTTTACTATTCACCAAAAATTCAAGTATTTTTACAAAACCCCAAAAATTAAACCTAACCATTTTTAGATGTGTAGAATCTAAAAATGAACTCCATTTTATTGAAATAATTTTCTAAATATGATCAATTTAATTTTTAATTAAAATCATTATTTACTCAAAAAATACCAATTTTAAAATTATATCTGATTTTATGACACTTTGAAAAATTAACTAAGGTCTCATAAAATTATCTTATAATCATAAGACATAAAAATATTCACTTATTATTATATTATATGAAAATTAATTTTATTTTTAATAATTATATTAATTATAAAAACATATATGTTTTATAAAAATACTAATACTTAATTAATAATTTCTACAACATTTATTTATTTATACTATGATATAATTATATAATAATTACATTTATACACTCATGATTGAGGTTACTGTTCATTTGGTTTATTTACTATTAATAAGGGTCATATTACTATTCATAAGGGTACATTACTATTCCAAATGATCAAGTTACTATTCACCAAAAAATTAAGTTGATCCTATTAGACTCTAAATATCATATTGATAGTAATCATGTATGCCCATTTTTCAAAATTCAAATCACAGAAGTGGAAAAATTAAGTTTAATGGCTAGGTTATAACTATCTTTCTTAAATAATTATAATAACAAAGTTTTGTTTCATAGAGACTCAGTGTTGTGTACATATAAGCTATCTAATGAATGGAAATTATTTAAGAAAAAATATACAATAAAATCTTAGGGTGTCATATTAATAGTGAATTTATTTGTAACATAATTCAATATTAATCAAAATAATTATAATAGTAAATATATATATTGTTCTTATTCATTTAAAATATTTAATTAAATAATATTTAGATAAAAATAAATTTTTTAATAAAAATAATCAAATACATATATTCATATTAAATTATTCTTTTACAAAAAATAATATTGTAAAATAATATTTGTTTTTAGAACATTAATTTAAAATTGATTTGAAAGCTATAAATTTGAAATATAATTATTTATAAGTATTATTATTAATTAAAACACTTAATTTTAAATTATTGTTTTTCATAACTTAATGTATTTAAAATTATAAAACAAATTACTGGGGTGTTACATCATCCTTTTACCAGCCTATAAAAATATGAGTTGTAATACTAAACATCTACATAATAAGAATAATATAAAAGGAAAAGAGAAATATTTGGTTGTCAAAGTGTCTTTTAAAGCATCAAAAGGGTTTAATCCATGGATTATGGATAGAAAGTGTTTCTCTCACATGACTAGATATTTATAACTACTATAATGTGTTTAAAAGTTAAAATAAGCCTCAGAGACATTTATAAATGATGGGTAACTCAAAATAAAAGGTGTTGGATTGGTTATTATTGGGAAAGATCAATTAAAATCCAAGAATAATCTATTTATGAAAGACTAAATCATAATATGCTTAGTGTGTCCCGGTTATGTGATAAAAGAAATAAATTGGTCTTTAAAAGGATCCATTTGTGGTGAAGATATAGAATGATAGATGTTTTTTAAAAGAGGACAATATAAAAGAGGTTATATGTTGCAGGTTGGTAATACTGAAAATTCTTCTAAACGTACATTTTTCCCAAACCTTGTCTATTATGAAAGTTTATTGGAAAAATATTTGTACTAATATACTCTATAACCAAATTAATAAAACAGTTTATAAAGAATAATATATACCTTATTAAATCATACACAATGAAAATAAGAAAACTTGAGGAAAAAAGTATAAAAAATAGTACAAAATTTTATAAATAACTTAAAAACTTAAAAAAACCTTTAAAAGAAAGGTCTTCACTTTAACCTCAAGTGATAAGAAAGTCTCTTAACCTGACTTTAGGTATCCATGAATTAACCTATCATAATGCATGTCTTACAATCCTAGGAATTCCTTGGTCATAATGATCATAAAAGGATCTATTTCCCTATCTCTAGGAACCCTTGATCAATCTAATCAGACTAACTCTATATCTCTATCACTGAGATACCTTGATCAACCATATCAGGAAAACAATAAATGCACTAAAGAAATATTAAATCATTTACAATGTTAACCTCACAAATTATTATTTAAGAAAACTCTCTAAATATTTCAAATGAAGTTCTCTTAGTAACAAGATGTTACAATACTTCAGTGGTAAATTTAGATCATTTTTAATCAACTCTTATCCCTTGAGGTTGTGGTCTTATTTATAGACATTCTTTAAATGGTCATATTCTGAACTTCTCAGGATCATTTGAAATGGTATTGGATAAACTTCTTGGTGTATCAACACAGAAGCGCTATATCTGATGTTCATTCAATGTTGCACCATTACAATGCTATGAATATTCCATGTGGTAGAAATTATAGGTCTTCATTTGATATATTTTGTATGTCTTTATCCAATAGGCTTTGTAAATTTTTATCTAGTATAAATTGTATGTATCCATCTGATAGAGTATATCTGATGGAATTTATAAGCCTTGTATTTGATATACTTTGTATATGTCTATATGATGTACTTTGTACATGTATTTATGATGTACTTGATACTCATCCATCTAATAAAACTTGTTTTCTCCATCTGGTAAAACTTAATATCTTCCTACAAAAAACTTGATAACTTGGTAAAGATAAATATTATAAAAATTAAAACATATAAATAGTGAATTGTGATTTTCAAAATAAGGTTTGAAATAGATCTTTTGACTCAACAATCTTCCCATTTTTGAAAATCACAATACACGTCATTTAAGAGAAAATTTTAAAAGTAAAAATTTTAAAAAACTCACTCCCCTTACTTATATAACTATTGAGTGCACTAATTTATCCCACTATATGGTTTTTGAAAATAATTTTTAAGGTAAGAGTATTAGTATAAATAATTTCCTTAAATGTTACAAATATACTCTACAAAACAATTTGTAAGGAGTAAACAAGTATTTAATAAAACATATCATTCATTAAAAAAGAAATTCATCCAAATATTTTAAGGGAAAATTATTATAAACATCAATATTTTCAATAAAAAATAATATTTCTTACATGAATTATTTTCAATAGCCTTCAACTTCATTAGATCACTTTAAGTATTCTCCATGTCATCCTCTTTGGACTCAATTTTTTCTACCTTTTCTTTGAGAAACTATAACTTCTTATTCTATTGAGAATCTCCAATTATTGTTGTATAGAAAGGGACTCGATATAATTAGTTACTATTGAACAATATTTAACTTCATTGTTGATAATATTGTCATACTTTGAAACTATTTTTGTTGCCTTCTTGATCCTTATAGCTATATCATTAAAAAACTTTATATCTTCTTTGGTATGATTCATCCACCAAGTAATGCTCTTAGGATTTATAAAATTTATCAAAGATTTTACTTTGAGATATTTAAGTTCTTCCTCATTCTAAATAATAGTTTTAGATATTTTTTTAAGGGGGATTAAACCTTTAATGATATAAACTTTTCCATGAATATATTTGCATCAAGCTTGGATATCATGAAATATTTCCATTATTCCTTCATGTAACTTGATTACTTTGTTAAAGTAATTCATTTTCATCTTGGTCCATTTTTATCCAGTACTCAGGGAAAAGTTAGTGGAATCACTAGAAACTTATGGTAGAATATATTCTCTAACTGTTAGAGGTGGAAGATTTTATCTTTAAAAAAACTTTGATTAAGAGATTTCTAAAACATCCAATTCTTCATCAGACTGAGTACATTCGAATGATTTAGCTATTGATTCTTGTATCACATTTTCTAAATAATATTATTTATCTTCACTAAGATACAACTCTTCCTATATAGATTGGGATAATAAATAATTTGATGTATGAGTTGAAAATTATTCAATATCAAAATACCTTTTTAAAGCTTTAACAACTTCTTCTTTCTTTCTTAAAACATTTCTCTTCCCTGGTACTCTAGATGGTTATTTGGGATAAAAAACTTCATTAACTTATTTTTTTTTCAAATTCTTTCTCAATAACTTGATAATTACCTTAATCACTACCTTTATCATCACCTTGATCAAAAAAACTTTCTTACCCTTGTCCTTTGTAATGGAAAATGGATTTATCTCAGGAGTAACAATCACATATTTTTTATATAAAGCATAAAGAGGATTAAAAGATAAACTAGTAATGAACATAGAAACCTATTGTTCCTTCTCTATATTAATGTACTAAGAAGATTCAACCTGATTATAAAAATTTTCAGTCTTATCTACTACTTCATAAGCTAACTCTATTTTCCTTAGAAAATCTATGTCTGCTTTAGCTTTTATTTCTTTCACATCTCATTTATTTTTTCTTTCCTCCTCTTTAAAATTATCAAAAACTTGTTCCTTAGAGTATTTTTCCTTAGAAAGATCCATCCCAAAACTTAGATCTCCTTTTTTATTCTCATTATTCTTCTTCATAAACTCATAATAAACCTCATTGGATATTATATCTATTTTCTTCCTTGGAAACTCAGAGTATTTTTAAAACGATTCACCAGTTTTCCACCTTTCAAGAACATTTTTCTTAATCACCTTGAGTTCTTTAGCATAAGAAATTTTTTTTCCTTATCTATGAAAACTTTCTTGGTTGGAAAATATATTATCTGCATCTTTTTAATTGTTTCATAACCAAAATAATATACTTTTTATTGAATAGGAACAACTTCATTCTTGATATTCTGATCTTCCATAAACTTCACCAAAACTTTGTTGATAAACTTCAGGTATAGAAGAATTGTGTGGTTTATTGTCCATATCTTGATAGATTGTATATAGTTCCACATAAACCTCACTAGAATAAACTTTTTCATATTGAAAATGAAATCCAAAACATAGATATCCTGAACTTTCAATGTATCTATATCCCCTTTCCTTGGTATGAGATAATTTTGAATCAGTAAGGATAAAATTCATGTTCTTATTTCAAGATGAGATAACTTTATTACCTTCTCACTTTAAGAAAATAGAGATTTCTCAACTATATATATTTTAAAAGAACTAATCTTATCAAGTAACTTGTGGGTTATAAAATAAGATTCACCTTACAAAGGTATTTACACTATATTAGTAACCTTATTAATGTTCAAACATTAAGGTTTTCCAAAAAAAATTTAAGGAAATGTTATTTAAGTTGTCCACCTCATTAAAATGTGATCTCGTATAAAATTCTAACACAATTCTTGGGTAGTGTAATCGAAATAATCTTTTTATAAAAATCTTAATTCCCATATTTGAAATATAAGAGCTGATTTCATAAGGTAACCATACCTCTCGAACCAACTTCAATCTATCAATCTTTCCTTAACTACTTCTATAGTATAAAAATCATCAAAGGATTCCATAAAGATAAATAAGCTAAACTTTAGGAGAAGTGTACAAACTACAAAACTGAATAGAAGGAATATAATCCAATTGTAAAGATCTCTCCTTAAATTTAGATAGTGAGGAAAAATATTTGAGCCTATCCTCTTATATATAGGCATGGAGAGTGGTGTTTCAACTTCCACCAAATCTAAAAGAAAAGATTAGATCTCAAAAGATGATGACATAAAAGGTTTAATAAATTATAGATTTTTGAGCTCTTGAAGTTTTGAAATGTTTTTTTAAAAGTTTTAAAGTGTAACGAAAAAATATCATTCCAATATAACTTTAAAATTTGTAAAAAAAAATTAAAAAAAATCTTTTAAAAATATTATAGAGTAAAGAGAAGGTTATTTATAAGAGATTTTGTAAAATGGAGTTCCTTATAAAAAAAATTTCAGTGAATTTAAATTATTAACTGCATGATAAAGAGTTAGATAAATAGATTCATTCTAATAAAACTCAGAAAAAACCTCATTACAATGAAACTTAAAAGTTTATATAATATATATGTATAGAGATTTAAAAAAAATAAGAAAAACAAAGAAAGGATGAAAAATTAAGGAAAATGCCATCTCCCTTTCTTAAGGAGTTTTTCACTATAAAAATATAGGTGAAACAATAAGTGGATACATGATCATATTATGTTGATCATACCAAGATTCTATTTAATGTATTCAAATATATCAAAATATACTCATTTTATAAAAATATTAGTAAGTTGATCTTATGTTCTAATAAACTGTAGAAAAATATCTCCTTTTGTGTGTGATCCTAAAGGAAATGTTGTCTTATATATATGTATTTATATTTTGATTGATTTTCTAGGTTATTTGAAAAAAGATATGGAACTTTTATTATCAAATAAAATTATATCATTACTAAAACTCATGCCAAATTCAGTGAATGTGGGTTGCGATCATAAAACTTAAGCAAAGAAACTTCCAACTACTATATATTTAGCTTTATTAGTGGAAAGTTCTATTGAGTATTTTTTTTCTTACAAGACTAAGAAATAATATTATCCTAAAAAATGACATCTTCTAGGTGTACTTTTCCTATTCATTTTATATCTACTAAAGTTATCATCTGAAAAAAAAGTCAAAATCATTTCCAAAAGAATAAAATAATCCAAGATCTGAAATTCATTTAAGATAAAAAAAAATTAAAATCTTTAAGATATGATTATTTTATATTTTCTTGAAACTTGCACATAATCTTTAGAAAACATTAGGTCTGGTCGACTAGTTGTAAGATACAATAAACTTCCAATCATCCCTCTAAAAAAAATTTGATCAACTAGTTTCCTAGATTCATCAATATCTAAATTTCTTGAGGTTTTGATAGGATTACTTATAATTTTATAATTACCATAAAAAATATTTTAATTAAATATCTTATATAATTTTGTTGAGATAATAACTTCTATTCCATTTTTTGAGAAATTTGAAAACCAAGGGAAAAAGTTAGTTATCCCATCATACTCATTTCAAAATCATATTTCATAAGCTCCATGAAGGAATTGGAAATAGATTTTTGTTTTGAACTAAATATAATGTCATCGACATAAATTTTAACAATGATGGTATCTTTAAAAACTTTCTTAATAAAATTTTTAGACCATCAACTCCCTTAAAAAATTGAATTAAAAAATAGGTAATTCTGTCAAAATAGGCTCTTGGAGCCTTTTAAGTCTATAAAGTGCCTTATAAAGTTTAAAAACATGATTTTGAGTTTTTTTTATTTTAAAAATTATGTGGTTTTTCTATATAAACTTTCTATTATACATATTTATTAAGAAAATAACACTTCGCATCCATTTGATATAGAGTAAAATTTAAGTATGTTGTAAAGGATAGAAGTATATGAATAGATTCAAGTCTTGCAACTGGAGAAAAGGTTTATTCAAAATATATGCCTTCTTATTGATTATAACCCTTAGTAAAAAGACTTACCTTATATATTAAAACGATTCCATTTTAATCATATTTATTATAGAATTCCCATTTTACTCCAATCACATGAAATTTTTAGTTCATTCTACCAAAGTCTAAACTTTATTCCTCTTAAAATCATTGAGTTTATCCTATATTACCCTTATCCAATATTTATCACCAAAATCCTCATTATATGTTTTAGGTTTGAACTGAGATAAGAATGCAAATTTTTCACATTCATTTCTTAAGGAACAACAAGTTTTGACTAGTTAATCTAAATCTTCAATGATATTATCTATGGGATGATTTCTTAAGACCATATGATTTATTATTTTTTTTAAATGTTGTTCTTCAACAATAGATTGAACTTCTTCTAGAGGTAAAACTTCTAAAAATGTTTCTCCAGTTGTTCTTTAATATAAATAATTTTCCAATATGGGTTAAAAATCAGTTTTAAAAATATAATCTGAATATATGGTTTTAGGATGTTTAAAAACAAAAAGATTTATTTCATCAAACATAACATGAACTATTTCCACAATGGTATTTTTATGTTTGTTAAAGACAAAATAAGGCTTACTAGTTGTAGAATAGCTAAGAAAAATTCCTTTATCGTCTTTTGAGTCAAATTTATATAAATTATCCTTAGTATTCAAGATGAATACTTTACATCCAAAAACTATGAAGTAATAATGTTTAAGAATTCTTCTTATCCACAAACCATAAGAAGTTTTATTAAGAAATAGTCTGAGTAAAACTCAATATATAGTATAGAAAGAAGTATTAACATATTCAACCCAAAATGTTTATCAATTGAGTATTCACTCAACATGGTTCTAGTAATCTTCTAAATAATTCTATTTCCTTGTTAAACTACTCCATTTTTTAGTAGTTATAGGAGATTAAAATTTGTGTGTAATAAATTTCTTACTAAAAAGGTTTCAAAGTCAAAGTTTTCAAACTGACCACCATAATCACTATGAATAGTAACCAAAGGTATGATTTTATCATTTTTAACATGAGATAGAAATTTTTTAAAACAAGAAAAAAGATCTTTAGAATTTTTAGATAGAAAATAAACCCATGTATATCTAGTCTAATCATAAACCAGGACATATAAATATAATTTTCCTTAATATTTACAATCTATGTTAGACAAAATAAACCTATGTGTGCTAAATTTAAATATTTAAAAGTTGATACTTCACTAATATATTTAAATATTGAATTATGTTTCTTTCTATATTGATAAGGATCACATAAGTTTGTAGAATTTATCTTATGTTCTGGTAGATCTCATAAAATCATTTTCATAGAAAGTATAGCTAAATTTATTACATTGTAGTGTCCTAATATTCAATGATACAACTAAGATTGATCTTCTATCACACTTAGGCAAGGTAGATCTTGGTTTTTACATTCTTCTAAGTTAAGGGTGTAAACATTATGATTCTTATTGGTAGAAAGAATAAATTTACCTTCTGAACTTTGAATAGTACATTTATCACTCTTGAAGTTCACAAGATGACCTTCATCACATAATTTTCTTATTCTGATGATATTTCACTTAAGTACTATCACATACAACATGTAACGACCCAAAGTTTCATTAATGGAAAATCCCTATTGATCCAGTTAAATGTATCTTTATAAAAAATGTTTTTATTAGATGTCAAATTCTTTGGTTTTATGATAAGAGTTGTGACCGTTACTTTTATAGCCGTTGAAAAATGATCAAATGATTAGTATAAATATAAGGCTTTAACGAACCCAATTTTACTCAGACAAAGGAAGCGATGGCCTCATCTAGTAGAATTTCCCCATACGAAGCCCATTTGTCGGAGCTCGGAAAAGAGGTGGCATCCTTGGGCTTCGCCCTTGACCAAGCCCAAGCTGAGCTTCATTATGTCAAGCTCGAACGTGACCGTCTACGAGAAAATTGGAAGTTGATAGAGATTACCACTCGAGCGATGTTATCCGAGCCGCCCCAAGAGTCTGTCACCATCGCACACCTTACCCTTAGGTCTTATGCGGCTATTTTAAGGGGTTATGTAACAAATAAGTAGTACTATGTTCATGTACATTATTTTTTTTGTATATAATAATGAATATAATTTCTAGTCATTTTTGATACATTGTAAATAGTTTTTAAAGTACAAATGGTGTTTTTCGTTATTATTTAATTAAGAATTCAATTTTATTAAATTAATGGATTTTTGAATTAAATATTATTTTAATAAAATATTATTATAAATATTAAATTAATTTTTATTAAATATAAATGAACTTATAATTTTATGAATTCAATTAAAAAATTTATTAAGGTTTGAAAGTCATTTCTGTCAAAACCCGTGAATTTTCGATAAATGTTGGTTTTTATTTTAAAAGTGAAAATTAACATATTTAGAAATTTTTTTAGATAAAATAAATGTCATTTCTGGAATCAGGACGTCGAAATTATCCAACGGTGAATTTTTCATGTTTTTCTGAGACAGTCAAATTTTTGGGTAAAAATTAAATACCGTTTAAATATATAATGTGTTTTATGACATCATAATGACCCAATGGTGATGTAATAAAATACCATAATCCTTATGTTCGAACAATATATGTTTTATCATTAAAATAATGTGATTTTGGGTTTGTTTGACTTACTTTTCAAAGAATTAATGGACCCCTCAAGACATATTCAACACTTTGCCTTTTTAAATTAATTTCCATGGGAGTGTGACTCACCTCCACATAAGAAACCTTATTATTTTAAGAAGTTCGGACTTGGGCCTTATAAAATATTGTTTTCCTCTTCCCTTTTTTAAAAACCATGGGCAAAAACCATGGGATGGTTTGTGTTTTGGATTAATTTAATGTAAGGGGACCCAAACCTAAATAATAAAGAATTCCCTCACCTTTCCTATATAAACCCACCCAAGATCCCACTTCCTCCTCACTAAAATCCCTTGGAGTTCATCCAAACTCTACCCTACTCTCTCTATAATCCTTACAAGGTGCCCCAAGCTCCCAAGAAGCCTCTCACAAGCATCTCTCTAGCCTTTGGAAGCACACTTCCAAGTAAGGGTTTTTTCTTCCTTTCTCATTTTTTTCAATTTTCTTTAAATTTTATTTCCCTTTTAATTTCAATTATGAATATTGGGGTATGGTTTCGCACCTCCCCCATACTGCCCTATTATTGTTTGAATTATGGGAGACCCCTTTCTCTCTCATTAAATGCCTCTCATGTACACCCGTTACTATGCCGAAATTCCGAAAGGAACTTATCTCTCCTCTTTTACATTCAAGCAATACTTTTGTATCATGAATCTAAATTCCATTACAATTGTTGGGAGATGTATCTATATGACCTCCTTACTGTCCATTACATGTAAATATTATGAGGAACCCCTTTCTCTCTCATTAAATTCCCCCCATGTACACCTGTTACTATGCCGAAATTCCGAAAGGAACTTCTCTCGCCTCTTTTACATTCAAGCAATAATTTTGTATCATGAATCCAAATTCCATTACAATTGTTCAGAAATGTATCTATATGAGCTCCTTACTTTCCATTACATGTAAATATGATGAGGAACCTCTTTCTCTCTCATCAACCTTTTTTATGAATTCTTATGTCACGCCGTTACGCTGCCGAAATCACACCGATTTTCTAAGTCAATGTCATTGTGTAGTGAATACCATGCCCATTTCTCCATCAAGGGTATTCACCTTTATGCACATGTACATATTTATTGTAAAGTTTCATGTATTAATTCCACATTCCTTTATTGTGGAATAAATGATTATGTTTTATGAATCCATGTTTTATGATCCATGTGGCGCACTTATGCATGAAATGAAATGTTTAAGAAGGGTGTGCCCTTATAGCGCTCCAATGCATTGGGTAAAGTATAGTATCATGATACATCATGTGAAATGAGTGTTGATTCATGATAATTCAAGTGCAAATAGGGTTTACTCGTGCTTCATGTGCAATGAGGGTTTACTCATGCTCCATGTGCAATGAGCCTTGGCTCATGCTAATTCAATGTTAAGTGTTGTTGTCACATTTCCATGTTATGATTATCATGCTTTATCATGCCTTTATGTTCATGTTTATCTTATTCTCTATTTAAATTCCTGTTGCCTAACATGTATTGTACTCCACATTTTATTCCATGTGTACTCCCTTACTGGGCTTTATAGCTCACCCTTTTCTTATGCATGTCCTTAGGTTATCCCATGCAATGCTAAGTACGAGGGAATGTAGTGGTCATGTAAAGGAAGTTTTCAATAAAGATGTTGTATTTCATGTTTTAAGTTTTTATGTAATGATCCTAAGCCCCAAAGACACTAAAACTCTCAATATTCTTTGTTTAATCAAGTGAAGTTTTATGTAATAAAGCATGTTTAAGTTGTAATAAAAAGCAGGGTTGTCATACAACACATTGGAAATTAATTTTTTTACAACAAATTCAATGTCACGAGTACCATAGATTTCTCCTTGAGCATTGTATCCAAAATTCACCTTCCCACATTTCATCTTTATTGTCTTCTAGAAGAACTTTTTGTTACTATTCATATATCTGGAGAAACCACTATCCATAAACTATATATTTTGGCTGTTGGAACTCAACCTTTCTCCCTGAAATAAAAACTTTATGATTTTAGTACTCATACTTTCGTAGTTCTAGAATTATTAGAAAATAGGAATTTTAGAATACACATCTACTCAACTTTCTTTTGTTGAAAAGCTACCAATTATTTAGAGATATAAGATTCATGAAATCTAAATGATTGAAATATATTTAAAGAATATTTATTTTTCCAGTGTATGCATTTTTTACATTTTGTACAAAAGGATTCACTCTTAGGAATAAATTAGTTAGACTAAAAATGAGGTATTTTTGAAGTAAAACTCAATGTAGAAGTACTTCTATGTGGTCTCAAATATCTGTATAGGTTATCAAAAAATTTATTCCTACAAGTAAATTTGAAAAAATTATTTTCAGACAATATATCTCAAAATTTATTTTTATTACTAGATTCTTATCATCTTCAGTTTATCTAGAATTTAATTTTTTATCTAAATCTATATTAAGATTAGAAATATCTAAAGTGGTTTCATAAATTCTAGAATTAACTTTAAAAATTTCTTATGTATCACAATCATAGTCTTTCATAACTTTATTATTATTTTTCTCCTAAAAAGTAACATATCAAGTCATCTCCTCAAAACTAGGCATATTATCCTCATTATCAGATGTAATAATATTTTATTCTCAAGAAAAATTTGAAGTATATTCATCATTAGAATTAGGATAATTATCATTTAAGGTTATATTAGTAAGGTGATAAGTTGATACCTTTTCTATGTATCATTGATTAATATTTGGAATTCTAGTTTAAAACCCCATTACTTTCTAATTGTCACTACCTTCATCTGAAGTACTTTCTAAATAAGAATCTCCATCACTAGAACTCCACATATATAAATATTTGAAATGATTTTTCCCTTTATTATTATATATTTTCTTTGATATTCTATATTTATTCTTTAACTTTATAAAATATGGTCTAATATTATTAGGTTTCTTACACTCATAAAAAATAATTTCATAATTTTCTTTCTTATCACCTCTATATTTATTATTTTTATTTTAATTATAATGAATGTATTTCTTTACAACAATTTCATTCATCCTCTTATCTAGTTGAGTGATTTCATTATCACTTTATTATAAGGAACTAGTATCTAATTCAACATTAACTTTATTCTTAGATTTAAAATATTTAGAAACCTTATCATAATATTTAACTTTCTTAGTTGTAGTTGTAGATGTTGAAACAGAAGAAGCACCATTATTTTTCTTATCCTTCTTGGCATCTCTTTTCAACCTAATCTTGTATTTAATGAGAGTTACAATAAGATCATATAATATTAACTTGTTTGGAATCTTATTATCATATATTATTGTACACTTAGATTCTTATTCCTTAGGTATAATCTAAATAATCTTTTCTATCAACTATTATTCATATAATACTTTCTCTTCAAGATATTGTAATATATTAAAAATAGTCATGAACCTTTGATGAATTTGAGAAATAGATTCACTTGGTAAGAAATAAATATCTTTATAATATAAACAAAATATATCTCTTATAATTTCTAAAACCATAGATGTTCTAAAATGAGTAACTTTGAGCTCTCTCCAAATATTATTAGTTATTTCACATGAGGAAATCTGACTGTATATATTTATTTTCATGGAATATAACAAAGTAAATCTAACATGTTAGTTCAATTGATATTCTAATTTTTCTTCTCTACTAAAGGTTATAACTTCCTTATCAAGAATTTTATAATTTCCGATCATCAAAACAAATTTGACAACCCCTGTATTAATAACAAAGGTCTTCATTCGATCTCTCTGATATCCATAGTCAAGACCATCAAATATTGTTATTCTTATGGGATTAAGATTTAACAAGGTACCTAGTAATAAAAATACTATTAAAAAGTAAAAATAATCTTCTCACAGTCATTGTAAAAAAGATATATGTAAATACCTACTCCGATACAAAATTTTAGATCGAAAGAGTATTCAAAGAACTAAAATAGGGGGTCAATTTTAGTTTATAAAAATTTAAAAATACAATGTTAGAAAAACTTGTTTATTAAGAAAATATATTGAAAAAATATTTGAACCAATATATTTTATAATTAGAGTAAGAATACAGTTTATACAGAAAAATGTATACTTTCTTAAATCATGTATAGTGGAAATAAGAAAACTTATAGAAACAAGTATAACAAAGTAGTTCAAAAATTTATGAAGAAATTAAAAAAATTATAGAACCTTTACAAAGAAAGGTCTTCACTTTAACCTCAACTGATAAGGAAGTATCTTAACCTGAATTTAGGTATCCATGACTTAACCTTTTATAAGGTCTATCTTCTAAGCCTAGGAATCCCTCAAATGGAACTATCAGAAAAAGTACTATTTCTCTATCCCTGGGAACCCTTGATCAAACTGATTAGACTAAATATATCTCTCTATCCCTAGGATCCCTTTGTAATGACTCGTACCCCCGAGATCATGTCGTGACTACCCCAATTCCTCCTTCCATAGGCCAGGGGCTGGTGACTAGCACCGAAAAGGCATAACCCAAAAAGGGAAGGCATTTCCTTTCAACCTGTACCCATACACACAGCCCATACTATAGAAAGTAATCTGAAACTGGAACCAAAAATAAGTACAAGTTATACAGAAAGTAAAATGGGTCGGAATACAAGCCCAACTGAAAAGAAAGTATAGAAAAATAATTACAAGCTCTGGAGGTCGTCTGCCAAGGATCCTACCTAAAGTGTAGGTACAGCTCACTATTGGATGTTACTGCATCACATCACGTCTATCGATCCACCTCTGAGCACCGTCTATCCCTGGCTCCCTAAACTCCTAATAAAAGTTGTATGTCGTCTGCACAAGACACAACAGGTGCAGGAGAAGTCTGTGTAGGGGTGAGTATAACAATACTCAGTAAGGACCCTAAGACCAACTCGGGTCTCATAGAAATCCATAAAGGAAAATACCACAAATCAAGATCTCAAAGTAAAACACAAAGCAAAAGACACAGCTCACGCCAGGTATAACTTAAGTATAGAAGTAAAGATGATTATTCATAAAGAGAGATCATCGTATTTTATTAAGAGGCTCTGTTGCTGATCTATGAAGTGTTGCTCTACTGCTGATCCATGAAGGGTTTATCTACTACTGATCCATGATGGGTCGCTCAACGGATGATCCATGAAGTGTTGTGCTATTGTTGATCCATGAATTGTCTCTCTCATGCTGATCCACGGAGGTTCTCTCTCATGTTGATCCATGAAGGTTCATTCCATTTGTGGTCCATGAAGGGTCGCTCCATTGTTGATCCACAAAGGTTCTCTCTTCATTCTTCATGTCACAGCTAGACATTGGATTCCCGACCACACTTGATTCTAGGAGGATCTTCTCCTCAAGCCATCAATCGTACCTCAACTGCTAGGAAGTCCCACATAGAGAAACCCAAAGGACCATATCATTGTAAGGGTCCCAAACCAATAGACGGTGCGTCGAACGGATGCCCAGTATGTAATATATGACCCTTTTTATAAAAAGCACCCAGTTGAATTCAGGTCCGATCTGACTCGGCCATATGCCACAGATGGTGCGTCGATCGGACACACGGTCTGAAAGATTCAACACTTTCTGTAAATGGGAGTCAGTTGCATCTTGGCCCAGTCCGAAAAAGTATTCCAAAAGGACCGCCTCATCGCAAGGGTCCCAACTCCACTGATGGTGCATCAATCGAACGCCCAGTTTGAGAGATATAGGCATTTTTGTAAAAAGGGTCAGTTGCGTCCAGGACCAGTCTGACAGGTTTGGACAAACCCGGCTTAGGGTCTCGAATGACTCGACCTATCTGTCTGGTTCATTGGGCCTCGCTGGACCTGGCCTAGGATGGCCATGGGTCTAGTCTGTCGAGTCACCCAGTGACCCGATTTTATCCGGCCCGACCCGCTCTGGCGGGTTGGTCTCTTTTTCCAACCTGGTCCAAATAACGGCCTATGCGGCCCGGTTTTAACGTGTCATCCCAGTTTGCTAAAATGGACTGGCTCAAGGAACTGACTAGGTTGCTCGGGCGGCCCAGTCCAATTGGCCCGGCCTAGACTGGCTTGGTCGGTCTGGCTGGGGGCGCGTACACTCGGTTCAGCTGGGGGCACATGCAGTCGGTCCAGCTGGGGGCGCATGTAGTCGGTCAACCCAGTTGTCCCTCCTATCTGCATGCAGCCCGCATGAGCGGACCGCTCTTCTCACGTGGTGTCATGTTAGCACCACGGCCGACAGGCTGTGGCACGCCATGGGGTGTGCCGCATCCTCCAGAATGGTCGGTGATGGTTGGCCTCTGTCCTCCGCACACGGCACCCGAGTGGCACCGCATCCTACCTACGGTCGCCGCCACAACATTGGTGGTGTCGCGTTGGTGGCTTCTTCCACGGGCCACTAGGTCTGGGTCTGCTCTGGTGGTCCGATATCTGATCTATCTGCACCCTTGGCCTTCTCGGGTCTCTTCCATCACTGCAACGACCTTGGGGCCACATTTTCGTTGTCTTGGGGTTTTGGTTATGAAGAACACAAGAACACCTAATTACTGAGGGATCTGGGCCTTGTTCGTGTTATCATGATCCCTCCGCATTAAATTTACAATAGATATCAATGGGTTTTCATAATTCTAACATAGATTTCAAATCCCAAAACTCCCCACAATCATCAATTCCCAACCCACAAGAATGACCAAGCCTCGGGTCGACCTATTCGTTGGTTGATCTGCATTCGTCGTTTGGAAAGAAGAACGGGGGGAAATGAAAACACCAAGGTAACCCCTACCTAGATTTTGGATCTGTCATTAAAGAAGGAGGGTGATCTAAGTCATTGTTGATCTGTGATCTACTATCGTTCGTCTTCGTTTGTCGATCCATGATCTACTAGCATTCACCACTGCTCTTCAATCCCCGAATCCAATCTCATTATCCATGAGTGTTCGTTGACATCAAAGAGAGATATATAGAGAGAGAGAGATTCTCCTCGCCAGAGGTTTTCCCAGTGTTGTTTGTCAACCCAAGGTCTCTAATTAATCATAGGTGGGAGACACGTTGAGCGTCGCCACGCTAATTTAATAAGAGATTCATTAATGAGTCAGTGTCTCCTCGTTGTTTCACCATAGTGCTGATCGGCCGCTGCATCGCAGTGAAACCATTTGAATAAAATAAACTTAAAAATATTTTAAGTTTATTTTAACTTTTTCTTTAGAAAGTCCAAAATTTATCTTTTTCAGTTGAACCACACGGTCGATGTTAGGACATTCCTAGGTGAATCCCAGCGTTCTGAAATCAACGGTGCACTCGGATTTTCAATCCAGACACTAGTTCAAAAGATAGAAAAACCTTCTCACATGATTACTGAACATACTTTAAATAAAGTTTAAAAATATGTTCCAACCTCTCTGGGCCTCAGAATCACGTGTTGTCTTAGAGCCTGGTTCTGAAATAATCTCATTCAAATGAAAAATATATATATGTGGAATTTTTTGGGGTATTACATTCTCCCCACCTTAGGGATTTACATCCCCAAAATCCAAACAAGGCTAAACAAAAAGAAAGGGGTACTGAGCATACATCTCAGCCTCTTGCTCCCATGTGCTCTCCTAGAAATTCTCATGGTACCAATAAACACGCACCATTAGAATCGACCGTCCATGAATTATCCTCTCATAACAATCCTCTATCTCCACCAAGTACTCCGTGAAAGTCGTCCTATCATCAATCTCCATCTCCCCATTGAGGGGAGACCTGTAGGAATACGTGGTCCCCCTTTTAGAACTCTAAAGGTTTTTTTTGCCTATCTACATAGGACTTCTGTCAGCTCTATGTAGTCACCACCCACTCTCATATGACCCACACCTTCTCAGTGGTATCATGTATCATCTATGGACCCATGAGTGCTGACTCCCCTGGGTCTGTCCATCATAGCGGTGATCGGCACGGTTATCTATAAAGTGCCTTGAACAGTGTCATACCGATGGAGGAGTGGTAGCTGTGTTGTATGAAAACTCCACCAGTGGTAGGTGTTCCTCCCAACTACGACCAAAATCCAGGACATAGGCATGAAGCATGTCCTACAAGGTCTGAATGGCTCATTCAGTCTGACCATCTGTCTGTGGTAGAAAAGTTTTTCTCAACACAGTTGAGTCACAAAATCCTCCTAAAATCCCTTCCACAATCAGGGTGCAAAGCATGCATCATGATCTGATACTATCATATATGGGACTCTATAGAGTCAAACTATCTCTTTCTCGTAGAGGCATCCCAATCCCTCTACTAAACCCAGGTCCTAAAAGGGTAGGAAGTGGTCCGACTTGGTGATTCATTCGACGGTCACCCTGATGGTATTGTGCCTTTTGTATGTACGTGGTAAGACCGTCACAAAGTACATCAATACCCCACCCCACTTCCACTAGGTTACCTTGAAGGGTTGTGTAAAACCTACTTGAACTTGGTGCTTCGCCTTAACTTACTGACAAGTGAGGCATCTCAAGACAAAATCTGTCACTACCTTCTTTATCCCCGGCCACCAGTACTAACGTCGAAGGTCCTGGTACATCATTGCCACACCTGGATGTACCACCAAAGGGGATGTATGGAAATCCCTCAACACCTCCTCCCACAACATCACTGGTACTACGATATTCCCACTATAAAAGATGATGTGCTCTCCACCTTTCGAATATCCATCAAGAGCATGCCCTATGGATATCTAAGCATGTGTAGTCTCGCAACTGGCATTTCTGAGTTGTGCCTCCCTGACTTTCTGTAAGAGTGGAGGGGAAACTACCATCGTCTGAAGAAAAGTTGTCACCTACCACTCCATAAATGATATATGAATCAAGGAAAACTAAAATAAGGCCTCATTTAGTAACTGTGAACTCGATCTCATACTGAGAGCATCTGCAACTACATTACCCTTCCTAGGAGTATATAATATCATGAAGTCATATTCCTGGAGAAACTCCTGCCATCGCCACTATCTCAGATCCTGATCCTTCTGAGAAAAGATATACTCCATACTCTTGTATTCTGAGTATACGATGGAACACTTTCCCATCAGGTAGTGTCGCCACATCCTCAGTACAAAGACCACTACTGATAACTCTAGTTCATGAGTCGCATGGTTCTGATCATGTGGTATCAGTTGTTGTGATCCATAAGAAATCACTACATCACCCTGCATCAAGATATAACCTAGTATGGTTCCTAATGCATCATAGTATACCACGTAGTCGATGCCCTCCTCTAGAAACCTCAAGATGGGAGCACTGGTCAATCTCTGCCTCAGCTGCTGGAAGCTCTACTAGCATCTCTCTGTCCACACGAAGGTTTTTCCCTTCTTTATAAAAGCTATCATAGGTGTTTCTACTTTGGAGAAGTCGAGTATGAATCTCTGATAGTAGCCTACCAACCCAAGGAAACTCCACACGTCGGTAACACTCTTGGGTGGCTCCTGAGCAAGAACTGCCTTGATCTTCACTAGATCTACTGAAAATCCATCCACTGAGATGACATGTCCAAGAAAATGGACCTTTGATATCTAGAACTCACACTTTTAGAGCTTACCATAAAGCTAGTTCTCTCAAAGTGTGTCTAAAACTATCCTCAGGTGCATCATGTGATCCTCCTCGGATGCGAATACACCAAGATGTCATCAATGAAGACCACTATAAACTAGTATAATTATTTCTAGAATATCATGTTCATTAGTCCCATGCACACTGTTGGGGTGTTCGTCACACCAAACAGCATCACTAAGTTGTCCTCATGTTCTTCCATCACAATAGGAAACCGTGGACTCGTCTCATCAACTGCACTGAGGGTCATGCTAGCCAACTGAAGAGTGATCGGTTGCACCCTCCAATGTGTGAGTCCATCCTGCACTGCTCCATTTTCCTTCTCACTGACAAAGGAAAAAGGGTTCCCATCTCTGCTGTTACACCGCACTATATTCCTAAAACAATAAATCTGAGCATGAGTCGTGGTATTCCATAACAAGAATGATGTCGTAAGGCCTCGACGCAACTACTAGGATATCCCAGTCAAATATCTCACCTCCTAGAGTAAGTTCACATTGTCAGAACCAGTGTGTGATCATTGAATCCCCCCTGTGGGAGTCTCTAATCGTAAGGATCAAGCCAACGGATCGATCAGAATCTCCGAGCTCCGAACAAGGTCTGTGGAAAGGAAAGAGTGATTGGAACCTGTGTATATAAGAACTAGAGCTAAGGGGGAGTAGACATGGATCGTACCTCTAATCATCTCTAGAGCACCATGATCGTTGGCCTCCATCGTCTGAAGTTGTCTCGCCCCTGTCCACCTACTCACGGTACTCGTGGTGGACTGCCTGGGGGTGTTGGTGGTAGTACCTCGTACCTCCTCCCACCGTCTACTGCTCTGCCTGCTTCCCTTCCATGTACACCTCTCTACAGACCTCCCTATTAGAGCCTCTGCCTCAGTGACCCCTCGACCATTTGATGGTTGTCTATACGGCAGTTCGGGCAGTCTCGAGCTAAGTGTCCATGCCTGCTACACAAGAAGCACAAGCTGCCCCTCTGCTAGTATCCACTACTTGTAGGGCCTCTCACTGTTGATCTGGTATCATGGGGTCATCCTCTATAGTTTAAATCTCCACCATCTCCCTACTGCACCCTGTATAAGGCTAGTGGTTAGAACTGTCATCTGGTCTGTAGGTGTCATCACCAGGCAGAAAAATCGTGTCACCACCTCCATCCAATCCTTATCTACCTGAGGATCTATCTTGTCTCGAAACATCAGAGTTCTCTACCTCTAAAACTCATGAAACATGATCAATTTTTATGAACTACTGGAAAAGATGGTAGAAACTGTTGCTCTACAGGTGGTGGTGCCTCTAGTACACCACTTGGAGGTGCTATCTCTAAAACTGGTCCTTGCACCGATAGCTCATCGCTCGGTGGACCATCATCGTGATCTCTCACTAGAATCCTAGCTGGCTGTCTATGTAGAGTAATCCTGATAGAATTTAAGATGGACCACGGTCATTTAAGTTATACCTGGTGAGCTGACTCAAAGAGATCAAAAAGAAAAACATTTCCAAAACACATGAAACTAGTGATTTCGTGTAGTGAGTCGAAAAAAAAATTAGGGTCTTGGTGTATGGATATGTAGGCCGCCGTACCAACATTGGACTCCCTGGCCTAAAATCCAAACTCAAAACACTTAACACTTTTTCCTCTTTAAAAATACAGACTCTTAGTTCTTCTAGTAGAACTTACCGCCCTCTAATACCACTTTGTAACAACCCGCCCCCATGGCCCATGTTGTGACTACCCCAAGCCCACCTTTTATAGGCCAAGGGATGGTTACTAGCACTGAAATGAATTCTTATAACACCTTATGTTTTATAAATTAATTGTGAATTTTGACTTTCATTGATAAAATTCTTGAAAATTATTGTTAATGTGTTAAAGTGTTATTTGGAAAAAAAAATTGAAACAAAGAATGGTCTCAAATGTGATATTCATTGTTAAATATTTTGAAATATGTTTTATATATGATTAAAATTAAAAATATATTTTTTATATGACATGTATATTTTCTTTAAAATTTTAAATGGGGAGTTTCATTTTAAATTATCTTTTGTGGAATTAAAAATATATTTTGAATATTAGTTTCCAAAATTATTAATATATTTCAATTGGATTTAAATATTCTTAACTAGAAATATATTTTTGAAATTATTTTTAAATTTTTTAAAATAATTAAATATTTTTTAAATATAATTTTTTTATTTTTTTACTTAGTTAAAGGATATTTGTTGAGGTAGATGTTTCTTTGGGATGAATTCACATTGTGCTAAATGCAATGATATAGGATCTTCCATTGAAGATGGGTTGGACCACCTATGTTGATCATTGTTTCATAAATCATCCACCCCATTGTTCATTGTATCATTTATACATTTAGAAGAAGATATAAACATAAAGGGGGATGTCTGTTGGGCAAAAATCCCTCAAGGTAACATTGCAGCATTTTTGGGTTGATTGTGTTTGTTGACAAAGCAGGTTTCCATGGAGAATTGTCGAGTTCCCGAGAATTTGTTGACATTCCATGTTGACAAAGAACTTTGATAAAGGAAAGGATGATCTGGAGGCGGTACAAAAGAGCAGTACAAGGTGGCGCCGTTTTCCAGTGTTTGCCAAATTTTTGGGCCTGAAAATCGCCAATGGAAAATGGAGTGATATGTTGTTGGCAAAGGTTGAGGAGAGAGAAATGAAGGAGGTGTGCGGAAAAATCAAGCGTGGCGCGCAAAAATAGAGGGTTGCGCGAAATCTTGAAGTGTGGCGCGCAAAACAGCGGGTTGCGCGAAATTGTATTTCGCGCAAAAGATGTTTCAAGGCCGAAAGCTTGAAAAACGGTAAAGGCATGAGGCGCGCGCGATTTTGGAGGCGTGCGCGGAAAATTGAAGTGGCGCGCGAAATAGCGGATGAAGTATTTCGCGCAAGAGGTGTTACGAGGTCTGAAGCTCGTAAAATGGCAAAGGCATGAGGTGCGCGAAATTATGGAGCAGTGCGCGGAAAATGTTTGTGCGTGGAAGATCAAAGCGGATTACGCGCTCAAGGAGGGTTTTTCGCGCGGGGTCGATGTTGCCTATAAATATGAAGTGACCCTCCTCCATTCAGCAGAGTTCAAGACATAGAAAATACCTGAGCTCTGGTGCGCGAAATTGAAGTTTGAAAGGGTGTTGCGCGTAAGCTTAAAGTTTGCGCGTAAAGTCAGATTGCGCGAAAAGCAAAGGCTGCGCAGAAAGTTTGAGTTGGCGCGTAAAAGGAAGGTTGCGCGAAAAGTGGATTTCGCGCAAAGGCCGTGAATTGCGCGCAAGGCAGTTTCCAGGCTGCGCGTAAAATTTGTAGGTTGCGCGAAAAAGGAATTTCGCGCAAAGCATAGAAATTGCGCGCAAGGCACCGTAAGGGTTGCGCGTAAAAATTGAGGTTGCCCGGTACATCCGGTGCAAAGTGAGATTCATCTGCGGGTGAAAGTTGGACTTCATCAGAGCATCTACATACAGAGGAAGATGCATTCCTTCATGAAAATGAAGAGACCTACAGGTCTATAAACTGTGATTGGATTCCCTTCCAAGAGCAGTGAGCTTAGGAAGAGGAAGAAGGTGATCCTCTCCACCGGCAGTGAGCCAGAGAGAGAGAAACAGGGAGTGACCCTTGGGAAAGCAGTGAGCTGACCCTAAACATTGTAAAGGCAGTGAGCCTGGGCATAGAAGTGATCTAGCCCGAACCTTGTAATCCACAGCTAGTGAAGATTAGTGGAATTTGGTACGACCGGCAACCTGTCGGCGTATGCTCCTTGGACGTAGCCCTTAGCGGTGAACCAAGTAAAATTGCTGTGTCCTGTGATTGCTTTACTTTCTGTTTATATCGTGCAACAGGGAAAAGAGAGAAGAGTGTTTTGCTTAACAGCGAAACAAGATCAGAACGGGCATTAATTTTTAATTAGTCATACCCTGATTCACCCCCCCTCTCAGGGTATCCAGCCTAGTGGACCTAACAAGTGGTATCAGAGGGAAGGTTAACCGTTGGTCTTCTCTCAATGGAGGTCACTAATCATAGAGGGATTCCGATCTTCGATGGATGTAATTTTCAGATATGGAAGAATCGAATGCAACACTATTTCCGATCTCTGGGAATGGATGTGTTTTCAGCAGCTATGCATGGTATCACAGCTGATATTACTAGTGGTGCATTATCAGAAGCTGAGCACAAAGAGTTGGATGCTGATTCCAAAGCAATAAACGCCTTAGGTGGAGCCCTCTCTAATCCCATTTATACAAAGGTGATGTCATGCAAAACGTCACATGCCATGTGGGAAAAACTTTTGAATATTTATGAAGGGGATACCAAAGTCAGAGAGGCAAAGCTGCAAGTGTTGTGGAACAAGTATGAAGATCTCAAAATGAACCCGAATGAGTCCGTTGATGCATTCTTTGACAGGGTAAATGCTGTGGTAGAAGACATGCGGGGTCTTGGAGAAATTATCGAAGACATTAAAATCGTAAAGCGCATCTTGAGAAAGCTTCCACCTCGGTTCAATCCGAAAGTTTCTGTGTTGGAAGATAAAGATCCGAAAGAGCTAACATTGGATAACCTACATAGCACTCTCGTTGCATATGAAATGAGAAATGATGACAACGATGCTGTGGAAAAGGGGAAATCCAAAGAAGTGGCATTTAAGGCCATGAAGAGGCTCACTATTGAAGATTCTCAGGAGGAAGAAGAGTCAGATGAGGTGATGTCATTCCTTTCTTCAAATCTGCAAAGAGGAAAAGGAAAGTTTAAAGGGAAACTTCCACTAGCATGCTTCCGATGCGGAAAGGTTGGTCATCTTGCTGCAAGATGCCCCAAAAAGTTTCAAGAAGAAAGCGATGAAGATGAAGTTAAGACTCCCATAAAAAAATCTTCAGCCTATGTGAAAGGGAAGAAGCAGTTCAAGAGAAATTTCTTTAAGAAGAAGAATCTTCTTTCCCAAGAAATTGACAGTTCAGCTGAGTCTGAGGGTGAAGAAGTTGAAGAGATAGAAAACTGCAAAGATCATGGTCAAAATGCGATGGTGGCTGTTGCTAGTAGTGATCTAGAAAAGAAAGAAACCGAAACTGATGAAGAAGAAGAACAAATTGAAGGGAGAGTTGACATGGAAGCTGAATTAGAAGCAGCTCTTGAAGAGATAGATGTTTGGCGAGCAAAAACAAAGAAAGCCAACAAGATAGTACGTGATGCCAAACTCTACATGCAACAACAAGAAGAAGAGAAGTCTGAGCTTGAGAAAGAAATTGAGAATCTTAAGTCTTCCAGGCCAGAGCGCACAGAAAAGGTTGATGAGCATAAGCTCAAGATTGAAGAGCAGAAAAGGGAGATCGATTGCTTGAGTCGAAAAGTGAAGGATCACGTCAAGCGTATTGAAGAGCTTGAAGAGGAAGTTGTCGGTCTGCGAAAAAAGGTTAAAGACCAGGAAAAACCGTTGAATCCCAACACATTCTTGGGAAATCAGGTCGTTACGAAGACGGAAAAGAAGAAAGAAGAGCCTATTAGTTCAGCAGGAAAGAAGCAGCAATTGAACTCATATGTTAAGGCTGATTCACGACTTAATCAGAAACAAAAATCTGCGGCAGTTGAAGTTAGACCGCAAGCACCTGTCCCGAGATTGAAAGTGGATTTGAGCACAAAGAAGGATCAAAATACTCAGAGATCCAAAGGGGAAACTCGTAGTGCTGAAGTAACACGAAGGAATGCGCCTTATATCAGGTGTTATTGTTGTGGAAAGATGGGACATTCACAGTATGTGTGTTCCATAGCCAAAAGATATCGAAGGGAACAAGAACAGAGATGGCAGCCAAACAGAGAACAGTTTTCCAGAACATTTTTTGAAGGACACTGTTTTTGGTGCGGAGGATTTGGACACATGGCTAGGTACTGCACTCCGACCATTCAGAAAAATGTGCCAAAGCAGAATCAAAATGTTCGCAAGCAGCAGATCAGTAAACCGACAAATGAGTTAAAAGTTCAGAACAGATTTGCAGTTTTGCAAGATGAAGCTGGTCCATCATACTCTGAGAAAGAACAGAAGCCTCAATCCATGCCTAGTATGAAAGAAAAAGTATGGACTAGGAAGAAGAAAACTGAGAAGGCCGTAGTTGCTGAAATTGCCCTTAAAGCATCAGATCGTTCTGGCGTTTGGATCCTTGACAGTGGTTGCACATCCCACATGACAGGTAATAAGGATCTGGTTACAGGCATAAAATATGACAAAGAAGGAGTTGTCAAGTTTGGAAATGATGAAGGCCTGAAGATTGTTGGCTCAGGAAAAGCCAAGTTTGGGGGCAAAGAAATGAGACATGCTGATGTCTTGGTGGTAGAGGGTCTCAGTCATAATTTGCTTAGCGTCAGTCAACTATGTGACTCTGGGCACTCTATACTTTTTACCAAGAAGATGGGTATTGTTAAAGGAAAAGATGGAATAGTCATTCTTCAGGGAAAACGAACAAAGGGGAATCTTTACCTGGTAGGTGGGGAAGAAGATTCATGCCTTTTATCCAGAGAAGAAGAAAATCAGCTGTGGCATAAGCGACTTGGTCATCTGTGTCAACCATCTATAGAAGATCTGGTAAAGTGTGATGCTGCTAGAGACCTTCCCAAACTATCACGTGATCGCACTCATACGTGTGATGCTTGTCAACAAGGGAAGATCATCAGGAAGACATACAGGCCAAAGGAACAAAAAGCAACTCGAGTGCTCGAATTGGTGCATGCTGATGTATGTGGACCTATCTCACCACGAGCTATAGATGGGCAAAGGTACTATGTTCTTTTCATTGATGACTACAGCAGAATGGCCTGGGTATTCATCATTACCCATAAGACAGAGGTGTTCAGTTGCATAAAGCAGTACAGGAGGGAATCAGAAAAGATGCTTGGGCAGAAAATTCTGAAGTTTCGTACTGATAACGGTACAGAATTTACAAACAGTCAGGTTGAAAACTATCTCGAGAAACATGGGATAAGGCATCAAGTTTCATCAGTAAGAACTCCCCAACAGAATGGAGTGGTAGAAAGGAGGAATCGGATCATTAACAACATGGCCAGAACAATGCTTATTGATAAGGACCTACCAGAGAAATTTTGGAAGGAAGCAGTTTTGACATCAGTCTATGTTTCAAACAGGTCCCTGTTATGTCCGAAGCAAGGGAAGACTCCGTATGAACTGTGGTACGGAAAGAAGCCAACGTTGAAATACTTTCGAATCTTTGGAAGTAAGTGTTTCATTCTCAACAAAGAACATCATAGGAAGTTCGAGGCACGAGGAGATGAAGGGATATTCCTTGGCTATTCAGGGAAAAGCAAAGCATATAAGTGCTTCAACAAGAGGCTGGGAAAAATTGTTGAGAGTAATGATGTCACTATAGTCGAAAATGAACAGACTGCTCAACGACCCAGTGAACAGTACCTGGATGAAAGTGATGATAAGGTAAGCAACCCAGGGGGAGCAGAAGTGGCAGAAGCTGACTCAGAAGAAGATACTGATGATGAAGAGGAAAGTGTCAAGTCGGTGTCTGCGAGGAAGACAAAGAGTCGAGCTGAGATTGATAGGCAGAATATCATTGGTGATCAAACAGCTCCAGTTCAGACTCGAAGAATGAAATCATCACAGCAAGCATCGTTTTTGTCTCAAGTGGAGCCGAAATGTTTCTCTGATGCAGCTGAAGATGAAAACTGGGTTCAGGCCATGAACGAAGAGCTTGATCAGATTGAGAAGAACCAGACATGGGAGATTGTTTCGAGGCCAGCGGACAAGAATGTCATTGGGACCAAATGGGTCTATCGCAACAAGATGAATGAAGATGGCACAGTGATTCGGAACAAAGCACGACTAGTGTGCAAGGGGTACTCCCAAATTGAGGGAATTGATGTTGATGAGACATTTGCACCGGTTGCAAGGCTGGAGACAATAAGATTATTCCTAGCCATCGCAGTGCAAAGGAAGTTCAAAGTGTTCCAGATGGATGTCAAATCCGCATTCTTGAATGGGGTTCTGGAAGAGGAGGTGTATATTGAGCAGCCAGATGGTTTTCTCATTCATGAGGATGAGAACAAAGTTTGCAGGCTGAAGAAGGCATTGTATGGGTTGAAACAAGCACCAAGGGCATGGTACTCAAGGCTTGATCAGTACTTGAAGAAGCTTGGTTTTCAGCGTGGAGGAGTTGATTACAATCTCTATTTCAGTAATGACAGTAATCAAAGGATGATGGTGTTGGTTTATGTCGATGACATAATATTTGGTGGATCAGATGAAGCTCAGTGCAGACAGTTTTCTGAATTCATGAAAAATGAGTTTGAAATGTCAATGATTGGAGAGCTAACGTTTTTCCTTGGTCTACAGGTCACACAAGGAAGGAATGGAACATTCATTTCTCAATCTAAATATGCCAAGGAGGTCCTGAGAAGGTTTGGAATGGAAAATTCCAAGGAGATGAAGACTCCGGTGGCTACCCGGATGAAATTATCAAAAGATGAGGATGGCAAGGCAGTTAATATCACAGAATACAGGAAAATCATTGGAAGTCTGTTGTACTTAACCGCAACAAGGCCTGATATTGTGTTCGCCACGTGCCAAGCAGCGAGATATCAAAGTAATCCCAAGGAAAGTCACATGCTCGCAGTAAAAAGAATACTTCGGTATATTAAGGGCACGGTGGACTTCGGCTTGACATACAATGACAAATCTCAGACAGAGTTATTGGGGTACACTGATGCAGACTGGGCCGGTTCAGCAGATGATAGAAAATCAACGTCAGGTGGTGCATTCTATCTTGGTGGATTGTGTATTTCTTGGCTAAGCAAGAAACAAGATTGCATTTCATTGAGCACCGCAGAAGCTGAGTATATAGCGGCCACTCAAGCATGCACACAGTTATTGTGGATGAAGCAGCAGCTTGAAGATATGGGAGTTGAAGTGAAGTCTCCGATCGGAATCCAGTGCGACAACTCAAGTGCTATAAATCTTAGCAAAAATCCCGTCCATCATTCAAGGACAAAGCACATTGAGATTAAGTATCACTTTATCAAGGAGAAGGTTGAGCAGGGGATCGTGAAGTTGGAGTATGTGCCTACAGAGCTGCAGGTTGCAGATATTCTGACAAAGGCCTTACCCAAGACAGCATTTGAGAGGCATCGACTGGCTCTGGGAGTTCAGTCGACTCCCCGCACTTGAAATAGTGTGGATATGGGACCCCCCCTCTCCCCGAGGTATGGTGTGTTTTTCCCTCATTTGCTGATATGTGTTCTCTACTATGTTACAGACTACAAAGGCGTGACCTTTGGGTTCGTTGACAAAGGGGGAGAAAAGTGCTTGAAAAGTGCTTGACAAAAGGGGGAGAAAAGTGTTAGTTCAAGAGAGAAAATAGTGCGGAGATTTGATAAATCATAATTGATACGGGGAGAAGCTGACAGGTGGAGCAGCCAGAAAGGGGGAGCAATGAGAAAGGGGGAGAGTGTTTAAAATCTGACGATGCTAGAAGTGATCGATCAAATCATAGAAATCACGACAGCTGAGGATCGTGATAAAAGCATAACAGTGGTGTTAGGAATGGTGTGAGACGGTGTCCAGCTATCAACAATCGGTATCAACTTAAGAATTCACCAATTGGTATCAGTGTGGTTCAACAACTGGTTTTATTTTAAGAATTGGTATCAGGGTGGAATCGACAATTGGGGTCTGACATGAAGTGATTCATTGATGAACTTTTCATACTACTCTTGTTTCTCACGCCGAGCATTGCTCATGTGGGCTTAGAGTACATGTTAAGTGAATCCTTGAACGCTATCATAATCGCAAGAGGCGAATGGTGGTAGCAGCTGGAAGAAGACTCAGTGAGGTATCAAAGTGCAGAAAATATTTCTGAGCAGAGTTGTGAAGAGTTGTCAACAAACCCAAAGGGGGAGATTGTTGGGCAAAAATCCCTCAAGGTAACATTGCAGCATTTTTGGGTTGATTGTGTTTGTTGACAAAGCAGGTTTCCATGGAGAATTGTCGAGTTCCCGAGAATTTGTTGACATTCCATGTTGACAAAGAACTTTGATAAAGGAAAGGATGATCTGGAGGCGGTACAAAAGAGCAGTACAAGGTGGCGCCGTTTTCCAGTGTTTGCCAAATTTTTGGGCCTGAAAATCGCCAATGGAAAATGGAGTGATATGTTGTTGGCAAAGGTTGAGGAGAGAGAAATGAAGGAGGTGTGCGGAAAAATCAAGCGTGGCGCGCAAAAATAGAGGGTTGCGCGAAATCTTGAAGTGTGGCGCGCAAAACAGCGGGTTGCGCGAAATTGTATTTCGCGCAAAAGATGTTTCAAGGCCGAAAGCTTGAAAAACGGTAAAGGCATGAGGCGCGCGCGATTTTGGAGGCGTGCGCGGAAAATTGAAGTGGCGCGCGAAATAGCGGATGAAGTATTTCGCGCAAGAGGTGTTACGAGGTCTGAAGCTCGTAAAATGGCAAAGGCATGAGGTGCGCGAAATTATGGAGCAGTGCGCGGAAAATGTTTGTGCGTGGAAGATCAAAGCGGATTACGCGCTCAAGGAGGGTTTTTCGCGCGGGGTCGATGTTGCCTATAAATATGAAGTGACCCTCCTCCATTCAGCAGAGTTCAAGACATAGAAAATACCTGAGCTCTGGTGCGCGAAATTGAAGTTTGAAAGGGTGTTGCGCGTAAGCTTAAAGTTTGCGCGTAAAGTCAGATTGCGCGAAAAGCAAAGGCTGCGCAGAAAGTTTGAGTTGGCGCGTAAAAGGAAGGTTGCGCGAAAAGTGGATTTCGCGCAAAGGCCGTGAATTGCGCGCAAGGCAGTTTCCAGGCTGCGCGTAAAATTTGTAGGTTGCGCGAAAAAGGAATTTCGCGCAAAGCATAGAAATTGCGCGCAAGGCACCGTAAGGGTTGCGCGTAAAAATTGAGGTTGCCCGGTACATCCGGTGCAAAGTGAGATTCATCTGCGGGTGAAAGTTGGACTTCATCAGAGCATCTACATACAGAGGAAGATGCATTCCTTCATGAAAATGAAGAGACCTACAGGTCTATAAACTGTGATTGGATTCCCTTCCAAGAGCAGTGAGCTTAGGAAGAGGAAGAAGGTGATCCTCTCCACCGGCAGTGAGCCAGAGAGAGAGAAACAGGGAGTGACCCTTGGGAAAGCAGTGAGCTAACCCTAAACATTGTAAAGGCAGTGAGCCTGGGCATAGAAGTGATCTAGCCCGAACCTTGTAATCCACAGCTAGTGAAGATTAGTGGAATTTGGTACGACCGGCAACCTGTCGGCGTATGCTCCTTGGACGTAGCCCTTAGCGGTGAACCAAGTAAAATTGCTGTGTCCTGTGATTGCTTTACTTTCTGTTTATATCGTGCAACAGGGAAAAGAGAGAAGAGTGTTTTGCTTAACAGCGAAACAAGATCAGAACGGGCATTAATTTTTAATTAGTCATACCCTGATTCACCCCCCCTCTCAGGGTATCCAGCCTAGTGGACCTAACAATGTCTGTTTCAGATACCACAGCTTCTTTGGGAAGTTTTTACAATCCCTAGCCTTTCATACCCTTTGATCGGTCATTGTTGAAGATGTAAAGTTAGAGCTTTCTGATTTAGGTCTATTTATAAGATTCTAGAGTTTTTTATAAGATGGTGAATGGTTTTCATTCCATCTGATTTCTATTTGAGTTCATTGAAGTCATTTGAGTGCTACTAGAGACTGTTGGAGTTTTTTCTGAAATAATTGATATTCATTGTTGTTTATTGAGAAGCTAAGGTTGAATATTTTTAAATCATTCAGTAAGACAATTAACCTACTTCAGGTATATAGATCTACACCATACATTAAATATGATTGAATATGGTGTGATGTAACACCCCTTGTTGCAGTTTTTTCATTAATTAAATATTATTTTTGGGTAATTTAAATTTTTTGAGGTTTTGGACTTAAATTTTTAAAGTTTTTAAATTTTATGGGTGTCACACAGTTATCCCGAATGGTTTTTTAAACCATGCATCCATCATGTGTTCAAGTGTACAATTTGATAGTATCATTTGGAATGGTTAGTTCATTGTTAATTAAAGAATGTGGGGTGTGTTGGGTGTCTAGTGTGGGTAGCATGGTTACTGCATGGTTTAGAAAACCATGTAGGTTAACCGTGAAAGTTTCCTAAGATTTTTTTTTTTTTTGAAAAATTATAATTATGCCCCTCCCAATTTTTAAAACCCTTAATCTAAAAATAAACCCTCACCCTCCTCTTATCTCTTGTTCAATGCACCACCTAGGTAGGGCCTCCCTTACGTGCGACCTCCCCTCCTCTGATCCTTCCCCACCCATGGAATTTTCATATGATTTCTCTATGATTCAAGGTTATAACTCTACGGTGGGGTTTCCTATTCTCTTATTTATTTATTCTGCCTTTATTTCTTCTCTCTCAAGCATTTCACCCATCTCGATTGAACCCTAGGGAGTCAGTTTGACCAAATTTTTTTGATTTTTTCATGTTAGGGAAAGCAATTCATTTTTATTACTTTGTTTGTCCAATATTTGATGTTCATAACCATTCACCTTCGATTCCAGGTAGGTTTTCCCCATGTACTAACCTTTAGTTTTATAATATCCAATGTATTTGATTCTAAATTCATGTTTTAATTATTTAATAGTGTTATTAATTATGTTTATTGAATTTCTTAATAGAGAACTTGGTTCTATCTTAGTTTCCATAGTAAGTGATAAGTTTCCTTATTTTAAAGATTTTTTAAATCTACTTTTACTAAATTGTGCATGTGATGAATTGATAAATTGATTCAAGAATTTTTTGAATAAAATGTAACATTTTAAAATGATTTTTTCCCATTTGGATTATAGAGTGAGTTGAAAAATAGTTTTTAATGCTTTGGGGGCTTCCAATGAAAAATTGAGTTGGTTCTTTGATTTATTTTCAAATTTTTTGATAAATTATTTTAGAATAATGTTTTATATATCAGATTTAAAGGTGCTTGTTTCAAATATTCAATGAAAAAAGTAATTTTCAAACAACTAGAAAAGGCTTGGAATTCCAAGTCTATTATGGTGAAGGCCCATTTGGATCTTTCAATGGATTTAAAAGTAGTGTGTGTGTGTGTGTGTGTGTGTGTGTGAACATGTGAGGCCCTCTTGAGCCCCATTTGATTGTAATTGATATGGATTGTGGCTTGAGATTCATTATTTATATTTTATGTAATGTGATGGATATGTTAAAAGGGATGTTTCTTGAGTGGGAGCTAGAGGTGATGATGAGAAATTTTCCTATGATTCCTGTATTGATTTATAATGACTGTCATTATTTTTTTTTCTCACCTTGTTGTGTTTGTTCATGAGAACCTAGGTAGCTAAGTGGAAGTTTAGAATTATGATACACTAGATAGTTACACTCTAATAAGGGAACCTATAGTAAGTTATAGGGTTAGATGTGGTGTTCCATTCTGATTAGTTTGGGTGTAGGATAGCTGGGTGGATTGTGTTATGACATAATGTATGTTGGCATGTTGGTCTATGTTTGGTGAAGTTTAGAACCGTCTCACTTTAAGACCTAGGGAAGATCCCATGACACCTATAACCATTTATTATTAATATTAATTATAGATTGTAAAATATTATATTTAAAAAATAGTATTAGTGTAATAAATATCATTTTTATACATTAGATTCATTTTTAAAGTTATCCATGTTACACAGAAATGGAAAATAAATTTCATTTCATGGAGGAGGTAGTTCGCATGTACAGAGACGATGCTCTCATTTTTTATAGAACTGGAGGGGTATAAAAAATAAAATAATCATCATTTTATATTCTTAATAATGTTATAATTATTATATTTTTTCATTAAATAAATCTTTTTTATTATCTATGTAAAGAGTTTATGAAAAATAAAACTCATCGTTCATGGAGGTGGTAGTCTTCATAAATGCATGATGACGTCTTCATTTTTCAAATGATTTTAGAAGGTAGAAAAGTGATATTCCATTTTTAGAATAAAATTTCATCATATTAACCATATTTATGTAATAATACTTTCACAGATATATAATATTTGTAAGATGTGGATTAAGAATAAAATTTTAAGGAGTAAGTATTACTCACATGGGGAGCTTTAACTTTATCTTGAAATTCTTCTTTGAAATGAGGGAATTAGGAAAACTTCTAGAGACCAAGGGATTATGGAAGTTCAAGGGAATTATAAGAGATGTAAATTGGTTTTATTTTCAATAAAATTTTGAAGTTTGTGTCTCACTGAAATGGTGGAAGTGATCTCCTTTTATAAGTGGAGAAAAGGGGACTTTTGTGAACACCCATTATTTTCTAATAATGGCATGACATTATTCAAGGGTAAATGGATCCAAAAAAGATAAATAATTCAGTATAGATGGTTTTGGGTAAATAAATCCACAAACATGTAACTTTACACATGTTTTAAACAATTTTTAACTCTTTTACCATTGGATTTTTATACTTTACTATTTTGGTTTTTACCATGGTAACCAGTTTTAACTAAGTAATTTGTGTTTTACTAAAAATATAAGATAACCCCTCTTGAAAAATTTGGATGTTATGAACCTAAATTTAGCCTCTATTTAATACAATTAAATTTCTAAAAAATGAGACGATTAAATTTTAAATTGAAACATTTAATATATAGAAAAAACTATTTTTTAGAAAAAAGTTATTTTTTCCATTAAGTGTTCTTAATATTATTTAGTATTTATTACCAATTTAGTGAGAGTGAATATATTTTTATATGGTTTTAAACATCATATCATATTCAATATATAAAAGTTTTCAATTTAATTTATTAGATAAAAATTATACAACATTAATAAAACAATTATTTGAAAATAACTCTTTCACCATTATCATGGTCATTAACTTTAATCTTAGAAATCATACTTTTATGAATAAAAATGAAATTAAAATTATTAAATAATAATAACATGTTGATCTAAAATATTAAATTATTATTTTTATATTTAATTCTTACAAGTGATGGAAAGTAATTTTTAATATAATAGAATAAAATGGTTTTTAGAGAAAAAATTTACTTAATTTTCCAAAAAAATAAACATGGGTTTTATAAATACAACATAGTATTTTTAAATTGTTTATTTTAATTTATAAAAATATATATATATTATATATAAAAAATCCAAAAAAAATTAATTCGTTCTTGTATTATGATAATGTCATAAAAGTGACGGTATTAGTAAAATTGATATGTTTTCACAATTCACCTAAAAATTAAATTATTTTAGAAAAATACCAAAAATAATATTAAGCTAATATTGGTATTCTTAGTCCAAAAATAAAATTCATTCTATAAAATTCTAATTCTTGGATTTTAAAATTTAACATTAAAATGGAAATAAAAAAAATATAATGAAAACCTGTTTTTAATAGGAAAAAGGATTTTTAGATATTAAATTTCCTTATTATTATTTTTATTTTATATTAATTGGTGATTAAATTTTTTTTAATCTAATATTCATATCAATAATATATTTTATATATAATATATTTAGTTTCTAAAAATAAAGCGCATAAAATTCCAATTTTAGAAGGAAATATATTTCTAGCATAAAATGATATTATTAGTTATTTAAGCACATTAATTTTATCAATTCATTAGTATTAAAAATGACCTTTATTTTATTTATACATGTATTTCATAATGAGGTTGCCTCTATTTTTACCTATCAATTCAACAGCTACATTTTAATGGTTATATAATGTCCAGAGGTTCGTTTTTGTTTGGTTTTGCATGAGAAGAAAACTGCTGAACACATTAGGTTTTAAAAGAAAATGTAATTTAAAATCTCAGGGTATTATAGTGTTTCTCATGTAAATTTTTAGGTATAAGGGTTAAATTTTATCTCATTTCCCTTAGGTTGTTCTTAATAGTGAGAGATTAGTCATGTGGTGTAACGTCCCGGTTCCAGAAGCCACCCGGAGGCGCCCTGTACCCGGTTGGTCACATGGCCTCAAGCGCATTTCCTCAAATTCCAGAGGCTGCTGACTAGAAGTGAGGGACTTGGGTGTGATAGTGGTGAAACTATGCCCTCATTTTCAGAGTACACAGCGGAAGAAAAACAAATAGACAATAACAGAAACTGTAACCATCCATACAAGAGTAAATGGTAAACAGTGGAAGACTAACAGTAACAACTAGAGCACACACACACATATATATAAAATTATGAATGATACATATGTTTAGGAAAGCATCCAAACAAGTCACAATGCTAAATACAATACTAAACCAAAGTGCAAAAGAAAATAGGTAAACTCCTCAGCATCGCAAGCCATAGCTTGGTCCCACGCTCTCCAGCTTTACAGCAAGTCAAGTACCTGAAGTAGAAGGGCGCTTTCCCTTATCTATACCTACAACAATATAGTCTATTTGGTCCCAAAACCATGGCCCAAATAGGGTGTGAGACAAGGTCCCAGTAGGCAACCACCCAAAGATCTGTGCCTAACAGTCAGTGAATACTTTGCAAGTAAAAGTACAGGAAGCAGTAAGCAGGAAAGCACACAGCAGTTACAATCCACAGTGTCTGGCATAAAAAGTACACAGGTAACAGCCAATCAACAGGTAGAACAACAGGTAACCCCCTGGGTAGTTCTCATAGACTAACCCTTATGGTTCAACCTAAAAGTACTAGCAACCCTCTAGGAGGCACACACGGTCTCACCCCTCTGGTTCAGTTCAAGAATAGACTCTCTAAGGAAGCACTCACTGTCAATTCCCCCTATAGTCTCATATCGTACTAAAGGCTCTCTGGGGAAGCACTCAATGTATCATTCCCCCTGTGACCCGCTTCAAGGAACTACAGACTCTCTGAGGAAGCACTCATCGTCAATTCCCCCTTTGGTCTCGCATCGAATTAATAAGACACTCTGGAGAATCCCTTATGTCCATTCTCTCTATGGTCCACTACACTAGGTTCTCACATCCCTGTGTAAAACAAATATGTATAGCACGCGTATCACCCCAAGTAAACCTCAATAACTACTTGGCTATCATTCTAAGGCACAACAGCATAACAGTACAAAAGTTCCACTATCCTACAACTAGGCATGGCAATTGGAAAAATTTCTAACAGGAAAAACATGCATGGAAAAACATCCAGAGCACAGTAAAAATTACCCTGTTCACAAGCATTGACCTCTACTCAAGCAATCAAGCAAAGCAGGCAAACAACAGGGGAAAAAATAGGAAACACACAATACCCCGTTCAAGGGAATTGGTGGAATTTCAAAAAATATTCAAAGACTTCCTATAGAAAGGCACAAACCACCTACCTCAATGCTAGGAGATCGATATACTTGAACCATGATGATTGATTCTCCTTATAACGTCGAAGATCTGAGAAAACGTCTAAAACACTCAACCCACAATATCTTGAGAAAGAGGAGGAATTGGAAAACAAAGTTCTAGGAGAAGGAATATATTACCGCTGTGGTTCCAACGCAATCGACGGAAGTCGATTCGGAGAACAGACGGAGGCTCGGGGGCTCGGAGAAGATTCGTGTCCATACGGGTCGCTCTTGGACGAAGAACCTGAAGAAGAAGCGAGTTATGTCCGTCAGGCGTGACCCCGGTTTGTTTAATGAAAAATAAAAGTGCATAGCGTGTACTTCTGGGGTACACAGCGTGTACTTGGCCTTTCCGTACTCTGCTTTAAGCAGCCTCCACATCGCCCTTACACACCGTGTGTGTGGCCCGGACATGGCCAGCACACAGCTCGGCACTGAATCAAAGTACACGGCGTGTACTTACAAAGTACACGGCGTGTACTTCAAAAATTTACAGATTTTCCCCTTTTTCTCAAAAACGGCCAGAAAAGGAAAAATATACCTGAAACGAAGATCCGGGTTCTTACAAACCTCCCCCCTTAAAGAAATTCGTCCCCGAATTTCCCTAGCGAGGCGCAGAAGAAGAAACCCCGAACAGCTCTGGCCACTGCGATCGTACATCGGCCTCCCTCTACCAGGTCTTGTCCTGTACTCACCCATGCTTCCATAGCACCCATACCAGAGGAACAGACCGGCCACGAAGAACCTTCGTACAATGATCAAAAATCCAGATAGGATGCTCCTCAAACGATGCATCCGCTTCAAGCTCAACCTTCTCGGGTTGAAAGACATGTGACAGGTCTGAAAAGTAACATCGGAGCTGAGAGACGTGGAAGACGTCGTTCATGGCCCGGTACCTCTGAGGTAACTGCAACCGATAGGCAACCGGACCAACTCTCTCCAATACCTCAAATGGCCCAACGTACCATGGTGAAAGATTACCCTGTCTCTGAATCCTCTTGTGTCCCAACCTCGGTGCGACACGCAGGAAAACCTGATCCCTGACCTCGAACTCCAGAGGTCATCTCCACTGATCATCATAAGACTTCTTTCGAGACTGTGCTATAGCCATCCTCTTCCGAATCAACTCTATCTTCTCTGAGGTCTCCTGAACAAGATGATGTCCTAGTAAAGCTACCTCTCCTGCCTCCAGCCAGCATAAAGGTGATCGGCATGGCCTATCGTACAAAGCCTCGTAAGGTTCCATTTGAATAGTCACCTGAAAACTGTTGTTGTAGGCGAACTCCATAAGAGGGATATGCTTCTCCCAAGAACCTCCAAAGTCTAGAATGCAAGCTCGGAGCATATCCTCAAGAAGGTGGATCGTACGCTCAGAATGGCCATCTATCTGGGGATGGTATGTTGTACTCAAAAGTACATGTGTACCCAAAGCCCTATAAAGCCCCTTTCATAACCAAGAAGTAAAGAACGCATCCCTATCTGAAACAATGGAGTGTGGAACTCCATGCAGACGTATAATCTCTCAGATGTATATTCGTCCCAGATCATCAACACTGAAGGTCTCCTTGATTGGTAAGAAGTGAGAAACCATTGTAAGTCTTTTGACGACAACCCAAACAGCATCGTTCCCTTGAGGTGACCTCGGCAATCCGGTCACGAAGTCCATCGCGACATCGTTCCACTTCCACTCCAGAATGGGTAACTACTGTAAAAGGCGTGCTGGTCACTAATGCTCCGCCTTCACTTGCTGACAAGTAGAACACCTCAAGACGAAACCATCAACATCTCTCTTCATACCTGGCCACCAGTACTTGCGATGAAGATCCCGATACATCTTGGTGACACCAGGATGAACTGCCCAAACTGAGGAATGAAAATACTGAATCAGCTCCTCGTGTATGTCTGCTGGCACCCATACACGTCCCTGGTAATGCAAGATCTCATCCTTGCCCACTGTCCATCCAGGAAGAGGGTCCTCTCCTGACACACTCTCCCGCAGGACTAAGCCTTATGATTCTGATAGTTGCCTCATCCGTACCCGATCAAGAAGTGTAGAGGTAACAGCTACAGAAGATAGGTAAGTCCATCCCTGTCTGTCATGCACCTCCAGATGCAACTCAGAGAACAGAGCCATAAGCTTCCACTCACTGCTGGCCTCCTAAACTGCCTGTATCTGAGTTCTCCTACTCAACACATCTGGCACTGCGTTGCCCTTCCCCGGTGTATAGGAAAGATCGAAATCAAAAGACTGAAGATACTCGACCCACCTGTGCTGTCTCAGATTCAGATCACGCTGAGTGAAGATGTACTTGAGACTCTTGTGGTCGGTGAGAACCACAAAGTGCTCTCCCAGAAGGTAATGTCTCCAACAGCGCAAGGCATGAACAACAGCTACCAACTCCAGATCGTGCGTAGGGTAGTTCCTCTCATGTGGACTTAACTGTCGAGACCCATATGCAATGAATCCATCTCCCTGCATAAGCACAGTGCTCATCCCGATACCTGAAGCATCACAATAAACAGTATAGATCTTGCCTGGATCTGGCAAGACTAGTATCGGTGCAGACGTCAACCTTCCCTTCAGCTCCTGAAAGGCTAACTCACAAGAATATGACCATAATAACTTCACCCCCTTCTTGGTCAGACCTTTCAATGGTGATGCTAGGTGTGAAAAGTCCTGAATGAAGCGTCTGTAGTATCCAGCCAGCCCTAGGAAACTCTGTACCTCAAAAACGTTCTTCGGCTACTCCCAGAAAACTACAGCTCTCACTTTCTCTGCGTCCACAGATACTCCTGCCTCTAAGATGACGTGACCCAAGAAGTAAATCTGATCCGTCCAAAAGTGGAAATTTGAGAGTTTAGCATAAATCTGATTCTCTCTCAGTGTACTCAGAACGATCTCAAGATGGTTAGCATGGTTGTGTCGAGTGTGATAGTACACCAAGATATCGTCCACGAAGACCATGACAAAGGAATCCAAGTAAGGATGGAACACTCGGTTCATCAGTTCCATGAAAACGGTTGGCGCATTCATGAGTCCGAACAGCATAACCGTATACTCGTAGAGACCATACCTGCTCCTGAAGGCTGTTAGAGGTATATCTGATGGTCTAACGTGCAACTGATGATAACCGGACCTCAAATCGATCTTCAAGAACACACGGGCTCCTCGAAGCTGATCAAAAAGATCATCAATCCTCGGAAAGTGATATCGGTTCTTGACCGTCAACTGGTTCAGCTTCTGATAATCCACACAGAGCCTAAGGGTATCATCTACCTTCTTTGTAAATAGGACAGGCGAACCCCAAGGAGAAGTACTGGGTTGGATGAAACCCTTTTCCTGCAACTCCTCCAACTGCTTCTTGAGCTCCTGCAACTCAGGTGTGTCCATCCTATAGGGAGGAATGGACACCGGTGCCACTACTGGCACGAGCTCAATAGAGAATTCTACCTCACGCTTTAAAGGAAAACCTGAAAAGTCCTCTAGAAAGACATCTCTGAAATGATCCACCACTTGAGGAAATTCCAACTGTGAAGTCCCCTGATCATCCATATAAAGACTAGCAATCTAGGTCGTAACCCTTCCTAGCCCATGATGCTTGAGTCCTGCTCGACTCACCTGAGCATCCCATTCACCTCTATGAAGAAAATATTCACCCTCTGGTGAAATGAAACTCACCATGCGGTGATAATAGTCGACAACTACCTAGAAGGGAACCAACCAGTCCATCCTGAGAATGAAATCATAGCCTATCATCTCTAGTACATAGAGATCACATAATAAACAATACCCTGCAACCTCGATAGGGCACTCTCTGCACTGAAGTACACTAGATTTACTCATCCCCAAAGGTGTGTCTGGTGTTAACAAGTCGGTAGAAGAAAAGATATAGATCCCAAGGCTCTCCACAATAGCAACAGAGATAAAGCTATGCGTTGCACTAGTATCGAAAAGAGATGAAGATAAAACCGAGGCTACTAAGATCATACCTCGAACTGTAGAAGGTTCGGGATCCTGCTCCTGATAGGTCTGCTCCACCGAAAAAGTATAGCCTGCCCCGCGGCCTTGTGACCCTGCCTGACCACTCTGAGATGATCCTCCCTGCTGACGCTAAAATACTGGTGACTGACTACCACGGCCTCGACCTCCACCTCAGCCCGAACGGCCAGAAGAACTCCAGTTCCCTGACTGGTGAGAAACTGGTGGTGATTCTCCTGAACAAGGAGTCATGGAAGAACCCCTGTCACCAGATACTGGTGAGAAAACCTGGCAGAAACGCTGAAGGTGGCCCATATTACCACAATATCGGCACTCCGCTAGGTCTCTCTGTCACTGCGGCCTCGTATGCCCTACCCTTCCACACTGGTAGCATACTACCTAGCTACCTGAAGATGTATCTCACCTCCTCAGATCACTGCGCGTAGACTCCCTACGGTGCTTCCTATTGCCAACTAGAGGAATACTAGCTCTGGAAGCAGAACCGCCCTGGTTCGTACCTCCGGAGTCTCTCAGATTGCGCTCCGCAATCAGTGCCTGGTTAACGATGGAAGTGATGGAAGTCAACTGGAAGATATTCACCTGCGAGCGGATATCCCACCTGAGACCATCCTCAAACTTCCTTGCTAATAACATCTCATCACCACCCCGGAAGGGTGTGAAATGCTGCAGCTCGGTAAAACGAGAGGAATACTCCATAACAGAAAGAGTACCTTGCTCTAGACTCATGAACTCCTGGGCTCGATCATCCCTCAGGGTCTCCGGGTAGAATTAGTTGTAAAACACGTGTTGTAACTCCTCCCAAGACATAACCTACTGATGACCCGCCTGTGAGATCACGTCCTACCACCTCTTGGAGGAGTCTCGTAGAATATAGGTAGCAAGATTGACCTGCCTCTCTAGAGGAATTTCCAGATGCTCAAAGATAGTCAGCATGGCTTCCATCCATGACTCTGCATCTTGTGGTCCTCCTTCCCCCGAGAAAGTAGGAGGATGATGCTGCTGGAAAACCCACGTCAAGTCTGCCATAGTCGTGGCAGGAGGCAGTGATCCCTGAAAAGTCTGCATCATACTCATAAATCCTTCCCTAAACTACGTATCAGCGCCTGCAACTGGTATGAAAACCGGTGCCAAGGCTGGCATGACTGGAGGATTGTCAGGAAGTCCCTGATCAGCCATATCTGGCGTCTGATCACTATCCTGCAACTGACGTACAACCAGAGGATGTCTCAGAGGCATAGATCTGAAAGATCAAAAGAATACCTTAGATTAGGAATATCAAGGACAGAGAAAAAAGGAGTTTAAAATGGAAACAGGAGAAGGAAACACTCAATTTTTACAAAACATGACTACACTGCGTGTATAAACTCTACACGGCGTGTACTTAACTCTATTCCCCTGCCTGAGTCTCCTTGCATGGCTAACCCACACAGTCTTCTTAAACTGAGACTACACAGCATGTTCCCTATGGACACGACATGTAGTAGACAAGGTTTAAAAGACATGTGTTGTTAGTTACACGGTCGGTTACACGGCTGAGACTACACGGCATGTTTTGAACAAACACGGCGTGTACTTGAAGATTTTTTTTCCCGACCATGTTGTCGGTGACACGGCCAGGTACACGGATGACCCTTACACAGTGTGTTCCGAACAAACACGGCGTGTATATAAGGAGGTAACACCGTCCCATGTTGTTTGTGACACGGCCGGGTACCTAGAACAAGGCAACACAGCGTGTTCATACAAAACACGGTGTGTATCACATGATCTTCCCCAACCCGTGTTGTTAGTGACATGTCCGGGTACACGGCTCACTACTACACAGCGTGTACCTACTGCACACGGCGTGTTCTAAGAGATTTTTCAAAACCCGTGTTTCTGATCACACAGTCAGTGATACGGTTTAAAGACTACATGGCGTGTACATATAAAGTACACGCCGTGTATTCTGGGTTTTTCCGGGCAGTAGCTCTGAAACTGCACCGAAGGCCAGAAAACACTGAAAAACAGGCATGAAGGTGCCAAATTCCTATCTGTGAGGGCCCATACTACCCGTGAATCAAAGTTTGGAATATCCTACATATCATATATAAGAGAAAAAAGTCAATTATCCACCAAGTTCCGACTCATGAGGGCCCATAATACCTCAAGAACCAAAATTTGGCGTTCATTTAAGCAATGTACAATACAAACAACCTCTCTATCAAACTGCAGGGATTCTATCAAAGAATCTATCACAACATCATTCATAATCTACACAACGTCTATCATAACAACATGTATTTCCTAATGCACCCTAGATGGAATGGCAATAATGCATGGCATGTGATTTCTAACAAGTGCCTATATGATTCATGAGATGGAATACCCTCATCTCATCGGTTTGCGATAGAAATAGAACCACGATATCAACAACAATAACAACGAAAAGCATGTGAATCACTCTAGGTGAAATCAGATTAACTGTAACTTAGCAAAACCAGAAAACTGTAATAAGAAAGGTAGATTGGCTTTTCCCTGTACACGGATTAGCTACTCCCAAGCACAGCTTAATACCAAGTACCTAATCTATCCTATCCCTGGATAAAGGCTCCAAACAGTAAATCAAGAGAAAGGAAACCCTTTGATACCACTTTGTAATGTCCCGGTTCTGGAAGCCACCCAGAGGTGCCCCATACCCGGTTGGTCACATGGCCTCAAGCGCATTTCCCCAGACGCCAGAGGCTGCCGACTAGCAGCGAGGGCCTTGGGTGTGATAGTGGAGAAACTATGCCCTCATTGGCATAGTACACAGCGGAAGAAAAACAAATAGACAACAACAGAAACAGTAACCATCCATACAAGAGTAAACGATAAACAGCGGAAGACTAATAGTAACAACTGGAGCACACACACACATGTATATAAAATGATGCATGATACATATGTCTAGGAAAGCATCCAAACAATTCACAATGCTGAATACAATACTAAACAAAATTATAAAAGAAAACATGTAAACTCCTCAGCATTGCAAGCCATAGCTTGGTCCCACGCTCTCCAGCTCCACAGTAAGTCAAATACCTGAAGTAGAAGGGCGCTTGACCTTATCTATACCTGCAACAATATAGTCTGTTTGGTCCCAAAAGCATGGACCAAACAGGGTGTGAGACAAGGTCCCAGTAGGCAACCACCCAAATATATGTGCCTAACAGTCAGTGGATACATGGAAAGTAAAAGTACAGGAAGCAGTAAGCAGGAAAGCACACAGCAGCTACAATCCACAGTGTCTAGCATACAAAGTACACAGGTAACATCCAATTAACAAGTATAACAACAGGTAACCCCCTGGGTAGTTCTCACAGCCTAACCCTTATGGTTCAACCTACAAGTACTAGAAACCCTCTGGGAGGCACACACAGTCTCACCCCTCTGGTTCAGTTGAAGAATAGACTCTCTGAGGAAGCACTCACCGTTAATTCCCCCTATAGTCTTGTATCATACTAAAGGTTCTATGGGGAAGCACTCAATGTCTCATTCCCCCTGTGGCCCACGTCGAGGAACTACAGACTTTCTGAGGAAGCACTCATCGTCAATTCCCCCTTTGGTCTCACATCGAATTAATAAGACACTCTGGAGAAGCCCTTACGTCCATTCTCCCTATGGTCCACTACACTAGGTTCTCACAGCCCTGTGTAAAACAAACATTTATAGCGTGCGTATCGCCCCAAGTAAACCTCAAGAACTACTTGGATATCATTCTAAGGCACAACAGCATAACAGTACAACAGTTCCACTATCCTACAACTAGGTATGGCAATTGGAAAAATTCCTAATAGGAAAAACATGAATGGAAAAACATCTAGAGCACAGTAAAAATTACCCTATTCACAAGCATTGGCCTCTACTCAAGCAATCAAGCAAAGCAGGCAAACAATAGGGGAAAAATAGGAAACACACAATACCCCGTTCAAGGGAATTGGTGGAATTGCAAAAAATATTCAAAGACTTCCTACAGAAAGGCACAAACCACCTACCTCGATGCTAGGAGATCATTATACTTGAACCATGATGATTGATTCTCCTTAGAACATTGAAGATCTGAGAAAACGTCCAAAACTCTCAACCCACGATATCTTGATAAAGAAGAGGAATTGGAAAACAAAGCTCTAGGAGAAGGAAGAGCTTACCAATGCGGTTCCAACGCAATCGACGGCGGTCGATTCAAGGAACGGACGGAGGCTCGGGGGCTCGAAGAATATTCTTGGTCGTACGGGTCGCTCTCGGACGAAGAACCTGAAGAAGAAGTGAGTTCTGTCCGTCAGGCGTGACCCCGGTCCATTTAATGAAAAAAAAAAGAAAGTACACGGCGTGTACTTCTAGGGTACATGGCGTGTACTTGGCCTTTCTGTACTCCACTTTAAGTGGCCTCCACATCGCCCTTACACACTGTGTGTGTGGCCCAGACACGGCCAGAACACGGCTCGGCGCTGCATCAAAGTACACGGCATGTACTTCGAAAATTTCCATATTTTTACCTTTTTATCAAAAACGACCAGAAAAGGAAAAACATACCTGAAATGAAGATATGGGTTCTTACATGTGGGGGGAATAATAACTACCATACACTGAGAACTAGCTCTCACATTGTGAGTGAACCTCATAACTATTTGTGTGACTTCTTCTATGTTGTTTTTTAATACTTTATGCATGGAAACCAAGTGTGAGATGAGAGTGTAAGATTCATTCACTTTAACCAATGCAGAGGTAAAAAGGAAAAATATTTTTTTTAAATCTATCCACACTGATTCACCCCCCCCCCCCCTCCCATTATGGATGCACCGATCTTGTGGGAACAGTGTTATCACTATAACACAACAAGGGTGAATGATGTATCACCAAGTGAACAGTGTATCATGATACTCATAACATAGTGAATAAGGTATATCGAGTGAATGATGTATCATGATACTAACAAGTGTAAAGGGTATATCACCATCATACATTAGGTGAACAATATATCACCTGTGATGAAGGATATATTACCAACTCAACCAACAAGGTGAATGATATGTCACTTTACTCTGAAACTTGGGTGAATGATATATCATCATCCTAATACCAAATAGGAATGATGAATCACCAAACCATACCTAAGGTGAATGATATTTCACTGATATGCTATAAGGGTGAATAGTTTATTATTGTACTAACAAAAATGGAAAATGAGGTGTTGTCGGGTGAATGATGTATCACCATATTATCGATAAATAGGGAGAATGAGGTATTTTTAGATGAAAAATGTACTAATAGAAAATATATTGAATGAGGTATAATCAGGTGAAATATGTATCACTGTACTAATAAAAAATAGGGAGAATGAGATATCACCAAGTGAATGGTGTATCATCATCATACATCAGGTGATCAATCTATCACCTATGGTGAATGATATATCACCATATACATAACTCTTGGTGAATGAAATATCAGTAATCCCAACAACAAGGTGAATGATATATCACCAACTAACCCATAAGTTAAATGACACATCATCATCACGTTCCCTGAGGGGAATGATACATTGTTGACATCATTATCCAAGATAGATGATCTACCACCAACATACCAATCAAGGTAAACAACATATCATCAACATCACTATTCATGGTGGATGATGTACCACTAAGACACCAACCAAGGTGAATGATATATCATCAAACAACATGATCATGGTTGAATGATTTATCCCCATATGTATAAAACACAAGTGAATAAGTTGTCACCATATACTTTAGCATAATCATCACATCAACATAACAATAGTGAATGAGTTATCACCCTATACATTGGTTCAACTGAACCCCCAAGTAATCAAATGTCTAATGACTCCCAAGACATTGTACACTTAAGACACATGTTAAGATCAACCTTCCTCAACACAGTTTAGGATCTATACATTTACCCATCTTATAAGGCTCGTGTTACCCATCATACTAAATATCCACCACCAAGGCTAGTTTACTACTTATCCTAACCAATATGTGATTTTTCATCATCAAGGAACACTAAAGGGAATCATACAAGGCTCACAAACTCATGTTAGGGACGATTAAACCCCTTTTGGTTCTATGTCCTAGGTAACTTGACACTCTCCCAAGGTGAAATGGCCATCAGCGGTCATGTATTCAACGCATAAGGTTTAAAGGACCCTTTACGATCTGGATAGTTCATATTCATCACTCGTTAATCAAGTAAAATGCATTTGGTTCCATTTTGAGTCATAATTTTAAGACCTCTCATGCCCACATATCAAATGATTATCTTAATAACAATTCATACGCTCAACCCTAGCCATCTGATTGTGTCACAATTCAATATTTATTTTCACCCTTATACCACTATGTTAAACTAAATTTATATTGTAAATTACAAACATAATAAAAAATTTCACTTCAAATTTGGTTCAATTAATTATTTTTTATCAATGTTAAAAAATTCCAATTTTACTTGTTTTATGATTACATTGTAGGAGGTGATTTGGAGATCCCGCAATAGGATTCAAGCAAAACTGGCCAAACTGTGCAAGAGACTAAGCACACATGTAAACTTAAATATTTATTGTAGATAATATGTGCATTCAATTATGCTGAAATTTTGTGGTAGAATGAAAAAAAAATTGGGATACATTTCTATAGAATACCATGGATCCCAATTCATCCATTTGGAGGCCCAAAAGAGTCACACAATTTGAATAAATTCTGGGCAAAACGGATTCGACCTACCTGTAGTGATTGGGCCATAACTTGGGATTTGAACCTCAAATTGGGATAATTCCACCTAAATTGGATATCTAACTCGAATAAACACCTCTACAAATAATTTCAAGTCAATTAAATTTGTTTTTAATAGTCATATAGTCGAATCAATTTGGTGGAAAAATCTATCATGAACATCTCACCTACACCCATAGGTCATTGAATTTTCTTGAATCCAACTTGACAAATTTCTCTTTAAAATCACTCCATGAAACATTGTAATGGTTGGAACGACCATGGGTAAGTTTGATTATAATTTTAGATCTTTCTTCATCCATTTTAATCATATTCTCCATCATGTACTTCTAAACCTCTTAGTGATCAATTTGGGGGGTGTTTTTTGTTGTAATCTTAAGATCCACATTTGTAATCATTGGAAGGTAATTGAATTTCAAGGTTTGTTTTATATTTTTCTTAATTTTAACTTTTTTATTTTTTTTATTCTGGTAATATAAAATACAAATAAAAGGAACAATAATCCTCATGCTTCTATGCATAAACTGGATCTTGTGATGATTTGAGCATGTTTTCCTCTTTTCTCACATCTTCTTTTTCATGAGTGTGCTTATGGATTGCATCATTTGATGAATTCAAAAAGGTATAACCCATTATTATGAAAGTTTTTTTATTGAGAACTGTTTTTACATATACCCAAATCTAGTCATTTCATCATGTTATTGATGTGATGCCTTGATTGAGTTCGGTTCTTAAATCGGCATAATTTTATTGATTTTGAGCGATCACTGGTAAGCAATATCATTGATCAATAAAATCCTAGGTGATAACCTAATAATAACTCACATAACATACTAGTTTCATTATGTATAAATCAAGGAATCAATGATCCTTCCCATTTTACTTAAGAGTGATGATGGTTTATCATTAAGGGATGCTAGCCCGGGTTGATCATGATTTTTCTAACTAGTTTCTCTCACTTTGTAACATAGTTCCAATTTTTGTTTGAAAAAATCATAAAACCCCCCAAACTCTTCATCCAATTCTATATGTTATAAAAACATAATCAAAACTCTCTTTTAAAATTAATGATCTAAATCTTCATTGAGAGATGACCTAGGGTTCCTGTTATACTGTGGAAATTATAGAAAAAACAATTTCTAATTTGATGTGTTCGGCAATGTGATCAAACTTTGGTGTCATTGTCGAGGATACAAGATCATTTTTCCCTTTTATTTCTTTATTTTTCTTTTTATTTATTACTTATTTCAATATTTCCCCCTTCCCTATTGATTTTTTTTATTGTTTTTGCATGTTTTTTCTTCTTCACTCCCCCTCTCTCTTATCCTCTCTATCTAGTTATGTTATATACCCTTCTATTTTATTTTATCCTTTCATTTTTATTAAAAAAATATTTTATTCATATTTTATTAAAAAAATAAAAATAAAAGAAAACAAAAAAAACTTCACAACTTATTTTCATAACCCAATCAGGAAAAGAAAAACTGTTTGAAATAGACCTTGAAATTGAAAAGACTCTCAACTCTAAAATTAGATCTTCTAGAATAGGAAAATAAAGTATCACTAAGGATCCCCTTTTCAAAACTCAAGTGGTCCTAAACCAATATAAATTTAAACTAAATCAAACCCCAAAAAACATGGCTGCAAATAATTGAACTTTAAAAGAACTGACCACCCCTAATGTGGAGTACCAACCTGTGTACATCCAATATCCTGAGGAAGCAGCCAACTTTGAGCTGAGATCATACCTCATACACCTCCTTCCTAAATCCCATGTTCTTCCTAGTGAGGACCCTCACAAACATCACAAAGAGTTTTACATTGTGTTCTCCACTATGAAACCCCCAAATATGATTAAGGACCTCATTAAGCTTAGGGTCTTCCCTTTATCCCTTGATGGTGTAGCCAAAGACTGGATATACTATATGCCTACCACAATTGGGGGTTGAAATGACCTTAAAATACTCTTTCTAGAGAAGTTCTTCCCTACCTCTTGAACTTCATTCATTAGAAAAGTAATATGTGGCATTAGGAAATCACAAGGAGATACCCTTCATAAATAATGGGATATATTCAAAATAATTTGTTCAAGTTTACCCCACCACCAAATTAGTGAACAATTTCTAATTCAATATCTCTATGAGGGACTTGTCCCCATGGACCATGGAATGATAGATGTTGCAGCCGGTGGTGTCTTGGTTGATAAAACTCTTATCATCACTCGTGACTTAATAGCCAACATGGCTCAAAATGCACAACAATTTGATACATAGGAAATTGCACCCACTCAAGGAGTTCATGAGGTAATCCATTCATCCCTAGAATAAAAGGTAGATAATAAAATTGATGAGATGCATACCCTTCTAATACAGTTAGCTCAAGATCAAGGTAAGTCACACTCTCCACCCATTCCATTTCATTGTGGTATTTGTTCTGATAACACTCATTTTTCTGACCAGTGCTTGCAACTTCAGGATTCATCTGAGTCTTGTGTAGTAGTATTCCATATGAATCTTTTTAGAAAGCACTTACCTTCAAGAAAGAGAACTTTAGGCCAAATCTAAACCCCGGGTGGTAAGCACAACCACGGTATCAACAAGGAGGCAACATGAGCTACCCTAAATAGAATTGGTATCAACAAGGACAAGGTGCACAACTTTCTTATCCTTTAATATCTCATAACAATCCTCCTCCTCCTAAATATGAACCAAACCTCGATAACATGGTGAATAAAATGGCATCTTAGAACCTCCAGTTCCAATAGACCATGCAATCATCTATTCAAGACCTATGAACTCAAGTGGGAAAATTGGAAAACACCATCGATGAGATAAAGATGCAAGGTTCTGGCCAACTACCATCCCAACCTATTTCTAATATTAATGACAAAGGTAATGTATGTGAAATCACACTTCATCGTGGTAAAGAAGTTTATTCTTCTAATGATTCTACCCAACAAGTATGACCCCATCTTGAAAACTCTCTTTCTCTACCCTCAAAATATTCTAGTGAAGAATAAAAACAAAAAGGGTAAAAAAAAGTTATCATTGAGGATTCCCTTGAAAAATTAATTCTTATTCGATTTCCCTAAATAATTTCTAAATCGAAGAAAAAATTGATAATGAAATTGACAAAGAGATCTTGGATACATTTAAAAAGGTACAAGTTAACATTCCTCTCTTGGATGCAGTTAAAAAAATCCTCATTACACCAAATTTCTTAAAGAACTTTGCACCCACACAGACAGCTACTGAAGGGGAATGAGAGAGTCAACCTTGGAAGGAATGTCTCAAATTTGATACAACTAGTGATTCCAACCAAATGAAAGGATCTGGGTACTTTTACGATACCTTGCACCATGGGGGACCTTCTTTTCTAATGAAATGCTTGATTTAGGTGCTTTACTTAATGTAATGCCTCAATCTGTGTATACTTCTCTACAAGTTAGAGATCTTCAACCAATGGGCATCACTGTGCAACTTGCCAACTAGAGCACAACACACCCATCAAGATTGATTGAGGATATCCTCGTAAGAGTGAAGAATCTCATATTCTCTGCAAACTTCTATATTCTTGAGATGGAAGATACCCAAACCTAAGGACATGCTCATCTCATACTTGGAAGTCCATTCCTTAAAATAGTAAAGATTGTCATCAACGTTCACAATAGTACTCTATCCATGGAGTTCGGTGGAGAAAAAGGTAAGTTTCAATATGATTGATGCTATGAAACACCCCACTGAAGAGCACTCCACTCTTCATTTCTATTTTATGGAAGTTATCTCTAACGAAACACACACAACATTCTCTACTTGACCCATACTCTAATTCATTTTCCTCTTCACTCTTGGATGTTTTGAGTGTTGTGTGGGTTTGGAAAAGTGTAAATTTTGTGCTTTAATTGAAGAGTGTGTTCATTCTAAGGTACCCATGACCGTCGATGATTTTGAAAATATCCTTTCCATTGATTCTATTTCCTTGGAGAATAAACATGATCAGATAGACAGTTTCATGGACCACACTCCCACTAAATCCCCTCGATCCAAAAACTATTGATGTTGGAATTAAAGCCACTTCCATCTAATTTAAAATATTCCTATCTTGAGGGTAATGACCAATTTTCCATCATTATTTCCAACAACCTCTCTCCACAACTGGAATCAAAACTGATAGACCTTTTAAGAGAGTGTAAAAAGGCGATTGGATGGACATTGGATGATATTCCCAGGATTAGCTCATCTATTTGCATGCACTATATACTTTTAGATTATGAGAATAAACCTATAATCACTACTACAAATATGGCATTTATCAGCGCTAGAAAAGTCAATTAACAGCGCTAAAAAAAGCGTTCACTAGTGCAGAAAACGTTTTTTACGTCACCATTTTTTACGTCGGTTATATAAAACCGACGTCATAATATGTAAAACGAGGTTTTTTACGTCGGTTATTTCTTAACCGACGTAAAAACATGTGTTCGGTACACCTTTAACGTCGGTTATTTTTATAACTGACGCTATTAATCGCGCGGCTTCGTTTTTTACGTCGGTTATTTTTATAACCGACGTAAAAAACGCGGTTTTCGAAGGCCTTTTTACGTCGGTTATTGAATAACCGACGTAACAAACGCGGTTTTTGAAGGCTTTTTTACGTCGGTTATAAAATAACCGACGTAAAAAAAGAATCCGCAGATGTTTTTGACGTCGGTTATTCCATAACCGACGTAAAAAAATGCGGATTTTGAGCCCTTTATAACGTCGGTTATAAAATAACCGACGTAAAAAATGAATCGGAGGAAGGTTTTTACGTCGGTTATTGAAATAACCGACGTTATAAATGTTTTTAAAACAATTATCACGTCGGTTATTTAATAACCGACGTGATAACTCATTTAAAAATTTACCCAGACCCGTGGATTGTCATTCGCGAGTTTACCTTCGACAGTCGCGACTCGTCTCTCTCGCGCGTAAACCCGAATCGGCTTGTCCATTTCGTTGGTTTAGATTCGTTTTGCGATCATCGTTTCTCATATTTAATCTCCTCGGATCAATCATCTAAACTCGCAGCACTCAGGTAATCCTCCCACTCGTTCGTTTTTTTTCGCGGATAGTATATATATATGTGTTGTGATTTTTTTGTTGAAACTAGCTAAGATTCTTCGATTGCGAACCCTTTTAACTCGTTTTGGCACCATAATCTTATTTATCATCCCTAGATCTATTTGTTCGACTTGCAATATTGAGTAATTTTATGATTTCACTAATTTTTCATCGTTTTCTATAAATCCCCAAGAGGGTTGGGGCGTGTCCATTTGGATGGGTTGCCCTTTTACAGTTGTTACTACTTTATTCACACACAACCATGGCATAGGTGCATGGATTTGGGGTCGGGGGGTGTCCAGGGGGGTTTACAAGGGGGTGGGTGGGTGTGGGGGCTGTCCAAGGGTGTGGGTGGGTGTTGGGGGGTGTCCAGGGGGGTGTCCAAGGGGGTAGGGGGTGGGGGGTGGTGTTTAAGAGGGGTGGGGGGCTGTCCAGAGGGTTGGGGGGTGTCCAGGGGGGTGTCCAAGCAGGTCGGGGGTGGGGGGTTGTGTCCAGGAGGGGTGGGGGTGCTTTCTAGAGGGGTCGGGGGCTGTCCAGAGGGGTCGGGGGGTGTCCAGGGTGGTGTCCAAGGGGATGGGTGGGTGTGGGGGGCTGTCCAAGGGGGTGGCGGCCTGTCCAGAGGGGTCGGTGGGGTGTCCAGGGGGGTGTCCAAGGGGGTGGATGGGTGTGGGGGGTTGTCCAAGTGGGTGGCGGCCTCTCCAGAGGGTATTTGGGGTTGTCCGGGTGGGTGGGGGGATGTCCAGAGGGTTGGGGGATGTCCAGGGGGGTGTCCAAGGGGGTAGGGGGTGGGGGGTGGTGTCCAGGAGGGGCGGGGGGCTGTCCAGAGGGGTCGGGGGGTGTCCAGGGGGGTTTACAAGGGGGTGGGTGGGTGTGGGGGGGTTGTCCAAGGGTGTGGGTGGGTGTTGGGGGGTGTCCAGGGGGGTGTCCAAGGGGGTAGGGGGTGGGTGGTGGTGTTTAGGAGGGGTGGGGGGCTGTCCAGAGGGTTGGGGGTGTCCAGGGGGGTGTCCAAGCAGGTCGGGGGTGGGGGGTTGTGTCCAGGAGGGGTGGGGGTGCTTTCTAGAGGGGTCGGGGGCTGTCCAGGGTGGTGTCCAAGGGGATGGGTGGGTGTGGGGGGCTGTCCAAGGGGGTGGCGGCCTGTCCAGAGGGGTCGGTGGGGTGTCCAGGGGGGTGTCCAAGGGGGTGGATGGGTGTGGGGGGGCTGTCCAAGTGGGTGACGGCCTCTCCAGAGGGTATTTGGGGTTGTCCGGGTGGGTGGGGGGGCTTTCCAGAGGGTTGGGGGATGTCCAGGGGGGTGTCCAAGGGGGTAGGGGGTGGGGGGTGGGGGTGGTGTCCAGGAGGGGCGGGGGGCTGTCCAGAGGGGTCGGGGGGTGTCCAGGGGGGTTTACAAGGGGGTGGGTGGGTGTGGGGGGATGTCCAAGGGTGTGGGTGGGTGTTGGGGGTGTCCAGGGGGGTGTCCAAGGGGGTAAGGGGTGGGTGGTGGTGTTTAGGAGGGGTGGGGGGGCTGTCCAGAGGGTTGGGGGTGTCCAGGGGGGTGTCCAAGCAGGTCGGGGGTGGGGGGTTGTGTCCAGGACGGGTGGGGGTGCTTTCTAGAGGGGTCGGGGGCTATCCAGAGGGGTCGGGGGGTGTCCAGGGTGGTGTCCAAGGGGATGGGTGGGTGTGGGGGGCTGTCCAAGGGGGTGGCGGCCTGTCCAGAGGGGTCGGTGGGGTGTCCAGGGGGGTGTCCAAGGGGGTGGATGGGTGTGTGGGGCTGTCCAAGGGGGTGGATGGGTGTGGGGGCTGTCCAAGTGGGTGGCGGCCTCTCCAGAGGGTATTTGGGGTTGTCCGGGTGGGTGGGGGGGCTGCCCAGAGGGTTGGGGGATGTCCAGGGGGGTGTCCAAGGGGGTAGGGGGTGGGGGTGGTGTCCAGGAGGGGTGGGGGGCTGTCCAGAGGGGTCGGGGGCTGTCCAGAGGGTTGGGGGGTGTCTAGGGGGGTGTCCAAGCAGGTCGGGGGTGGGGGGTTGTGTCCAGGAGGGGTGGGGGTGCTTTCTAGAGGGGTCGGGGGCTGTCCAGAGGGGTCGGGGGGTGTCCAGGGTGGTGTCCAAGGGGATGGGTGGGTGTGGGGGGCTGTCCAAGGGGGTGGCGGCCTGTCCAGAGGGGTCGGTGGGGTGTCCAGGGGGGTGTCCAAGGGGGTGGATGGGTGTGGGGGGCTGTCCAAGTGGGTGGCGGCCTCTCCAGAGGGTATTTGGGGTTGTCCGGGTGGGTGGGGGGGGCTGCCCAGAGGGTTGGGGGATGTCCAGGGGGGGTGTCCAAGGGGGTAGGGGGTGGGGGGTGGTGTCCAGGAGGGGTGGGGGCTGTCCAGAGGGGTCGGGGGGTGTCCAGGGGGGTTTACAAGGGGGTGGGTGGGTGTGGGGGGCTGTCCAAGGGTGTGGGTGGGCGTTGGGGGTGTCCAGGGGGTGTCCAAGGGGGTAGGGGTGGGGGGCTGTCCAGAGGGTTGGGGGGTGTCCAGGGGGGTGTCCAAGCAGGTCGGGGGTGGGGGGTTGTGTCCAGGAGGGGTGAGGGGCTGTCCAGAGGGGTCGGGGGGTGTCCAGGGGGGTTTACACATCGATTTGTTTTATATTTCAAAATTGTTTACATTCAAATTATGATTTTTTTCATATAAACATATATTTGTCTTATCTAAAAAATATATATATTTTTGCTATTTGTTATAGGTAATAATGAGTCGAAGTTGGATTACGGCACATCGAATGAGCAATGAATATGAGGAAGGTGTTGATGCCTTTTTGGAATTTGCTAAACGAAATGTTCCAAGTAGTGACATTTTTTTCTGTCCATGCCTGAAATGTCTGAATATGAAGAAGTTGAAAAGTAGAGAGATAAAAGATCATCTGATTTGTCATGGTTTCAATCCGAGTTACAACCCTTGGATTTGGCATGGCGAAACTGGACAGAATGTCACTGATGATAATGAATCGCAAGATGGTAACTCCGATGGAATTGAAGAAATGATTCGCGATATTGTAGCAGAACAAATTGAGATAGAACCGACAGTTGAACGTCTATATGGTGATGCCGAAAAACCATTATATCCTGGTTGTACAGATTTTACGGTTTTGTCAGCGGTGTTAAGATTGATTAACCTGAAGGTGAAACATGGATGGAGTGACAGAAGTTTTACAGAGCTGCTACAATTGATGAAAGACATTCTTCCAAAAGATAACGATCTTCCAGATTCACATTATAAGGCCAAAAAAATATTATGCCCGATGGGATTGTGTTACAGGAAAATACATGTCTGTCCGAATGACTGCATTATATATAGGAAGGAATATGAATTTCTGAAAGAGTGTCCTAAATGTGGGACATCACGGTATAAGGTGAAAGAAAAATCACAAGCTGATGTAGAGATTACAAAGCTCCCTTCAAAGGTATTTTGGTATCTTTATATAATTCCTCGTTTCAAACGTTTATTTGCAAATTCACATGATGCAAAAAGGTTAAGATGGCATGCTGATGAGCGGGTATGTGATGGAAAAATACGTCATCCAGCTGATTGTCCACAATGGAAGAAAATTGATGCCCAGTACCCTACATTTGGAAATGAAATTAGAAATATGAGACTAGGCTTGTGCACAGATGGAATGAATCCATACCGAACCCTCAGTAGCACACATAGTTCATGGCCTATTTTATTGGTAATTTACAACCTCTCTCCTGAAGTTTGTATGAAGCGCAAATATGTCATGTTGAGTATCATGATCTCTGGTCCAAAGCAACCCGGCAATGATATTGATGTATACTTGTCACCGCTGATTGATGATTTGAAACTGTTATGGGCTGATGGTATTAGGGTGTATGATTCTTATAAAATGGAATATTTTCAACTGCATGCAATGCTTCTATTCACTATAAATGACTTCCCAGCATATGGAAATTTGTCTGGATACAGTGTTAAAGGGCATAAAGCATGTCCAATTTGCGAACAACAGACGTCATATTGTCAATTGCATCATGGGAGGAAAACAGTGTACATGGGTCATCGAAAGTTTTTACCTATGGATCACCCTTATAGAAGAATAAAAAAGGCATTCAATGGCTCACAAGAATTTGATACTGCTCCTCAACCTTTATCCCCAGAATTGTATTTTGAGAGGGTGAAAAACCTTGATGTGACATTGGGAAAGACACAGAAATCTGGTAATGATAGACATATTTGGAAGAAAAGGTCAATATTTTTTGAGCTACCATATTGGAGGTATCATGAAGTCAAACATAATATTGATGTCATGCACGTGGAGAAGAATATCTGTGATTCTTTGATCGGAACATTGCTAGATATTAAAGGAAAGACAAAAGATGGGTTGAATGCAAGGTTAGACCTACTGTCAATGGGAATACGTTTGGAGTTAGCTCCCACTCCTAAAGGAAGACGAACATTTCTTCCCCCGGCTTGTCATACATTATCGAAGAGGGAGAAAAGTAGCTTCTGTCAGTGTCTTCATGATATCAAAGTGCCTCAAGGTTATTCTTCAAATGTAAAAAATTTTGTCTCATTGAAAGACTTGAAGTTGATAGGTATGAAATCACATGATTGTCATGTCATGATGCAACAAATTCTACCAGTTGCACTACGTGGAATATTGCCCATCCGTGTCAGAAAGACTATAATGAGGTTGTGTTATTTTTTCAATTCAATTTGCAACAAGGCGATTGATGTGAATGCTTTGAACATTTTGGAAAAGGATGCAATTTTTATACTTTGTCATTTGGAAATGTATTTTCCTCCAACTTTTTTTGATATGATGGTGCATTTAATGATTCATCTGGTTCGAGAAATAAGGCTTTGTGGACCTGTATATCTTCGTTGGATGTATCCTTTTGAAAGGTATATGAAAATATTAAAGGGATATGTTAAAAATCCATATCGACCTGAAGCCTCCATTATTGAAAAGTATATTTCTGAGGAGGTAGCAGAGTTTTGTACGAGCTACTTGGCTACGGCGCAACACATAGGTTTGCCTCCATCTCGCCATGAACGGGTTAATAATGAGGGAAAGGGGATTCGTGGCTTGAAAGTCAAATCACTGTCAGCTGAACATATGAAGAAGTTAGAATCATACATATTGAATAACATAGCTGATGTTCAACCGTATATCACATTGCATATTAATGAGTTGAAACAATGTCATCCAAAGAAGAAAGAAATGTGGATTTTGAATGAGCACAACAAAACTTTTTTGCCATGGTTTAAAAAGACCTTGCTTGGTAGATCAGATGTATCAAAGACATTAAAATGGATAGTGGGTGGTCCATCTTTAAATGTGATAACATGGTCCGCTTATGACATTAATGGCTATACATTTCATACGAAAGCTCAGGACAACAGAAGTGCAGTTCAGAATAGTGGTGTATTGGTGTTTGCAGAAGCAATGCATTTTTCAAGTGCTAAGGACAGAAACCCAATTTCGGCATCAAGTGCATATTATGGAGTGATTGAAGACATATGGGAGGCTGATTACTTTAAAATTAAAGTTCCCGTTTTTAACTGTAAATGGTTTATCGGTAACAAAAGTGTCAGACACGATGAATTTGGAATGACACTTGTTAATCTGAATAGATTGGAAGACACAGCTGATTCTTTTATAATGGCAACACATGCCAAACAAATTTTCTATGTAGTAGATCAATCAGATATGCAGTGGGCTGTTGTTTTACAAGGGAAAAACCAATATGTTGGTGAGGATGAATTTGATGAAGATGCTGATTTATGTGAGATCCCTACTTCCATGGAAAGATTAACAGAACATAATGATGAGTATGTTGAAGACATGGTTTGTGCCATAAGGAACGATCACGACGAAGGAATTTGGGAAAACAATCCAACTGTACATTCCTAAAATTACAGGTAACACAAGTTTATTTCTTGTTTATATTTAGTTTTTTCATATAATGTTAGATACTGTAAATTTTTTACTTATTAAAACATGTATCAAACCAAAATGATAAAACAATAAAAACCGTAAAGAGGAGAAGTCCTGGGCGCATCGGCTGGCCGGTGGTGGATCACCGGTTGGCCGGTGGTCCAGAACAAAGCTCTGTCTGGTCCACCGGCCGGCCGGTGCTGAGCCAGCGGCCGGCCGGTGGTCCAGACAGAGAGCCTTCCTCTCTGTCTGGACCACCGGCCGGCCGCTGGATCACCACTGGCCGGCCGGTGGACCAGACAGAGAGCCTTCCTCTCTGTCTGGATCACCAACGGCCGGTCGGTGTTGAGCCAGCGGCCAGCCGGTGGTTCAGACAGAGAGGAAGGCTCTCTGTCTGGTCCACCGGCCGGCCGGTGGACCAGACAGAGAGCCTTCCTCTCTGTCTGGATCACCAGCGGTCGGCCGGTGGTCCAGACAGTGAGGAAGGCTCTCTGGTCCACCGGTCGGCCGGTGGTGATCCAGCGGCCGGCCGGTGGTCCAGACAGAGGAAGGTTGTCTGGTCCAGCGGCCGGCCGGTGGTCCAGACAGAGGAAGGTTGTCTGGTCCACCGGCCGGCCGGTGGCACCAGGCAGTGGGCAAGTCTACTGCCTGGGTCCTCCGGCTGGCCGGTGTGCTCACACCGGCTGACCGGTGGACTCAGTGAGTCCACTTTTCAGCTTTCTTGGGCCAACTCCTTGGCAACCTTTTGCCTGTGTTTACCATGTTTATCATTGTTTAACATGCTTACCATATTACCAATGTTTACTATTATGTAATTTAGTACACTTTTCTATTTGTGAACTAATGTTTGTTTTTTTGATTTGAAGGAAAATGACAGATCAATCAGTTGATCAGCCACATGATTCTGGAGATGAGCATATTGGTCATACATCTGGGGAGGAACATTCACATGCTCCTATTACGAAAAAGAGTTCAAAGGTTGGTAAGCGTGGGTGCACACGTTTACCAAAATTATCACTTGCCCATACGAAGGAGGAGAGGATAGTCGTGGAGTTTGATGATGATGATCTTCCTAGAGGTCCAAATGCTAAAGATTTTAAGGGTTTTGTAGCAACTCAGGCTAAGAGAAAAGTAAGCATTCTCTATGATGATTGGAGAAGTGTGGATAAGGCGATAATTTCTCAGCTGTGGGAGACCATTTTGGTAAGATCTTTTGCTATTGTTTGACTGTTCTTTAAATGTTTCTAGTATATATAATATTTTTAACCTCTTTTTTATCAGATGACATTTGATATTCCTGACACTGGAGGAGTCAGGAAGAAATGCTTATCGTTGGCTGCTAGGAGATGGAGGGATTTCAAATCAACCCTCTCATCTGATTTCATTTATGGTCATAGGAGTCGTGAGAATCCATGTCGTATATATCCTTTTATAGATGAAGACACATGGAGACAATTTTTGAAAGTAGAAGAAAAGAATCATTTTTGGTAAGGGCAATGTAAACTTTTATAAGCTTTCTTATATAAATGATCTTATTATTGTTTTGTTAATGATTACTTATTCTTAATTTAAAGCAAACAAGGAAATCTCATCAAGAGATCCAATCTAAAAATGTATACCCTCATAGTTTATCTCGGCGAGGGTATGCATTATTGGAAGAACAAATGATGGAAGAAAAATTTCAACAACTAAGAGCTGAGTCTTCAAGCTCTGGAGAGGTGGCCCCTCCATCCCCTCAATCTAGACATGAGAAATGGAAAAGAGCTCGGAAGGGCAAAAAAGGACAATATCTTTCGGAAGAATCGAGACTCGTAGTTGAGAGGATTGTAAGATATCTATTTTATTTATTTAAGTTTACTATTTTCGTCATATATTTCCAATCATTATAGAAATGTTCAATTAATTATTACAGGACTCTCTTGAGGAGCAGAGTTCACATGGGACATTTACACCATCTGGGAGGGAAGATATTTTATCTGTGGCATTGGGAAAGCCCGAACATCCTGGCCGTGTAAGAGGATATCCGGCAGGTGTATCGGTAAGAAAAGTGTTGCCACGTTCCTCAACTTCTAACGTTGAGGGAGTTTATAAAAAAAAATAGAATCCTTGGAGGCTGAAGTCCATAATATTAATGCGACAATGGAGGACAAGATTAGAGCATCGGTGCAGTTAATGTTTGCAGACTTGCAAAGACAATTTCAGGGTGCAGCTCCCACTCCACCTCTCCCAGTAGCTCCCACTCCCCCACCTCAGCCTGCGGACCCCATTTTTGATCCTCCTCCTCCGCCGCAGCTACCTACTTATTGTGAGTTGTATGTTGATGATCCTCAACATCATATAGTTGCATATGGGATGGTATATTGTATAGGAGATATAGTTCATCATCAACAGTTAGAGGTAGAGAATCAGAGGGTCACTGTACAGGATATTATAGATAGATCAGCTCGGATACCATTACCTACAGATGAGGTGATGACAGTTGGACATAGTATCGGCCATTTTTTACTTTTGTCATCCAGACTTCTTCGACTCATTACCATAGAGGTATGGATGTTATATCTTTTATTTTATATTTTTATTAACGTTTTATCATTTGAAAACTAATATATTTTTCAATTTATTTTTACAGGAATACTTCAAAGGTAAAGAAATACTGTATAGACAACAACAAAGACAGATAGCTATGACATCAGATGCAGATACTAGCAGTCTTGACAAATTGTCAAGATATTCAAATTTGTTGGCGGATCATTATGACTTTACAATGGAAGATCATGTCTGTGGACGTGAACTATGTGTGGGGATTATGAAAACTGATATCATGGAGTTTGTCACTGGAGATAAGTTGGGCATCAACGTGGTGTAAATTTTTATCATGTAAGTCTTAACACCTTTTCCTTGCGTTATATTTATTAAAAATGTATACTTATGTCTGCTTTGTATTAGGTATCTGTATAAAATTTGTGAGAGGAATGAGCTGACAGATGTATATGGATTCGTGGACCCACAATTGATTTCCCCTGAAGCATGTGCATTGGATGAGGAACAAAGAATGCTTTATATTGCTGATAGATTTGAAAAGAATGTAATCACACAGTGTTGGATGATGCCTTTTTGTGAGAGGTATGAAACACATCCCTCTCAAAGAGTTAATTATCTTTTAACATAAAAAACCACTAACGTTAAATTTCCTTTTATCAGGGATCATTGGATGTTAGGGGTTTTTTGCCCTAGGGAGAAAACACTTTATTGGATATGCTCTCTCCATGATGATGTGCGAGAAAGTTTTAAGAATATATTGGAAACGTAAGTTTCAATTTCACAATAGTTTTATATATTATAATGAATTTTAAATTTACCCCATTCGTATTATTTTCTAACAGGGCATGGGTCCACTTTCGAAAAAGCGCAAAGAAAAGGAATTTCAAGATCAAATATGTACATGCGAAGGTAAATATCCATTTATAATTTGTACATTTTGATTTATTACATAAAAATAATATATTGAATTTACACTCATTCAAACAGAAATGTCATGAGCAACAAGGCATCATCGAATGCGGATATTACATGTTAAGATTTATGTATGAAATAATAACAACTGGGACAGTTCTGAGTTTTGACCTGGTAAGATTTCCTCTTTCTCATAATATTTCAATTTGATTTATTCATTATACACGTTGACTACTATCCTTTTCCTTTGTAGCTTTTTGATGACCCTCAACCCTTTACTGCTGAAGATATCAAACACTTACAAGTGGAGTGGTCAAATTATTTTACAGGTTTGATTGACTTTTAGTTGTTTGTAATGTAAAATGTAATTTTGAATATTGTCAATGTAATTGTGTATTTCGTAGTCGTTTAGGTTGGATTTAGTTTTTTTTGAAGTTGACAGTGTAAGTTTTGAATGTTATATAAGTGAATGTTTAATTTTTCTCTACTTCTTGTTTTGGTCTACTGTTGATGGTTTTTCTGGTCTGGATTTTGGTATGGGGGGAGAGGTTCCAAGGGGGTGGGTGGGTGTTTGGGGGGTGTCCAAGGGATATGGGAGGGGTGTCCAAGGTGTGTTTGGGGCTGTCCTAGGGGTCGGGGGGGTGTAAATGAGGGTGGGGGTGTCCAAGGGGTGGGGGGTGTCCAAGGGATATGGGAGGGGTGTCCAAGGTGTGTTTGGGGCTGTCCAAGGAGTCGGTTGGGTGTAAATGAGGGTGGGGGGGGCTGTCCAAGGGGTGGGGGGTGTCCAAGTGGTGGGGGGTGTCCAAGGGATATAGGAGGGGTGTCCAAGGGGTGTTTGGGGCTGTCCAAGGGGATGGGGGGGTTTCCAAGGGGTAGGGGGGGTTTCCAAGGGGTCGGGGGGGTGTCCAGGGGGTGGGGGGTTGTCCAAGGGGTGGGGGGTGTCCAAGGGGTGGGGGGGTGTCCAAGGGATATGGGAGGGGTGTCCAAGGGGTGTTTGGGGCTGTCCTAGTGTTCGGGGGGTGTAAATGAGGGTGGGGGCTGTCGAAGGGGTGGGGGGGTGTCCAAGGGGTGGGGGGGTGTCCAAGGGATATGGGAGTGGTGTCCAAGGTGTCTAGGAGTTCTGTCCAAGGGGCCGGTTGGGTGTAAATGAGGGTGGGGGGGCTGTCCAAGGGGTGGGGGGTGTCCAAGGGGTGGGGGGTGTCCAAGGGATATGGGAGTGGTGTCCAAGGTGTCTGGGAGTTCTGTCCAAGGGGCCGGTTGGGTGTAAATGAGGGTGGGGGGGCTGTCCAAGGGGTGGGGGGGTGTCCAAGGGGTGGGGGGGTGTCCAAGGGATATGGGAGGGGTGTCCAAGGGGTGTTTGGGGCTGTCCAAGGGCTCGGGGGGGTGTCCAGGGGTCGGGGGGGTGTCCAAGGGGTCTGGGAGGGCTGTCAAGGTGTGGGGGGTGTCCAATGGGTGTTTGAGGCTATACTAGGGGTCTTGGGGGTGTAAATGAGGGTGGGGGGGCTGTCCAAGGGGTGGGGGGTGTCCAAGGGGTGGAGGGTGTCCAAGGGATATGGGAGGGGTTTCCAATGGGTGTTTGAGGCTGTACTAGGGGTCGTGGGGGTGTAAATGAGGGTGGGGGGGCTGTCCAAGGGGTGGGGGGGTGTCCAAGGGTTGTGGTGGGGCTCCAATGTGGTGGGGGAGGGCTGGCCAGGTTGTTAGGTGGGTATAGATGAGGGTGGGGTTCAGTTGGGGCTTGGGGGAGGGCTGGCATGGTTATTTTTGTTTGGTTTCTGGTTGCTTTTTGGTGAGAGCAGTGCAATTATTTAAAAAATAATAATTTCTTTCACGTCGGTTATTTTATAACCGACGTGGTAAATAAATCGGTAGGGGTTTATCACGTCGGGTTTTTCTAGAACCGACGTGATAAACCGTTCCCGGGGCTTTTATCACGTCGGTTCTTAATATAACCGACGTGCTAAAAGGCCTGGGAATCGATTTACCACGTCGGTTATTGGATAACCGACGTGCTAAAACGTTTCCCAGGCCTTTTTATCACGTCGGTTTCTTAAATAACCGACGTGATAATAGGCCAGGGGAAGGGTTTATCACGTCGGTTATGACATAACCGACGTGATAAACGATATCCCAGGCGTTTTATCACGTCGGTTTAGGGAATAACCGACGTGATAAAGCCCCCCCGCGCATATTTATCACGTCGGTTATTATATGAACCGACGTGATAACCACCGTGATGTTAGGGATATTACGTCGGGTTTTAAATAACCGACGTAAAAAACGTTATTTATAACGTCGTCCGTATTAACGTCGCCTAAAAACCGACGTAAATAATAAAAAATAACCGACGTAAAAAATGTTTTCTGCACTAGTGGTTGTTAATCGAGGCGAGGATAAAGGGGGTCCTTTTTATCAACGCTCCGAAAAGCGCTGATAAATGCCCCCTAGAATTGAAAAAATATATTTTTTTTATTTTTTTAAATATTTTTTCAACTTTTATCAACGCTTTTAAAAAGTGCTGATAAAATTAGAAAAAATATTTAAAAAATAAAAATATATATTTTTGCAATTCTGGGGGGCTTCAACAGCACTTAAATCCGCCCTTTAACAGCGCCCACCACCCATGGTAGCCCATGCACGCCCCAGGACAGCTCCACCCAGCCCCACCCCCTTTAACAGCGCTAGGTAATTCCCCACACCGCGCACGCGACCTGCCTCCCCCAGGATTCAAACTCGAGACCTCTTGTCTGCGCGCCTAACCTTTACCACTCCACCATATTGCTTTTTTTTCATTTATTAATATATCTAGTTATTTATATATATATTTAGTTATATTTACTCATATATTAATATATATGTATATTTAGTTATATTAATATATATATATATGTATATTAATATATATATATATATATATATATTAACATATATATATATATATATAGTCATATTAATATATACATGTATTTAATTATATTAATATATGTATATATATATATATCCGTATATTAATATATACATATATTTAATTATATTAATATATATATATATATATGTTTGTATATTAATATATATTTATATCTATTTATATATATATATATAGTTATTTATAATTTTTTATCCGTATATTTATTTGTATATTAATATATATTTATATATATTTATAAGATTAGTTTTAAATACATTTATAAAATATGTTTTCTTATGTGTGTTTTTATAAATAAATAAATACATACATACATACATATATACAACACACACACACAGATATATATTATATGTATATCTGTAGGTATAATTATACATATTTATATATATTTACAAATATTATATATTAATATGTATATACAAAAGTGCTAGAAATGGGGTCTCAAAAAACCTAATTAATCGCAGTCACTGAAAAAGACATAACTTCTTCTCCGAGTGTTCGTTTCAGCTCCGTAAACAGTCAAACTAAATCTCAAGGAACGAACTATGATAAAACGGGTTTCGGAGACCAAAAAGACACACATATCAGAAGTTATGACCATTTTAATAAAAATTTGACAGGGGTCCGGACACGGAAACTGAGTTTTGGAGGCCTTCTAGTGTTTTTTTGGGATTTTTGGGTCCCAAAAATTACTGAGACAATATCTCTCCACACTTTTGGGTAGCTATCTTTTCTACCTTCAATTTGATATGTGGTAGAGCCCAAACGGACACCCGGAGCGAAAGTTATGGTCGTTTGAAGTTGGACTTTTTTTTGAGTGCTATAACTGATATATCTTTTGTTCCTCTAATCTTCTAATGGTTTCAACTAGACGTGGTCGTCACTCGTTTCACAAGATTCGGTTTGACTGGTCGCGACACTAAAACAGACAACCGGACCAGAAGTTATGTCTGTTTTAGTGAGTTGCTGGTTTATTAGGTTTTTAGGAGATACGAGAGTTGCAAAATTTCAAACGACAATAACTTCTGCTCCGAGTGTCCGTTTTGGCTCTACCACATATCAAATCGAAGCTTGCGAAAAGTTACACACTCTGGTGATCACTGAAACCCCTTCTCATGTTCTTTGGGGTTCAAAAAAGACCAAAAATCCTCAGAATGTTCATAAGTTTGGCTCCTGGGGTCCGTTTTGCCATAACTTCTGCTCCGGGTGTCCGTTTTGCCTCAACCACATATCAAATCGAATATTACGACCATACCTACACTAAGGTGACCATTGTAACACCTTCTCATATTCTTCAAGGTAAAAAAAGGTCCTTAATCCCTACAAATGGCCATAATTTCTGCTCCGGGGTGTCCATTTTGGGTCTATGACATATCAAATCGATATAAAACATATTTAAAAAAATATTTATTATATTTATATCAATATAAATATACTTATATATCAATATATTATTTTTTAAGAATTTTTTTTTTTGAAATATACACATTTATCAACGCTAGGAAAATGCACGCTGATAAAACCCCCTTTTATCAGCGCTACTAAAAAAACGCTGATAAAGGGGGTCCTTTATCAGTGCTAAAAAACCACTGATAAAGGGTCACTTTTAACAGATCTTTTTTTAGCACTGTTAAAAGTGACCTTTATCAGCGCTTTTTTTAGAGCTGATAAAGGTCCCCCCTTTATCAGCGCTTTTTTAGTGTTGATAAAGGGTGGCACTGCGGAAACCCAGTTTTGTGGTAGTGAATGCAAGCTCAACTCCAGTTGAATCTCACTCACCTTGAAGTGGTAAAATTGGAAGTCAATAAATTATTTGTTGTTGGGATAATTCATCCCATAACTGATAGTAAATCAGTTATCCGAGTGCAAATTGTGCCTAAAAAAACTGGAATAACAGTGGTGTCAAATGAAAGGAATGAATTGGTTCCAACACATGTAAAAAACAGTTGGTGAGTCTGTATTGACTACCGTCAACTAAACCAAGCCACATGAAAGGACCAATTTTCTCTACCTTTCATTGACCAAATGTTAGAAAGATTGGCTGGTAAGTCCCATTATTGTTTCTTTGATGGCTATTCGGGTTATTTTCAAATCCATGTAACCCCTGAGGATCAAGAAAATGAAACATTTACCTATCCATTGGCACATTTGCATATAGGAAGATGCCTTTTGATCTCTAAAATGCTCTTGGTAATTTTTAGCGTTGTATGTTGAGTATATTTTTTGAGTACCTTGAGAATTGTATGGAAGTTTTTGTGGACGATTTCATAGTTTATGGCTCTTCCTTTGATGAATGTTTGGTACACCTAGGTTTTTTCCTCCATCGCTACATTGAAAAAGATCTTGTATTAAATTACAAGAAATACCATTTCATGGTTGAGTGGGGGATAGTTCTTGGTCATGTTATTTTGAATAAGGGAATTCAAGTTGATGTCAAAAATTGAAATAATTTTCTCCCTTCTATTTCTAAAATGTGTGTCTGAGGTGTGATCTTTCTTTGGTCATACTAGTTTTTACCACCAATTCATTAGACTTTAGTAAGATCGCACTTCTCTTTTCTCGGTTATTATAAAAAGATTCTGAGTTTTTTTTGGATAAAAATTGTGAGGATACATTTAATTCACTAAAAGGGAGTATCACATCACCTCTCATCATCCAACTTCCAATGTGGGGTCTCCCCTTCAAACTTATGTGTGATGCCTCTAACTTTGTAGTTGGACAGTTTTATCACAAAGGGTTGAGAAGACTCCTCATGTCATTGAGTATGTCTCACGTACTCTTGACTCTGCTTGGGAAAACTACACCACCACTGAAAAAGAGCTTCTTTCTATTGTGTTTGACTTGGAAAAATTTCGTTCATATCTTCTTGGGTAAAAAATCATTGTGTTTTCTGATCACATTGTCCTTCGGTTTCTCCTTAAGAAATTCGAAGCTAAGCCTCGCCTCATACAATGGATGCTCCTCCTCCAGGAGTTCGACCTAGAGATTTGTAATAAGGGAGGAGTGGAAAATGGGGTAGTTGACCACATTAGTAGGATTTCCCCACCATTGGACCATTATGTTGTCTCACCCCTAGCCAAATCAATGTCAATGCCAAAGGACTCATGTTTGCATATAGTATACGATGGTCAATCTATAATAAATGACACGCGGGGATGTTGGGGGTTTCCAATTTCAGTACTATCTCATCGTATCATCATATACCATAAATTTATGAATGCAACTCGGGAACAACACTAGCGGGAGGCCCAGAGGTTGAAGGCCTCCCCATTGGAGAATTCTTCTCTAATGAGCACCTTTGCGATGTTGTGGACCTTACCTCTTGGTATGCAGACATTGTGAATTTTCTACCAGCATTTAGGGTCCCCACATATTTTAGCACTTCATAATCCCAAAGACTTAAGCATGATTCACGATGATACATTTGGGATGAACCATACTTGTGGAGAATTTATAGTGACCAGGTTATTCGTCGGTGTGTCCCCAGCTATGAGTTCACCTCTGTTTTGAGCTTCTGCTATACTCTGGCTTATGGGGGCCACTTTGGCTCTCAACGTACAGCTCGAAAAGTCTTTGACTCAGAACTTTATTGGCCAACATTGTATAGAAATGCCCATCGGTTTTATAAGTCATGCACACGATGTCAATTCACAGGGACTATCTCCAAAAGGAATGAAATGCCCCAACAACTCATGTTATTTTGTGAGATTTCCGATGTATGAGGCATTGACTTCATGAGGCCTTTTCCAAATTCAGTGGGCTTTGTGTACGTCTTATTATCTATTGACTATGTCTTTAAATGGGTGGAAGAAAATGATACTATGATCGATGACTCTCAAGTGGTTTTCAACTTCATGAGATCTTAGATTTTCAGCAGAGGTTTGCCAAGATTCATAATTAGTGATCAGTGTTCATATTTTTGCAATCGCAGCATGAAAAACTTGATCCGTAAGTATGGGGTTGTTTATAAAGTCTTCACTGCTTATCACCCCCAAACTAACGAACAAACATAAATCTCAAATCGGGAAGTTAAGTAAATCTTGGAAAAAAACAGTACAACCTAATAGGAAAGATTGGAATTTGCGCTTGGATGATGCACTTTGGGCATACCGTACTGCTTTTAAAACATCAATCGAAATGTCACCATATAGGATTGTGTTTGGAAAGGTTTGTCACCTCTCGGTGGAGGTAGATTACCCTGCATATTGATTTGTTAAACAATGTAATATGAATATTTCAGGTGCAGGTGAGCATAGGAAGTTGTAGATTTGGGAGTTAGAAGAAATCCAGTGTGATGCATATGAGAACTCCTGAATCTATAAAGAGAAGACAAAAGCTATCCATGACAAGATGATTCATCAGCAGAAGTTTCATATTGGTGAGAAGGTCCTACAATTCCAAGCTAAAGCTCCACCCAGGTAAGCTTCGTTCCTAATGGCTCGGTCCTTACATTGTTACTAATGTTTACCCTTTTGGTGCAATTCCGGTTTTGCATTAGTAGAGTGGCCGAAGGATTATCATCAATGACAAAGACTTAAACACTTCTATGGAGATTTTTCAAAGCATTCAGTGGAGGAAATCCACCTTCAAGAAGTAACATACCAGTGAAACCCATCAGGTTTTATCCTTCTCACGTTCTCTTTTATTACAATGAGTACACTGCTCACTCTAGGTGTTGGGGGATGGGTACGATCCTAGGTTCATTAGAAATTTCATCATCTTTCTTCTTTTTTGACTTACTGCATAATATTTTTACTTTTCTCAGCCTTGTTGAGTTCGTTGGGATTTTCATCGTCTTTCTTCTCTCTTTTTCGCTTGCTTCATAGTATTTTTACCTCCCCCAACTCCCTATTTTCTTCATTTTTTTCACTTTTGTGCTAGAATACTCACTTTTGATGCTCACCTAATCATGGAAATTATTTGAAATGCATGTCAAAATTCTCGATTTCATGTTGTTTTAACATTTAATGAAAATTTGTCTGAGTTATGGAATGTGAATTTTAGCATTAATTTAACATTAGGGTGTGATTTTTAGTAAATTGGTTGTCTGTCGATGATATAAATGGTTATATCCCTATGAAACCTTTAAGATGGTTGATATCCTTTGTGAGTAGTTTATGGGAAAATCATCACTTAATATCTCCACACATTTTTGCACTCAACCATGTAGTGTAAATATTTCTTATTTAATAAAAGGTAAATATAAGTTCGATTAATATTTATCAGGTTTCTAAAATGTTTTTTTCGTATGTTCATTCCTTATCTGAAGTGTTTCATTACTATACCAGATTGATCTACGCATGTGTCCCTATTATCCGACTGTTGTATGCAACAGGTACTTGATACCACAGAGTGGGTGCCTAGTGGCTCACTACACCCGCCTCCCATCATTTAAAATGTATCCATATACTGATGTTCTTGTCTCCAGTTCAAAATTTCAAAATGGCTTAGGTTCCACGCTCATTGGAACCCAATTTTTCTAACTCCACTAACACATGCCGATACAGGCCGTTGCAACCTTTATCATAACACTTCTCATCTTCAATAAGTCTCCTTGTGCATCTTTTATTAATCGCATGTGAAACATGCCATCGGCAAGTGCCCACATGCCACAGACCCGGCCTCCCACCTGTCTGTTTCTCGAAACTTACACCCGATCATCTCGCCACACTGCAAACCCGCACCTCGTAGCCATAGCCTACTGAATATACTGACTCTGCATAACCACCACACCTGAATATAGGCATTCCCCAATTACCAAATACATCTAAGCCGCTTGCATCCAAGCATCGACACAAGACCGCAATCACCCCTTGGTTGGGTTTACCGAACACGTCACCACAACGTTCATCAAAATTCCCCGGCACTGAATTGTTTTGTTATTCTTCTCTTTCATACAATCACTACATCATAAAATCTGGTTTTCGTTGCTGCCTGTTTACAATATACACCTATTTCAGAATTGTAAAAAACCTTTAAAGCACTTTCGCCTTCCCCTAGGTTCAACCCTATATAAATGACATTTTGACAATTGTGACGAACATCAAGTGAGTCAAACACCATCACTAGGGGGGTTTTTTTTTAAATGATGATTCTCATTCAAAATGACCCGAAACAATTACAAACTCACCCACACAAGGATCCTGATTTTATCAGTGACCAGCACCAGTCTTCTTCCTCAAGGACTTGTAGAAGAGGGAGAAGGCCTCTTTCAGTTCATTAGGGAGAGGAAATGCCAGCGGCAATGCATCACAGTGGCCACAGTTCTGGTTTTCCATGGAAAGTGAATGCGCCAGTGTCGGCTGCTGCTTGTTTAGCCCTTCAATGATGAAGGAGAACGCCCCGAATGTCAAACAGTTCTGCAGAAGAGCCTGGGGAGCACCTGGACAAAAAAATTATACAGTATTTGATTGAGCAATATAAACATGAGAATGAAATAAAGATGTGAATCGAAAAGGTACACTTTTTTATCATTAGGACTTGCAGGAATTTATGCATAAATTGTTGAAAACCTAAAACATTGCCAGAATCATCATTTTCTCATCCTGCATTCCTAGAACAGGATTCAACCTTACTTTAATTCAGGAGACTCAAACCTGGGACATTTGGTATGTATACATGAATCATGACTGGAACACAAAAATGCAAAAAACCTGGAACTACGTATTTTGAACCCCCCAACATAACAAGACACGACATGAGTTAAACGGGCTTGGTTCGGGCATAAATGGGTTCAGATTGTAATTGGGTAATCTGACAAGAATAATATTCGGATCAGGTTTGGATTGACCATTCCTGGCACATCTAAACTGTGTAACCCAATTAAAAATATAATGATAATATAAAATACTAAAAATTTAAGAATAATTAATTTTATAATGTAATTTAGTCTTATAATCAAATTAATTTGAAATAATTCAAAATATATATAAAACACTGTTTTAAATGGTTTAAGAGGTTCAAGTTGCAATATGAAAATCATATGTTTCGTATTAATTAGTTTATTTTTAGTCTAAATAGGATAATTCAATTTGATTAGGTCATTGAGTTGAGGATATATTAAATAGTCGGATCAACCCGTTTAATTCAATGACAGTTGAGCTTAAATGGGTTCACAGGATGGCCAACCCAACATGAATCCGACACATGAAACCGAATTGCCACCTGTGCTTGGAACACATCATCTATTGCTCATCAATATAAAAACCTGGAACACTCAAGGCAAGGCCAGTGCAACACCCAGCAACTCCCGCATTGATGACTGCAGAGAGAAATAATGGCTAAATGAGCACAGGTTTAGGCTGTGTTTGACAGCACTTACTGAAAAGTGCTTAGAGCACATTACAATTAGGATAAGCAGTTAGAAAAACTAATCACTGTAAAGAAAATCATTTAAATAAGTAGCAGAAAATCACTTTTTTAATAAGTAATCTGGAACGCTTATCATAATTGATGAGTCCTGTAAGCAGTTATCAAAAAGTGTTGTCAAATGCAGGCTTAAGCATGGGGAGCAGCTTATGCAGCTACGTCATACCATCATCTTTTCCTCGCAAGATCTTCAGAAAGCACACAACCAGGCTGTGGACGCCAGAAAGAACGGCAAATGTCTGATGAGGATGGGGGATGCCAAAAACATTAATTTATGGCTCTACAAAAGTAATAATGCTCAAGTGATTATTAGTAAAAATACCACCTTAAAAGTATTAAATTTGAAGAGGGTTTCTTATACCTTCGCAGAAGGTCCTATCTCTAAAAAGGATCCTTTGAATCCTTTCTTCTTCATCAATCCAGAACCTGTGATTGATTCAAAGGCTTTAATAAACTAGGCAATTTTATAACCTCAAACCCATCAATTACAAGGCTCTGATCGGTTCAAAGGCTTTATTAAAAGGGTGATAGAACAAATTACACAAGTAGTGTTTACAATAGAGGAAGCCAGACAGAAGTTTATTCCAAAACCATGTTATGCGTTCAACTCAAAGTAGGAATAATGTTTGTCAGAGTAATTTTATCACGATGAAAATGCGCCTTTTTTTATGAAACAAAGGCACTTGTTAAAACATCTAGGCACCCACCCAAACATAAGAATGACTATTAAAGCATTCCGCCAAGCATATCTTGCCAACTATTCAGTGGCCTCATAAACATAAACTCTTGAGTTCTTGATTTCCAACAATCAATCACCATAGCTCTATGAACAATGATGAGTGAATATCAAATAGGAATCCTGTCGGTTTGAAAAAAACATGAAAATAAAGTGAAAATGGCTTTTGAAGTCCCTGAAAGCATTTTAGAGCCCTTCATTCTGATGCATAAAAATAGTGAATGCAATCTTCGAAGAAAAAAATAATTATAATTTCATGAGGGTAATTATGATAATATAAGCTCCCAAGCTTTCCTATATGGTGTTGCACTTTAGTCACAAAAAAAAGGTTCTGGCCTTTTTATCTCATACCTCGTTTTCTCCGAACCTTTTTCTTTTTCTCCAAAAAAAATTTAACATAACACCAGCTGCAAAAGGAGACACCCTGAATCTGTACCTTCTATGTGAAATCATGTTGTCTTATTTATAGAAGAAGATATGATAGAGTGCGGGGTCAGTCGGGAGAGTGGGCTGTATATACTAGGAGGAATAAGGGCAATTTGGTCAATGTAAATAGAAATGGTTAGCAACACTTTAGACTGGCTGGGGTTTATAAGGGGGCGGTTGAGGGTGAGTCGAGACACGAACTGTATTCTGTTACTTTGGGACGGCTCTCAACCTGGGTAGGGGGGCAAGGGTGCTCCTGTGTACTAGAAAGGATTCAAAGGAGTTTCTCCATGGTCAATCAGTGTAGCTCACGGTGACTCCTTCCTGATTTCTTCTCTCTATTGAACAAATACCAATCTATAAACATTGTTTGGATTTCTTTCATTCGTTTCTTGTGTTTGAACAAGTCGAACCTATCATTTGGTCCGACCTGCCTCTTTGCACTCCGATCTCCCATGGCGACTCGTCATCAAGACCAACTCGATGGAGTCAAGCAGAGAGTGGGATGAAATGAAGATCAATTAGCTAAGTTACTGCAAGCGATCAATAATCTTTATGTTAGTCAACAAAAGCTCACTGATGAGTCTAAGGAATTTTGTGGTTATATTACTGGTGCGCTGCGACGGTTGGAAAAGGAACTGCAGCAACAGGCATTTCCTGTTTTGGATGGTCCTAAAACTTCTGATGGTGGTTCTGGTGGTGGCGTTGCGCATGGGGACATGCATACGTCGTTGCCTATTGATGGTTTGATTTCTGCTGCTCGTCAAGTTGAACTACCGCCGTTTGACGGTGTCAATCCTCAAGGCTGGATAGTTCGAACCGATCACTATTTCCAGCTCTATCAAATTCCGGATTCTATGAAGATGTCGTTAGCTCAACTTAGTATGAAGGGAATAGCGATTCACTCGTTCACGATTTTAGTGGAGGTACATCCGACTATTTTATGGCATGATTTTAAGCTTGAGCTACTAGAACGTTTTGGTGGTTTAGATGTTTTGAATCCATATGAAGAATTGGTTGTCCTCGAACACCATGGTTTTGTATCTGATTACATTGAGCATTTTGAATATTTGGCTTCTATGATTCCTCTTCAACCAGAAAAAAAGTATGTTAGTTATTTTTTGCACGGTTTGCATGATGATATCCGAAATTGGGTACGGATTCATAATCCAGTTACCCATTTAGAGGCAATCCGGCTGGCTCGACATGTCGAGCTTGCTGTTACCCATGGTGTTGGCGTGCCTTTTCGAGCTGGTGCATCTCGAGTTTCCGCTGGGTTGCACGAGAGGGAGTTCTCCCAGCCTTTATCTCGTCCGCTGTCTCAACCTTCCTTGAGCATCAGTAATCGTACGGTCAGACGTGGCGATGCTCCTGAACCCACTGTTCGTCTCGTTGCCCCTTTGTCAGTAGGGTCGGGTGGTCATGTAATTCGACATCTTACAACCCAAGAATGGGAAGAACACCATAAAAAGGGTCTGTGTTTTCGGTGTGGCTTACCTTATAACCCTTTACATAAATGTTCTCATCCTGAGCTTAGGATCTTACTTTTGGGTGAGGATGATGAGTTTCCATTGCTGATAATCCAGTTTTACATGAGGCAGTACCTTCTTAGACTGATCATGAGTCTGGTTTGGCAGAGAGTTCCGTGCTTGAGTTGCAGGGATTGGATTTTTTTCAACCGGTTACACACCGTTTATGTCAAGACAATACTGTTCTGAAAGTAGAAGGTTTCATTGGCGACTTAGCAGAACTCCTCGATAGCGGTGCTACTCATGACTTCATTTCTCCTGCTTTGATTAATTCAATTGGTTTGACAGTCCACGGGTCTGCTACAATGATGGTTAAACTTGGTGATGGACATATCTCAAGGGGTTTGTCAGCATTTTCAAATCACTTTGGGTACTTATTCCTGTTTTATAGATGCTTATATTTTGGAATTGGGGGGTATGGATCTCATTCTTGGTGGGGCTTGGTTACGAACTTTAGGAGATGTTATGATAAATTGGGCTGCGCTAACTATGCGTTTTTGGTTGGATGGTAAAGAATTTTTTTCTTCGTGGCGTGTCTCCCAATGAGCGGGTATCTTCTCCTTGGTAGGATGGATGAAACAGCCTCCTGTTTCGCGTTGTTTTCAGTTGCTCTTGGGTGGTAAACGTAGTGAAACTACCGTTTCTCTATCTTTTCAGCAGCAGACCAGTTTGTAGGAGGTGTTGGCTGTTTGGCAGCATGTTTTTGATATACCAACAGGCTTACCTCCTGTCCGGCAACATCTACATCATATTCATTTACAGCAGGGCCAGGGTCCTGTTTCTGTCCGTCCTTACCGGTATCCTTATTTTCAGAAGAATGAAATTGAACGACAGGTAGGGGAATTGCTTCTGTAATGTCCCAGATTTTTTCCATGTATTATTTTAATATTATATGGGAATTAATTCGAGACCAGGCTCTGAGACGGCGTGCAGTTTCGAGGCCTGGTGAGTCCGGAACAAATGTTTGAATTTAATTTAATAATTAAATTACGCGCACGTGCGGTTTTCCTGAAAAAGTGAAATAACTCCTGAACGGGTGCTCGGATCAGAAATCTGAGGGCATCATTGCGTTCAGAGCAGCGATTTTACCTTAGGCAAGGCCTAACATCGGCCGGCGCAGGTCGGTGGTGAAATCGGGTTTTTGGAGGTAACCGTAATAAAATATTTTAATTTAAAATATTTTATTAATCCCTGTTGCAGCGAAATCTTTTTTTTCTTTTTTTTTTTAAATTTTATATGTCATAAGAGAATAATCTATGCAAATACATTTTTAGATGATATATATGACCATAAATTATGATTCTTGTTTCTTGGTTTAATAACGTTCTTAAGATGTTTTCACAATTTCCTAAAGAAAAAAGGTTTTTTCTATAATTTTTATTCCCTATTTTTTCAAAAAGTTTTTATTATCATCTATTGGATTATCTCAATATATGGTGGCTAACAATTCCCTTAAAATTATTCATTATTCAATTTCAAAAATATATGGTATAATATTCTATTATCTGGCCATAAACTACAATTACTGGTATTTAATAAACAATAAAACATAGATTTTTAATACATGATAGTAAATAACATTATAATATGAAAACCTCTTAATAGATACTTGAGAAAGCATTAACTATTTACCCAAAAAATATTATTGATTTTTAATGATTTCATAGAAAGTTAGTGTTTATGGGGAAATCACAAATAATGTCCGGAGAGAAAATTTTACCTATAAGAAGAAACGATATGATTTTTTTGACATGGTTGCCTAAAATAGATAAATCATTTCACATTTTGTGAGTGAGAAAAACTGATAATTTTCTTTGTTTTATTTAATAATTTTCACATCAAGGTCAATGCCTATATCAAGTAGACTGTATTTTATTCTTGAGGTTCATTGGACTATAATTTAACACTTTTTAATAGATGTTAAGATTCTATACTCAGTATTACAAATATAGATCCATTATTTTCATGTAATTATTCACCCATAACATATTATTTATATAATAGTTCTCATTGGTAATATGCTCAATGTGTGGTGGTGAAACCCTCTGCATTCATGAACCCCTCTTGATCGATCATTTTTGCGGGACGGGTTGTTTTTGCGGGGATTTCGAGGTTGTTTTGATTTTGATCTAACGGCGATGAACCCGGATCGTCACGAACAACGATCGAGGTTCGTCCCTCTTGTTGATTCTTGTATTTTTTCTCTCTCGCGTTCTTCGTTGCATTCTACGCGTTCTTGGGGGAAATCGATCGTTGCGCATTCGTTTGTTGGAGCAACGATCCGAGATTGTAGATCCAACCCTGGAGCGATGTCACGGAGGTGCGACGACGGTTTCGGCAGGCGATTCAGAGCGGATCGGGAGATACGAGTTTTCGGGCGTTTTCTTCGGATGGATCGTTCAAGGTTTATGATCCGATTTAAGAGCCGAAAACACTCGTTGCGGTGTTCGTATGGTGAAACGAACCAATCCCTGGAGTAGCGGGACGAACGGACGAGAAACCGGAGATCCGGAGGTTCAGCCGCGGCGCGAGGAGGAAGACGACGCTTCTGGAAAAATCCCGACTACACGCCGTGTAGTATGGGCTACACGGCGTGTGTTCGTCGGCGGGATTACCTGGCGTGTACTCCGGGAGTACACGGACACGGGTTGGGTACACGGCCAAGGACACGGCGTGTATACCCTTCCCCGACCAGATACACGGGATACCCCGTGTACTGGTACACGGGAAGGCGACACAGACATGGGTTGGGTACACGGCCAAGGACACGGCGTGTATACCCTTCTCCGGCCAGACCCGACCAGATACACGGGATACCCCGTGTACCGGTACACGGGCAGGCAACACGGACACGGACAGAGACCGTGTACGGGCACATGGCCAGCGTACACGGAGCGAGCCCCAGGTGCTCGGACACGGCGTGTGACTCTTCTACACGCCGTGTAGTTGCTTTCTATCCGACAAGCCAAATGACACGGGCCGTTTACACGGGCAGTACCCGAAGTCAAGGAACACGGCGTGTGATTCTTCTACACGCCGTGTAGTTTAGTTTTACACAGCTTGGACGGATGACACGGGCCGTTTACACGGGCAGTACCCGGGGTCAAGGAACACGGCGTGTAACCATACTACACGTCGTGTAACCATTTCTTCATGGCTTGAGCCACTTGTCTTCTGTGACTTGGACTAGTTTCCTTAGGGTTCGTACCCTTGGTCTTTTCCCTGAAGGTTCTGGTATCATTTCCTTATACAGGAGTATGATCCCTTCAGCGGGACTTCCTGAACAGAGTTGTTGGAATCCCCTCTGTGAGACTTAGAGCCGGATCCTCTATTCATTCCTGGAACCCTAGGTAGAGTTCTTGGTATCGACGTGACCAACTTTACCCGGGCGCCGATCCTCTGCTTAGCGGATTAGCTCAGACTGAGTTGTCGGAATCACCCTATGACTTGGCCGTGATCCTCATCTGAGCATCATGTTCTCATAGTACTTGTGAAGTGTGTTCTCCCGGAACGAGTACTTCGCGTCTCTCTCTTCAGACCTAGGAGTGTGTTCTCCTTGTTATGTGCTTAATGGAATCTTCAAGCTGGATCCTAGTGGCGGTATCGCGATGGTCGTTTGTGTATGAGTATATCTGGATATTCTTGTGGTATGTTCTGTAGTCATATACTGTGTGGAGCTGACTGTATCTTTCCTTTGTGGTATTTCACTTGTTGTATTTCCTTTGTGGTTTCGGGGTGTCCTACTGTGTATTGTTATACTCACCCCTGCACGGGCTTTGCCCGCACGTGTCTTGTCTTGTGCAGACGAGCGAGCCTTTGACAGGATTCTAGGTGGACCAGGACCGGACGGTGCTCAGTGAGATCAGGCGGGCCGAGGTGTGTTCCTACGGCTACAGATTGCGGTCCCAGTACCTTTCCTTACAGGTTGGACTTTGTTACAGACTTTCTTTTGGTGGGCTTGTACTTTTGGCCCAGGGTTTTACACTTACTGTACTTTACTTTCCTGTCGTACTCTGTTGGTTGGGATTTTTAGTGTATGCATGCATTTCCATTTTTAGTTGAGTTTTTACTTTTCAGCTTGTGGGCCTGGAGATGTGTGTGCATGTGTACAGGTTTATAGACAATGTCTCCCATGTTAGTGATATGCCTACTCGATGCCAGTCACCAGCCCCTGGCCTATTGGAGGCGGGCTTGGGGAGTTGCGGCTTGGGCCCCACTGGGACGGGTCGTGACAGCTTCATTCTAAAGTTATTCACCCTAGTTTAAGTGCTTATTCTAGTCCGGTTCTTTTAGTAAAAAAGAAGGATGGTACTTGGCGTATGTGTGTGGATTATCGGTCGCTTAACCGGGTTACTATACCAGATAAATTTTCTATTCCTATTGTTGAGGAATTGCTCGATGAGGTAGGTGGCGCTGTTTTCTTTTCCAAGTTGGATTTAAAATCTGGTTATCATCAAATCCGGATGGCACCTGCAGATGTGAAAAAAACAGTCTTTCGTGCTCATAGTGGTCATTATGAGTATTTGGTTTTGCCTTTTGGGACCAATGCTCCTACTTTTCAAGCTGCTATGAATGACTTATTCCGCCATTTACTTCGCAAGTTTGTCTTGATATTTTTTTATGATATTTTGGTTTGTAGTAGTGATTGGGCAACCCATCTTGAGCATTTACAGGCTGTTTTAAAGGTTCTTTCCGATAATATTTTCTTTTTCAATCATAAGAAGTGTCTTTTTTCTCAACAAGAGGTAGAATATCTTGGACGTATAGTTTCTCATTTGGGAGTTTCGGTTGATTCAAGGTCAAGGCTGTTTTAGATTGGCCTTGTCCTCAAACGGTGAAGGGTGTTCATGGTTTTTTAAGTCTTACGGGTTATTACCGGAAGTTTATTCAAGAATATGGCCTAATAGCTCAACCCCTTACTGCTTTGACTCGCAAAGAGGGTTTTTTTTGGACAGCAGATTCTCAGCAAGCATTCGACTGCTTAAAAACACTTATTACAGAAGCACCGGTGTTAGCTTTGCCTGATTTTTCAAAGTAATTTGAGGTTGAATGTGATACCTCGGGTCGAGGGGTTGGCACGGTTTTAATGTAGTGTCGCCGCCCCATAGCATATTTTAGCAAAGCTTTGGCACCTAAGACTTTAATGAAATCTACTTATGAAAAGGAGGTTATGGATTTGGTAATGGCTATCCAACATTGGCGGCCCTATTTGTTGGGGAGACCTTTCACTGTTTTTTCCGACCATAGTAGTTTGAAATACCTTTTACATCAGCGTGTTGCTTCTCCTGATCAACATAATTGGATTGCTAAAATGTTAGGATATAGTTTTGATGTTGAATTCAAACCTGGACACGAAAACACTGCTACTGATTCTTTATCGTGCCGTGAGGAATATTCAGCCCTTCAACATCTTCAATCTTTCCCTGTTTGGGAAGATATGCATGGCCTCACTGCTGAAATTCATTTAGATCCTTTTCTGCATGATATTGTACAGCGGTTATCAACCGGTCACTCAACACACTCCGGGTATTCTCTTTCCCAGGGTATTTTGTTGTATCGTGGTCGTTTGGTATTGTCGGCAGCTTCTCCTTTGATTCCCAAGCTGCTTGAGGAGTATCATACGTCTCCCCAAGGGGGTCATTCTTGTTTTAACCGTACTTATCGTCGGCTGGCAGCAAATTTATATTGGATCCAGATGAAACGGCGGGTGCTGGAATTTGTACAACAATGTTGTTGTTTGTCAACGTTCAAAGTATTCTACCCTTTCGCCTGCTGATCTTTTACAGCCCTTGGAGATTCCTTCGGTTATTTGGTCGGATATCTCTATGGATTTTATTTTTGGGTTACCGCGGTCTCGTGGTTATGAAGTTATTTTTGTCATCGTTGACCGGCTGTCCAAATATGTTCATTTTGCTCTTTTAAAGCATCCTTATTCGGCTAAAAAGTTTGCTGAAGTTTTTGTTCAGGAGGTGGTTCGTCTCCATGGTATTCCTGCTTCTATTGGTAGTGATCGGGATCCGGTGTTTCTCAGCCTTTTCTGGAAGGAGCTATTTCAGTTTAGCGGTACCAAGTTAAAATTCAATTCTGCTCATCATCCGCAAACGGATGGACAAACGGAGGTCGTTAATCATTGCTTGGAAACTTACCTTCGGTGTTTTGCGGGGGAGCAGCCTACTAGTTGGTCTTTTTGGCTTCCTTGGGCAGAATTCAGCTATAATACGACTTGGCATGATTCCATCAAAACAACTCCATTTGATGTTGTGTATGGTCATCCACCACCGTCCATAATTTCTTATATTCCCTCTGAAATTCGGTTGGAGGTTGTGGCTTCAGCCTCGAGCGATCGTGATGAAGCTTTATGTCAGCTCCAGCATCTTCTTGCTCATTCTCAGTGTGCGATGAAGTGACAAGCATATCGTCATCGGAGGGTAGTGGAGTTTCAATAGGGAGATCAAGTTTTCCTTAAATTGTGGCCACATAAATAGTCTTCAGTCGCTCACCGGATCAATCCCAAACTTTCTCCTAGATTTTTTGGCCCCTTCCCTGTTGTCAAACAAATTGGACTTGTAGCTTATCAACTGGACTTACCTCCTCATTCCCGGATTCATCCTATTTTTCATGTTTCCCAGTTGAAACGGGCAATGGGCAACCTTTCTGTTTAGCCCAATTTTCCGGTTGATTTAGCTGGAGATTTCTCTGATTACCCGGAACCAGAAAGTATCCTCTCTCGTCGTTTTCTGCAGCAAAATGACGCCACTTTGCCTTAGTATTTGGTACACTAGCGTGGCCAACCGCTAGATGAAGCTACTTGGGAAGATGAATTTGTTCTTCGGAATTAGTTTCTAAATTTCAGTCTTGGGGACAAGCCTGTTTTTCAAGATGGGGGGAGTGAGAGTACGGGGTCAGTCGGGGGAGTGGGCTATATATACTAGGAGGAATAAGGGCAATTTGGTCAATGTAAATAGAAATGGTTAGTAACAGTTTAGAGCGGCTGGAATTTATAAGGGGGCGGTTGAAGGTGAGTCGAGACACGAACTGTATTCTGTTACTTTGGGACGGCTCTCAGCCTCGGTAGGGGAGCAAGGGTGCTCCTGTGTACTAGAAAAGATTCAAAGAAGTTTCTCCATGGTCAATCAGTGTAGCTCACAGTGACTCCTTCCTGATTTCTTCTCTCTGTTGAACAAATACCAATCTATAAACATTGTTTGGATTTCTTTCATTCGTTTCTTGTGTTTGAACAAGTCGAACCTATCAAGATACAACACCGAGATAATAGGAAATTTGAAATTCAAAATACATTGGTCAATCAGTCAAACCCAATATCTTAAATATCCAAATACTCTAATACCCCCCCCCCCGAGCCAGGCTTAACTAGCTTGGATGCCAATGTTGTCAAAGGCGCTATGTGTTGGATTTGTGTAGCCCGATCCGGTTGGGCCGAATGTTTGTGGCCTGCAACTGTCGAGGGTCGAGCTCTGCAGTGAGCTCGTTGGCGGTTGCAGGGGGCAACGCGCCCTTGCTCCAGGGGCTGAAGGCCCCCGGCCCTTTTCTTGCAGCACTGTAGCATCTCTGACACTGTAGCAGAGCTGACCAACCGACACTGACAGGCACTGTAGCAGTGCGGACTTCGGAGTCAACCATACTGTAGCACTTTTGACAAAGGTGGCCGTCGTTCACTATAGCAACGCGGACTTCCTGTTATGAACAGTGAACTGTCTTCTCCATATGTAGCCCATTTCAGGCTAGGGTTTCTAACCTGAAAAAAAACTCTGCAATTTGTGCTCCCGATTATAGTGAGAATTCTGTCTCTCCGTGGACGTAGGGATTATTCCCGAACCGCGTAAATTTGTGTGTTTTGTGTGCTTTCTTTTCTTTTACATTTTTCTTTCGTTTCTCGTTTCTGTCATTGCGACTCCCGACGATTCCGCAACACTACGAGACACACTTGGAGCATGATAAGAACAAAGAACGTACTTCTTTGTATTGAAGGGAAACATGAGCAGAATTACAAAGGGAGGAGGAAGAATAGAAGAAGAATGGAGAAGAAGACTCGACAGGCACTGCCGCTCCCTCGCCCAAGCTTCCGGTAGCCCAGTCCCAAGCCTCACGGCTGAATCCTCACAACAGAATTAATCACCCCCTGTGCAATTCCCTTTTTCCCCTTTTATAACCCCTCCCCACACCCTTTTTAATCACTTGGGACCCACAGAATATTCCTTTAAAATATTCCCCTAACATCCCTAACAACCATCTGTAGCCAGTTATATGCCCCTCTTATAGAATCCGCTTTCCCTGTGATAGGAACATGGGTGCTAGGGCTGGCTGCGTAGGGGTCCTATGTGCTGGGTTGCGTTGCTGTGTAAAAGCACTGAGCAGATGCTGTGCAGGGCAGGGCTGCCAGCTATGAAAGGGAGTGTATGGGGCAGGTTGGGTGTGTTTGGTAACTGCCAGGGGGCAGCTGTGTAATTACTGTTGAGTTGTTAGGGGATAGTATTATATTTTCCTTGGATAGTGGTTGGGGTAGTTAAGCGGTGGTCATGGAATATTAAATAGGGATGCTAGTTGCTGGGAAAGGGGTTACATTGTATTTTGGAATTGATCTTCAGCCCGAAGATACCAGGGGGTTAGGCCTCCACTCAGGGAAGCATAGCCTTCCAGGAGATCTCCTTCTTCTTCCCAATTCTTCTTCAATTTCTTCTTCAATTTCTTCATCTTCCCTAGTTATACTGTAATTCAGTACGCGATAGCTAATAGAAACTTCTGATTTCTTCCTCTCTCCCAATTGATTCCTATCAATTGGTGATTTCATTAAGAGCGGGACCAGAGAGCGAGAAACAAGAAGACGATTCTTGATTGACAAACTCAAGAAGAATCAACTATAGCGGACGCAACATTTTCTGCATAGGAATCACGGCAGAGAGGGAAAAAAAGGTACGCGCAGGGAGACGATTGGAGCTGGACGGAGCTGTTGACGCCAGGCGTTTTCACGATTCACTGGAAGGCTGTAATAGTGTATTTGTTCTTCCTAGACGAGCGTGGAGTAGAAAACGTTGGAAAAATAAAATAAAAAACGATTCAACAGCGGCTGAAGACGTCATACAGCAGTAGAATATATAAAAAAACGACACAGCTGAGACGGATGCACCATCTAGAATAAGTTCTTGATCGAGTCTTGAAGTTTGACGCATCTTCTTCTTGACCGAGTCATGAAGCTGACACAGCAACTATGCACTCTGAGAAGTGGAGTCCAACGCGCAGCAGTAGAGAACATGACGCAGCTGTGTCAGATGACTCACAGCACAGTTGCCCTACTCCCGTGTGCAAGGAGGATTCGTTGCCTGCAGGGGCGATTCTGGCCGGACTGACCAGGATGATGGAAGAGTGGCGAGTGATCTCGAGGATGCCGATTTTTACTAGAGAAGATCTTGCGTCTTGGATCTCCAAAGCTGAGAAATATTTTCCATACCACCAAACACGGGAAGAGTTCAAGATTTGGACAGCACGACTACATATGTCAAGTATGTTTGGAGAATGGTTTGTGTTGATTGAAGCGTCGAAGCCTGAACTCTCATGGACTCAACTCTAAGAAGAGATCTTCCAGGAGTACGGTAATTTGGCAGCAGAAACAGCAGAGATAAATCAGGTATGTCTTGAACAGAAGAACCGTTCTTAGTATGCATTGATGAAAGCTGTGACTCGGCTGGAGTCAAACCAAGCGAAGTGTTTGGTGTGGGAAGATTGCAAAGGGGAGCCGGCCATTGGAGAGACAAAAGGGTTCCGTCCTACTCCCGGAAGCTGAAGGAAGAGGACCGAAGAATACAGAAGCTGAAATAGTGGAGCAGCATAAAACAGTGGATGAAACAGAGGTATGGACTACACAAAAGTCAAAAAAAAAATGATTAAAGATGGGAACAGTTCTGACCAGTACTGCCGCTTGCTGAGAATTCTGTTAGACGGCAACGTGCAGAACCGGAGATCAATCTGAAGCAACAGCGAACAGTGCCATTTGGGCTGTTAGATCAAACAAAGGCAGACGTTGAAATGTCGAAGCGGCTGGAATTTCTGATTTGGACTGAAAAGAAGATAGAGTTGGAGGTTTCGCTCGGGCTGAGTGAGCGGTTCTGGACTGGCATTGCTGATGCTGAGGATGTGTATCAGGGAAGTCAAGCAGCTCAGAAAACTACAAGAGGAAACCTCAATCAGCTGCTGGAAAATGCTGCAAAGGTAGGGGATCGAGAACCACTGCACCGGAAGGAGATTGACTGGGGTAGGGCTGTCAGTATAGTGGCAGCACAAGAGGCTGAGGACTCTACCAAAGCAGCCAAGTTACATTCAGTCCTTGCAAGACCTACACGGAGTCTTCAGTTTGCACCACACACCGGCAAAGACAAGCTGATGTGGCAGATATTAGTTTTCAAAAGGGAAATGGTGGGGCTGTCTAAGCACATTTTCAGCTGTTTGGGCCACCGAAGGTCAAGCTTCATTCTGTCAAGGCTGCTTGGTGAAATCTCTTGGTGCTTGGAGGCCATTATTGTAGTTGGCAAAAGGTTCACTTCCATGAGATAGTGCTTGACATGCACCAGCTATGTGTACCGACCAGATCAGTACCTTGGGGGCGTGAAACTGCTCATGCTTGGGTAAAGAACATCTCTGTTATAGAGGTAGTTGTTGTAGGAATTCTCCCTCGAGTTACAAATGATCAAACGGTAGTGATGACGACTAAATCCAAGGATGAAACTGCTAGTGCACATGCAGTGCCAGTTGTAGAAGGGACATGCGGTTGAAAGCGGCTGCTACAGAAGCCGGGGGCCTTGGTCAAGAACCACCTCATCGAAAGGAGTCTCATCATATTCCACCAGCACCCAGTGTGTGGAGCTCTCACCTGGCATTTCTTTCCAAAGGGCGGGGAGTTGCTTTGGAGGAAGATGGAGCTGGTTTTACCGGCCCACCTAAACTTACTGGATGTAAAGTTGGAAATATCAACCTCTCAAGGTTATTATGGAACTATCAAGATGGGCTTATGGGCAAGTCACTGAAAATATACCCCCCCAGAGCAGGTTGACATAGCTGAATGGACTGATTTGATGGTTGATGCCTTGCCTTGGACTTTTACCTAGTACGTGACATATTTTGGTCCGTGGGTTTGTTGCTGGAGCAGATGGTGGTACAGAAAAAATGATCGAGCGGTACAAAACATGACCTGCAATTGCTGAGGAAGAATTCATCATCCAACGAGCAGCTCAAAAAGCTGCAGGGGGGGGGCTACAAATGGTGGAAAGTGAAAGAAGCGGAAGCAGGGGGCTGTACTCATGAGCCATTACATCGAAAGGCAATTGCTTGGGGGCGGACTGCAAGTACAATGGTAGCATGGGAGGCTGCCGCCTCTTGCGATATAGCCAAGCTGCACGGCTGGTGGCAATGCCTGGGAATTGAGGCTGCTGCTGGAGACGCAACGTGGCTGCCAAGGCCATTGCCAAAGCCACCAGATAATCACCTTGAGGACAAGGTGGTTTTTTAAGGGGGCGGAATTGATAGGAACATGGGAGCTAGGGCTGACTGCCAATGTGTTGGATTGTGTTGCTGTGTGAGGTAACCCGGTATCTACCACTCTCCCCACCTTCAAAATCAGTCTTGTCCTCAAGACTGAGGCAAAGAAACTAATTGCGATGCACCTCTTTGGAACATTCTCCAAGCAATCTCCAAAATGGTCCTCCCTGATTTATGGTCTCGTAGAAACTGAGCGCGCACCCTTTTATCACATACTCGTCAAGCAATTTCTCATATGGTCCACCCTGCTTCGTGGCCCCGTAAAAGGTCGACTAGTGTGGCATACTGTTTCAGCTCATGAAAAACAGGTTTGCTCGGTTGTTCCAGCTCCCCAATTCCCCCGCGTCAATCACAAGTCAACTCCTCAAATGACGGGTATTTGATCATTCTCAGTGCCTACCGCGTTCGTTGTCGAAGTCACCATCCACGCCAGTGCTTCCATGGCGCTGAGTCCCATAAAACATGTGTCGGAGTCATTGGTTTCAGCACCCTGCTGCAGAAGGGGCGGCTGCGTATAGGACCCGTGCGGCATAAAGATCCATTGCTATTGCGGAAAAGTCTTCTCTTGCTACGGCGTGAGTCCCCTGATGTTGCATCTTCTTCGTACGTTGCACCGGGCTAGAAATGAATTTCAGGAATTCCGCTGGGTCCCTCGTCTCTTGTGTGGATGTTGTCGCGTGACGGCGTCCCAAACATCGGTCCACCCCTGATATGATGCGCACGATGCGCTATTGTGAAGAAGACGAGTATGGGGAGGCCAGGTGAATGTGCGGCCACCCCTACGTTGTGTTCCTGCACCCCCCCATAACGCCCGACGTTACTGTAGGCGCTACTGTTTCTGGTCGGCCCATGCGATGCCCCATCTGCTGTGTCTCCCTATCGTCTAAGTCCCCTGCTAGTGCCTTAAGAGGTGCGGTCCAGGTTGGTGGAGACTCCATCGGCGGTACCTCATACTGTAACGGTGTCTTCACCATTGGTAGAGGGATTTTTGCGTTTGTCAACCCATTAGAAATGTGCTCCAGGAATTCCTCTTTGAACATCGGCCACGAAAGATCCGAATGGACTTCCAACACAACAATACAAAACCAGTATTTAGCAATTCCCACCATACATACCTAAATGGAAGGGACCTTCAGGTCCTCGAGAATTTGCTGGTTGCGAAAGTGCAGCTCAGCTCGCAGAAACCATCCCCATGGATCACTGTCATTAAACTCTGGCAGTTTGACTCGTCCATGGGGTGGAACTGATTCTCGCACCGCTCCAGTTGGATCAAGCGCTGCCTGCGGGTCCCCCACGTGGCGCCCCTGCTCCGTCGTTACGCCAGATGCAGCTGGTTGTGTCGCAGGCGGCTCAGACATAAGAGGAAGTCAAGCTGCTGCAAGGGGCTGCTCGATGCGGCGCACCAGTGAGTCTGCAGTCACCAAGGATGGACGATCGACGGCCGGCATAAATTGTTTTTCCCAACGGCGCAACACGCCGGAAACATACTTGCGGAATTTCGCCATGTCCTTCGCTTCGCGATCCCAGCGTTGCTGGCAATGCGAGAAGGATTCCAGTGAGGAAGCAATGATATCGGTTGTGGAATTCAGGTGAGAGACGGCGGTTTCAAGATTCGTTATACGTTGTTCCAAGCCATCCATACGAGATTGGGTGCAAGTCTCCATTGGAACAGAAAACGTGGTGCGATGGATCGAGCAGCAAGTCGGACCAAATGATAAAAACAGAGGAGCGGAATTCTTTGTATTAAAGAGAAACAGGAGCAGGATTACAGAGCGGGGAAATATAAGAAGAAAAAAGGAGAAGAAGACTTGAGGGGCACAAATGCTCCCTCACCCAAGCTCCCGGTGGCCGAGTCCCAAGCCTCACGGCTGAATCCTCTCAACATAATTAATCCCCTCTGTGCAGTTCCCTTTTTCCCCTTTTATAACCCCTTCTCACACCCTTTTTAACTACTTGGGCCCCACAGAATATTCCCTTAACATATTCCCCAAACAAACATCTCTAACCAACTGTAGCTAGTTGTACACCCCTTCTTCTAGAGTCTGCTTTCCCTGGGTGTGAAGTGGCTTGGTATCTATCAAAGCGCCCCGCCACTGGCGAGGTGTGGGGACCTTGCAGAGGCGCACCAAAGGCGCGAGCCTCGCGCGCCATTCCCACAAGCGCTAAGGCACCAAGCACCAATGTGGCAATGTGGCACACCCCCTCAAAAAAATTGGGGCTCCTTTGTCAAGGCAACAAAGGGGGGGCTGGGGCTCCTTAGTCCAAAGAAGCATTAAAGACAGCATTTAATGAAATAATAATAAATGAATAGTGCATGACTCCAAAAAATATATATATACAACTCAACCCTCCATTCGAAGCAGCAGCACAGCTTGGGCAAGCCACCGGCTCCATTCAAAGCAGCATGAGCAAACGCATAGTCTCTAGGCGGCGGCGGCATCTGGCGACACGGGCAGCACCAGCAGCTCCCTTTCTCCCTGACTTTCATTAATGATGAAACTTTCAATGATTTTGATGTTTAGGTTTCCAATGATTGATTATTGGCTTATGGTTTGGTTAAAAACTATCACTATGTACTTTAATTTGTATTATTTTGATTGAATTTAAGTTTTTTTTAATTTAAAATATTGTTGAAAACTGCGCATATTTAATTATATCATGGGATGCGCCTCAATTTCAAGAGATGCGCACCTCGCACCGCATCCCCAAGCAGTCTTTGCACCTTATTGCGCCGCGCGCTTTTTGGCAGCTTTATTGGATACATAATAAAAGAAAATAAAGTGAATACTAATACTTCCCTTCAAGACTACATAAAAAGATTAGAATAAAAGCAATAAAAAAAAATTATGTGTCTCCTGCTAGTTTGGCTTCGTCCTCCTTTGTGTGAGCTCATGAGAAAAATGATCAATTTGAAGTAGAAAAAACTGTTGTTACTAAAGAATATGCAACAATTGAAGAGCTCTCGTGCTAATGAAAACCAGTGTTTGAATGATGAAACGGCGACTGACGAGCGGTCTCAAAATGGCCAAGTGCCATCCGTCTTATAGACTCAAATGGTCGGATGGAACGGCACCTCGTCTTGCAGACCCAAACACCCAGATGCAACAACAACCGCATTGCAAACTCAAACAGAGTGAAACAACACCCATCTTGCGGAACCAATCAATCAAGTGGAAAGGCACCCGTATTGCGAATGTAAAAGGGTTGGTTGGAACAACACTCATCATGTGGACGTGGACCCAAACAGCTGGGTGGAACGGTGCCTGTCATTCGAACCCAAACAGCTAGTTGGAACGGCGCTCATTTCACGGATCCAAACGATCGGGTGGAACGGTGCCCGTCATGCAGACCCAAACAGACAAGTGGAACGGTGCCCGTCATGTAGGCCTAAACAATAAGAGTGGAACTGCATCCGTCCTGCAAACCCAAAAATACGGTCAGCGGCAATGGTGGTGCAAGGCCAGGACACTGCAAGGGTGCAAGCAAGAGATGGGCACAAAGAATCATGAGTGCATAATCTGAGGACTCAGGAAAAGGCGGCATGTGTATAGAAGAAGGGAGATGCGCGCCTGGCTGCTGACGCGAGACGAGTGCGTGCAGCCTAGCAAGGGCACGCAGGGCCTAAGTGCGCACTCAACGGCCTGGGGACTCGGGTGTTGCGGAAACTCTGGGAGTCACAGCGACATAATGGTTTGCAGATGAAGAAAACAAAGAACAAAAGAACAAGGAGATGAACACGGGACACGTCGATTTACATGGTTCTAGAAATAATCCCTACATCCATAAATAGGTCGACACTTCACTATTCTGGGAGCAGAATTAAAGGGAGATTTTTAGAGTTTCAAAACACGCACATAAACCCCAACTCAAATGAGCTCATAAAGAGGATGCAACTGTGCTACCAACCACACAGTAAGTCAACTATACTACAGTGACAGTTACTGGAAGTCTCGCAAAGCTACAATGACCTGTCGATGTCGCCAGTCACATGTTGTTACAGTGCCACGTCGAAGTCCACACTCTTACAATATCTTGTCGCATGCTACAGCAGTAAGTCTGCACTGCTACAGTGCCCTATCGGTGTCATCGGTCAATTTTGCTATAATCTGGTCAGAGTTGCGGTCTGGTGTTCAGTCTGGGTAGCTAGTAGTTGGCCCAACATCATCCAAGGGATCGGGCCACACCATTCCAACATCAGGCACTGCAGATCGAGCTCTTTCTGGGCATGCGAGGATGGAAGGATCAGGCCTGAGGGGGGTAACAATAGAGAGGCAAGCGGGGCGGCATAAATGATTGGAGGTGTCGCACCAAGATTGATGATCACGTGACTAATGCACACTGTCGGGAAAGGGTGCACGAGGCAAGGGTGGTGTCATAAACCAACCTGAGTCGTCTGAATCGGCCTGCGACATGGCCCAAGGTGGTGGATTGGTGTGGTCCGATCCGGTTGGGTCAAATGCTTGTGGCCCGTACTACGCACCAACCTGCAACTTTCGCGGGTCGAGCTCCGCGGTGAGCTCAATGGGGGTTGTAGGGGGCAACGTGCCCCTGCTCTGGGGATTCGGGGGTCGAAGGTCCCCGGCCCAAATTTTGAGGAACTGTAGAAACTCTGACACTGTAGCAAGGCTGACCGGCTGACACCAACAAGGCACTGTAGCAATGCGGACTTCAGAGCTAACAATATTGTAGCTCTTTGGACTTCCAGCCGACAGCCACTGTAACACTTTTGACTTGGGTGACCGTCTTTCTTTGTAGCGACGCGGACTTCCAACTGTCTTTCACTGTAGCACAGCGTACTTTCCAACAGTTGGTGAAATAGTGTTTCGTCCTCTACATTAGCCCATTTCGGGCTAGGGTTGTGAGTGTGCGAGAACTCTGAAAAACTCCCTGTAAATTGTGATCCTGAATTATAGTGATTTTCTGTCTCTGTGAACATAAGGGATTATTCCCAAACCACGTAAAACCTTGTGTTCTCGTTCTTTTTTTTCTCTTTTACTCTTTTTTTAATAATTGTTTTGTCGCTGCAACTCCCGACGTTTCCGCATCACAAGGCGCATTCCTGATCGCCCTAGGCTAGCAACAATATCAACAAAGCATGCAAGTGGGAACGATTTCACCCTCGATATAAAAATACACATCCAATTAGAGCAAGCCCAGCATGAATAAATAAAAACACTGCATAACTGGACAATAATAAATAAACAAAATCACATACATGAATAGGCCAAACGAAACCGACCAATACAAGAGCATCCCAAAAAAAAAATGGACTAGGACCCACCATTTTCGTGTAACCCCCGGTCACTCCATGTATCATCCTAAACATCCTAGAAATAATCCTCACCCACATACGGGCAATCGAAGCCCCGAGCACCTAAAAAGAAACCATGAGAACTGCATACACCGAATGGTGTATACATGGTGTGAATGAAACTAAGCCGAGTAGAATTTCACCAAAGAGTTTATGTTATTCCCTTTAATTGACATTTCATTTCATGCTAGTTTGACATACAAATAGAAGATAGATTTTTCGTACTTAAGTACATAAAGCAAATAATACTCATAATAGTTTTGTAACAATCAAAGCCTCCTTAAACCAAAACACCCGTTTTAAACCCACTTTAAAACTACTTTAGAAAACAGTTTTAGAAACACATTTGGAAGCCATTTGATAAAAACAAGTTGATGCATAAGAAAGAAACAAAACAATCAACAGGGCACTATGTCAATGACTAAAAGAGGAACGAGGATCAACCGAGTCATAGTGCTAATAGGTCAATCGAACCAGGGGAACAAGAAGAGTCCTCTATGTAAATCATCTAGTATCATGGGCACACAGTAAGTCCTAAAGTGAGACCGGTCCTAGAATCTACCAAACACAGACCAACTGTCGGCCTACGTTGCATCCTAAACACAAGCCACCCAACTAGTCTGCACCTAGCCGCCATCGGAGGCACTCCCCCATCTAGTCCTATCTCACACTAAAGGGGACACTAGTAGCGTGCGACTATCTAGTGTAGTATAAAGACTAGACCCCTTACTCAATGTCTAGTGATCCTATCACAACACCAATATGAGGTGAGCAATCAAAACATGTCACGTGATCAGTATAACAAACGAGCCTAGCTAAAAATAGACTCGGATTGTCGAGTCAATTCTTGTTATTTGAAATTTCATTTCAAATCATTCTTTCAAAACAACACATTGAAAACCAAGCTTAGAACCATTCCAAAACATGAACCCCCTTCTCTCGAAAACGTTAATAAAACCAAATCAATTTTACCCACTTCATAACCCAAATAGGGTCAAATATCATTTAAACATTGAATTTCCTTCAAACAGACTCTTTTAAAGACATGCAAACACTCCCTTTGAAATTAGCAACCACCAACCCTTCATGTCATGTGTGAATTCATTCCAAACATTTACAAAACCCATTAAAACTATCACATATAATTTTTTCTTTTATAAACAAGGTATTTTAAAGCATCAAACACAAAATAACATGCCAAATAAAGGAAGAACACAAAAACTCCTACCTCATTTCAATGGCAACCATGCCAGAAGTCGTAGCCTTTGATGGAGAACACTCAAACAAGCCTCAAAGAGACTCGAGCAAGCCCTAACAAGCAAAACCATGGATTATAACCCCCCACCCCGAACCCTTATCCTTGGTCGAATGGCCCTAGGGTTTTCAGGAGGAAGTGGAACCGAGAGAAAAGGAGAGAAAGAGGAAAGAAGAAGCAAGGAGAGGAGAGGAAGGGTTTACCTTGAGATTTCCGCTTGAAAACGAGGTGGAGATGGCTTGCATTCAGAAGGAAAGGGAGAGAGAATAAGAAAATCACATTTTATTAAAATTGAACAGGTTGCACAGTTGGGTCGCACAGTTTAATAAAACGTGCAGTAACTATGCGATTGCCACTGGATAAGCACACCCCGTCTGCACGGTTTGGGCCGCACGGTTAGGAGAAACTGTACACCAACCGTGCAGGCTTTGAGAAGTCTTGCAGCACTGCGCAAGGGTTACCCACACGATTAACCTAACCGTGCGCTGCAACTGTGTGACGCTCAAAACCCTTCAAAAATTCTGAATTACGAACCTGAAACTCTAGAACAAGGTCACACCCCAATGAATAAACAAAAATAATAAAATAATAAAGGAAATTAAAGATCGGTGTGAGGCAATTTTCCCCACCATGACACTTTCTACCCCCAGAAAGTGAAAGAAGATAAAGTCACACCTCAAAGCTTGAGGTGGGTGGGAGGGGAAACTATCGAGAAAAAACCGAAAGAAAACCTCAAATAGAAGACAATCACTCCAAAAGACTGGATAAATAAACAAATCCCATGAAACATCTCCAAACAAAGCTCATCCATCATCGAGAGACACAAGATCTAAAGAACGCGGAGACCTCTCATGAGTCTCCACACCATTTGGAATTTCTCTAAATGGTGAGAGAAGGAAGAACACACCACTAGACAAACAGCACCCACAAGAAAACACTTCCATAATTACCCAAAAAAGCGACAAAATTCCACCAACCACGAGCATCACCAAGGAACAAACTCTAACTCCCAGAACGAACACAACCCAAAGAAAACTCAACCTCCTCAAAATAAAACTATCGCCAAGCTCAACCACACATCCAACCATAAAATCAAGGAACGAAAGAGACAACAAGCCCCAATATGTGTTTAAATTTGAGTCGTCGTGATAGGTACATCGGAAGTATAGTGAGAGGGGGGTCTTAAATGCCAGGGGCAGTGTTGTAAATATCATACATAGTTGTTAGTGTTGTGGTTGCCAACTGTATGACTATTAAGTGGTGTTGAGGGAAGGTTACTCTAGAAGGTTCCAGCTATTAGATGTCTAGGGAATCTTCTCTTGAAAGTTGGTTGGTGAAAGGGAGTGGGTACGATTGGTTTTTGGAGTCATCAGTTTGGTTGATTGGGTGGGTTAAGTCATCGGCCCCGGGAGCATTGCCTCCCAGGGACTTCTTTTCTTCTTCTCCAACTTCTTTTTCTTATGATCCTGTAAGTCCAATACTATTGCAGCAAACATAATCAATTGAAACACCCAATTCTCCCTCTATCTCTCAATTACATAACAATTGGTGCTCTCGTTGAGAGATCCATGGAGAAGTTGTTGCAACGGATGCAGGAACCCAAGGTGGACGCAGAAAAGGCAACACCTTCTAAACCGAGAGATTCTTGAACAAAATTGACGCAAGTTTATACAGGTTCATTGAGAGAAATCGACTGAGAGGAATACTTGTGAAGAAATCGAAATAGAAGCTTTTCTATTGGCGCTAGAGTTATATGCCCACGCGTATAGAGAACAGAGTAGTCAGACTTGATGTGGAGGAATTACGAGCTGGTTTCCAACAACAGGAGACAGGGCAGCAACGGCTCGAGAACCAGATGCGAGAATTGATGACAATGTTGGCTCTGCAAGGGACGAACCAGACGAATCAATCGAGCCAAGGAGAAGATAAAGGGAAATCGGTTATCGAAGAGGAAGGTGGAAGTGGTTTAAAAATTGATGTTGTGGAAAGTAATCGCAGACCAGAAATCGTGGTGGCTGGCAAGGGTGTGCGCAATATGGAGTGGGAGGCGATGCGAGTGACATCGACCAAGCAGGAGGAAATGCTTATTTTCTAAGAGCTCAAAGTGCCTTCGGCACAACTATGTATGGAAGGTGTGGTCTAATGTTAGATCATGTCACTAAGGTCGGTCAATACAGAGCTCACATGGTCGCAGCTCAAAGTGGAATTGTTTGAGCGGTTTGGCGGTGCGGCAGAAGGATTGCGGCAAGATAGTACAGTGGATGAATATATTGACGAGTTTGAACACATTGCCCTATGAATTCCAGACTTTTCTGAAGTACAAGATATGTTTATTAGAGGACTAAGACCAGATATCGGTACCATGGTAATGACTCATGAGCCACCAAGCAAGGCGCGACTACTGGCTCTGTCCAGGTGAGTAGAACTCGAGCTGTTGGCCAAGGGAGTGATTGAACATCCTGAATCACGCAACAGAAAGAATGTATTTTGCACCCAAGGAGTTGGGGTACAAGTACAGTGAAGTTTGTTCCGACAATGGAAGGGGGTGGGAATGAAAAACGAGGAGGTGATAATCACGGTGTAGGGGAGTCTGTAATCTATCCCAGTAAGAATTTGAGGAAAGGAAGATGAAGGGATTATGCTATGCTTGTGGACAGAAAGTTAATATGAGGCATATGTGTGCAAAAAAGGGATTCATGTCACTCCCCGGTCCGGACAACCCATCCAACTAGGCTCTGAACCGAACCGTGTCAAGAGTCGTAGGGCATTCCCGATCCCCACGGGCTGGCAACAAGTACCCGAGCACCCAACAACAATCAAAGGGAACGATTTGTCCAACCTGAAACAAGAAACATGGTATACATATAGAGGAAAACAACCAAAAGGAATTATGCCATAAACAAAAGTGGCAATAGTAGCGCTACCATAAAAAAAATCAGATAAAAACCCAAAGTACACGTCCAAAAACATCCAAAAAGGACAGCGAAAACAGCAAGATCTACTCCATGTGATACGTGGGCAACGTCCCACCGTCTCACCACCAATTATCCATGCCCAGCGGACATAAACCTCGTCGCCTCACTGCGGCGTCTCACCCTTTCCTGCGGAAGACATAACAAAGTCTACATACCCTAGGGGAGTGTACAGGGTGTGAGCTAACCAGACTCAGTAGAATCTCACTCAAGTGTTACATAACAAGTATGTTAAATAATCTCAATAAGCTCAATTTAACATAAAACGTGTCATGATAAATAGTTTTCACATTTATATCAAAAGGATGGTAAAACAAATCCCCCTTTTCACAGTTCTAAAGCCAAGTCTACTAATACAATTTCAAAGCATATTTCAAATAAGTCATTTACATATATCAAAGCATGCATCATGTCATATCACAGCCAAAGCAGCACAAGCCAAACACAATAGAGATCACCCCAAGGATATCATAGGTCGGGCTAGCCTGGCCACTCGTACCTCAATAACAATCACAACTAGTGCGCATTATACAAGTTTCCTAGAACAACGTGGCCTAGAGAACAAGGAAACACCCCATGAGTGAACCCCCTACGATGTCAAGTTCAAGTTCCTAGAGTCAATGGATCTACGATCTAAGAACAGAGGAACACCCCAGAAAGTGAACCCCCTATGGTGTTAAGAGACAAGGCCCAATACTAAAACTCTCCACCTAGGTACCCAAGGCTCTCATGTGTTGTATTTATCAAATCATTTCAAAGGGCTTATCACATTTCAAGATACAGGTCCAAGCAACCCTTTTTACCAAAAACCTTGAAAACCCATTTCACAAACCATTTCAAAATGCCTTGAAAACCATCATTTTTTTACCAAAACAAGGGGAAAACCATCTTTTATCAAAAACTCATTTACGCACTCATATCAAACAATTCCAGGATCATGTCAATTATCAATTCGAAAACCATTCAGAAAACCAAGAGCATCAACGGTTTATCAAACATAGGCAAGAACCACTTACCTCAAACTCGGGTCACACTCCGACCCCACAACGGGATCCACACACCGAAAGGAAAGGGAACGCAAGAACAATCGAGGTGAGGCCCTAAACAACGATTCCCGCAACTTAGAATCATGTTTCCATAAGCAAAAAGGGTCGGCAGAGGAGATAGATCAACACATACCTCAAGAATCACATACGCCACACCACAACCAACATGAGATTCGGCATCTGGAAGACGAACAAACGACGGATCTATAAGAAACGAAAAAGGAATCACCAAGTGATCGATAGATCCGACCAACACGACATAGATCAACTGCTAATTCCATGAACGGAAGAACCAAGCAAGAACGAGAGAGATTCGATCAAACTTACTGATTTGATTGACAACCAATCAAACCAGGATCGAAATACCAAGCAGATAAGATCGGAGGAGCTTAGTTTGCCAAAGAAAAGCTTCTCAAGGAACACTGGTTGGATTAGGTTCGAGAATAAAAGGTTTAAGGGGTTAATTAAGGGTTCTAAAGGCATATAATTATGATTAAATCCTTACTTACCTGGCCCAGCCCGACGCCACCGACTACCCAGTGGTGTCCACCAGCTAGCCAATGGCCATTGCAGTCATGCAGTGGCTACTGGCCGACCTACCGGCTAGCCCAAGCCACTTAGAAAAACTACCAAAACGCCTTTGCCACTTCACGAACCCAAAAGACAAGCTATTAAACATAAAAAAAGACATACCTAAACCAGGATGTTACAATTCTCCCCATCATATGACTTTTTATCCCCAAAAAGTCGCACGGAAGAAGTATGCAACAGAAAGATGTGAGGTCAATGCTCCCTCGCCAAAGATTCACGCTCCCAAGTCTTGTGAGAATCCGAGCCGTGCCACCATAATACTTTGACCGACGGAATAGACCTCTCACGCAAGACTTTCATCTGAGAAACAACGATCTTCACTGGTTCTTTAACAACTAAAACGTCTACCTCCAACTCAATCTCCTCCCAACTCAGAACATGGGAAAAAATCAGGGTGGTCTTCTTGAGCTAAGATATGAGGAAAACATCATGAATAGTTCTCAACTAAGCCGGTAATGTCAACCAATAAGCAACTTGACCAAGCCACTCAGTGATCTCAAACGGCCCAACCTATCTCCGAGCCAGCTTCCCCTATTTCCCAAGCCAACGGTGACCCAACCAAGGAGAAACTTGCAAGAAGACCCGATCACAAACGGAAAACTCCAAAGGACGGCATCGACGATCTGCATAAGATTTCTGCCGACTCTGAGCTGTGACCAAACGTCAGCATATATCCTGGATCATCGTCGACGTCTCCTGAACAAGACTCGGTACCACAAGAGAGGTCTCGCCCACCTCTGACCAACAAACAGATGACTTGCACGGGCTACCATACAAAGACTCAAAGGAGTCATCCTGATCAGCGACCGGTAACTATTATTATACGCAAACTCGATCAGTCCCAAGTGGTTATCCCAATATACACCGAAATCCAAGACGCAAGCACGGAACATATCCTCCAAAATCAGTATAGCACGCTTTGTCTAGTCATCTGTCTGTGGATGATAGGTTGTACTCAACCTCACCTGGTGACGCCCAAATTTACCTTACAGGTGGAAGCAGTCGTTGTAGTACAAGCAAGGATCGAATCCACAAGGACCGAAAAAGTAACCTTCAGACACTCAGATTTGTTGGGAGGATTGGATATGAAGTCGCAAACTTTTGGTGTTGATTGTAATTTTTGAACTAATGAGTTGATTTAAACAAAAAAAATACACAATGACTTGAACTAAAACAATTAATGATGACGGGTCGATCCTAGGTTGTTAGGGCTAGAATTGATGTAATTGTTTTCCTATGAATTTTGAGTTCACTAGTTTAAGAAGTTTCCAGTCAATGAGATAAGTACCCAACATCATTCACCGATTTAGTTCGAGAAACCCTCTTACCTTCAAGGTGAGGTGGGGTCCTTCTTTTATCGAATGAGAAGGCGGAATGTACAAAGAAGTATTCCGATGTGGGACTCGGAAATACCCATAATAATAATAAAAAGAGGGTTTAACACTCCCCCTCAAGCTGGACATGCCCAGCTTGGACAACGAGTCCCACAAAAAAGAAAGATGACATCATACAAGACCAAGACACACTCCCCCTCAAGCTGGGCGTCAGATGCTGTGGATTCCCAGCTTGGAACTGAGCGAGGTGAGGCGAGCACCGGGGAGGCTTTTGGTGAAGATGTCAGCAAGCTGGTCCGCCATCGGAATATGGCTAAAGCTAACATGATTATGCTCCAGGTGGTGGCGAAGAAAGTGACAGTCCACCACAATATGCTTCGTGCGTTCATGGAAGACGGGATTCGAAGCAATTTTAGTGGCAGCCTGATTACCGCACCATATGTGAGCAGAAGTCTGCTGAGGAAAGCCAAGCTCCTGGAGGAGTTGCCGAAGCCAAAGGATCTTTGTAGTGACGGTGGCCATGGCACAGTACTCAGACTCGGCACTGGAGCGAGAGACGACCGTTTGTTTCTTGCTGCGCCAAGAAATGAGGTTACCTGCCAAGAATATGAAAAACCCAGAGGTAGATTTCCGAGTGGCAAGACAACCAGCATAATCAGCATCGCAAAAGGCCTCAATATGCTGATGAGGATGCTGGGAGTAGCGAAGACCACGGGCAGGATCTCGCTTGATGTACTTGGCGATGCGGATGACAGCATCCCAATGAGAGGTGGTCGAATGCTGATACGACCATAGGGGATCCAGCACCCTTAATGGTCTATTCAAGGAGGGGGAAGCGGACCCGACAGGTGGTTTAAGGAATCCTTTTAGGCGGTTGGGTGGTTCAGCTTGAAGTCCTACTTTTTTTCTGTTTTGAGGTAGTGGTGGTCCCCACGGTTTGTTAGTAGTGGGAGAGTCTGTTAGCCAGCTGTACTTCTTCCCCCAGAATATTCTTTAAATAGTGTTGTGGTGGTAGTGTCCTGGGAGGAGATAGACTGGGTATTTTCGGCCTTGTGGCTTGGACCAGGAGGGGTCTCGGATCTCTTGGGGAAAATCTGCTGTAAGTGTCGGTTAATGTTCCTGTATTCTCCTACTGCTTCTTAATATTTCAAGTTGCTCGGTTCCTGGCCTCTGTCTCTACCAAATTGGTCCGACCTGCCGCCTTTTCTTTTCTCTTCTTCTATAATGGAAACCCGCCAAGCTAGGCATGAAAATCTCGACCAAAGAATGAGCACCCTGGAATCCGCCTTTGGTACGCTGGAAGCTTCCATGGCTGCAGTCCGCACAGATCAGGCCGATTTCCGTAAATCACTGGCATCAGAAATAGCAGACCTCCGTCAACTAATCATTACTGCAGTTCGCCTCCCAGCCAAACCCCCTCTTCTAGTGGACACCACTCACCCTTCGTCTTCTGCCACCCATGTCATTCCCCCGGATACAACCGGCACATCTCCCTGGGACCCGACTGTTGCCATTCACCCCGTCCCCATACTACCAACCTCCCCTTCCGCCCCCTCCCGCCTTGACCTTCCCCAATTTGATGGCCTCGACCCTCGGGGCTGGATAGCCCACGCTGAGCTTTACTTCCAGCTTCACAATACCCCGGATAACGCCAAAGTATCTCTTGCACATATTAGCATGGCTGGCAAGGCAATTCACTGGTTTACTATTGTTCAAGAACTCCATCCTTCAATGACTTGGCCACTCCTGAAAGCCGAATTACTGGATCGATTTAGCGGCCTTGAAATACAGAATCCTTACGAGGAGTTGGCCGCCCTCCAGCAGCTCTCTTCTGTGCAAGATAATATCGAGGAATTTGAATACCTAGCTTCCTTAATTCCTCGCCTACCCGAGCTTCAATACATTGGTTATTTCCTTCATGGACTCCAGCCGGATATCCGGGATTGGGTACGCATTCATAGCCCTGAAACGCGTCTCCAGGCCATGCGACTCGCTCGCCACGTCGAACTCACTCTTAAGCGCGGAATTGGGCAACAGGTCCGTAGTACCCCTTGGCGGCCTTGGTCCTCCCGGGAGGGCTCTACTGGTCAACCACCTCCCCGGACCAGTTTCCCTACTTCTTCTTGGCTCCCGCCTCGCCAAGATAGACGTTCAGCACCAGACAAAGGATTACCCACCGCGGAGCCCACCCACCAACCCCCTCCAACAGGTCGAGGCGTTCGCCATTTATCTCCTCAGGAGTGGGAAGACCGACGCAGGAAGGGTCTCTGTTTCAAATGCGCCAAGCCTTTCACTCCTATGCATAAATGTCCCGATTCCAACGTCTGGGTGCTACTTTTGGGCGAAGATGAGCTCCAACCACCTCCTGCCTTAGCCGACCCTCCAGCCTCTTTGGAACTTACTGACGATTCTCCTCCTGAGGCTGCTGAGTGTTTGGTCCTGGATTTTTACACAGCTTCTACCCGCTCCTCCCACCGCCAATCTCCCCTGTTTTCGGCCATGAAAATTGAAGGTAAACTGGGTGGTATTCCCCTTTTGGTCCTTATTGATAGTGGGGCAACTCACAACTTTATTTCCCCCACCTTGGTGACCTTACTCAGCCTCCCTGTTCTAACCACCATAACAAGACCCGTTAAGTTGGGCGATGGTCACCTATTTTCTACCTTGGGTCTTTGTCCCCAGCTACAGCTAGACATGGGCTCTTATCAATGCACACTAGACGCTCACGTCCTCGACATCGGCGGGCTTGATTTCATTCTGGGCATTGCTTGGCTGAAGACACTAGGGGAGGTCCACACGAATTGGCAGACTATGATGATGAAATTTCGCTCCGACCAGCAGCTCCACACCCTTCAGGGGACACATGACATTTCCAACCTAATGTCCAGCCTACATACTTTGACCCCCAGCCCACCTAAACCCTCTCTGTTACCTCCACAACAGCAGCCCCCCCTACAGCACCTTCTGGACACCTTCCCTTCCATTTTCCAGGACCTCTCAGGTTTACCACCTCCACGCCTTCATGATCATCAAATCCGTTTATTTCCGGGTCAGGGACCTGTTTCGGTTCGCCCATATCGTTACCCGCATGCCCATAAATCGGTCATTGAACAGCAGGTGCAACTCTTACTGCGGCAGGGGCTCATCCACCCTAGTACAAGTGCATATTCCAGCCCAGTCCTCTTAGTCAAAAAACGCGACAATTCCTGGCGCCTATGTGTGGATTATCGGGCTCTTAACAAGGTCAACATTCCGGACAAATACCCGATTCCCGTGGTTGACGAACTGTTGGATGAGTTGCATGGGGCTGCCTATTTTTCCAAGCTGGATCTCCAGTCGGGTTATCACCAAATCCGTATGTCCGCGGCTGACGTCGATAAAACTGCTTTTCGTACACATAATGGTCACTACGAATTCCTGGTAATGCCCTTCGGCCTCTCCAATGCTCCCTCTACTTTTCAGGCTACAATGAATGATTTATTCCGGCCCCATCTTCGGCACTTTGTTCTAATTTTTTTTGATGATATTTTAGTATATAGTCCAGCGTGGGACTCCCACATGCAGCACCTGCAGGAGGTTTTGCAGCATCTGCACGACAACAATTTTGTTGTCAATGCAGGGAAATGCTCCTTTGCACAAAAACAGGGGGAGTACTTGGGCCATATAATCTCGCAGGAGGGTGTTGGGATGGATCCGGATAAAATTCAGGCAGTTCTTTCTTGGCCACTTCCTCATTCGGTTCGTGGCGTTCGCGGGTTCCTCGGCCTAACTGGCTATTACCACAAATTTATCTGCGACTACGGCAAAATTGCCCAACCACTTACCTCCCTCACAAAGAAGGATGGCTTTTCCTGGACAGCAGCGGCTCAACAAGCTTTTGAAACTCTCAAAACTGCTCTATCAACAGCACCCGTTCTGGCCATGCCAGACTTTTCTCGCCCCTTTGAAGTCGAATGTGATGCTTCCGGTCGCGGCATCGGGGTTGTTCTTATGCAGAATCACCGCCCTATTGCATACTTTAGCAAGGCACTCGCCGCTAACAATCTCTCTAAGTCCACATATGAGAAGGAAATGATGGCCTTGGTCCTCGCCATCAAACATTGGCGTCACTATCTCTTGGGTCGCCCCTTTGTGGTTTTCACTGATCAACGCAGCCTTAAATACCTATTGGATCAGCGGCTCACCTCCTCCGATCAGCAATGTTGGATTGCCAAGCTCCTCGGGTACACCTTTGACATTCGCTACAAGCCAGGTCGGGCCAACACTGTCGCGGATGCCCTGTCTCGTCGCGATGAATGCACCGCCTGCCCACTTTTTGTTTCCTCCCCATTTTGGCAGCACCACCCTACCTTATCCGCTGGCCTGCACGATGACCCATTTACCAGAAATATTATCCAGCTCCTCCGTACAGGCAGCCCCCCTCCAAGAGGCTTCGCTCTCTCTCGTGATGTCCTCTATTACCATGGTTGCCTAGTCCTTCCAGCCACCTCTCCTTGGATCCCTCAACTCCTTGATGAGTTCCATGCCTCTCCTCAAGGTGGACATTCGGGCTTCTACCGTACTTATCGTAAACTGGCTGCAAATTTATACTAGGTTGGCATGCGCCGTCAGATTCTGCAGTATGTCCGCCAGTGTGACACCTGCCAACGTTACAAGTATTCGACACTCTCCCCGGTAGGCCTCCTCCAACCACTCCCCATTCCGCTAGCAATTTGGGAGGACATCTCCACCGATTTCATTACCGGGCTGCCTAAATCTAAAGGCTACGATGTTATCATGGTGGTGGTCGATCGGCTCTCCAAGTATGCACACTTTCTCCCCTTAAAACATCCCTTTACCGCCAAGACCATTGCCGACATATTTGCCAAAGAGGTGGTCCGCCTACACGGCATCCCCAAATCTATTGTGAGCGACCGTGACCCACTATTTGTCAGTCATTTTTGGACAGAACTCTTCAGATTACAGGGCACCAAATTACGAATGAGTTCCGCTTACCATCCCCAAACTGACGGACAAACCGAGGTAGTTAATCGCTGCTTGGAGACGTACCTTCGCTGTTTTGCGGGAGAGCAGCCCAAAAATTGGTCCTTTTGGCTTCCCTGGGCGGAACTATGGTATAATACCACCTGGCACTCCTCCATTAAAACAACACCTTTTCAGGCGGTTTATGGTCGTTCCCCCCCGGCCCTTCTGCCCGGCCTGCCATCAGAGATTCAGGTGGAGGTCGTCGACACTGCTTTATCGGATCGCTAGACAGCCCTTCAGCAGCTTCGCCATTATCTTTCTCGGGCACAAAATTACATGAAGCATCAAGCGGACAAACATCGTCGAGACCTTTCTTTCCAGCCAGGGGATTCTGTTTATCTCAAGCTCCGCCCCCACCGCCAACACTCCCTGGCCCATCGCATTCACCACAAACTTTCCCCTCGCATTTACGGCCCTTTTCAAATTCTCCGTCCGGTGGGCAACCAAGCTTATCTGTTGGATTTACCTGCTGCAGCTCGGATTCACCCAGTTTTTCAGGTTTCCCAATTGAAACAAGCCATTGGGCATCACCCCTTGCAGCAGACCTTGCCGGTTGACCTGGATGGCGACGCCTCACCGCTACTCAAACCTGAATGCATCTTGGCTAGACGCTCTACATCTTCATCCAATGCAACTACTCCACAAACCCTGGTTAAATGGAAAAACCACTCTCTTGAGGACGCCACTTGGCTGGATGATTATATCCTTCAAAACCAATTTCCCACCTGCAGCCTTGCGGACAAGGCTACTCTTTCAGATGGGGCGACCGATACGACCATAGGGGATCCAGCACCCTTAATGGTCTATTCAAGGAGGGGGAAGCGGACCCCACAGGTGGTTTAAGGAATCCTTTTAGGCGGTTGGGTGGTTCAGCTTGAAGTCCTACTTTTTTTTTCTGTTTCGAGGTAGTGGTGGTCCCCACGGTTTGTTAGTAGTGGGAGAGTCTATTAGCCAGCTGTACTTCTTCCCCCGGAATATTCTTTAAATAGTGTTGTGGTGGTAGTGTCCTGGGAGGAGATAGACTGGGTATTTTCGGCCTTGTGGCTTGGACTAGGAGGGGTCTCGGATCTCTTGGGGAAAATCTGCTGTAAGTGTCAGTTAATGTTCCTGTATTCTCCTACTGCTTCTTAATATTTCAAGTTGCTCGGTTCCTGGCCTCTGTCTCTACCAGATGCTCCATAAATTGACTCACTTTGGCAAACGCACAGGAAATGTCGGGTCTAGTCATGGTGAGATAATTGAGTTTGCCCACCAATCGACGGTACCGCTCGGGATGTGGATACAGTGCCGAGGAGGCATAAAGAGACCGCTCCCCAGGCTCTAGAGGAGTGTCGACCGCAGTGGCCTGAGTCAGCCCAGCATCCTGCAATATATCCAATGCATACTTCCGTTGGCAGAGTGAGATGGTGTCCGAAGAATAGGAAACCTCGATGCCTAGGAAGTATGTGAGAGGACCGAGATCCTTAGTGTGGAAGTGCTAGTGAAGGTGGGTCTTGAGATGGGTGATACCCACAGAGTCACTGCCGGTGATGATGATATCATCCACATATACGACCAATAAGATGCAGCCATGGGTGGTCGTCCTGTAGAAGACAGTGTGATCCTTCATACTGCGAGAAAGCCCAAAGTCGATGACGACCGTGCTAAAGCGGCCGAACCAAGCACGGGGAGACTGCTTGAGGCCGTAAAGAGAGCGGCGTAGACGGCTGACTTGAGATTCAGCGTCGGAGGCACAAAATCCGGAGGGCTGCTGCAGATAAACTTCTTCCTCAAGGAAGCCATGGAGGAAGGCATTCTTGACATCCAATTGATGAAGAGGCCAATGATGATGGGCGGTGAGAGAGATGAATAATCGGACAGAGGCCATCTTGGCAACCGGTGAGAAGGTATCAAAGTAGTCAATACCGTAAGTCTGTGCGAAGCCTTTGGCCACAAGGCGGGCTTTGAGGCGATGGAGAGTGTCATCGGAATTCAGCCTGACGGTGTAAATCCATTTGTTGCCCAGTGCCTGTTTGCCTGCTGGAAGAGGTACAAGATCCCAAGTATGGTTTTCCTCCAGAGCCTGCAATTCATCCCGCATTGCAGCTAGCCACCCGGGGTGAGATTTGGCTTCACCAACTGTGCGAGGTATAGAAACTGTCTCCAGAGCGGACAGACCCCTGTATGAAGATACAAATAGAGGAGTATTTTGGCAGGAGCGAGTACCTTTCCGTAGGGCAATGGGCACGTCCTCGGGTGGCGGAGCAGGAGCATCAGACGAAGCGGGAGCATCGGTGTCATTGGCCGGATCGGGGGATACAGTCGATGGACGTCGGGAGTAGACCTGACCAAAATGGGTGTCAACAGGGGTTGACACCGGTGGAGGGTGGATAAGGAGAGGAAGACAATCATCGATGGCAGGATCAGGATGAGGAGAAGGGAGAACGGAGAACTCTCAACAAAAGCAATGTCGGCCGAGATGACATACCGCCGTAGGTCGGGGGAGAAACAGTGATATCCGCGCTGAGTGCGGGAGTAGCCTAGAAAGATGCAGCGGAGAGATTTGGGAGCGAGTTTGGAGAGACCTGGACGTGTGTCGCGAACGTAACAGAGGCATCCAAACACGCGAATGGGAAGGGAGTGAAAAGGGAGGGAGGAGAACAGAGTCCGAAAAGAAGTCTCCCCCTGAAGGATAGAGGAAGGAAGACGGTTTATCAGGTAGGTGGCGGTGAGAATGGCATCGCCCCAAAAATGCAGAGGCACCTGTCGGTGAAAGAGGAGGGCACGAGCAGTCTCCAGAATATGTCTGTGTTTCCGCTCGGCCACGCCATTCTGTTGGGGTGTATCAGGACAGGAGGTCTGATGAAGGATGTCTTTCGTCTGGAGAAACTGCCGAAAGGAAGTGGAGAGATACTCACGCCCATTGTCCGAGTGGAGACATCTGACAGATGTGGAAAATTGGTTCTAAATTTCATTGTAAAAGGTTTGGAAGGTGGAAAACACTTCGGAGCGTTCTCGAAGGAGGTAAAGCCAAGTCATTCACGAATAATCATCGATGAAAGATATATAGTATTTATATCCCAAATGACTCGAAATGGTACAAAGACCCCAAACATCTGAATGAACCAGATCAAAAGGGTTTGAGGCCCGTGTATCCACCCGAGGAATGTATGTAGTGCGATGATGTTTTGCAAAAGTACATGACTCACAATGAAAAGAAAGACTCAAACTAAATTCTGGAAAAAGCTGATGAATGGTGGATGTCGGCGGGTGTCCCAACCGGGAATGAAGATCCAATGCTCGAGAAGAGGTAGACGAGCAAGCGATGGGTGTCGGTCCATCGAACATGTGGGCCCCGTCCCGAAGTCGGCCTCTACCAAGTTCCCGGTTCGTTGTCTGCTCCTGAAAAACAACACCAGAGGAGGTAAATATGACAGCACAGTTATAATCTTTTGTCAGCTTACTGATTGAAAGAAGATTAAATGGACTGCGGGGCACATGTGCCACAGAGGGTAGGTGAATCGACGGAGTCAGGGAGCATGCGCTGAAGCTCGCAATGGGGATAGTGGAGCCATCAACGACAGTGATGGCTGAGGAACCGGCATAAGGGCAGTAAGAGGTCAACATACCAGCATCACCGGTGAGGTGGTCGGAGGCACCTGAGTCCAGCATCCATGCAGGGGAGCAACGGCCGACAAAGGCAGCGAAACAAGCAGAATGGGCCAGAGAAGTCCAGGAAGCGCCATCAGCAGTCGCCACTCTTCCTCATTCTCTGGACCTGTCTATGGCCGACCGACATCCGGCTGACTCATGATCCTCGGGCCTCTGCCGACCCCGGCCCATCCTCGGCTTCTCTGGCCCATTCTGCTCGTTCCGCTGCCTTTGTCGGTCGTCGCTCCCCTGCATGGATGCTGGACTCGGGTGCCTCCAACCACCTCACCGGTGGTGGAAGCCGGACGAGGCGACGGGAGGGTCGTCGTGGGGAGGCGCCGCGGCGAGGAGGGAACGCGCGCAGGAGAAGCAGCCGCCGTGAGGGAGGGCGCACTGGGGAGCCGGACCGGGCAGGAGGCGCCGGGGAAAGAGGGTGCAAAAAATGCACCGGGGAGGCGGGCCGGACGTAGCCGGAAAACCGCAAATAAGAGCGGGGAGGGAAAAAAAAGAGTTCGGGATTAGGTACCCTCTGATACCATGTAGGTTGAGAAACCCCCTTACCTTCAAGGTGAGGTGGGGTCCTCCTTTTATAGAATGAGAAGGCGGAATGTACAAAGCAGTATTCCGATATGGGACTCGGAAATACCCATAATAATAATAAAAAGAGGGTTTAACAAGTTCATAGACAATTCCAAGGCTAATTACCAATGCATTTAGAGGATCACTTTCATGACCACCTCTAAGAAATTGGATCTTACTAGCACTCAAAATGTGTAGTAAAAGTCGGTGAAGACGAAGAAAATAAGTCAAAGAAATGATGTAACGAACAGAGGACTGCAAAGGAGTATTAATGGAGGGAAGGAATTAAATAGTAAGGAGAGGAAAACAGAGAAAATACTACAAGCTTCCTCGAGGGAAACTCCCTCCCAAGCCTATAGCCGAGTACCTTTCTAACAGAAAAGGGAATATCCCCCACACTACTTCCCACGTTCCCCTCTTTATAATTGTTTCATAACAGCCCACGTGGCTTAACAACTTGAGATTCCCCCACTATCTCCCAACCCATGTGTCCAGCAACTGAACCCGCTGGTCCCCCCCTGGTTTGTTATTCTGTTTCTTTTATATTCTGTTTCTCCAGACTCAAGTGGCCTAATGGTTGGTTCCCTCTCTGATTGGGCGGCTTTGCCTCTCCTAGAATAAACCTTCCACTCTCCCGGAAGGTCCCGGATCCTACCACTGCCCACCACCTGAGAATCAGTCTTGTCCTCAAGACTGAATGTGGGAAATTGATTGCGGAGTACAAATTCATCCTCCCAAGTTGCATCAGCAGCAGGTTGGCCCTTCCAGTGAATCGGAAATTGCGGCCGAAAAATGTTATCCTGGAGGTGATAGCAGCGGGATAGAATGGTTGTTGGCTCTGGTTGGGAAGTGTCATCACCGGCCAAGTCCGAGGGAAGGGAGGATGAGGCAGTATGTAGACCGACAGCGGCTTTGAGCTAGGAGACATGAAAAACATTGTGGATGCAGGCGGTGTTGGGCAATTCCAATTGGTAGGCAACCGGGTCAAACCATCTTTATAATGGTTTCCCCCACCCACGTGGTCCCAAACCTTCTCCCCCTTAACCGTCTAACCAACTCCCCTCTCCCCTATAACAGCCTAACAACATCCCTCCCAAACAAACTCAACCCGCAATTACCCAAAAGCCCTTTATTCCATCAAAATGGCATAGCAGGTCTCTATCATTGCCACCATCCCAAAAAACCACTTTGTCCTCAAGGTGGTGGATCGCGTAGGCATGCCAGGCAATCTCCCATACCAATCGTGGTCCAGGGAACTGAGGACAAAGAGCATTGGCTCCACCCACTCTCCAGGCAATCTCCCAGATGGTCCTCGCGTTGAGCATCGACCGTGCGTGTTGGTGTCCACTATGTTGCAAGGTCGGCCTTCGAGTGCTTGCATCGCGCATGAAATAGTCGTGTGTGATTCCTCCAAGACCCTCGCTGCAAACCACTATGCGGGACTCGTCATGTTGCTCCTGCCAAAACCAACGTGCATCTCTTTCATCAAATCCAGATGACTGTTTGCCCTGCACAATAACAATGAAAACCTCCAGCACTCCCGTATGCAAACTCAACGCCTTCAATTTCCCACTCGCCTCTGAATGTGCCGAAGTGTGCCGATGAGCCTTTATGTCAAAAGGAGTCACCAGCTGCAATAACTGAATGATAGTGCTTCATTGGCCTCCATATGATTGTGGCAAATCTCCTCCCAAGAAGGCAGCAGTGTAGTCAGTGATAGTTGTGTACTCCATGTGCGGCTCTGTGGTGTCGTCATCGTCCCCAATCATATCACCAGTGTTTTGTTGTGCCATCAAATCCATATGTTGTCCTAGCATTAGCCCAAGCACAACAGTGTCAACACAGCTCGATGACCTTGTTTCATCCTCAGTGTCGCAAACTCCAGAAGCAGCGGAGTCCGCCTCTGATTCCTCCATGAGCAAAAATGGTTGGTCATCGGTCTGGTACGGTTGTGTTTCAAGGTGAAGCATAGTTGCAGCTATGAACCTACAAAAATCCTTCTGGTCTTGCGCATGTTGTTCCCAGTATTGTTGGCGCTCCTTGAGGGCCTCCATCGTCGAGGCGATCTTATCTATATAAGCTTTCAATTTTGCCATCATCGTGTCGATGCGGTCCATGTGTTGCTCTGCACTATCAAGATGAGCGTCGAAGCTTGATTCCATCCCCAAAGCACTCATCCTCCTATGGTAAAAATCCGCAGCGCGATTTCCTCCCCCGAAAAACTCTCCAGCAGTGTTCACGACCAGTTGCGCCTCCTCTGGTGCGAGAACTGCAGGGAATAACTCGCCTCCCTCTCACTTTTGGGGGAGGGGGGGTAATGCGACTTTACCTGTGCGAAGAAAAAAAATAATCGGAGGTCGCCTCCTCCCGCGCGATCGGAAAATCCCAAGCACGCTCCCCTCCTGCGCGAGCTGAAAGTCCAGGTGCACTCACCTCTTGCGCGATCGAAAGGTCGAGGCGCAGAGAGAGAGACAGGCAGGGGCACCGCCGGAAAGGCAAGTCGCACGTCGTCCCGTCAAGTAGAAGACCCCGCGTCCGTGGCTAGGAAAAACGGTGGTGGTGAAGATGGCACGCAACTCCGTCTCTCAGACAACCCTGTTGTGCGCGAGTTCCCGTAGGCCAAAAACGGTCGATGCGTGCGAGGCGTCTGAGTGGTGCGTCGTCGTGTTTCAGTACGGCTCGTGCGTCGTCGTCAAACGAAGTCCCTGCTCCTGCATCCCCCGGTTCTGGTTGCAGAACTTTGGTATGTTGCCGTCGTCGCAAAAACCCAACGGTAGCGAACAGAATGTGTGCACAACGTTGCTGAACAAAATGCTGCACAGCAGCAGAAACGAAGGTCGTTGAGCGGAGGGTCTTTCGGATGAGCACGCTGTTAGTGAACGATGGCTGACGGTGCGCGCCGGCAGGTCAGGCCAATTGATATATACCACACCAGAAGAGAAACTCGGGGAGGCTACTTTGTTGATAGAATCGGCATAAACAGCATAAATACTGGCAGAGGAAATGAAGAAGAATCGAGGAACCCCATATCCACTAGCCCAAGCCCACTGGTCGACCTCTCAACAGAATAATTCTCTTCCTCCTCTTCTCGCACCCCCAACTTCTTTATTTATAATGGATTCCCCCACCCACGTGGTCCCAAACCTTCTCCCCCTTAATTGCCTAACCAACTCCCCTCTCCCCAATAACAGCCTAACAATATCCCTCCCAAACAAACTCAACCAACAATTACCCAAAAGCCCTTTATTCCATCAAAATGGCATAGCAGTTCTTTATCATTGTCACCATCATGAAAAACCACCTTGTCCTCAAGGTGGTGGATCGCATAGGCATGCTCCCATACCAATCGTAGTTCCCTGGTCCAGGTAAGGGTGTAATTTTGGCCCGGCGGCCCGAAAGCCCGACAGGCCCGGCCCGAAAGCCCGAGCGGCCCGGCCCGGCAAAGCCCGCATCGGGCCAGGCCGGGCTCGGGCCGCAGGTTCAGCGGGTCAGGCCTGGGCCTTTCCAGGCAGGCCCGCGGGCCAGGCCGAGCCGCCCAAAAAAGCCCAGCCCGCGCGAAGCCCGGCCCACTGGCCCACCTGCTGTAAAAAATATAACAGGGGAACTGCAGGTAGGGGGATTTGATCCCCCTACCTCAAGCTCCCAAGGCGCTGCGCCTGTAAATTAATCACAGGTCTATATATATGTAGATCTATATATATCTATATATATCTGGATATATCTATCTCTATATACATATATCTATATATACATATATCTATCTATACATATATCTATATATACATATATCTATCTATACATATATCTATATATAGATATATGCATATATATAGATCTATTTATATATATATATATATCTATATCTATATGTATATATCTATCTATATATACATATATCTATGTATATATATCTCTATATCTATATATCTTTATCTATATATATATCTATACATATATATATATATATATATTAATATATATATCTCTATCTCTATATACATATATCTCTTTATATATCTGTATATATACATACATATATACATACATCTATATATATATCTACCTATATATCTATATATACATGTATCTTTATACATTTATATTTATCTATATATGTATCTATATGTGTGTGTGTCTATTTCTATCTATATGTGCATATATCATTATATATTAACAAAAAATGATATTATATATATACATATAATTATTATTATATATAATTATAATGTGTGTATAAATATATATATACAACGATATATAATTATATATATAATAGTTTATATATATAAACAAAACCATTAATAATATATATCAATTAAGTGTGGTTTTTAAAAATCCATTAATAATATATATATATATGTGTGTGTGTATATGTATATGTATATGATTTAATATAATATATATATATATAAACAAAGCTATTAATAAATATATATATATATATATCAATGATTTAATATTATATATATATAATAACTTGTTGTATATTAATAAAAAAATAAGTATGGTTTTTAAAAATCCATTAATAATATATATATATGTATGTATATGTATATGATATAATATATATATATATATATATATATCAATGATTTAATATAATAGTGTATATATATAAACAAAACCATTAATAATATATATCAATTAAGTGTGGTTTTTAAAAATCCATTAATAATATTTATGTATATGTATATGATTTAATATAATATATATATATATAAACAAAGCTATTAATATATATCTATATATATCAATGATTTAATATTATATATATATAATAACTTGTTGTATATTAATAAAAAAATAAGTATGGTTTTTAAAAACCCATTGATAATATATATATATGTGTGTATATGTATATGTATATGATATAATATAATATATATGTATATAAACAATGCTATTAATATATATATATATATATCGATGATTTAATATAATAGTGTATATATATAAACAAAGCCATTAATAATATACATCAATTAAGTGTGATTTTTAAAAATCCATTAATAATATATATATATGTGTGTGTATGTATATGTATATGATTTAATATAAAATATATATATATAAACAAAGCAATATATATATATATATCAATGATTTAATATTATATATATATAATAACTTGTTGTATATTAATAAAAAAATAACACTCGCCTAATGATGTTCGTGCAAGTCCTTCAACTTCATTAATTTTTTTAAGTACGTTGCAACATGCATAAATTATATATACTATACATATATAAATCTATTTAGAAAAAAAAATTAACTCACCCAATGATGTTCGCGCACACCCCCTAATTATTTTTTTACAATTTTCTCATATTATATATATATATATAATAACTTATTATATATTAACAAAAAATAACTACTCACTAAATGATATTCGCACACCCCCAACCTCATTATTTTTTTTAAAATATGATAAAACTTTCATATATTATATATACTATATATACATATATAAATCTATTTAGAAAAAAATTAACTCACCCACTGTTGCGCACCCGCTAAGGGTATAATTTCAGTCCAGACAGGGCCAAGTCGAGCCTGCCCTGCAAAAAAATTAAAAAACGTTTAAAAAAATGTTTTAAATTAAACAAACGCTAAAAAATACATTTAATAAATAAGTTAAAAAGATAAATGTAAAAAAAACATTTTAAATAAATGATAAAAAAACATTTAAATAACAACACTTTAAACTCACCACTCCCTGCTGCGCACCCCCAAATAACTCATTAATTTTTTTTTAATTTGTACATAATATATATAAATTCACAGACATGTATAAATCTATTTAGAAAAAAATAACATATTCACCCACTGTAAAATGTTTTTACAAAAAACGTGTAAAATGTTTAAAAAAAATACATGTAAAAAATATGCGTTCAAAAAAACTTTTTAAATTAAACGTCTAAAAATAAATGTAAAAAAACGTTTTAAACAAGTGTTAAAAAATGGTTTAAATAAAAATGTTTAAAAAGTTTTTTTAAAACAAACATTTAAATTAATTTTTTTAAAACAAACACTTAAAAAATACTTTACATTAAAATGTGAAAAAAAGTTAAATGTTTTAAAAAAATACTTGTAAAAAGCATGCGTTTAAAAAAATTCAAAAATGTTTTAAATTAATCATTTAAAAATAAATGTAAAAAAACGTTTTAAACAGATGTTAAAAAAACGGTTTAAATAAAAATGTTTAAATAAAAAATACTAACAAACGCTTAAAAATTATAAATAAGTTAAAAAAAAAAAATGGAAAAAATGTTTTAAATAAATGTTGGAAAAACGTTTAAATAATAAGGCTTTAAACTCACCCACGGCAGCTGCACACCCCTCATTATTTTTTTTACAATTTGCAAATAATATATGTATATATATATATTTAGACAAAAAACATATCCACCCACTGTAAAATGTTAATAAAAAATAAAATAAACGTTTTTACAAAAAACATGCATTTAAAAATAAATGTAAAGAAACGTTTTAAATAAATGTTATAAAAATGTTTAAATAAAAAAAATTAAGAGACAACTATTTTGAAAATAATAAAAGCCCACCACGACCCGACTTGAAAAAGCCCGGCCCGGCCCGATGGTTTGGGCCGGCCCGAGGCCGGGCTCGGGCCGCCTCATGGGGTTGTTCGGGCCGGCCCGCCCCGGCTCGAATAGTGGTCAGCGGCCCAACACTTTGCATGGCAGGTCGGGCCGAAATTACACCCTTAGGTCCAGGGAACTGAGGACAAAGGGCGTTGGAGGAGGGAAGGAATTACAATAATGAGGAAAACAGAGAAAATACTACAAGCTTCCTCTAGGGAAACTCCCGCCCAAGCCTACATCCGAGTACCTTTCTAACCGAAAAGGGAATATCCCCCACGCTACTTCCCACGTTCCCCTCTTTGTAACTGTTTCATAACATCCCACGTGGCTTAACAACTTGAGATTTCCCCACTATCTCCCAACCCACGTGTCCAGCAACTGAACCCGTTGGTCCCCCCCCGTTTGTTATTCTGTTTCTTTGTTATTCTGCTTCTCCTGGCCAAAGTGGCCTAACGGCTGGTTCCCTCTCTGATTGGGCGGTTTTGTCTCTCCTAGAATAAACCTTCCACTCTCCCGAAAGGTCCTGGAAGGTCCTAAATCCTACCAAAGGAACTTTAGAACCACAAAACTAATTTAAGAATTTAATAACATCAAATAACATTCAATCCAGCCTCAAGCAACTCCCTAGAATCAAGCCACAAAAGGGTTATCCTTCCATTGATGAAAGGCTCTCAATGGAAGGTGGAAGTCGACTTATAAAGGCGGAATTGAAGAAGTGAAAAATAAGAAATAACAAACACTCCATTTTTGTGTAAGGAATTTCACAATTGTTGGTGTGAATAAACTCACACTTTGATTCAATGGTATCAACGTGATAAAAAAATGATAGAAAATTTGATAAAAAAATGATAGAAAATTTAAAGAACTTTTATTAAGAAACGAAGGTGAATGAAAAACTTAAATGAAAAAGAATGAACATGCGATTACAAAATGACAGCTTAACATTATAATTGAAAGAATAAAACATCCACCCCAATTCCTTCACCACAACCACGTTAACTAGGCAATATTTGAGCCCTAGGTCGAGCCCCCGTCATTCAATGTCATCCCCAATAATTAGGATAGTCAAAAGGTGGGTGAGAAAAAATGGAAAGTGGAATTTTCAATGTTGACAAGAAAAATCAGATAAAGATTCATTCCCCTTTTTGACGTGCGAATTTGGCATTGAAGATGGCAGAATTTGGGATGGTCGTAGAAGAGAAATATGTTTTTCAATATGTCCTCTAATTGATGTAGAAATTTCAGGCCAATTGGATATGTTATTCGGAAGTTATGATAAAATTGGTGGGCTAACTTTATGGACCTTCAAATCTGGCCCACAAATTAAACTTCAACTTGGACTCCCAGGATCTCATTGAAAACTTCAAAATTAGCTCTGGCCACAGCTGAATGAAATGTTCCCCATAATTTTCTCTATCTCGAGTTAAAATTTGAGTTTCATTGGGCTTGAATTGTGAGCTCCACTTTTATTTGATGGGCTTAAGGCCCATTATGCTTTGATCAGAAATTTCTCCGTCCATGGCAAAAAATGTTCATCTTCCGTGATTCATCCATTGATCACAAAATTTTACACAAGTGATCAATCATATCCCAAAATATCAAATTAAAATAATCAAAATAATGAATTCTACAAGCTGATTATTAATTGGGCCCAAATTGACACACTTTAAACAAGAATTGCACAATGATGTGAAATGAAGTTCAATTTATAAAATGCACTAAAACAGGTGTTTATAGACATTGAATCGCATGAATATTAAAAAAGAAGCAATGAATATTAGCCTCTTTCAGTGGCTAATCATCACCTGAGTCCTCATTGCTTCTTGAAGACTTTTCCAGAACTGAGAAGTAAACCGGGGAACCATGTCAAAGACAGTGGCGGAGGGATCCCATACAACCTCACAATCTCCTGCACGTACCGCTTACCCAGATCTTCTACCTTGGCGGTGTCCCTAATCGAAATGAAATGAGTTGATTTTATCAACCAATCAATCACCACCCAGATTACATTCCTTCCTCGGGGAGTTTGTGGTAGTCCCACTAAAAAGTTCATGGACACCTCGCCCCATTTCCAAATCGGCACCGGAAGAGGCTGGAGCAGGCCAGAAGGCTTTAGACGCTCCGTCTTAATCTGTTGGTAGGTGTTAATGCGAGACACATAATCAGCGATGTAGCGCTTCATACCCAGACACCAGAAACGTCGTCTCATGTCATAATACATCTTCGTAAAGCTAGGATGAACGGTCCACGAAGAACTATGGCAATCATGCAACATAGAATTCCTGACAGATAAAGGGACGACGAACCCTCTCCCATAGCGAAGAATTCCATCAGAGTGGAGAGACCAACCAAGGACGGTCTCCCCATCATACAAGGATTCTCTAACTCCTCTGAACTCGTCATCCTGTTGTCGTTTCTGCATAATAGACTCAATGAGAGATGATGACAATTGAACACTGATTAGAACCATATAACTGAATCATCCTCTTGCGCGTCAAAAATGCAACTGAACGAAAAACCCCATAAGGTTTCACTCCTCTTTCGATTCCAAGACAATCTGAGAAGGGAATTTCCTACTGAGAATGTCAAGGACGACATTCCCCTTCCCGGGGGTGTAGGCGATGTCGAAGTCAAACGTCTTACCCATCGCCTATCCATGAGGTTCAAGTCCCTCTAAGAAAAGATGCAACTCAGATTCTTGTGATCAAAAAAGACGGTGAACCTCTCCCCGAAAAGATAGTGTCGCCAACACTTAAGAGCATGCATAATCGCAGTGAGGTCCAAGTCATGAGTAGGGTGATTCTTCACATGCGGTAGAAGCTGGCGAGACCTGTATGCCACCGCATGATCTCTCTGCATAAGCACGCACCCTAGACCAGCACCAAAAGCAAGAAGCATCACAGTATACCACATAGTCCTTACCGAGTTCCGGCGAGAACAAGATAGGAGTCAATGTCAAACGTCGTTTCAACTCATCAAAAGAGGTCTGACACTTAGTGTTGGACCCCATTTTAGTATAATGGGTATTTTCGAGTCCCACATCGGAATATCTCTCCTTGTAATTTATTTTACTCGTCTATAAAAGAATATTTCCGTCTCATATTGAGGTAAGAGGAATTCACCTTATACATGGTATCAAAGGGTACTCTCTAACCTGAATCCTCCCTTTTTTTCTCTCTCCCGTCTAGGGTTGAGAGAAAATCCCCTGCGGATTCCCGGTTCTATCCGACCCTGCCTCTGCCCTCACCCTCTCGGTTCTGTCCGGCATCTCCCTCCCTGCATCCTGCCGCCCTTCCCAGCGTCTCCCTCCTACATATTCCCGACGCCCTCGTCCAGGCGCAATCGGCCCGCCGCCCGCCTCTTCGCGTTGCTCCCTACGCGCGCCTCCAGCCACTGTGGGTCCCTCCCGACAGATCCCTCCCGACTGTCCTCCCTGTGCGCAACGTCGACGGCTTCCCCACCATCCCTCGGCGCTTCCCGGCTCCGCCTCCCGTAGCGCCTCCCATCGCGATCTCCCGGTTATGTCCGGCCCTGCGCTCCCGCTCCCGACGCCACTGGTCCTCCCGACCTAGGCGCGACACTACAAGCGGAACTCCCCCGCCTGCCATCCCAAGCCCGACGCCCCTGTTCCTCCCGGCGGAACCCCCAACTCCAGACGGACACCCCCCACCTCCCGACCCAGGCCCCCACCCTTCCCGGTGTAGCCCCCCCTGCAGTCTTGCGGCTTCGTCTGGTCTCGCCCTTCTTAGCAGGACCCATATGGCGGTCTCCCGACCTCTCCCACATCCGTCGACTCCCGTATCTCCAGGCAACCGCCCCCTCTCCCAGCGGCGCTCTCGCCCCGCGGCACCCAGCCCAGAGCGCGCTTGTTCCTCCCAGTGCCCTGCTCATCCCAGCGCCCTCCTTCTCTTCATCCGGACGACATCCATCCACGCTGGCCTCCTCACGTGCCCCCAGCGGCCTTCCCTGGTGATCCACGCCGACGCCTCCCGGTTCCTACGTCGGCTCCCGGCGACCCCGCTTCCCGACGCGGCTCCCAACTCCCGCGACCCCGCTGTCCGCCGCGACTAGCGGCTCCCCTCCCGGCTTCAACCATACCGCAGCATCCCGACCCCCTGTGCACCAGAACGACACTCCTCGACGCTCCCCGGCCAGCCTTCGACGATGCATCCCGGCCCTTCCCTCCTCAGCACTCTTACGGCGGCTTCTCGGCCCCCGCCCCACTAAGCAACTCTTGGCCCACCAGTCCGCGGCACAGCCCCACACATCATTCGTGCGTCGATACGCCCGCCTAAGCAGTTGTCCTGTGATCTGCCTTCGGCTATCCCGCACAACACCCCCCCTTCATCCAGTACCTATTACAGAACGGCACTCTCGACGGAGGAGATTGCCTTGATACAATCTTATCGAGCGACTGTGCCACCGTCCTCTTCTCCAACCCCCACTGCGCAGACTGGCAGCTCTACAGCCTGTGTTTTTCATCGACAGACAACTTGGATGCTTGATTCTAGTGCGTCGAAACATCTCTTGAATTAACACTGGAAACACAACAACGCAAAGGGCAGGACCTTGAAAAGTTGATCGTGACACTGCAGGCTAGTATGGAGAAGGTTTTGATCGGACAATCAGAAACTCAGAGATTGATGCAGGATCAGAAGCGAACGAATGAGGAAAGAGCAACGCGGTGAATACAAGACTTAGAAGAAAAAACGATGGAAAGGATTAAGAAAATGCAATTGCAAGCAAATCAGAGCTCAGCGCCAAAAAATTTGGAAAATAGGATGACGCACTCTTTAGGACATAATGGAGAAGGAGACGAAAGTGATACGAAACTGGGAGTGAGCTCGTCTGTTGTGGATGCGACACTGAGCGAGAACTTGAAGAATGTAACGAAACGAGTAGAGATGCCTACCTTTGCTGGAAACAATCCGTTCGGATGGATAACCAAAGCAAAAAAATTGCATCAGGATAAATCGCACCCAGAAAGACTTGAAGTTGCCTTTGACGCAACTTTGTATGGAGGAAGCAGCATCATATTGTTTTTATCTTGGCAGTTTTCTAGTCCAAGTTTAAGCTGGGAACAACTGAAACCGGCCTTAATGAAACAATATGGGAAGGCGACCGAAGGTGCTCCTGTACGTTTCCTTAAGTCGCTGCAGCAAGTTGGAACAGTGGATGAGTACATCAAAGAATTTGAACAAGTACCATTGAGGATTCCGAATTTTCCAAAAATGTGGTACATGAGCCTGTTTATGGGAAGGTTGCGACCGGAGATTGAAAACAAAGTATCAACACATGAACCGGCTAATAAAAACGGGTTGATTTCCCTTGCTAGGAAAGTAGAGTGAGAATGAATTAGAGAAGGATTACTTTGTGGAAAATCGTTGTTAGCTCCATTGTCGTGGAGGACGCTGCCAACAGTACCTGTTGTGCCTATTCCCAGACTCACTGTGGAAAGGAACAGAAATAAGGAGGAAACAAGGTGAATTGGGGTTGGAGACAGGTGGAATGGTGTCAAACCTGTTAGCTGGCACGAAAGAGAGGAACGTAAACTTAATGGACTATGCTTTAGGTGCAAACATCCATATACTCCTTTACATCGGTGTCCTGATAAGAATTTGTGACTTCTGGTTTGGGAGATGAAAGAACTGGAAACTGGGCAAGAAACTGGTGTAGAACAGAATCTGGATGAGGGAAAGAAAGTTTTAGAGATTGTTGTGGAAGAAAGAAGCAATGGAATTCATAAGTATGGAAGAAGGCAAGGCAGAATCTTTACTGTTTGCGGGAAGAATTTCAGAGATACCGGTGGTTGTTCTTGTGGATAGTGGGGCAAGTCATAACTTTGTTTCCAAAGCCCTTATTAAGGTGGCCGATCTGAAAATTTGTCCAACCCGGCCATATGGAATTAAACTTGGAGATGGTCTATGAACGATGTCGCAAGGAGTGTGTGAAGAGATAGACATTAGTCCGGGAGATTATTCCCTCAGAAATGAAGCTTATATTTTTGACATTGGAGGACCAGACTTGGTTTTGGGAATGAAGTGGTTAAAAACTTTGGGGTGTGTGTTAACCAATTGGAGTCGCAAAACGATGGACTTCATGTGGGAAGGAACTGAAATCAAGTTGCAGGGAATAACCGAAAAAGAAGACAGACCAGAAAGTTTACAATTGGTGCTACAAGAAAGAGAGGTTGTTGTTGAGGGATGGATGTGGAAAGTAGATTTACTACTTTATGAAAAAAGTGAAAGAGATGGGAAAGGAACAGCAACAGTTGGGGAATTTATTGGGGCAATTCAAGACACTTTTTGATGAACCCAGTGGGCCGCCGCCTAATAGAACGGTTGTTCATGCTATTTCCTTGATTGATGGAGCGGCTCCGGTCAATATACGACCATACAAATTAACACATTATTTGAAAGATGGGGTAAAGAAACAAGTTGCTAACATGCTGGCCAAGGGTCACATACAGTACAAGCCCTTTTGCAAGCCCAATTATTTTAATAAAGAAAAAAAATGGGCAGTGGAGATTATGTGTGGATTATAGGGCCTTGAACAAGTTAACCATTCCCGATAGATTCCCTACACCTATTATTGAAGAATTGTTTGATGAGCTTCATGGAGCAAAATATTTTACCAAGTTAGATCTTACCTCTGGTTTCCATCAAGTTAGAGTTTGAGAGGAAGATATTCAGAAAACAGCCTTTAAGACACGTGAGGGGCATTACGAGTACCTCATCATGCCTTTTGGGTTGATGAACGCACCGACTACTTTTCAATCAACCATGAACCACGTGTTCAGACCACTTCTGAGGAAGTTTTACTAGTTTTTTTTTATGATATTCTGGTCTACAGTCGTTCTTGGTTGGAGCACCTTCGGCACTTGAAATTGTGTTTCAATTTTTATTATCGAATCGATTGTTAGTGTTATTGGTGAATTCTCCTTTCCTCAATGTGAGGTGGAGATATTCTTTTATAGATGAGTAAATCTAATTACAAGGAGGGTAAGTCCGATGTGGGACTCAGAAATACCCATTTAACTTAAATGGGGCCCAACACTCCCCCTCAAGCTGGACATGCCCAGATTGGATTGAGTCTCACAAAGAAAAAAGATGACGAGACACCAAGACAATCTCATACTCCCCCTCAAGCTGGGTCATGGAGGCTGTGAATACCCAGCCTGGTAGTGAGAGAGTCAAGTCGAGCTCCTGGGAGGCCTTTGGTGAAGAGATCTGCAAGCTAATATGTCGTCGGAAGATGGTCAAAACTAATATGGTTCTGCTCCAGATGATGGCGGAGGAAGTGGCAGTCCACCTCGATATGCTTCGTCCGTTCATGGAAGACGGGATTCGAGGCTATCTTTGTGGCTGCCTGATTGTCGCACCAGATATGAGCAGGGGTTTGTGCCGGGAAGCCGAGCTCATGGAGGAGATGACGAAGCCAGAGGATCTCAGTGGTGACTGTGGCCATGGCTCGGTATTCGGCCTCGGCACTCGATCTGGAGACGACAGTCTGCTTCTTGCTGCGCCAAGAGATGAGGTTACCGGCGAAGAACGCGGCAATCCCGAAGTAGACTTGCGGGTAGCGAGGCACCCTGCATAGTCCGCATCACATAAGGCTTCAACATCCAAGTGAGCATGATGTGAGTACTGAAGGCCACAGGCAGGATCTTTCTTGATGTATTTGGCAATGCGGAGGACAGCATCCCACTGAGATCTGGTGGGATGCTCCATGAACTGGCTGACTTTGCCAACGGCGCAGGCAATGTCGGGTCGCGTCATGGTGAGGTAGTTCAGTTTACCCACCAGACGTCGATAGCTCTCGGGATGAGGAAAAGGTTCTGAGTCTGTATGGAGAGAGCGTTCGCCAGGCTCAAGTGGAGTGTCAACTGCAGTGGCTGTGCTCAAATCGGCATCCTGCAAGATATCAAGAGCATACTTGCGCTGGCAGAGAGAGATAGTGTCCTCAGAGCGGGAGACCTTGATGCCAAGGAAGTAGGTGAGGGGACCGAGATCTTTGGTGTGAAAGTGTTGGTGAAGGTGCGCCTTGAGGCTAGCGATTCCTCTGGAGTCGCTCCCTGTGAGGATGATATCATCAACATATACCACGAGCAAGATACAACCGTGCGTCGTCGTACGGAAGAAGACTGTGTGATCTTTCATACTGCGAGAGAGGCCAAAGGCCGTGACGACAGTGCTGAAGCGGCCAAACCAAGCTTGAGGAGACTGCTTGAGGCCGTAGAGGGATCGACGGAGGCGGCAGACATGGGAGTCGGCACCAGAGGCACAAAAGTCAGGGGGCTGCTGTAGGTAGACTTCTTCGTCAAGAAAGCCATGGGGAAAGGCATTCTTGGCATCCAGTTGATGAAGCGGTCAGTGATGATGAGCACCCAGAGATATGAACAAGCGGACAGAGGCCATCTTGGCAACCGAAGAGAAGGTCTCAAAATAATCGATGTCATATGTCTGAGCAAATCCCTTCACCACAAGCCGGGCTTTGAGGCGGCAAAGAGACCCGTCGGGATTGAGACGGATCGTATAAATCCATTTGCAGTCGACCGCCTATTTGCCCACCGGGAGGGGAACTAGATCCCATATATGGTTGACATCCAGAGCTTGCAATTCATCCCGCATTGCGGCTAGCCATCCGGGGTGAGATTTGGCTTCACCAACTGTTCGAGGAATCGACAATGTCTCCAGAGCTGACAGACCCTTGTAGGAAGATACAAAAAGAGTAGTCTGACACGAGCGAGTACCTTTCCGGAGCGCAATCGGCAAGTCCTCGGGTGCTGTGACAGGAGCATCCGACGAAGGAGGAACAATGTTGTCCTCGGCCTGGATGGGGGGTACAGTCGATGGACGACGAGAGTAGGTTTGTCCAAAGAGATGACTGGTAGGAGGAGACACCAAAGGCGGGTGAATCATGAGAGGAAGGCAGTCATCAATGGTAGTGTCTCGATGAGGAGAGAGTGGAGTGAAAGGAGAGCTCTCGACAAACGATACGTCGGCAGCGGTGACGTAGCGGCGTAAGTCTGGAGAGAAGCACCGATACCCGCGCTGAGTGCGGGAATATCCGAGAAAAATACACCGGAGGGATTTGGGAGAAAGTTTAGAGAGATTGGGGCGAGTGTCCCGAACATAGCAGAGACATCCGAAGACGCGGAGTGGAAGGGAGTGAGGAGGAAGAGAGGGGAACAAAGTATGAAAAGGAGTCTCCCCCTGAAGGATGGAGGAGGGAAGACGATTAAGTAGGTAAGTAGCAGTGAGGATGGCATCCCCCCAGAAGAGAAGAGGTACTTTGCGGTGGAAGAGGAGGGCACGAGCAGTTTCCAGAATATGCCGGTGTTTCCGCTCGGCCACGCCATTTTGCTGAGGGGTATCAGGATAGGAGGTCTGATGGATGATGTCGTGTGCCCGCATAAACTGCTGAAAGTGAGTGGATAAGTATTCCCGCCCATTGTCTGATCGGAGACATTTTACAGAGATAGAAAACTGTGTCTGGATCTCATGGTAAAAGGTCTGAAAAGTGGAGAAAACTTTTGTCTGATCTCGAAGAAGGTAAAGTCATGTCATACGGAAATAATCATCAATGAAAGAAATGTAATATCTATACCCAGATTGACTCGAGGTGGCACAGGGACCCCATACATCGGAATGAACCAAATCAAAGGGTTTGGCGGCCCGTGTGTCAACTCGAGGAAAATATGATGTGCGATGGTGTTTCGCAAAACAACATGACTCATAATGAAAAGATAAACGGGGACTAATATCTGAATAGAGCTGATGAAGAGCGGAGGCGGAGGGGTGGCCCAACCGAGAATGGAGATCTACGGCACGTGCAGGGACAGAGGTGCAGGCGATGGATGTCGGGTCATCGAACATGTACACCCCATCTCGAAGCTGGCCTCTACCAGGTTTCTGGTTCGTCGTCCGCTCCTGAAACAAAACAGAAGACGAGGTAAAGATAGCATTGCAATTGAGATCCTTTGTCAGCTTGCTGATGGAAAGCAGGTTAAACGGACTGCGTGGTACATGAGCCACCGAGGATAGGTGAAGGGAGGAGGTGAGGGAACATGTACCAAAGCCGGCAATGGGGAGAGTGGACTCATCAGCAACAGTGATGGTTGAGGAACCAGTATAGGGACGGTAGTTGGAGAGTATACCTGCATCCCCGGTAAGATGGTCGGACGCACCTGAGTCAAGCATCCATACATGGGAACGATGACTGACAAAAGCAGTGGGACCACCGGAGTGGGCAAGAGATGCTGATGAAGAGTCTGGCATGGAGGTGGTTCGATGATCGTGAATCAGCTGGATCTCAGCCATGGAAAGATCCATAGACGGCGGAAGAGCAGCAGCAGGCGATGATGCATCTCGGATCGCAGTCTGGCCATATCATGGGTGCGAATCGGGACGGCCATGAAGGACCCAGCAGCGGTCAACCAGGTGGTCAAGCTTGCCACAGAGCTGACAGAGGGGGCGAGGTCGGCCGTCTCCACGGCCGCGACCACGAGTGCCGGTATGGCGGCCACTGCCACGACCTAGGAGAGCAGTGTGATCAGAGCTAGGTACTGGTGGTGCAAGGGCCCAATGAGCCTTTTGCAGGCGATGATAGACCTGCGGGATATCCAGCGTAGAAGGGCTGGCAAGCATCTCAATGGCTATCGTGGCATAGTCCGGGGCGAGGCCATTCAGGAGATTGAACAGGCAAAGCTGGTCCCGTTGAGTCTGTGCTTCTGCTGGAGTCTGAGGAACGGGCCAGAGTTCTTGCAGTTCGTACCGGAGACCTTTCCATTCCATGAAATACTTTGGAAAGGTTCGATCCTGCTGTCGGATGTGAGATAGACGCTGGAGAATGTCGGAGACCCGAGCCAAGTTATTGGTCTCGGAGTACATGACAATCAATGAATCTCATAGTTCTTTGACTGTGTTGGCAGTCCTGGTGACATCCTTCACCGATCGGTCCATGGAGTTGACCAGTAATGCGAAAATTTTGTTGTCCGCCAGTTGCCAAGAGTCGAATTTGGGGTCAGTAATGGCGGGTGGGGGTTTCTCAAGATGAGAATGAAGGCCCATGCCGCGCAGGGACATCAAGACCGTCTTCCGCTAGACGGAGAAATTTGGGGCATCCAGCGGTCATCGACAAGCCGGGAGAAGGCGGTGATCAGGGAAGGCAGAACGGAGAAAGCGTCCATAGAGGGCGACGAGAGGCGCAGGTAGCGCGGTCGTCGGGAAACAGCCGGTAGGGCGGGCGAGGCTGGCGCGGGGTTGCCGGGAGCCGCGCGCTGGAAGGGAGGCGCCCTGGATGAAGCCGCCGGGGAAGGGAGGTCGCCTGTGATGTTGCCGAAGGGAGCTGCGACGGAGGGTCACGCTCAGGAGGAAAACACCGGGACGAGGGGCTGGCGCAGGGCGAGGGCGCCGGGAGCCAGGAGTCGGGGCGAGGGGCACCGCTGGGCGAGGGCTCCACTGGGGCGAGGGCGCCGCTGGGGCAAGGGCGCCGTTGGGGCGAGGGCGAGGGCGCCGCGGGGGCGAGGGCTCCGCTGGGGCGAGGGCGCGGGCGCCGCTGGGGCAAGGGCGCCGCGGGGGCGAGAGCGGCGCTGGGGCGAGGGCGCCGCTGGGTGAGGGCGCCGGAAGCCGGGGTCGGGAGCCACGTTGGGAGCGGGGGCCGGGAGGACGCCGCTGGGCGAGAGGGCCGCCGGGAGAGAGAGTCGCGCCGAGAGAGGAGGGGCCGCCGGGAAGGGGAGCCGCACCGGGATAGAGGGCTGTCGGGAGGGGGAGTCGCGCCTGGATAGAGGGCCCCCGGGAATGGCAAGGCCAGAGGGGAGAGAGGCGGGGCCAGACAAAGCCGAGAATCCGCTGGGAGGGAGGGTCGGGATTAAGATCCCTCTAATACCATGTTATTGGTGAATTCTCCTTTCCTCAATGTGAGGTGGAGATATTCTTTTATAAATGAGTAAATCTAATTACAAGAGGGCTGCCGGGAGGGGGAGTCGCGCCTGGATAGAGGGCCGCCGGGAATGGCAAGGCCAGAGGGGAGAGAGGCGGGGCCAGACAAAGCCGGGAATCCGCTGGGAGGGAGGGTCGGGATTAAGATCCCTCTAATACCATGCTATTGGTGAATTCTCTTTTCCTCAATGTGAGGTGGAAATATTCTTTTATAAATGAGTAAATCTAATTACAAGGAGGGTAAGTCCGATGTGGGACTCAGAAATACCCATTTAACTTAAATGGGGTCCAACAGTCAGCAAACCAGAAAAGGTGTTCTTTTGCTCACCCAACAGTGGAATATCTCGGCCATATTATTTCCTTTGAAGGAGTTACGGTGCACCCCAAAAAAGTGGACTGTATAGTGGAATGATCCCATCCACAAAATGTGAAGGCAGTGCGTGGGTTTGGGGTTGGGGGGCTAACTGTATGCTACAGAAATTTTTTTGCCGGATATGAAAAAATAGTGAAGTCTTTAACAATGTTAACTCGAAAGGATGGATTTGTTTGGAATGATAGTGCGAAACAAGCCTTTGAAGAATTAAAAGGCTGCATGGTATCAGCACCCTTATTGGTTTTACCTGATTTTTCCAAAACCTTTGTCATCGAATGTGATGCTTCCGGGTCAGGATTGGGCGCGGTTTTAATGCAGAAGGGTTGCTCGATTGCTTTCTTCAGTAAGGCCCTTGGAGATTTAAATCTGTCCAAGTCAGTCTATGAAAAAGAAATCATGGCACTAGTGTTTGCGGTCAATCATTGGAGCCAATACTTGTTTAAACAACGTTTTGTTGTTTACTCTGATCATAAAGCGCTCAAACATTTACTCACACAGCGGATTCACACCATCAATTAGCAGTGTTGGTTATCTAAGTTACTTGGTCTGGATTTTGAAGTAATTTACAAACCAGGGAGGGTAAACCAAGCGGCAAATTCTTTATCTCAGAAGACCGAAGAAAAGGATACCTTGGAAACACCTACTCTTCATCTATTTTCAGCTTTGTGTGAAACCCCTATGGCTGGAACTGGACCAAATAAAATCTGAACAGCAGCAGGATCCTATAAGGGAAATTATTACGGTTGTTGAACTTCAACTGGAAGTCAAATCCGGATACCAACTTCGAGCAGGAATCTTGTATTACCATGGTCGATTAGTTCTTTCCAAAAATTCACCACTTATTCAGAAATTTTTACATTATTTTCACTCTTCTGATGTTGGTGGCCGTGCAGGCTATTACAAGACTTATAAAAGGTTGGCCGGAGATTTATTCTGAAAAGGAATGACAGAGTGTCTTAAAGTTTGTGCGAGAATGTGAAACTTGTCAGCGACAAAAGTACTTGGCTCAACTTCCAGCCGGATTACTCCAGCCCTTGCCTATACCAAATTTGGGAGGAGATATCTATGGATTTTATTTCAGGACTTCCTCTCTCTAAAGGATTTGATGTGATTATGGTGGTAGTGTATAGACTCTCCAAGTATGGTCACTTTGTTTTACTCCGTCACCCTTATACGACAAAGATTGTAGCCACAAATTTTGTCAAGGAAATCATCCGATTACATGGTTTTCCAAGATCTATCATTAGTGACTGCGATCCCTTGTTTGTTAATAATTTTTGGAAGGAATTATTCAGCATTGAGGGCACAACTTTGAAAATGAGTTCATCCTACCATCCACAAACGGATGGACAAACAAAGGTTGTCAATAAATGTCTTGAGACTTAATTGAGGTGCTTTGCTTCTGAGCGTCCTCTCTTTGCCCGCTGGTTACCTTGGGCAGAATATTGCTATAATACCGCTTCTCATCCAGCTACACATATGACTCCTTTTGAGACCATTTATGGTCAGAAACCACCGACAATACACCGATTTATTCCAAGAGAAACTCTTGTTGAATCAGTGGTGCAAACGTTGGTTGATCAGGATGTTGTTTTGTTACACCTTCGTCAAAATCTTTCTCGAGCTCAACAGTTGATGGTTTATTATTCTAATAAGCACCGGTGGGAAGAACACTTTGTTGAGGGTCAAGTTGTGACCCAATGTACAAACCCCGGACTCTAAGAAACTTTGTCCCAAGCTTTCTACTCGGTATTTTGGTCCCTACACGGTTCTATCTCAACTAGGAGCTACTGCTTACCTCCTTTCCTTGCCGGTAGGTACTCGAATACATCCAGTATTTCATGTTTCCCAACTTAAACGGGTCATTGGAAACCATCCAGTTTAAGAGACTTTACCAGAAGTTGTTGAAGAAGGGTCGATCTGCTCCTTCCAGAACTATACAGATACGTATACAATACTTAGTCTGTATTTTCTTCTTCTTTTCAAAGAATGTAATAGCAACAGAATTCATATTAATACATTGGAAGATCTGTTACTCTTTTTCCTGCTGTGAAATCTACTAGAGTTAGGCTAGTATTGTCAAACACGACACATTCCTAACTCTTTTCTATCCAAACACACCCCAAATAGCAAGAGGGGGCTCTGATACCATTTTTTCACAAACCAACTCGAGTCGTCCCTAAACCGAACACTCGAATCAACCCGTGGCATGGCCTGAGGCGCGTTCCCCTGGGCCGGCAACAAAGGCTAGGGTATCAACAGATCATAGGAACGATTTCACCCTCGATATAAAAATAAACAAATCCAATCTGAGTAAATGTAATAAGAATAAATAAAAACACCACATAACTGGACAATAATAAACAGACAACACAACATACATGAATCGTCCAAACAGGATCAATCAATACAAGAGCATCCCAAAATAAAATAAAACTGAAGCAGAACCCACCATCTCCATGTGACCCTCGGTCACTCTCCACATCTCATCCCGAAAACATTTGGTCGGCCAAAGCTTCCTTAAACCGAAACACTCGTTTTAAATCCATCTTTATAACTACTTTAGAAAACAGTTCTAGAAACACATTTGGAAATTTGATGAAAACAAGTTGATGCATAAGAAAGAAATAAAACAACCAACAGGGCACCATGTCAATGACAAAAAGAGGAACGACGATCAACCGGGTCATGGTGCTAATAAGACAATCAAACTAGGGGACACAAGAAGAGGGAGTCCCCTGTGGAAATCATCTAGTATCATGGGTACACACTAAGTCCTAAAGTGAGACCGATCCTAGACTTTACCGAACACAGACCAACTATCGGCCTACGTTGCGTCCTAAACACAAGTCACCCGACTGGCTTGCACCCAGCCATCATCGGGGGTTGATCGCATAGCGATTCAATATTCAATTTCACCCTTACACCGCTGTTTTAAACTAGTTTTGTAATGAATATTCAAAATATAATAATAAATTGCACTTCATGTTTTATTCAATGAATTAATGTTTATTACTATTAAAAAGGACAATTAAACTTGTTTTTATATTTTCATTGAAGGTGGAGGTGATTTGGAGGCCCGGAGATCATCCAAAAGAAAAATGGGTCAAACTGCATGGCATCCCTTGGACATCTGTCCACTGTTTTGAACATTAAGAGAATTTTGTGCATCCAAATGGGCTGAAACTTGGTGACCCTCTCCAAAACATCATGGGGTACAACTCTTATTGAGGAACCGAAGCCTAATTCGGCCATTTGGTGGCCCATCCAAACCATTCTGTCCAGGGGCAGAATCTACCCGAATTCAAAAGTTTGTTTCGGTCTTTTGACCATATCTCTCAATCCAGTTGTCTAATGGCAGCCAAATTCGACAAGGAGACAGTCAAGAGGCCGGCCAACAACTATTCTCTTTTGGTCAAGTCGTGATATGGCTTTCTACAATTCCAAAACCGAGACACAAGTGGAATCTAAAAAACAGGGTGCCCAAAACCATGTCCCATTTTGGCTATAAAAAGGCACCATGGGAACCTTATTTGTAAGTTCGGCCAAGGAGTGAAGTGCTGCCAATTTGGAGTTCCAAATGAGTCATCTCCTCATCCTAGAAGTTCTGGAGGCCCCAATCCTCATAGGGGGGTCAAGAATGAAGGAGTTTCACCCGAGCTTAATCTTCCTCCCAATGTCGAGTTAAACGGTGGACGGTCATTTCGAGGGAGCTACACACACTTGGGAGGGAGTTCCAGCACTTGTTCTTCTACTGGTTTTGTGTAATTTATGTGCTAAATATTTTACATATTTCTTATCCTGACATGATTCTCCTCTAATTGCATTTCTATTGTTATAATTAAGTGAAACGCTTTTTATTTCAACACCGATTGGGTTGAGATTTCAAATGAGAATCTTGGGTTGTTCCGATTGGACAAGACAAGAGTCCTATTTATCTCACACATACATAAGATTTTAGTATGCTTTGGTAGTCTTTATTCTCTATGCTTTATACCCAAACCTTGACAACACGATTATTGTGTCAAGGGGTGGTTCTTTGAGCATCGTTTAAGAGGCAAGAGGGAAGTTGAGATCTTGACAGCCCTCAACCAAAGGATTTCATTAAACCATGCGTATTTTTCAGAATGATGAACTCACCAAGATGTGTAGTGAACTTGAAATGATCTCTTTATCTCATAATTCTAAAACACCACTTTTATTTATCAACTATTAAACTCTTTAAATCAAGTCATTTTCTTTAAACTGTTTTAAAACCACCCCTCTTTTAGTACTTATTAAAAACACACACTCTAAACCCACCAACGCTCCTTGAGAGACGACCTACGGTCTGCCCTAGACTACAAATCAACCTTAAAATCATAATCAATTTGACGTGTCACGACAGCGCGTTCAAATTTTGGCGTCGTTGCCGGGGAGCGCTTTGGTTTTTAGTGCGTGTTTTTTATAAGATTTTTGTAAATTTTGTGAATATTTATTTGTTTTATCTTATACATTTACCTATATTTTTGTGTTCTGATTTATTTCTTGTGTAGGTTTTGTGCATGACGCGTCCTAATCCGAGAGATTTACCACCTTTCGAACCCGAACCGGAGAGGATCTTACGTCAGCGACCCCGAGACACACAAGAGAACCCTTTGAAGGAGGACACACAAGACAACAACACTCTTCTTGATCCTTCATCTTCTTCTTCAAGAACCAACATCAAAACTAAAATAAACTTGCATAAAATGACTGAAAATAACCGAACATTAAAAGAACTAACCTCACCTAATGTTGATATCCAACCCACATACATTCAAATCCAATGCGAGGCACCCAATTTTGAACTAAAATCCGGTCTAATTCATTTATTACTAAGATTTCATGGACCCACCGGAGAAGATCCACACAAACATTTAAAAGAATTTCATATTGTTTGTTCAACATTAAAACCTGCTAATGTGGATGAAGAACAAGTAAAGCTTAGAGCATTCACCTTTTCTTTAGAAGATACAGCAAAAGATTAGTTATATTATGTTGATTCCCCAATAAGAGGATGGGCGGACATGAAACGTCTTTTTCTTGAAAAATATTTCTCAGCCTCTCGAACTGCAACTATAAGGAAAAAAAATTGTGGGATAAGACAATCTCAAGGGGAAACACTTCATGAAATAAGTGACCAACTTTTAATACAATATTTTTATAAAGGTTTAATCGCTATTGATAAAAACATGATTGATGATGTTGCAGGTGGTGCGTTGGTAGATAATACCCAAATTGCTGCAAGGACCTTAATTGAGAACATGGCGCAAAACACTCAACAATTTGGTTCAAGGTCCAATGTACCCATTCGAGGTGTCCATGAGGTGCAAAGTACTGAATTCGAGAAGAAGGTGGACACGAAGTTTGAGGAGGTAAGTACCATTCTACGACAACTTGCACTCTCCCAAGGGAAATCTCAATCTTCTCCTCCCATCCATTGTGGAATCTGCTCTTCTGACACCCATTTTTCTGACCAATGCCCCCAATTGAGTGAAAATTCTGAGAGTTGTGAGACAATCTTCCCAAGACGCCCCTACAACCAACCCTTTAGGCAAGAACCATACTATCCATCCAACTCTGGGCGGAAAGAAAACCAAGGTTATAGGCAAGGGGGTATTCAAACCAGCCTCATCAACCATGGAACCAACAAGGTCAGAGTAGTCATCCACCACCACCACCCAGAAATCTTCAACCACCCTAAAGGCCTTTCCAACCGCCCTCACCCAAAACCGAACTTAGCCTAGAAGATATGATGAAACAAATGGCTGCCAACAATCTTCAATTCCAATAAACCACACAAGTTGTCATACAAGACCTCAAAACCCAATTAGGCCAACTAGCTAACTCGGTGGGGGAAATTCAAAGTCATGGGTCGGGTAAACTACCCTCTCAACCAGTAGTTAACCCTAGGGATAAAGGAAATGTTAGTGTCATCACCCTTAGGAGTGGAAAACAACTATATAAAGTCAAATGAATCCTCCACTAGAGTCATCCCCTCCTGAAGAAACCTCCATCCCAACCATTAAAAATGTTCCAAATGTTGAAAAACCATGTCTTGAGAGAAGCCCTTCCAAAGGAAAGAGTGTGTATGTCGATGAGTCTCCTAGCCAACCCATTCCTCTTCCATTTCCTCAAAGGGCCACCCAACCTAGGAAATAAAAGGAAACTGAACTAGATAAGGAAATATTGGAAACTTTCAAAAAAGTGCAGGTAAACATCCCCTTGATTGATGTTGTGAAACAAATTCCAAGATATGCAAAGTTTCTGAAGGAGATGTGTACATACCGAAGGCGACTTCGTGGAGATGAAAATGTGAGCTTGGGGAGGAACGTATCAACATTAATAGAGTCATCCCTTCCCACCAAGTGCAACGATCCTGGGACATTCTCAATTTCATGCACCATAGGGGAGTATTCTTTTTCTAATGCTATGCTTGATTTAGGTGCTTCTATAAATGTGATGCCTCACTCCATTTACTCTACATTGCAGGTCGGGGAACTGAAGCCCACTGGAATTATTGTTCAACTGGTTAACCGGAGTACCGCACACCCCTCTGGTGTGTTGGAGGATGTTCTTGTGAGGGTTCAAAATTTAATTTTTCCTACTGATTTTTATGTGCTTAAAATGGAAGATGATAGGATGAATGGACACGCCCCAATTATATTGGGGAGACCTTTTTTGAAAACTGCCAAAACCATAATTAACGTCCATAATGGTACATTATCTATGAAATTTGGTGGTGACATAGTCCAATTCAGCATCCTTGATGTCATGAAGCACCCCTCGGAAGAACATTCATCTCTCTCAGCAAATTCAATTGATGTACTCCCTTCCCCTGAAAACACTTCATTCCATTCCCCCGATCCCCTTTCTGAGTTTTCATCCTTGATTGAAATTCTTGGTAATGAATCATGCATTGATTGTTGTAGTGTTCTAGAAAAATGTCATGCATGTTTATTAATTGATGATTTCTTAAACACTGAGGATCCAATGACCATCAATGATACTGCTAAACTTGTAAAAGCTCATTCCTCATCTGAGGATGATACCATTGAGCAGTTAGATGAGATCAGTGACCTCTCACTTTCACACACTCTCCCATCAATCCAAAATCCACCTGAATTGAAACTGAAACAACTGCCTCAAGATTTAAAATATTCATATCTTGAGAATGGAAACAAGTTGCACGTCATCATTGCTAGTTCACTCTCTCCTGATCATGAATTGCGACTGCTTGAACTTTTGAGGGAGTATAAACAAGTTTTGGGATGGACACTTGCTGACATTCCTGGTATTAGCCCATCAATTTGTACACATCATATTTTATTAAATGGTGAGGCTAAACCGATGAGGCAGGCACAACGTCAACTGAACCCAAATCTCCTAGAAGTTGTGAAAAATGAGGTAACAAAATTATTGGTTGTTGGAATCATTTATCCCATCTCTGACAGTCAATGGATCAGTCATGTTCAAGTAGTTCCTAAAAAAACTGGTCTTACAGTAATCAAAAATTAAAACACTGAATTGGTTCCAACTCGTGTGCAGAATAGTTGGTGGGTCTGTATAGACTATCGCCGACTAAACCAACACACTAGGAAGGACAATTTCCCTTTGTCATTCATTAACCAAATGCTAGAGAGGCTATCGGGTAAGTCTCACTACTGTTTCCTTGATGGGTATTCTGAATACTTTTAAATCCATATTGCCCCCGAGGATCAGGAAAAGACAACCTTCACTTGCCCCTTTGGCACATCTGCATATAGGAGGATGTCATTTGGTCTGTGCAATGCTTCAGGTACTTTCAAGCGATGCATGGTTAGTATTTTTTCAGATTACCTGGAGAATTGCATGAAAGTATTCATGGATGATTTCACTGTTTATGGCTCTTCTTTTGATGAATGTTTGAGTAGTCTTGCTTTAGTCCTATGTCGCTGTATTGAAAAGAATCTCGTATTAAATTATGAGAAATGTCATTTCATGGTGCGACAATGTATAGTTTTGGGACATGTCATTTCTGGGGATGGTATCTGTAGATTGAGAAAATGAGAGGAACCCAAACCCCCAAGGTCCTCTCTAAAGGAGCCCTTGGGGTGTATTTATAATGAATATTAAAAACCACACCGGACCTCAAGTCCGATGTGGGATGCAGACTCCAACACTCCCCCTCAAGCTAGGTGTACCTAGCTTGGACACATAATGAAAAGAAAGCAACAAAACAGAGACTAACACTCCCCCTCAAGCTGGACATGCCCAGCTTGATTACAAAACAGACGAAATAAAAAAAAGAAAGCTGCAAAGGGCTGCTGCTCCCCCTCACGATCAAAACTCCTCCGCAGGATGATGGATTGATGATGTTGCGGGCGCAGCAGAAGAAACCACTCAGATCGGCTGGTTGACGGAGCGCCAGGAATGCCGCACTAGTGGGGCCGGTCGATGAAACGCCGGAAAATCCAAACTAGCACCGGGAAAACCGCACTTGCGGGGCCGGCGACGGGAGGCGGGGATTCCGCAGAATTGTTGCGGGACTGGCGGCGCCAACGGGCCCAAATCCTAGGTGGTCGAGGTGTTGCGCCAGCGAATGGACGTGTCGGCGGACAGAGATGCGGCTGCCGGGAGTCGTCGGGAGATGCCGGCGAGGCGGGGATGCCGCAGGAGGTGCCGGAGAGCCGAAACTGAAGGGGGGCAGCCGCAGGGAGAAACCGAAGCCGGCTGGCTGCCGGAAGAGAAGCGCAGGAGGAGGCCGGCGAGGGAGCAGAAGGCCGGGAGGTGGCGCTGGAAGCCGGAGGAGGCCGCCGGCGTGGAGGGGTCGGCAAGGGTGGAGGCCGGTTGCTGGAGGCCAGCTGTTGGAGGTGCTGGCAGGAATGGAGGCCGGTGAAGGAGGCCGCCGGTGAGGGGGCAGCCGGGCTGCCTGGAGGGGGGGGGGCCGCCGGGACTGGTTCGCCGGGAGGCACCAGTCTGCCGTAGGAGGAAGCAGCGCCGTGGGAGGGAAGGCGCAGGGGAGCCGCGTCGTTGGGCGAGTGCGCCGGAAGGGGTCGTCGGGCCGGCGCGAGGGAAGCCGCAATGAAGGCGGGGCCTGGCGCCGGGAGAGAAGACGGGAGGAGATCCGTGCAGGAGAGGCGGTCGGGTCGAGGGGAGACGTCGGGCCGTAGCCGGAGGGAGCCGCGAACCGCGCCGCGGGAGGGAGGCGGGAGGCGCTGGAGCAGCGGGAGGCGCTGGAGCAGCGGGAGGCGCTGGAGCAGCGGGAGGCGCGGGAGGCCGCCGACGGGAAGATCCGTGCTGGATCTGGACGCCGCCGGGAAGATCCGCGGAGGGCCGACGACCGAAGGAGACGCCGGGGAGCCGGGAGCCGCGCCAGGCAGAGGCGGAGGGGCGGCGGCGGTAACCCTACGGGGCTTTGAGGCCGCCGCCCCCCAAGGGGGAATTCCAAAGAACCCTAGATCGGGAGAAAAAAAAATATGTGAGGGAGGGATCAAACCTCCTCTGATACCATGTAGATTGAGAAAATGAGAGGAACCCAAACCTCCAAGGTCCTCTCTAAAGGAGCCCTTGGGGTGTATTTATAATGAATATTAAAAACCACACCGGACCTCAAGTCCGATGTGGGATGCAGACTCCAACAGTATCCAAGTAGATAAATCAAAAGTCGATGTCATTTCTTCCCTATCATTCCCCAAAAATGTACGAGATGTGCGGTCTTTCCTAAGTCATGCTGGATTTTACCGTCGTTTCATTCGTGACTTTAGTAAGATTGCACCCCCCTCTCTCGGTTACTCCAAAAAGAAAAAGAATTTGTTTTTGATAAATAATGTGAGGAAGCTTTTAATAAGTTAAAATGGAGTCTTGCGTCACCTCCGGTAATCCAACCACTTCGGTGGGATTTACCATTTAAGCTCATGTGTAACGCCTCTAATTATGCAGTTGGGGCAGTCTTGTCACAAAGGGTCGATCGAGCTCCATATGTCATTGTCTATGTCTCACGTACTTTGGATCCTGCCCAAGCAAACTACACCACAACTGAAAAAGAATTCATTGTCATTGTGTTTGCCTTAGATAAATTCAGGTCGTATCTTTTAGGATCCAAAGTCATTGTGTTCTCAGACCATGCAGCCCTCCGGTATCTCCTTAAGAAACCGGAAGTCAAACCATGTCTCATTCGCTAGATGCTCCTCCTTCAAGAATTCAATCTAGAAATTAGAGATAAAAAAGGAGCAGAGAATGTGGTGGCTGACCATATCAGTAGGATTCCTCCATCCTCGGGCATTGACTCATCCTCCTGTATTCCTATAAACGACATGTTTCCTGATGAGCAATTATACTGAGTGCAAGATGTTATTCCTTGGTATGCTGAAATTGTAAATTATTTGGTAGCATCTTGCATTCTCACTGATTTCAATAAAAACCAAGTCAGTCGTCTAAAACATGAGTCTCGTTGGTACATTTGGGATGACCCCTACCTCTGGCGCACATGTAGTGATCAAGTCCTTAGGCGTTCTGTCCCCAATAGCGAGTTTCGATCTGTCCTTAGATTTTGCCACACTCTTGCTTGTGGGGGTCACTTTGGTCCACAACGGACTGATCGCAAAATCCTTGATTCTGGTCTCTTTTGGCCAACAATTTTTCAGGATGCTCGTGATTTTTGTAAATCTTGTCCTCTTTGTCAAAGAATGGGTAATGTATCTAAAAGAAATAAAATGTCACAAGAACCATTGCTCTTTCATGGCATTTTTAATGTTTGGGGTATTGACTTTATGGAGCCATTTCCCGATTCATTTGGCAACTTGTACATTCTTATGGCAGTTGATTACATGTCAAAATGGGTAGAGGCACGAGTTACAAGGACTGATAATTTTAAGGTAGTTGTAGAATTTTTGAGAACCCAAATCTTCTGTGGGTTTGGCTTACCTAGGTTCATCATCAGTGACCAGGGTTCTCATTTCTGCAACCGAACAATGCAGTCACTTTTGTGTCGGTATGGGGTCGGTCATCGAGTGTCTACTGCTTATCACCCACAGACTAATGGTCAAACGGAGGTGTCAAATAGAGAGGTAAAACAAATTCTTGAAAAAACGGTTCAACCCAATAGAAAAGATTGGAGTCTTCGACTTGACGATTCATTATGGGCGTACCGTACTGCTTTCAAAACTCCCATTGGCATGTCACCATATTGGCTAGTGTTTGGAAAGAGTTGTCATCTGCCTGTTGAGATTGAGCATCGGGCCTACTGAGCCATCAAACAATGCAATTATAATCTTTATGGTGCAGGTGCTCAAAGAAAGTTGCAGATTCAGGAGTTTGAAGAAATGAGAAGAGATGCGTATGAGAACTCCAGGATTTATAAGGAGAAAACCAAGGTTGTCCACGACCGTCTTATCCTTCATCGCTAGTTCCACATTGGGCAGAAGGTCCTCTACAATGCAAGGCTGAAGTTGCATCCAGGTAAGCTTCGTTCTCGTTGGTTTGGACGAAACACCGTTACTAACGTCTCTCCATTCGGTGTTGTCCAGGTTCAAAATGAAGAAACCAAGCAAACCTTCATTGTCAATGGGCAGCGGCTAAAGCACTTCCATGAATCCATTTCGGAGTCCCCGATGGAGGAACCTCATGTTCAAGAAGCAATATATGAATGACACTCACTAGGTTTTATCATTCCTTCCCACATTCTCTTCTATTACAGTGAAGACATTGCACACTTTAGGTGTGGGGGGATGGGTACATTCCTGGGTTGGTTAGGAATTTTCATCGTCTTTTTTCTTTCTTCTCTTTTTCGCCTTCTTTATGGTATTTTTACTTTACCCCCCCTTATGGTCACCTGAAAATGCATGTTGAAATTTTTGATTCCATGTTGATTTAACATTTTATAAAAAAAAAATTGTTACTGTTTTGGATTGAATGTTTGTATGAATTTAACATCAGGAGTGATTTTTAGTGAACTGGTTTTCTGTCAATGATATAAATGGTTGTATCACTGTGAAACATTTGAGATGATTGATGCCCCTTGTGTGAGTAGTTTTTGGGAAAACTGTGTCACTAATATCCCCATACATTTTTGCACCAAACCACAGTGTGAATATTTCTTACTTAATATAAGGTAAATATATGTTAGGTTAATATTTTTCAGTTTTAAATGATATTTCCATACGTTCGTTCCTTATCTGATCTGTTTCATTACTGTACCAGATTGACCTATGCGTGTGTACCTAATGTCCGATTATTGTACGCCCTCAAAAAAAAATCGGGTTGTGTCTTGGGCAGGTCAAAAACCGCTCCTACTCAACCTTTGATCTTGTTATAACTATTGTAATTAGTGTCGTGAGGAGATCAAACAAGGGTTGAAAGATGAGTGTAAGATTTGTTCCAAATGCAACTTCTAAAAAAACAAAAATAATGAGGGGAGTGATGAAATGTGCAGCATATGGAGATATCTAGGTCGGGAGCTTATGGTTTGACTTCTGAGAATGCTCAAGTGGGTGGGTCTTGAAATATGATTTCAAAGGATATAGGGCAGGTTCGGTGGAAAAAATCATTTAAAGTTGAATAATGTTAAAATAACCTATATTTATTGAATAGAAAGCGGAAAGAATGGCATGGAATGGTTTTCACACACACATGGAGAGTTAGTGGAATGGTTAACTTTTGAATTCCTTGCTCGATTTGGTGTCAGGAATCTCTTTAAAATTCATTGTGATATGATTTATGAGACATCTTTTTCCATTTTCACTAGGAAGAACTCCTTGGCGTGGTTCGTACATTGATCACATTATTTTAATGAATTAAAATTTCTTCAAATGTTAAATCTTCATGATGTTGGGAATATATACATGCATCGTTTTTTTTATATGTGACTTTGCCCAGAAGTGCAAATGTTTAGGTGTGGGGGTGTGATCGCATAGCGATTCACTATTCAATTTCACCTCCACACCGCTGTTTTAAACTAGTTTTGTAATGAATATTCAAAATATAATAATAAATTGCACTTCATGTTTTATTCAATGAATTAATGTTTATTACTGTTAAAAAGGACAATTATACTTGTTTTGATATTTTCATTGAAGGTGGAGGTGATTTGGAGGCCTGGAGATCATCCAAAAGAAAAATGGGTCAAACTGCATGGCATCCCATGGACATCTGCCCACTGTTTTGAACATTAAGAGAATTCCGTGCATCCAAATGGGCTGAAACTTGGTGACCCTCTCCAAAACATCATGGGGTACAACTCTTATTGAGGAACCAAAGCCTAATTCAGCCATTTGGTGGCCCATCCAAACCATTCTGTCCAGGGAACAGAATCTGCCCGAATTCAAAAGTTCGTTTTAGTCTTTTGACCATATCTCCCAATCCAGTTGTCTAATGGCAGCCAAATTCGACAAGGAGACAGTCAACAGGCCGGCCAACAACTATTCTCTTTTGGTCAAGTCGTGATATGGCTTTCTACTATTCCAAAACTGAGACACAAGTGGTATCTCAAAAACAGGGTGCCCAAAACCATGTCTCATTTTGGCTATAAAAAGGCACCATGGGAACCTCATTTGTAAGTTCGGCCAAGGAGTGAAGAGCTGCCAATTTGGAGTTCCAGAGGAGTCCTCTCATCATCCTAGAAATTCTGGAGGCCCCTATCCTTATAGGGGGATCAAGAATGAAGGAGTTCCACCCGAGCTTCATCTTCCTCCCGATGTCGAGCTAAACGGTGGACGGTCATTTCGAGGGAGCTACACACACTTGGGAGGGAGTTCCAGCACTTGTTCTTCTACTGGTTTTGTGTAATTTGTGTGCTAAATATTTCACTTATTTCTTATCTTGACATGATTCTCCTCTGATTGCATTTCTATTGTTATAATTAAGTGAAACGCTTTTTATTTCAACACCGATTGAGTTGAGATTTCAAGTGGGAATCTTGAGTTGTTCGGATTGGACAAGACAAGAGTCCTATTTATCTCACACATACATAAGATTTTAGTATGTTTTGGTAGCCTTTCTTCTCTGTGCTTTATACCCAAACCTTGACAACACGATTGTTGTGTCAAGGGGTGGTTCTTTGAGCATCGTTTAAAAGGCAAGAGGGAAGTTGAGATCTTGACAACCCTCAACTAAAGGATTCCATTAAACCATGTGTATTTTTCAGAATGATGAACTCACCAAGATGTGTAGTGAACTTGAAATGATCTCCTTATCTCATAATTCTAAAACACCACTTTTATTTATCAACTATTAAACTCTTTAAATCAAGTCATTTTCTTTAAACTGTTTTAAAACCACCCCTCTTTTAGTACTTCTTATTAAAAACACACTCTCTAAACCCACAAACGCTCCTTGGGAGACGACCTAGGGTCTGCCCTAGACTACAAATCAACCTTAAAATCATAATCAATTTGACGTGTCACGACAGCGCGTTCAGGGGCACTCCCCATCTAGTCATATCTCGCACTAGAGGAGACATTAGTAGTGTGCAGCTATCTAGTGTAGTATAAGACTATGCCTCTCACCCAGTGCCTAGTGATCCCATGACAACATCAATAGAATGTGAGCAATCAAAACATGTCATATGATCAATATAACAACTTAATATAAATATCACCTCACCTCCAGCTCCCTCACAAGAAACAGCCCCAACAATGTTAATCATATATCAATGAATTATAAGGCAGAACCCTTAGGCCACGGTCCATGTCAAACACCGCAAACAAGGGGCTTCTAGGGAGTAACACGCACACACCATGAAATCCAATTAAAAGGTGTCGAACAGGCCTCGCTAAAAATAGACTCGGATGGCGAGTCATTTCTCATTATTTGAAATTTCATTTCAAATCATTCTTTCAAAACAACTCATTAAAAACCAAGCTTAGAATCATTCCAAAACATGAACCCCCTTCTTCTCTGGAAAACGTTAATAAAACCAAATCACTTTCACCCACTCTGTGACCAAAACGGGGTCAAATATCATTTAAGCATTGAATTTCCTTTAAACAAACTCTTAAACATTTTTACCAACGCATGGCATGCAAACACCCCCTTTGCAATTAGAAACCACCAAAACACCCTTTATGCCATGCGCGAATTCATTCCAAACATTTAAAAACTAATTAAAACTATCACATATAATTCTACTTAGATAAACAAGGCATTTTAAAGCAAAAAGCACAAAACAACATGAAAAATAAAGGAAGAACGCAAAAACACCTACCTCGGTTCAATGGCAACCATGCCATAAGTCGACGCCCTCAATGACGAACGCTCAAACAAGCCTCAAGGAGACCCGAGCAAGCCCTAACAAGCAAAACCTTGGATTAGAACCCATCATGAACCCTTATCCTTGGCCGAACAACCCTAGGGTTTGCGGGAGGAAGTGGAACCGAGAGAAAGAGAGAGAAAAAGGAAAGAAGAAGCGTGGAGGAGAGAAGAGGAAAGGTTTACAATGAGATTTCCGCTTGAAAACGGGGTAGAGATGGCTTGGATTCAAAAGGAGAGAAAGGAAGAGCACTCTCTCGTGTGTGGGAGGCTCGGTCGATGCCAACCGTGCAAGGCTCTGAGAAGTGTTGCAGTACCGTGCACGGGCTACCCGCGCAGTTTACCTAACCATGCACTGAAACCATGTGAAACCCAAAACCCTTCAAAAATTCTGAGTTACGAACCCGAAACTCTAGAACAAGAACACAACCCAATGAATAAACAAAATAAACAAAATAATAAAGAAAATTAAAGATCGGGATGTGACAGGTGGCGCAATCGGCAAGGATTGGCACAAGAGGCACAAGGCGTGAGGAGATGCAGGCGGCACAAAAAGAGGGACACCAGCTAGGTGAAAGGCGCACCCCACTAGGTCAGCAAGCAGACCCCTTGGGGGGGCTAGGGTTGGGAAACCCGCTCAAATTCCATGTAGGAGGTACCCTGAATTCACACCTCCGAAGTGAGGTCAGGTTGTCTTATTTAAAGATGAAGATGCAACCCCGAGATAGCAAGAGATTTGAAATTCAAAATACATTGATCCAATCAAACCCAATATGCTAAATATATAAATACTCACTAGAAAATTACCAACTTTTGAATGTTCATGGATACAAATCCAGTCCCAAAAAATGGCAAATAAAAATCAAATGAATTTAAACCCTGATACCCTGTGAAGAGAATAGAATGTTTTATGTACACTTATATTGTTCCATGGTTCGTCACTTGTTTTTTAGTGGATATAGTTTCAAATATAAGGCTGTTGTAATCTTTATCCCCATCCCCCTGATTATTTCACTTCTCCCTGATTCAAAATTTTAACAAAGCCAATCCTACCAAATCACAAAATTCCAAAAGCATTTATACACTCACTCAGTCCTAGAAAAGAAAAATAAAAACTGTATACATTCAAACTTTGATCCCTCGGTGAGAAAGTGGTAACTTTACATGAACACTTACGACAATTAACTGCACCATGCTACATCAACCGCATTTGGAAAGATGTGATTTCATAGTAAAGCCCCCCCACCACACACACACACAATAACTTTCCCTTTCGCATAATTCAACAATGCAAACCCTACAAAATACCAAACTGTAAAAAAAATCACTTATCCAATATCCAGAAATAGAAAATGAAAATTCAATAAAAGTTACTACAATACATTGGTGAAGGAGGGTGACAATGAGTACTTATGATGATCTAATTGCCCCATGATTCGTCACCTGTTTTTGTGTCGATGTGATTTCTAAGATAAGGAACTAGCCAACTTTCCTTCACCCCCCCCCCCCCACCCACCAATCTTCAAACATCTATCAATATTTTAATAAAGCCAACCCAACGAAACTACATAATTCAGAAAGCTCCAGTAACAAAAAGGAAAAACCCCACACAGCTCCAAGAACTCGTGCCCGGATTTTAATAAATTCAGATTTTTATCTGCATAGTATCAAAAAACACGGAATTGGGATCACAAAGTCAAGAATACCAGATAATATTAAACCCAAATATCTATGATGTGCTGATACAGCGATTAACAACAAGGAAGACCGACAGAAAGAAAAAAAAAAAGGAAGAGAGAGGGTGAGATGGAGAGATAACCATATCCAAATACTGAACCCATGAAAGCGCCAGCAGCAGCGTCTCCAGCGAACTTGAACAGACAAACAACGGGGGGACCCGATAAAATAGGGTTCAATGCATCCACCGAATTTGAAGCGTTGTGGCAATCAGGCGTGGAGCCAGGGTTGGGGTTTTCGAATTCGGTTCCCGTCTCAGGGTTTGAAGGCTCCAAATTCGCCATTCGTTCACTCCCAGACGGCCAGTGACCAGTGCCGCGGCGAGCTGCTGAGCTGCCTGCGACGCCGTTTTTACGGGCGCCATTTGAGATTACTTTTTTTTTATATTTTTTTATTTTCTTGGACGCGTTTGAGTGTATTTTCAACACATTTCAAGAGAGTTGCCCTCCGGTCTTAGTTCGATTCTCATCAAGTTCTTTTTTGTCGGGCAAGTGCAAGTGTAGGGATTTTTTTGTATTTATCCCCCTTCCCCGAATGTTGTAATATTATAATTAATTGTATCTTATAATATTTAAAATATACATTTAATTATTATAACCAATTTAAATATCAATTTATAAATTCTAAATTCTAAACAAATTGATATCAAATTAAATAGATATGTTTTGTAATTTTGTTATTATTTAAAAATATATAATGAATAAATTAATAATAATTAATTTAATCGTCTCTTAGTTGAGGATTTATTTATAAATTTTATATGAATTGTTTTCAGATTAAATAAATATATTGTACAATTTCGTTGTTGTTTAAAAATATATAGTTAATAATTTAATTATAATTAATTTAATTGATTCCGGGTTATGATGTGTTAAAAGGGTAGCTTTGATTTGATATGAATAGTAAATGAGTTTTAGATTTACTAGCACACCAATATAAAATTCGATTAACGCCCACTCTAATTTTAATTAGTTGGATCATGTATTATCGGGTACTTGGTTAATAAATACACATTGTTATCTATGTTTGGTTGTGAACTATTATCTCCATGGAGTTTAACTTTGCAGGACCATTCATGGTAACAGATGAGTGGTGTGGTTGAAAGTGGTCAATAAAAAATATTTACTTCTAACATTATAATATTATAAATATGCTTATTATATATTATTATTGATTGCATCATTTTTTGTTATCGTGTTATAATTTTTATTGTATTGGGTTATATTTCCCCATTACAAACCAAACAACATTTTTAAGTTTTTTCTTCCTTTATTCTGTTTTCATTTCCATCAATTTACCCCCCATCATCCAAACCAAAGCTTGGTTTCATGAATTAATAATATAAGACAAAGATATATGACATTTCGATGTACCATGTAACATATATGTGTTGGGTTTTGAAGGGGTTAAACCATGCAGAAGAGGTTGGAAACTCATCCTAAGATCACTAAGCATTATAAATATTTATAGCAGTCCAAGGCGGGGGAGAAGTGCAAAGAAAATCTTACACTGCCAACATTAAAAAACTCGGTGAGACTCGAACTTGAGACCCCGCTGAGACCCTGCAGGGCATCACTAAGCTACACCCTGGAGGGGGGGGGGCTTGCATTATAAATATGAAAATGCATAGAACTGGAAATGAAGAGTCGATGTGAAATCATGTACCTTTCACCGAAGAGCTCTTGGAACATATTTGTGTTGTAAAAGCGGGCGCCTTAGACCCAATTTGAACAGTACTTTTAGATTACCACATTACGTATACAATGAGTTATGCATGATATATTCTTACTATGATAGTGTTGATACTTCTACATCCACTATTTGCATGATAATGTCCTTAGATTATTTATCGCATCAATGGGTGATAGCAATTCTCAGTTATAATGAAAACCTCAAGATACTTTAACAATAATCTTAAAGATATGTCATATGGTCTAAATACATCATATTAACGGGACACAATTGATGTATGACTATCAGGCGTCGTGGACTTATAAGCATAAATATTTTTCTCATTAAGTTCACACTTGGTGATCTCGAGTATGGAAGATTATGAGAACTGACCTGACAATATGAACATCACATGTCTTAGGTGTCATTGGTTGTTCTTATCTATGAGCGTGCATATTAGTCATTTGACTTGAGATAATTGTCAATGCATACCATTTGATCGCATACTCTGATACATGACAAAAGGTATGTCATTTAAGTTGTGGCGAGGTAGCTTGCATTGGGTGCGTCATTAGTGACGTGACATTGATTAAATGGTCAAAATATAATTTGTCACTTCCAAATAGAAGAGATATATCAGACCCAGTTGACCAGAATGGTAGTACAATTATTGAATTTGTGACCATGGTAAAAGAAGATGAGTTGGTCCAGTAGGATCAACGAATAATAAAGCGATAAATGATTATGATATTAAGTGTATGTTATGCTTTATGAGACATCACGAGATAAAGAGATTATATTACACGACGTCTGTTTGTGAGAGGTTGACACTGTTTTGACTAAACCTTATCTTCTTAGGGGTCTCAATGAGTTGTCAGACTCCGCTCTTAGTTTTTTAGTATCACCCACTACTATCAAGACAAGAGCCTAGAGAGACACACAAAATATATTAAAAAACTTGACACATTATATTGAATTGGAGTTTTAGGGCACTGTGGGCAGACGATGGGGGTTGGGTAATGTATGAGTTTAAACGATCGCATGAGGATAAATAAATCCAATATTATCCACGTTTGAAATAATATCCAATGAATTTATTTACTAATTACATTCACAGGTTATTTAGTGAATATTAAAGAAATATTTTTCGAAAGAATATTAGATATTTAATATTCGAGATGCATTAAATATTTATGCGGGGGGGAATAAGTCTAGATAATGACTCGCATATCATCATGTAACATTGTTTTAATGCTACAAGTATGTGATAATTTACGTATGATGTTTACAACATGTTTACAAGGTTGTGATCATTATTTTGGGTGTTAAATGAAGGGTTAACTTATTAAAGGGTTTAAGTGCAATTTTAATAAGTTTTAACTTGACTCTAAATACCAATATGCCCAAATTCATGGGACCATTCATTCCCATGAATTTGAGAGGTTCCCTCTCCCCCCTCTTAGGTTCTAAATAGATAGACAGAGGTTTGGAGCATCCTAATCCAAGTTATCCCACCCAGATCAAAGAAACAACGATCCCATGATCATTTCGACGTCGAAAGTGCCTTTGATTCTTCGTGCTAGCACCTAAAGATTGGAGATCGACGATCGAACAAGCTTTTTGGAATATGTGTGAACAATCTAGAGGGTTTCGAGTTCGATTCCTTTGAGTGGCGATTTTCAATGATGAGTGTAACATGTTTTCAATCAAAATCAAAAGATATACAACTTTGTTTTAATTATTGTGCTTAAATTAAATTACGCAAGATTCACGGTTTGTAACCAAGCAATGATTATACCGGCGATAACGTCACGACGCCGATCACAACATAAAAATTTTAAATTCTCATTTTTTCAAGTCTCAATTGCGGGTCCAGTACCAATAATTGGTATCAAATGAACCATGTGAAAATTTAAGCCTATTAAAATTAAATTATCATTAAATCAGAAGAGGATGTTGTTTCAGTCTCATCGTCATAGGCGACGATTCAATCTAACATCAGATGACCGAGATATGGTCATCTGAAAATCAAAATCAGATTGAAGTCGGTGTTTGCGTATTTAAAACTCGAAGAACATATATTTATGTGTGTGTGTGTGTGTTAATTCTATCCCGGGGTAGTTGGCAGTGACCAATTTTGGGTGTCCTCGGTACTCCGACCATCAGCCAGTGGTTGGAACAATATTTTTCGGTAGGGCTATTATTCCACATGCATGTTGAAGTTAAAAAAAATGCTTCAAAGGCCAATAACAATAGGATCTCAAAGGTTGTGTCGTGGGTCTAGTCGGATTAAAGAATAAAAAAAAAAAAAACAAGTGGGGGGGGGGCAAACGTGTGATGTGCACAAAAAACAATAAATAAATAAATAAATAAAGGGGGAGGCACAACCACCCCTGTGGAATCTTTCCCCCCAAGTAGGGTGAGGGGCATTTAAAAAAAATCAGCCGCCTGTCTGGCAGCGACTCTTATTTACAAAAAAAAAATGTTTTTTTGTTTTTAAGCACATAGAGCGTCATGCTCACCTCACCTCCCCCTTTACCACCTGCTTTGTGTGGTTGCACACGAGGCACTCGTTGCTGGTTAACCCGGGTCGGTCCAAGTCGGGTCTTGCCCGACCCGCCCAACCCAATTCGGGCCCGAAAATGACACAAAACCCCTTTTGAGGGATCATAAGGCCACTCGGGACCCATAATTTTTTTTAAAAAAAATCAAATATTAAATTTTATTTTTTTGAATGGTGGATACATTTTGCGGGACTGTACGATATATAGTATTTGAATTAAAATCAATGTAGGTTATTTTAATCCATATTTAATGCCTTTGAAAAAAATTTATCGCAAATTTAATTTTATTATGCATTTAATTTACATATCAACTAATCATGAGTAGTGATTGACCAATGTATGTGTGAATTTTATTTATTTATTTAATTATTTCACGTGGTCGGTGTGTATAATAATTATTTAATTAAATAAGCGGTATGTGCATCGTTTGTATTCCTCATTATATGTATAAGGATTTGCGTGTCCACAATAGTTGCATTGCATGTGTGTTGTGCATTCCCAAGACCCCCCTGTATGTGTGCGAGTATTTATATATCACGATGAAGACGAATGAAGACGAGGATCATGCCGATACGAGGCAAAGTTACAGACAAGACGTAAATACATTGAAAGGGGGTGAGCGTTGCGACATGAGTCAGACACGACTCTGGTAATCACCCCTAGGGTCAAGGTTGATCCATTTTACACTCAATGGATCAACCAGTAATAAATGCTCATGATCAATCATTTATTTTATTTATTTATGCATGGTTTATTATTATTTTGTGAATGTGCATGTTTACGCGATCACATAGAACAATAAATGAGCATGCATAGATAAAAGAAATTTAAATGTGATGAATGATTTATATCTAATGCATTTTCAAATCGTGAGTGTGATCACATTGTATGAGCATATTAAATAGAAAATCATTTAATTCGTTGAGAAACAATAAAACCCCTCAAAGATATATTAAGTTATCAATGTAATATGTCGCTTAAATTTGGACAAAACCGGGTGTACGAGGTGCTCGTCACCCCTAGTTGAGGGTGCCTCCTACCATTAGGAAGTCTTATAAAAGTGATGGGTTGACTTAACTAAACTCGTCGACAAAGTATGTCACGAACCGAATCTGGTCGCCACCAAACCTGGCACCAAACCATACCTGTGACAAGACCTGAAGGGCGTTCCCGATTCCCACGGGTTGGCACAAGTGCCTGGGTATCATAAAATGAAAATTGGGAACGATTTATCCGAGTTTATAAACTTAAAACAACAAAAGAATCCAATAAAACGAATATGGATTTTTCAATCCAAACAATCATTTACAAAAAATCAGAACTGAATTACATATTTTAAAACAACTCAACAAGACTATAACAAAGGTACAAAACCAAAATGGAACAGTCCAAGAACCCTCATGGCAAGGGGCACTGCCCTTAAGCCATCTCCACAAGACTTCACCACCAAGGACCTGCTAGAAACCCGAACCACTGAAACTAAAAACTGTAACCAACCTGCGACAACAAAAATAACCAAGTCTACTTACACCCAAGGGTGTAAGTAGGGTGTGAGGCAAAGCCCAATATGATGCCACCACTAATAGATTCCATGTGATAAACATTTAATGATGAAAATCATGTAAGTTTTCAAAAACATGAAATGCTAGTTACACTTTCTAAAAGATGCAACATTAAATAAAAACAGTTTCAAGTGGGCTAATTTAAAGAATAAAAACTTTTAAAATAAATAGCAAAGCTACTGAATTTTTCCAGCCACTCATACCGTATGCCGACAGTAAGCACAAAATATCTAGTGAGCACAAGCAATGAGAAATAACCCCTAGGTACTAGCTAGCTGTGGGTCCCACGTACCTCATATCTCGGTGAGAGTAACCGTCAAGAATATCCGTTCTCGTGCACGAGCCACTAGTAGGGAACATACCCATAACCTAGTGGTCCCCGATCATCATCATCATAGTTTAGTTAGAGTTGTAAGTGTCAATCTTGCTAAGTGAAACTGAGGCCAAACCCCACAGATACCCAGGTTTTCCCTTTGTGCTCAAACAAGTTCAAAAAGTCAATGAATATACTTATCACATGAAAATATCATTTCCATATCATAAATTCACCAAACAGCCCATATGTATACAACACAAGTCACAAAAGTCCACTTTTCATTCAAATTGATTTTGAAATCCGACTCACACCAAAATAGCCCACAACACTTTTCACATTTCTTTAACACTTCCACAAATCCATTAAAAAAATTTATAAAACCATTCCAATATATTAAAACTCTCATAACAGCCCACTCACGTGTTACATAATACCCTTTTTACCTTCAAAATCATTTTATCATCAAACTTACATGAAACATCCCACAAAAAAGTTTCGATCCAACATCACAATTTAATAAAACATTTCAGAAATTTACAAAACATTCTAATTTTTTTTGACATATTAAAATATCACTTTACCTTTAAAAACCCCTTAATAGGTGAACAATCATACCAAACAGTACATATGCACCCTTTTCCCACTTTGTTTAACCAACTAAAACATTTACAATTTTCATAAAAAGAACCCTAGTGATGTAAATATGTCTTGCAGACAAAACCCATTTCAAAACCCCAATTTAAGACAAAAAACCATACCAATTCATATCCAAAATAGAATTGGAATCCCTAGATACATTTATAAAACCACTTTCAAGTTTTATAAAATCACCTTGAATAATACTACAAAAGATCCAAATGAAAACACACATTTCCATAAAATGCTCTCAAGAAGTATAACAATGTTTTACACATAAAACCTATTCAAAAACCCTATTTTTTAGGCCCACATGACACTAATACATTACCAAACCAGAATTGGAAGTCCAAACAAGATTAAGTAAACCAATTCCATATGTTATAAAATACACCCAAATAATACCCCACGAGTAACACATGAAAACACCCAATTTCAAGTTAAAATGCAACTATATGATTAAACACTTAACCAAATCAATCATAAAAAGTTTTTGCACCACACCCAACATATGAGGAATATTAAAAATGAGTAAATACAACAAGATAACTCATAAATAATTGTTTACACATGGAACCACCTACCGGAAGTGTCAAATCCCTCAAAACTTGGTGGGAAACATCAACCGTACCACCGCCGCATCACAAGGATGATAAATCCAGCCCTAGACCACAATATTTAACCAAAAATACACCAAATAAAACCATAGGTTTGAACCCTAGCTTCTGGACATTTTATAACATAATGAAAGAGGGAGGAAACCCTAAGGAGAAGGAAGAAATTGAAAACAGAAATACTTACTCTAAACAATCTTGAATAAAAATACCAAAAATCCACCAGTATCTGAATTTGAAAACATCCAAACATTAAAGGGATGTTCGAACAAGGATTAGGAGATCATGTAGGAAATGGAATGGGGTAAAAAGAGTAAAAATAGAAGGAGTTATGAAAAGATCAATTTAACTCTCCAAATCTGGGAGATTTCTGAAATCCAGAGAAGTTTCGACCAATTTCGTGATTCTTTTGAGATCCAAATTGTGGGAGGAGAGAATGGGGGAGAGCCTTAGGTAAGTGGTATCGGTTGAGAGTTGGAATCACTGAAGAAAGGTAAATATTGAAGGAGATATTAAGGAATTAAAATTTATTTTTAATTCAAAAAATGGGCTTTTGGGCAGGCCCAAACCCTTAAATAAAAACCCACATCCACCATGATTATGGATTCCTAAATGATCCAAATTAATATGGTGGTGTTAATAGGTCAGGGGATGACAATTAGGAATTGTAAAGGATGAAAAATGTTGAAATTTTAAGGAGTTATAAAGGAATCAAAATTAATTTTTAAATCTGGAATTGGGCTCACGGTTTGGCCCAATTCATGAAAACTCACCCATTCCACCATAAAAGCATGGAAAACCCCCAAAACAAAGCATGAATGGAAATTAAATGGAATTTAAATTTAAAATAAGTCATGTATGTGAAAAATTAATATTCATATCTAGGTTATTACAACTTTAGAGGCAAGTGTTGAACAATGTAAGATTATCCTTTGCAGGAGATGAGACTTCACTCAACAGATCAGGGAGTCACAGGTTAATGCGGTTGACCATGTATAAGCCCACCTTGAAAATATTCGATTAGTGGCGTAGCTATAACTTAGACCATGATGAGTGGTTTTAAGGATCATTTACTCTATAATATTCAAGTGATTGAGTATTCTGAATCTAGTAGTTGAGAGCTACTAGAGTTTGATAAAATAGTGGGAGACATATAAGATAAAAAATCTATAATGTTTAATAAACTCGTAATCAAGATAAAAGTATTAATATGATTATGTTTAATTTTGTAGAAAAAATGGCAAGTAATACCATAGATACACTGTGATCAATATTGGACAAAGAACACACCCTCATCGGCACAAATTTCCAAGAGTGGTATAGATGCTTGCACATAGTATTACAATATGAAAGGAAATTATATATGATGGAGTCACCGTTACCCGATCAATATCTTTAGGAATAAAGTAAGGATTATAAAGATGCTTACAAGAGACTCATGAATGACACATTTGATGTTTGTATCATAATGATGACATCAATGTCTAAAGAGTTGCAAATGCAACACAAGGACACAAATAACTATGCCATGTTGTCTTGTCTCCAAGAAGCCTGTAAGGAGAAAGTGAAACGAGAAATCAATGAGATTATGATCAAAATCATCACGTATAGATTGAAATATGGAATTAATTATGGTTTTCATGTACTCATGATGATAGAGTACATTGAATGATTAGAATATTTGGGATTCGAGTCGAATCAAGAACTTTCAGTTCATCTCATTCTCTCGTCCTTACCACCCAGTTTCTCCAGTTTCATTGAGATTTATCAAGAAAATAGTTTGGAAAAACTGCTTCAATATCTTTTGGGACTGCTTTTCTAAGAAGATGAGAATTTAAATAAAGTTAAATATTTGATTCTTAAGGTGAATAATATGAAATACAGGGTGAAAAGTCCAATTGCAAGTACACCACCAAAGGCACCTTCACAACGACTTTCTATGAAACCAAATATAAAGAGGGAGAGCATTTAACATGAGGCTATTTTCTTCACATGTGGAAATATAGGTCATTAGAAGAGAAACTGCAATGAATTTAAGAAGAAGTAAGCACGAGCTTCTACTTCAGGTATATTCATCATTCGATGTAATATTTCATTTTTAATCCTTGGGTATTAAATACAATACGTCCTTACATATTTGTTTCTAAATAAAAGAACCAAGTAAGTCAAGAAACATTACTATAAGTCAAGGTGTGTTCTACAAGAATCTGAGAAAGGATGATACCTAAACCAGTAAAGAGAATCACACGATTCTTATTTCCAAGTGAATGGTTCTTGTTAAACTATAATTGTGTGTTGAATGCTACCAAAACATTTATTAATTAATGGTGTTTATGGTATTTCATACATAACCAGTAGTTAAGTAATATATGAATCATTGAAAATATATGTTTAATATAAAATGTATGATTTTGATGCCTGGTTGTAGAATTATAATTCTTTGTCTGGTAAAACTAAAAGTAGTTGTCAAGGATATACCCGGTATGATATTTAAACTCTTTGTAACTAAAAATATTAGGTATTATTGACACATTAACTTATTTAGTTTTGGAAAAAGAAACCTTTAGAACTAAAGGTAAGCCACAAAGCTTTCAGAATTAGTTCAACTAAAGAGCGTGAACCATTCTAAGGAGAAGTTAGAGGTAAATTCTTATACTTCATGTGATTCCTTTAGTAGTTTTAAGGAATGTAAAAGTGAAGTAAGGAACATGCATGGTTAGAAGATATGAGTTTATTCGGGGCCATGATATGAAGAGTATCTCAACCATGCATTCATCAATCATTGAAAATGTAGAGCGAAGTAATTCTTAAACTCACGTTTCCCTATACACATCAAATCCAAGATGTTAATAAAAAAAGGATCGATGATGATTCCTACATGTATACATTGATCATTAAAATGTAGCATGAAGAAATTCCCAAATGCGCATTTCCTCATACACATCATAGTCATGATGTTAGTAAAAGGAACATCAATGATAAGAATCATTTGCATTGCAAAAACTTCCATTATCTTTTTGAGTCATGCTTCGCAAATAACGAGGTTATCTCATAACCACATGACAACTATAATGAAAAGTGGATATTATATGGGTTATAATACGAAGGAGATCCATTGTGTTAGAAATTAATGTGTTTAGATGCAAAGAGTTTGTTACACTACGGGAAAAAGTGGTTTTTGCGACGAGAATAAATCCCGTCGTAAATGGTCCGTCGAAGAGGTTATTTGCGACGGGAAAATCAACCTGTCGCAAATAACTAATTATTTGCGACGGGTAGACACCGCCCGTCGCAAATACCAGGAGGTGGTAAAAACCTATTTGTGACGGGATGTTTTCCCATTGTAAATAGTGTGTCGGCAAGTTACCTTTTGTGACGGGTCCCGTCGCAAATAACATTTTAACCACCGACAGTAATTAATGCTGTTGAAGGTATTTGCGATGGGTCCCGTCACAAAAAAATACTATTTGCGATGGGCTCTCTGTCACAAATACTTTCGTCGCAACTAATCTAACCTATATACACCTCATCCATTTTTTATTTCCTCCTCAATTCCTTCTTTCTCTCCTTCTCTAAACTTTAATTTTAGAGTGAAATTTTTTCAGAGTTAGTTTTTTTATGAAGAAGTTGTGAAGCCGTCTACAATTATAAGAGATCAAGTTTAAAGGTATTTATGTTTTATTTAATTTAATATTTATTTCATTTCTTTATATTAATTTTAATTAATGTTGATTAGTTGTAATTAAGTTGGATTTAAATTGTTTTGTCATCAGTATTTATTTGTAATAATAAAATTAAATTATCAGTACTAATTCTTAATAATTAGTAATAATTAATAATTATTAATGGTAATTAGTGTTGGAACCGGGCGTGCAGCGGAAGCCCTAAACATGTGGGTTTTTAAAAAATTTCCACCGTCGTTCGCCGTAAACTTGTCGACGTCGGTGAAGAGCAGCCTGATCAAAGCTGAGGACCACGCGTGGAGGATTTTAAGCACAAAAATTAAACCGTAAAATACCTGGTTTAAATCCAAAGCCGCGCACGACGTCTGCTCGTCGTTGGCGATCGCTGCTCGAAGAATCTGAAGTCGAATTCCTCTAGATCGTCCTCACACGCTTCAAGGAATCCGCGGGAGCGCCGTTCTTCGTAATCCGGGTGCTAGCGCGGATTTGTGATGATGCCTTCGATGCTCCAACGACCATCACATCGCTTCTCTAGCAATGCCCGAGAGAGAGCTTCATCTGAGCTCCTTGGATCCAGAGCATCTCTCTCTAGAATGTGGGAGAGAGGAGAGGAGAGATAAACTCCATGAATAGTATTTGGCAAATGCCCCTCCTCTTATATTTATAGTGCTCAATTAAAATACCCGGTATCGCCTCGCCAGCCCCGAATACTTAACGCACTATTAACGACATTTTATGACTACTAAACTGAGCCATAAATATTATTATCATTCACTTGTAATATATTAAAATATATTACATGATAATAATTAAGTCATTAACCTGACTCGTCGCTCCCATAAATATTAATTGAACCTTGAATAATTTAATATTCGTCAATTAATATTTTTTCATGTATTTACTTAAAACTCGTAAATACATTTAATAAATAAATTCAATACTCATTATTCTAAACTCGAATAATATGAATTTATTTATCGCATTGGTGATCGTTTAACTTTGGACAATTCCCGGACCCCTGTGGCGGGGCCCACTATGTCCAATACTCCTATTCAACTGAATAGGGCAGATTCTTGAATACGCTATTGTGTGTGACCCTCTAGGCCCTTATTTCGACAGCCGTGAATAGTATTCACAGACCAAGAGCGGGATCTAGCAACCCATCATGGCCCCTGAAGAAATAAGAATTGTCACAGCAGCGACAACCAACCTACGAACACGCACTGTGTAATATAATCTCTCTGTCTATAATATCTCATAAAGCAGGACGCACTCTCGTGTCATCGCCCTTTTCTTGCTTTATTGTTTGTTGATGTAACTGGATGAATTTACCCTCGACTGCCATGGCCATGGTCTTATAAAGGTACTACCATCCATATCAACATGGCCTGAGATATATTACTTCCATAACCCGGAAGAGACAAATCCTTTCTTGACCATTCAACCAATGACATGCCACCAATGACGCACCCGACACAAACTACCTCGCCACAACTTCATTGCCATGGTTTTCATCTTGCATCAAAGTACGCGATCAAATGACATACATTAGTAATGATCTCAAGTCAGGAGACCATTACACATGATCGTAGATAGAAACATCCAATGACACCTGAAACATGTGGTGTTCCTATTGGCGGGTTAGTCCTCATGATCTCACTACTAGAGATCACCAAGTGCGAACTTCATGAGAAGAAGTCTCAATGCTTATGAGCCTCCAACACCTGATGGTCAGACATCTACTATGTCCAATTAGTAAGATGTATTTAGACCTTAGAACATATATATTTAAGATTAATGTCATAGTATCTAGAGGTTCTCATTATAGCCTGGGAACTGCTATAACCTTTCGATACAACAATTAATCTTTGGACATTACCATTTCAATAGTGGATGCAGAAAAGTCTACACTATAATGATAAGATGACATCACGCATACCTTACTGTATACACGATATGGTAATCAAAAGCACATAATAGTTGGGTCTAGGACACCCACTATTTCAACAATTAGTAATGTATATAAATAATTAGCGGTAATTAGTAATTAATAGTTGTATTTTGCAGTAATTAATAGTAAATAACACTAATTAGTAATAATTAAAAAAATAGTAATAATTATGAAAAAATAGTAATAAATACTAATAAATAGTAATAATTAGTAATAATTAGTAATAATTATTAATAAATACTAATAATTAGTAATAAATACTAATAATTAGTACGAAATACCAATAATTAGTAACAAATACTAATAATTAGTAATAAATACTAATAATTAGTAACAAATACTAATAATTAGTAATAATTAGTAATAAATACTAATAATTAGTAATAAATACCAACAATTAGTAATAAATACCTATAATTAGTAACAAATACTAATAATTAGTAATAAATACCAACAATTAGTAATAAATACTAATAATTAGTAATAAATACTATTAATTAATAATAAATACAAATAATTAGTAATAAATACTAATAAATAGTAATAACAAGTAATAATTAGTAATAATTAGTAACAATTAGTAATAATTAGTAAAAAATATTTAAAATTAGTAATAAATACTAATAATTAGTAATAATTAGTAATAATTAGTAATAAATACTAATAAATAGTAATAATTCGTAATAATTAGTAATAATTAGCAATAAATACCAATAATTAGTAATAAATACCAATAATTAGTAATAAATACTAATAATTAGTAATAAATACTAATAATTAGTAATAAATACTAGTAATTAGTAATAAATACTAATAATTAGTAATAAATACTAATAATTAGTAATAATTAGTAATAATTAGTAATAATTCGTAATAATTAGTAATAATTATTAATAAATACTAATAATTAGTAATAAATACTAATAATTAGTAACAAATAGTAACAAATAGTAATAAATAGTAATAAATAGTAATAAATAGTAATAATTAGTAATAAATAGTAATAAATAGTTGTCACGAACCAACCCGGGTCGACCCTGAACCGGTCACCCGAGCCGACCCGCGACATGGCCCGAGAGGTGTTCCCGATCCTCCCGGGCTGGCGACAAGCGCCAGGGCATCAGCAGAGGCTGTGGGAACGATTTCATCCAGTAAAAATAAATAAATAAAGTAGCAGAAATTAAACAGAGCAGCGCAAAATAAATAAACAGAGTAAGGTAACTAAACAAGAACAAGAGAAAATGAAACTAACCGAAAGAGACAACCACTATCTCCATGTGACATCACGGGTCACTCCCCAACTCACGACCAAACGTCGTCCAAGGCGAACACACCCAAGTTGTAGCCTGCACAAACACTAAAATAGAAAAGAACTATAGGCGTGAGTATTAAAACTCAGTAGGCCAGCCCGATATCTATTCCCAATGCACTACCTTTAAATAAAGAAATTTATTAATTCCAGGTTTGAACTAAATATACAAGATATTGGTTTTCACGCACACACACTTTCATTTCTAAAACAAGTATCAGTCCATTGCCCTTTATAATTTAAAATCAATCTTTAATGTTTGAAAGGAACAGGTACATTGCATTTTGAAACATTTGTTTCGAAGAATTTTAAAACCAAACTTTATTTATTATCCAAAAAGGAAAATTACACACAACACACAACACACGCCAAGGGCAATGGAAAAAATGGCACACACGAGCCAACAACCGAACTAGACTTCTCAATCGTGCACCACACACAAATAAACACTAAAAGAAACATGGGTCGAACCTAGAAGATCGTGAACAATCCAGAACATACTATACATCTGACTCATCCTGAAGGCATGCCCTAACTCGATGACGTCATAACATCCATACTACTACCCGGTATAGCCCTGCATGGCATAACCGAGGGGCCCAATCCCCATAACAGCAATAACTCAGTATTTCCCTACTATGGGGCCACTAGCCAGTGCGTGGTCTAAACTAGTGCAGTAATCGTTCTCAGAAGATTCACTCACTATGCCAGGTTCCCATGTCAACACATATAATAAAAGAGGGGTGCGTCCATAATGTAAATCAAGCAGTCACAAATCACTAACATCACATATAGCTCACGCAATCAATGCATACCAAAGATCACCCCCAAGTGGGTTTTCCAAAATAATCTATTTTATTAAAGTTCCAAACGGGCCTTCACCAATTTTAAAGCAAAACTTCATTTCTCGAGAAAACCCAAAACACTTGTTCAGAAGAAATCATTTATCTTTAAAACTAGAAGTACGTTTGAAATTCTGTGAATTATGTTTAAAGGCCAAACGAGCATTCTTTCAAAGCTGGGTGTCCGCCCGTCAAGAAAATGTTCCAAGTGTTCGGTATAAAATAAACGGTTCTTTTCACACTAAATAATCATTTAAAATTTTATTATCTAATATTATTTATCATTCATTAAAATTAACAAAACATCAAGCAATTAATAAATTCTAAATTTAAAGGTGAGTGAAATGGAAGACCTACCTCGACTCGCAGCTCGGTTACGACGACGATGTGGTACGTTCCAACTTGCGCACAAGCACGCACAAACCAATGATCGCGGTAACGCGGGGTTACCCCGCCAACGTGCTGCAACCGCAAATATAAATAAAATACGTGAACATGGACTTAAAACAATCCAAACGAACAAACATCACAAAAAAAACCACCTCGACCCACTTTCAAAGCATGACTCGCACCACACAATCAAACCACAAGACATGCTTAAGCACGCAAGCAATCCAAACCAACACTACAGACATCAAAATCACCATTTACACACCAAAAACGTACTTCAACACCACACACACTCAAAAAGGATTTCAAAAGTGTGGCATGTCCATATAAACATTTCGGCAAAACTCTACCCCATTTATAGCATGCTTTTGCACCGTTCATAAAACTCAATAAATCATAAATGAAAATTTATATGATTGTTTAAAAAGAATTCACTTGGATTTACCTACTCAACGCACACGACGTCTCCAATACCAAACACAAAAAAAACCATGTCAAAACACAATCACAACACTTGCACATATTAACAATCAACTACACAATTTATTAAAATGCAAACAATTGACAAAACATAAACTTCCAGAAAAATGCATCCATACCAAATGACAAAGCTACTAACCAAATCAGATGCACGCTAAACTCTAACAAAACCAAATTTCCACCAAATAAATAAATTAACGAACATAGCAGATTAATCAAACAAACAAGAAAAACATCGGAGACACGTGCTGACATAGACCAGGAACTGACTCAAAACATACTTTTAACCAATTCTAAAAAAAATTCAGAACTCTATAGCAAGATAAATAAGGTTATAACGAATATGCGAAACCAAAAAACGGGCGTAAAACTATACCTTGGATGTCGGCGGCAGACCAAAACTGCCTCTCCTTAGGCGGCGATTGCCGAAACGCACACCAATGGGTCTTGAGTGGCCCTTTGTGTAGCCTCGGATGGTGGTTGCAACCTTGAAAACATAGGGGAAGCTGAGATTGCATCCAAGTAATCATTCACACTACAAATACAATAACAGGACTTCAAACACAAATATGACACTAAAATAAAAGTGTGAAACCCTACAGTGCTAATCAAATTATAACCTCAAATGGTGGCGACAGTCTTAAAACCGGTGAGGGGATCACGTCGGAGCAACGGGTTGCCGGGGCGGGAGACGGACGAACGAAAAGAGGGGTGAAGTAGGGTAGGAGCACGGCCGGTCGGAGGCCGCAAGGCTAGAACACAAGGGGGCGAGGACTAGCCGGAGCGGGGCCTAGCCGGAGGCAGCCCAGCCGGAGAGCGGGATGGGAAAGGGAAGGAAGAGGTCTGGCATAGTGGGATGGCACACGGAGGAGTCCGGAAGGGAAGAAACCGAGCGGGTGAGGGTGGTGCCAGGTCGCCGACTTGTTGCAGGTCAAGGGAGTAGGGGCCGCTGCCGGGATTGCTGGCCGCACGCTAGGACCGTCTGACCGAAGGGTGCATGGTCAGGCGTTGCTCGAACTAGGGCGGCACCGCGGGTCGATCAGCGCAACAGGAGGGTGGCGGAGCGTTGTCGCGCGGTGAAGAAAAGGATGGGGTTTGGCGGCTATGCGCAGCGCGCTGGGAAAAGAGGGGGGGGGGATGCGGGTAGATTTAGGGTTTACTTTTTTTTTTCTATTAACCTATAATAATAATAATTATAATAACAATAGACCCAACAAATATTAATAAACCCAATAAAAAGAATTGGTTCTTATCCATTTTATTTTAAGTAATAATAATAATCATATCAATGTTACAAAAATAATAATAATGGTAATAATACCAATAGAAAAGTAATAAAAACAATATAATTGACAACAAAAGAAATTAATAATAAACTTAAAGTTAATAAAATGATAATTTTATTACATTTCATTTTAAATAATAATTATATTTATAACAACTTAATAATAATAGTATTATTACCAGATTAAATAATAACAAAATAACCATTTGCACGGACATATTTTCATTATTATAATTTAAACATTAACCTTGTTTTATTGATATAAAATTTTATTTGGCTTCCACGTTCAATTAAATTAATTAATTTACTTAATTTATTATTTATTTGAAGTGTCGCGCCATCGCGCGCCATCGCGCAAACACCAGGACCAAATGCACAGTCACCGCTAACGGTGCGGTGGCCGTACATCGGCCGAAGACCCATCAAAACACCAATCTTCGGAAAAGTTCAAATGGGGACCCAACTAAACTCCATCCAAACAACGCGGGACCGATAAAAGAATAAAATAACAGGCGTCCGTGGTCGGGGTGTGACAATTCTCCCCACCACAGAAACTTTCTGCCCCCAGAAAGTCACTAAGTCAACAGTTGTCACAACTTGAGTTCATGCCCCGACAAAACTGAGGAAAAACTGTGAATTCCGGGATGACCTTACTCTCAACAGGTCACACCCAACCAATTCAAGAGAAAACTGAAGCCCGAGGTTGAGGGGAGAACACGGGAGGGTTCTCCCCACAATAAGAATTTACTAATATGGAAACCCTGAAACCCGATCATACCACCCCCGAGGGGGGCCAACGCGGGAACTCCCAAACCAAACCCATTTAATTTCTCTACATAGACCGAACTACACCCAGAGACTTAAACGAAAAGCTTGCAACGAAACGACCCAACAACCCGAGGATAAGGAATTTACTCAACTCCTCAAACACCGACCAAATAAAATCCTCACCGCAACCAGAGACTAGGAAATTCCTAGCCCGAACTCATAAAGGACCCCGAAACACCACCCGTTAATTTCACGAAACCAAACATCCCCCTAACGAGCACAATTGAGACCCAACTCAAAATTAGAACAACCCGTTCATTCGTGGGACCAACACCCTTCAAGGAAAACCGAACGATTTGAAAACACACCGAGAACAGATAAGACCGCTTAGACTGCGGTAGAACAAGTTCATCACATCACCACAACTATGATGAGCTTACAACGATGACAAGAACAGAACAAGAGAACTTTGGATATATCCCTCCCAAAGCTGAAAACATTACTCGGACCGAGGCTCCACACACCCTCGGCAACTCCTGACTGTGCGCGAGCTTCACCCCGAGACATGTGGTTGGGGCCCTGATGGCTGAAGCATCTCCTGCCTCACAGTCAGACATTTCCATCTTTTGGTCTCTAACTCCTTCTTCCGTTCAATGGTTCAAACAATCACGATGGTCATACGTTTTGAAAGGAATGTAACATGACAACTTAGAATGTCCGGATAGGCCATACTGGTGGCGCACAAGAGAGCGGTCCGACGAACTAGGAGCCGGTACCGACGAGGATGGTTTCTTGGAGACATGTTCCACCGACCCACACTCCTTGCCAGGTGGGGAACCTTCGTGGAAGTCGACCACCGTTAATCACACCCAAAACTCCAACAACGATGAGACATCCAACCTTTACTAGTCCAAAGATGAACCCTCTACTAACTCTAGGACGGTATGAACCTCAACTATCCTGGGAGTTCCCAACAACCCAAAGACACACTATCTCCATGGACCATACAACTGCCTCTAACGGGCTTCGACTACCTCGAAAAGTAAGCAACACACAAAACGAACTGAGAATTGAGCATAACTCATTGGAAACTTTTGAAGGCTTTCTGGGCAGGATACTCATGAAAACACGAGAAACACTATCGAAATAGGCATCAAACCAAAACTCAATCAAATCAACAACACAAGCTAAGGGCAATAGGCCCATAATCCAAACATATACAATACAAGGAGAAAATACTTTTCCAAAACCATTATTTCTTTAAAATTTTTAAAGACTTACCTATGGCACCTCATGAACTGTCACATGTGCGTTTATTCAATCTCGTTCACGTCATCTATGAACAAGTGCCCCCCACGCACTTCCTATACATTCCCACACACGTGTGACCCTCTATAAGGAGTGCCAAAGTTCAAACACTTCTTTTTCCTTACCAAATCAAAACACAGACCAAGTTTTTTTTCCAAACTGATACGCTTTCACTTTAGAAACCCACTTTAGTAATTTCAAAAACAATTTGGAAGAAAAACTTTTCCATTTAAAAACCAATTTCAATTTTAACACATACTCAAATCAACTGAGACTAAAACAAAACACAAGCAGTAATAACCCACTGGAATGAAGAACTAGTGCATATGTCTGACTCAGCGACATGGTGGTGAGCCATGCCCCAAGTAAAGCATAACACTAAGAGGACATGAAACCGGAAACTTGGACTCCACATGGTTCACCACCCCATGTGAGGCCGCAAAGTGAACCGATTCGCCTCCATTGTCATCCCTCACTCCGAAACGACCAAGGGCAAGTGACTCAAATCCCGGACTAACCCCAGTAACTCAGGCCTCGTCACGAGCGGTGATGATCAGGCACCGACCCATAACCTACCTCCTGAGCCCCGACAGTCCTAATCTCCATCTACCGGACATCTCAAATAACAAAGGGCGCTCTGAAAAGTGAGGTCTGCTAAGAGCCAACCTCCTCTGATACCATTTTGTCACGAACCAACCCGGATCGACCCTGAACCGGTCACCTGAGCCGGCCCGCGACATGGCCCGAGAGGCGTTCCCGATCCTCCCGGGCTGGCGACAAGCGCCAGGGCATCAACAGAGGCTGTGGGAACAATTTTGCCCAGTAAAAATAAATAAATAAAGCAGCAGAAATTAAACAGAGCAGCGCAAAATAAATAAACAGAGTAAGGTAACTAAACAAGAACAAGAGAAAATGAAACTAACCGAAAGAGACAACCACTATCTCCATGTGGCCTCACGGGTCACTCCCCAACTCATGACCAAACATCGTCCAAGGCGAACACACCCAAGCTGTAGCCTGCACAAACACTAAAACAGAAAAGAACTATAGGCGTGAGTATTAAAACTCAGTAGGCTAGCCCGATATCTATTCCCAATGAACTACCTTTAAATAAAGAAATTTATTAATTCCAGGTTTGAACTAAATATACAAGATATTGGTTTTCACGTACACACACTTTCATTTCTAAAACAAGTATCAGTCCATTTCCCTTTATAATTTAAAATCAATATTTAATGTTTGAAAGGAACAGGTACATTGCATTTTGAAACATTTGTTTCAAAGAATTTGAAAACCAAACTTTAGTTATTAGCCAAAAAGGAAAATTACACACAACACACAACACACGCCAAGGGCAATGGGAAAAATGGCACACATGAGCCAGCAACTGAACTAGACTTCTCAATCGTGCACCACACACAAATAAACACTAAAAGAAACATGGGTCGAACCTAGGAGATAGTGAACAATCTAGAACATACTATACATCTGACTCATCCTGAAGGCATGCCCTAACTCGATGACGTCATAACGCCCATACTACTACCCGATATAGCCCTGCATGGCCTAACCGAGGGGCCCAATCCCCATAGCAGCAATAACTCAGTATTCCCCTGCTATGGGGCCACTAGCCAGTGCGTGGTCTAAACTAGTGCAACAATCGTTCTCAGAAGATTCACTCACTATGCCAGGTTCCCATGTCAACACATATAATAAAAGAGGGGTGCGTCCGCAATGTAAATCAAGCAGTCACAAAGCACTAACATCACATATAGCTCACGCAATCAACGCACACCAAATATCACCCCCGAGTGGGTTTTCCAAAATAATCTATTTTATTAAAGTGCCAAACGGGCCTTCACCAATTTTAAAGCAAAACTTCATTTCTCGAGAAAACCCAAAACACTTATTCAGAAGAAATCATTTATCTTTAAAACTAGAAGTATGTTTGAAATTCCGTGAATTATGTTTAAAGGCCAAACATACATTCTTTCAAAGCTGGGTATCCGCCCGTCAAGAAAATGTTCCAAGTGTTCGGTATAAAATAAACGACTCTTTTTACACTAAATAATCATTTAAAATTTTATTATCTAATATTATTTATCATTCATTAAAATTAACAAAACATCAAGCAATTAGTAAATTCTAAATTTAAAGGTGAGTGCAATGGGGGACCTACCTCGACTCACAGCTCGGTTACGACGACGATGCGGTACGTTCCAACTTGCGCACAAGCACGCACAAACCGATGATCGTGGTAACGCGGGGTTACCCCGCCAACGCGCTGCAACCGCAAAGATAAATAAAATACGTGAACACGGACTTAAAACAATCCAAACGAACAAACATCACAAAAAAAACCACCTCGACCCACTTTCAAAGCATGACTCTCACCACACAATCAAACCATAAGACATGCTTAAGCACACAATCAATCCAAACCAACACTACAGACATCAAAATCACCATTTACACACCAAAAACGTACTTCAACACCACACGCACTCAAACGGGATTTCAAAAGTGTGGCATGTCCATATAAACATTTTGGAAAAACTCTACCCCATTTATAGCATGCTTTTGCACCGTTCATAAAACTCAATAAATCATAAATGAAAATTTATATGATTGTTTAAAAAGAATTCACTTGGCTTTACCTACTCAACGCACATGATGCATCCAATACCAAACACAAAAAAAACCATGTCAAAACGCAATCACAACACTTGCACATATTAACAATCAACTACACAATTTATTCAAATGCAAACAATTGACAAAACATAAACTTCCAGAAAAACGCATCCATACCAAATGGGAAAGCTACTAACCAAATCAGACGCACGCTAAACTCCAACAAAACCAAATTTCCACCAAATAAATAAATTAACGAACATAGTAGATTAATCAAACAAACAAGCAAAACATCGGAGACACGTGCTGACATAGACCAGGAACCGACTCAAAACATACTTTTAACCAATTCTAACAAAAATTCAGAACACTATAGCAAGATAAATAAGGGTATAACGAAGCTGCGAAACCAAACAACGGGCGTAAAACTATACCTTGGATGTCGGCGGCAGACCGAAACCGCCTCGCCTTAGGCGGCGATTGCCGAAACGCACACCAATGGGTCTTGAGTGGCCCTTTGTGCAGCCTCGGATGGTGGTTGCAACCTTGAAAACACAGGGGAAGCCGAGATTGCATCCAAGTAATCATTCACACCACAAATACAATACCAGGACTTCAAACACAAATATGACACTAAACTAAAAGTGTGAAACCCTACATCGCTAATCAAATTATAACCTCAAATGGTGGCGACGGTCTAAAAACTGGTGAGGGGATCACATTGGAGCAGCGGGTTGCCGGGGCAGGAGACGAACGAACGAAAAGAGGGGTGAAGTAGGGCAGGAGCACGACCGGTCGGAGGCCGCAAGGCTAGAACACAAGGGGGCGAGGACTAGCCGAAGCGGGGCCTAGCCGGAGGTAGCCCAGCCGAAGAGCGGGATGAGAAAGGGAAGGAAGAGGTCTGGTATAGTGGGATGGCACACGGAGGAGTCCGGCGGGAAGAAACCGAGCGGGTGAGGGCGGTGCCGGGTCGTCGGCTTGCTGCAGGTCAAGGGAGCAGGGGCCGCCGCCGGGATTTCTGGCCGCGCGCTAGGACCGTCCGACCGGAGGGCGCATGGTCAGGCGTCGCTCGAACCAGGGCGGCACCGCAGGTCGATCAGCACAACAGGAGGGTGGCGGGGCGTTGTCGCGCGGTGAAGAAAAGGATGGGGTGGGGCGGCTATGCGCAGCGCGCTGGGAAAAGAGGGGGGGGGGCTGCGGGTAGATTTAGGGTTTACTTTTTTTTTCTATTAACCTATAATAATAATTATTATAATAACAATAGACCCAACAAATATTAACAAACCCAATAAAAAGAACTGGTTCTTATCCATTTTATTTTAAGTAATAATAATAATCATATCAATGTTACAAAAATATTAATAATGGTAATAATATCAATAGCGAGGTAATAAAAACAATATAATTGACAACAAAAGAAATTAATAATAAACTTAAAGTTAATAAAATGACAATTTTATTACATTTCATTTTAAATAATAATTATATTTATAACAACTTAATAATAATAGCATTATTACCAGATTAAATAATAACAAAATAACCATTTGCGCGGACATATTTTCATTATTATAATTTAAACATTAACCTTGTTTTATTAATATAAAATTTTATTTGGCTTCCACATTCAATTAAATTAATTAATTTACTTAATTTATTATTTATTTGAAGTGTCGCGCCATCGCGCGCCATCGCGCAAACGCCAGGACCAAATGCACGGTCGCCGCTAACGGTGCGGTGGCCGTACATCGGCCGAAGACCCATCAAAACACCAATCTTCGAAAAAGTTCAAACGGGGACCCAACTAAACTCCATCCAAACAACGCGGGACCGATAAAAGAATAAAATAACAGGCGTCCATGGTCGGGGTGTGACAATAGTAATAAATAGTAATAATTAGTAATAATTAGTAATAATTAGTAATAAATAGTAATAAATAGTAATAAATAGCAATAATTAGCAATAATTAGTAATAAATAGTAATAAATAGTAATAAATAGGAAAAAAATAGGAAAAAAAAGGAAAAAATAGGAAAAAAAGGAAAAAATAGGAAAAAATAGGAAAAAATAGTAATAATTAGTAATAATTAGTAATAATTAGTAATAAATAGTAATAAATAGTAATAAAAAGTAATAAATAGTAATAAATAGTAATAATTAGTAATAATTAGTAATAAATAGTAATAAATAGTAATAATTAGTAACAAATAGTAATAAATAGTAATAAACAGTAATAAATAATAATAAATAGTTATAAATAGTAATAATTAGTAATAAATAGTAATAAATAGTAATAAATAGGAATAAATAGCAATAATTAGTAATAATTAGTAATAAATAGTAATAATTAGTAATAATTAGTAATAATTAGTAATAACTAGTAATAATTAGTAATAATTAGTAATAATTAGTAATAAGTAGTAATAAGTAGTAATAATTAGTAATAAGTAGTAATAAGTAGTAATAAGTAGTAATAAGTAGTAATAAATAGTAATAAATAGTAATGAATAGTAATAAATAGTAATAATTAGTAATAGATAGGAATAAATAGGAATAAATAGGAATAAATAGTAATAAATAAGAATAAATAGGAATAAATAAGAATAATTAAGAATAAATAGGAATAAATAGGAATAAATAAGAATAAATAGGAATAAATAGGAATAAATTGGAATAAATAGTAATAATTAGTAATAATTAGTAATAATTAGGAATAATTAACAATAATTAGCAATAATTAGCAATAATTAGCAATAATTAGCAACAATTAGCAATAAATAGGAATAATTAGCAATAAATAGGAATAAATAACAATAATTATCAATAAATAGCAATAAATAGCAATAATTAGCAATAAATAGCAATAAATAGCAATAAATAGCAATAAATAACAATAAATAACAATAAATAGTAATAAATAGCAATAAATAAAAATAAATAGCAATAAATAACAATAATTAGAAATAATTAGCAATAATTAGCATTAAATAACAATAAATATCATTAATTAGCATTAAATAGCATTAATTACTAATAATTACCAATAATTACTAATAAATACCAATAATTACTGATAAATACCAATAAATACCAAAATTACCAATAAATACCAATAAATAGGAATAATTACCAATAAATACCAATAAATAGGAATAATTACCAATAAATACCAATAAATAGGAATAATTACCAATAATTACCAATAAATAGGAATAATTACCAATAATTACCAATAAATAGGAATAATTAGCAATAATTAGGAATAATTAGGAATAACTAGGAATAATTAGGAATAATTAGGAATAATTAGTAATAATTAGTATTAAATAAGACTAATTGGCAATAATTAAGAATAATTAGGAATAAAATCAATTGTAATAAATTGTAATAAATTGTAATAACTTGGCACAATTTTTAGTGGATTGATGAAACTCCTTTTGCTCGATGACTCTTCTCCTTTCAACTCTCACTAACTCAAAACATTATGAAAAGTGTGCTTCTACGTATGCATATTCAATCTCGTATGCACGAGTTTGAATATGCATTCGTAGGACCACATTTTTCATAATGTTTTCAGGTGGTGACAGTTACAAAAAGATGATTCATCGACGAAAAGGGAGCTCTTTTGTCCGATGACTCATTTACTTGCATCTTTCTCACACTGAAATCACAGTGAAGAATCTACTCGAAGGTATGCTTATACATTCTCGTATGCATGAGAATGAATATATGTACCTCCGAGCAGATTCTTCATTGTGATTTCAGTGTGAGAAAGTTGCAAGTAAATGAGCCGTCAGACAAAAGAGTAGCCGTCAATCCACTGGAAATTTTGTCGCCTGTAATTAATGGTAATTATTAAGAAGTAGTTGTGATTTTTTATCTTCTTTTTTTGGATAATGTTTTTATAATTTCAAATTATTCAAAAAAAGTAATGATTTTATATTTTGTAGAAAAATATGGAATAAGGAAGTCAACAACAATTATTATTAGATGATCGCACTTGGATAAATCAGCGCAGAAATACAAATGATTATGGTTTAAATCATGTATATATTGAGGATGTTGAAGATTTCTCATCATTTGCATCATCAAAACCAAAATTTGTTTCAGAAGACACAATTAAGTGTCCTTGTAAAAAATGTGATTTGAGAACGTTTGACACATTTGACAAGGTTGAGGGACATCTCTTGCGGTTTGGTTTTCAACCAGATTATGTTTTTTGGTATCAACACGGTGAACGCAGTTCTAGAGACGATACTAATAACTTGATTCTAGATCCATCGCGGTTTCAAAATTTAGTACATGATGTTGCAGGTCCATCTGTTCAACAAACTAAAACTCAGGATGATATTGATTCAACTCCTGAGTTGGCACCGTCCACATTTTATGAGTTGTTGAGGTCTACTGAGGATGCATTATATCTTGGTTGCAAGATAAAAAAATTAGAAGTGGTTGAAAAATTTATGGTTATTAAATCAGATAATGCAATGTCAAACAACTATTTTGATCAGATATTTTCTTTGGTTAAAACACTGTTACCTGAAGAAAATGTGTTGCCTGCAAATTATTATGAGAGCAAGAGGCTGGTTCATAATCTGGGCCTTAGTTATCAGAAGATTCATGCATGTGAAAATGATTACATCTTATATTTCAGTGAAAATGAGTCATTGGATAGTTGTCTCATATGTGGACAATCAAGGTATAAAGAAGCTCAACCGGGGAAGTCTGGATCGATTTCTGTAAAACAATTGAGATATTTTCCCCTTCACTATTGGAATTTGGTCTTTTCCCAACGGTAGTATACCAACGGTTTACTTAAACCGTTGGTATAGTGAGCCTTTGCCAACGGTTTAACCAAACCATTGGCAAAGGGAATTTCGGTGGACCCTTTCCCAACGGTTCACTAGAACTGTTGGGAAATGGGTGCTAAACTCACACATTTACCAACGGTTCACTGTAACCATTGGTAAATGTGTGCCTTTGCCAACGGTTTTTATAAACCGTTGGCAAAGGTTTTCCCCAAATTCCAGATCGCCATATCCTCTCCCCATTCGGACAGAGCCCTAATCTATTCGCTCTGCTGCTCTCGCGAACCCCATCCGACTCCACTGCTCTCGCGAATCCGAACACCAGCACCCCCCATCCCAACAGGTACACCCCCATACGAATAGGTAAAATTTTATCTCAACCATATTGTTGTAGTTGTTTTAATAAATAGATTTTTTCCAGGTGTTTGGTTTACTTGATTATTGAAATTAATATCTAAATAGGATATTGTTTGTGTTTGTGAATACTTCTTTAATGTTTTTATATTCTATGTTTGGAAGGAGAGTGTTCAAAACATGTAAATCAGAGTTGGGGGAGGCTATCATGAACGTTTACATGTTTTGGATAATGGATTGTGGGAATTATGGATTGTGTTTAAACCAATTTGATATGTTTTGGATAATGGATTGTGGGGGTAGGGGGTGTCCACGGGGGTGGGTGGGTTGTCCACGGGGGTGGGCGGGGATGTCTAGGGGGTGTGGGATGTCCTGGGGGTCTGGGTGGGGTGTCCTGGTGGGGGAGGGGTGTGTGGGGTGTCCAGGGGGGTGTCATGTCTAGGTGGTGGTGGTGGGGTTGCAGGGGGGGGGGGGGTGTGGGCTGTTTGGGAGGGTGGGCGGGGCTATCCAGGGGGGTACGGGGTGTCCAGGGGGGTACGGGGGTGGGCGGGTTGTCCACAAGGGTGGACGGGCTGTCCACGGGGGTGGCCGAGCTGTCAAGGAGGGGTGGGAGGGCTGTCCAGGGGGGTGGGTGGGCTGGCCACGGGGGGTAGGGGTGTCGAGGGGGGTGGGTGGGCTGTCCACGGGGGTGGTTGGGCTGTCTAGGGGGTAGGGGGCATCCACGGGGGTGGGTGGGTTGTCCACGGGGGTGGGCGGGGCTATCCACGGGGGTGGGAAAGGCTGTCCATGGGGGTGGGCGGGGCTGTCCAGGGGGTGTGGGCTGTCCTGGGGGTTCAGGTGGGGTGTCCTGGTGGGGGAGGGGTGTGTGGGGTGTCCAGGGGGTTGGTATGTCTAGGTGGTGGTGGTGGGGTTGCAGGGGAGGGGGGTGTGGGCTGTTTGGGAGGGTGGGCGGGGCTATCCAGGGGGGGTACGGGGTGTCCAGGGGGGTACGGGGGTGGGCGGGCTGTCCACAAGGGTGGACGGGCTATCTATGGGGGTGGCCAGGCTGTCAAGGAGGGGTGGGCGGGCTGTCCTCCGCTCTCGTGCTCTCACGAACCCCCCGTCCGAACATCATCGACCCCCGTCCGAATAGGTACACCCCCCATCCGAATAGGTAAAAATTGATCTCAATCAAGTTGTTGTAGTTGTTTTAATGAATTGATTTTCCATTAATTAAAACATAAACACTATGGTTCCATTTTTATAGAAGCTTACATGCCAATGGTGGACAATTTTATAATGCATATAGATTCTATTATTTTTAGATTTCTTCTCTTATGGATATGTGTTGGTTTTCCACATGGAATGCCTTGACTATCTACTTAGAATGATAGAGGGTTTCTTTTGGAAATTTCTAATGGAAATTACATGATCCTATAAATTTTTTGATGAATTTTCCTAACCTAGATGGATTGTCTGATGTTTCTCTAATGATCAAGGACGGAATGTTTGGAGGACATCACAAGTCCTGACTGGTTGATCCTAGAAGCAATGTCATGATAATGGATGTAATTCCTATAGGTAATCTCTTGATTTTGGTGATCTTCTCCATTTTCATCAAAAGAAATGTTTGATACACTGGGAGGGAAACTCTAGAGTCAGTGTGACATGTCTTGAAGGGTGATTTATGTCCATAGTGACATGATTTGAGGACATCACATGACCTAGTTGGTGTGCCTGGAGGGTGTTAAGGGAGCCATCTAACATTCCTGACATTTAATATGAGAATGAGATAATATGTATTGATTACCCTATATAGAAGGAGATACATATCTATTGGAAAACATGTAGTCTATATGGTGAGAATTAAAGGCTTTTCATTACAAGGGTGGCATATTCATGGGTGCCATCTGATTTTATTTGACATGTCAAGGGGACATCAAATGATCAAAATAGGTTTCCAATGGAATGTATTGTGAACAGGATGAAATTTCCTAGTGCAATAAAATTTCATAGGTGATGCATGTTATGAACATTAGGGTCAACATATATTTCCTTCACCTTAGTCTCCCATATTTTAGTATTTCATCCATCCTTTTATCCCAAATTCCATAGATTTATACATTATTTTATTATATTATGTCTCAAATTATCTAAAATATGTGTTTGATGTTCTTCACGTGACCTATCATAATTCCTTCTCATAATCTATAGTGATCATGGGAAGATCCCATGCATGATTCATGATCACTCAAATTATTCTGCAGATCATACATAATAGAAGCCTTACAGGATGTGATATGATTATATCTATGAAATCTACTCAGGTACCTGGTGAGGAAGTGCATATTAATTCAAAAAGGTAAATCGCATATGAGGATACCCTACTAATATGGTTATGGGATGAGGCATGCTCTGATGTGATAACACATTAAGTTCTTGTTGGTTTTACATTTTCTCAATAACACATTAGTATGTTTTTTTCACATGTGTAGTTGATACCATGATTATTTTCTTCCTTTATCGTTTACTTAAATGTATTTTCTATTAAAGTTCAATCCTATTGAATTGTTTATGACAAAATGACTTATATGAATTCTTTTTACAGAATGGACAGAAGTTGGATGTATGAAACCGATCGTATCTCAAGCGATTTTCAAAACAATTTGGAGAGCTTTATAGATTTTGCATTTCACAATGCTTCAGATAGTGGTCGCATACACTGCCCATGTTCCAATTGTGTTGGTAGACCTTGGTTGAGTCGTGAAGAAGTCAGCTACCACATAACAAAAAATGGTTTTCAAGCAAACTACTTTGTGTGGTATCACAATGGGGAGAAAATGAAATCTCAAATTGGTGATGATCGAAATGAAAGGACTGGAATGGAGAATTTGTTAGATGATTGATTTCTGTTTATTCATCTTCATGAACAAGAAAGGGTTTCAACTCAAGAAGACATCGATATGAGGACAACTGATGCATCTAGTGAAAATGATGATATTGATAGGGTGAAAAAATTGAATGATGCTGCCACGACTCCAGTATATCGACAATGCGATAAAATGAAAAAACAGGAATTTTTAATCCGATTGTTTCATAGAAAAACTATGTATGGGATTTCTAATACAACAATCGATTACATTCTTACCCTCTTGAATGATTTACTTCCAGATGATGCAGATATTCCCTCAAACCACTATATGTCATGGAAGTTAGTTGAAGAACTTGGATTTTCCAGAAACAAAATTCATGCTTGCCCAAAAGATTGCAGTTTATTCTGGGAAGAAACCGCTGAACTAAATGAATGTATAAAATGTGGCACATCCCGATGGAAGTCAAAATCTGATGGAACACCATCCCGCATTCCACAGAAAGTAATGTGGCACTTTCCATTGATCCCCAGACTCCAGAATCTTTTTATGTCTGATGACATATCAATAAAAATGAGATGGAATGATACCGAGAGAAAGAAGACTAATGATGAGTTGGTTCATCCTGCAGATGGATTTTCATGGCAGAGATTTGATGCTCGACATCCTGATTTTGCAGCTGACGTGCGTAATGTGAGGCTGGGTCTTTCATGCGACGGTTTTAATCCGTTTGGGCAGATGCTTACTTCGCACAGCAGATGACCAGTTTTTATACACATTTATAATCTTCCCCCATGGTTGTGTATGAAAAAATCTTTCACTTTCATGAGTATACTCACATCTGGTCCTTCTGATCCCGACATTGATATTGATGTATACATGCAACCTTTAATAAAAGAGTTGAAACTTCTTTGGGATGTGGGTGTGCGCACATACTATGCATGTTCGAAAGACATATTTCAGATGCGTGCTGCGCTTATGTGGAAGATCAATGATTTTCCGGCTTATGCAATGATGTCTGGATGGAGCACGAAGGGAAAACTGTCATGTCCAGTTTGTATGAAGAATACACGATCTATAAGACTGAAACATCGTTGTAGTTTCAGTTTTATGGGACATCGACGATTTTTTCCAAAGGATCATCCATATAGAATGAATCGTCGAAGATTTGATAATACTATAGAGACCGATGATCCACCTCAGCGTATGTCTGGAACTGATGTGCTTAATGAATTGAAAGATTTCAGTTTTTCATTCGGGAAGGGTCAAATGAAATCTGGAAAGAGAAAGAATGTTTCCACAGAAACATGTTACAATTGGAGGAAGAGGAGTATCTTTTTTGATTTTCCTTATTGGTCAACCAATTTGCTACGTCATTGCTTAGACGTAATGCATATTGAAAAGAATATATGTGAAATTTTGCTTTCAGTTCTTCTAAATGTCAAGGGGAAGACAAAAGATGATTTACGATCTCGACGTGACTTGGTGGATTGGGGCATTAGACCAGAATTGCATCCTGTGCCTATCAGTGAAAATAAATGGCAACTTCCATGTGCTTCTTATGTGATGACACCTACTGAAAAAAAACAATTTCTGGAAGTATTAGAGACTATTAGAGTTCCTGATGGCTATTCAAGCAACATATCTAAACGGGTCAACAGAAGAGAGTTGAAGCTAAAATCTTTGAAGACTCATGATTATCACGTTCTACTGCATGAGTTGCTTCCAATAGCAATCCGTCATCTTTTGTCCAATAATGTAAGGGTGGGTGTTATTCGGTTGTGCCATTTGTTTAGAGATCTTTGTGCGAAGAAGTTGTCCAAGTCTTTCTTGCAAAAAATGTTGACAGATGCCCCATTAATTTTGTGTGAGTTGGAGAAAATATTTCCCCCATCATTTTTCACATGCATGTTGCATCTGACTGTCCATATTCCAACTGAAATACTTCTCGGAGGACCTGTTTCTTTTCGTTGGATGTATCCAACTGAAAGAAATATGTTCACATTAAAGTCTTATGTTCGAAACAAGAATCATCCCGAAGGTTCTATCGTGAACGGTTACTTAGCTCAAGAATGTATGGATTTCTGTTCGATGTATTTGTCTGATCTTACTACAAGAATGAACAGACCAATGAGAAATGAAGAAGAACAATATGAGAAAATTGAACCCAGTTTTCCATCACTTCCTCAAACAGGAGGAATTCCTGGATCATATACATTGAAGACATTAAGCCATGAAGAGCGGGAGATGGCACATCGCACAGTTTTGTTCAACTGTGATTTGTTCGATGACTATATCAGGTAACAAAATTGAATATGTATATCTTACATATATATCTATTAAACTATTCATATTTTTTTATCTACAGGGAACATAAAACAATGATAAATAGGAAGCATCGTTCTTTATCTTTGAGAAGGAGAGAGACTTTGCATAGAAAAGAGTTTTCTGCTTGGTTAAAATTGAAGGTAAAAATATTACTGTTTAAATTAATTATTTCAATATTTACTTAAGTTTAACTGTCATTTATATTGCAGGTATTGAGTCTGTCTGCTGACTCTGTCTCTGAGGAAATAGGAGCTTTGGATTTTGGTCCTAATACCGTGGTTCGTGACTGTAAATCAATTGTTATCAATGGGTACAGATTTATTGTCACTGAACGAGCCAAAAACATGAGAACACAACATGATGGTATTATGGTTACTGCCACAACAGATTGTTATGCCAGTGCATCAGATAGTAGACCGCGACTTGAAAATGTGGTTTATTATGGAGTTGTTGAGAAAATAATAATATTGGATTATTACTCCCATGGACGAGTCACAATGATGAAATGTCATTGGTTTGATTCGATGACGAGACATGGCACATTTATTGATGATTGTGGATTTAGAGTAATTAATATGACCCACACTCTTGCTACCGAAGAACCATATGTGTTGGCATCAATGGCTAAACAAGTTTTTTATGTCAAAGATCAACTTCAACCTGAATTTGGTGTCATAGTTGAAGTAATTCCAAGACATATTTTTGATGATGCTGATAATGGAATTGACACTGTCCCTATTGCCATTGGAACCAATCCATTTATTTCTTTTGATGACTCTAATAGCTCAATTGTCAGAGTTGATTGTGAACCTGAAGTTGTGGTTGGAAATATATAGAATCATTCATCCATGTTCTCAATTCTTTTGGTTTACCTCGAGTTGGGTTGTTAAGGTTGGTAATATTCATATTTATTTAGTATTGATGACAAATATGTTTTAGCTGACTTGACCGTTATGTGAATTTTCAATGTTTATTGGTTGCTGTTTTATTTTAATTGCATTTTCTAATTTGGAATTGAACTGTATTCAAACCAAATCAAACAATATTTCTAACTTGGTGAACATTACAACTTGTATGTTTTATTAAATTCATTCAAGCTCTTCTAAAACAATTGATAGCTAAATTACCAATGAATCCCCTCATTCCCTAATATATTTGGTTTTTTGGTTTACACATTAATTTCCTTTTTCTAATTAATTACATATTTGTTTTCAAATGCAGGAAATGCAGCCAATTGAAGAGAGACGAAGAAAAAAAATGGCGGAGAACAATCGTCGGATGGAGGAGCTGGGCGTTCCACTATTAGTGCCTACAGTGAGTACTTTATTTCAAATATATATATATATATATATATATATATATATATTTACAGAATATATAATGTCATGTGATTAATTTTTTTGTAAACTTTTTTGTAGGATCCACCGTTACGTCGACAGTTATTCGACGAGGAGCCTAGTACTGGCCCTAGTACTCAGGCCGGTGGTACGTGGAGGGTTCGTACCAGAGGTGGACGTAGAGCTACGCGTGCCCGACTAGACCCTGCCCCTCCCACTGACATTTCAGCCTTCCCACATTCTGATCCCGGTGTGTCGTTAGGGACACACGGGGTATTTAGGCCTCCCATGTTTTCGCTACCTTCTGCATCTTCTGCCCCATCATTTTCACATCCCATGATGATTCCCACTCCCCAGTCAGCATCAGGTCATACAGCTGTTCCATCTTCTTTTCCTTCTACTTCTGTCTCCCCGAGCTTTTATATTCCATCGTCTTCGACTCCTGTTCCACCAGAGGGTGTTCCATCAGGTTCTGTGGATCCGGCGCCACTCATTGATCAGACTAGCTCAGGTATATTTATAAAACCCTAACAAATTTTTATAGCAATATTTATTTTCATTATAACATATTTTGATAAAATATTTGTTTTTATTTCATGAAAGATACATCTACTGACAGGAGGCAGGGGCAGGGCCGTACACGCATGCGTTCGGTGTGGAACCGTCGCACACAGGTTATGGTGGAATATAATGAAGACAATCAGATGGTTGAGAAAACAGGGCAACAATGTCGAAGTTTTCTGGCGACGCTTGCCAAATACTCCGACATCATCCCCGTCAGCCCGCTGTCGTGGAGACATTTGCCACATGAGGTCAAAGATAGAGCTTGGGCAGAGATATGGGTAAAAAAATCTGTTGTATTTAATGCCATGAATTATTTTTGTATTTATAGGAATTAATATTTTGATTTCAGCTTCGATTTAATTTTCCTGATGGTGAGGGTGCACGACTGGAATGTCTAAAGGATTTAGGCGAGCTTTGGAAAGCCTACAAGCATGAGCTGTATATTGGCTGGCGTGCTAGAGTTGGAACTAAGTTAGAGGCGGTACCAGTCGTGGATGATTGTCCTATAGAGCAGTATTGTCAGATGATTACTCATTGGACGAGTACCCAGTTTAAGGTATGAATTACATTTGAGGTATTTAAATAACAACTTTCAAGTTTTTCATTAATATTATCCTTTGCATTATCTAATTTTATTTAGGAATCATCTGGAAAAAATAAAAAAAACATTGATGCAAAAAAATACCTCCATACACTAGGACACACGACGATGCCGGATCATGAGAGGCAGCAGGTATGACAATTGTTTATAAGTTTTCTTTACGACTTACATTTTCTTTTGTTTCCTCAATTATTTAATCATTTGATAAAGTTTTTATATAACTTTTGTTTTCAATGTCATTGTAGAGGCAAGTACAAAAGATTGAAGGACGTGTGCCTCGAGCAAAACTGTTTTGCTCGAGTAGACGAAAAAAGGATGGAAGTGCTGTCAACGAAGCGACTCAGCAGCAGATTGTAAGTTTTAATATGTTGATTTTATATTTTAATATCTATTTTGTAACTTAATAATATATTTATATTTGTAACAGGATGCTTTAGAGGCCCTCGATGCCCAAGAAGCAGACAATTTTGGGCCATCTGATCACTTACATCAGGTGTTGGGAGAGGATCATTCTGGCAGAGTATGCTGCCGACCTAGGATAGCCCCGAAGAGGTATTGACCTGCCTCAGGTACGATTTGTAGTGCCACCGAGCTGCAGCAAGTTAGGGAACAGGAAGAACAGGCTGAGAAAAGGGCCACAGAGATGGCAGAACAGTATGCTAGGGCAAACAGTGCATTTATGAAATTTATTGAAGTTCTACGTCCAACACTTCCAGCAGAGGCCAGCCCAGCGATTGATGAATACATGTCGTCGATACATTCTATATATGGTGCACCAGGTGGCAGTTCCAGTGGTGGTCAGGCCGATGTACACCTTGAAGATGATGATGGCGAGGAGTCTGATGCGGATGAGGAGGGAGATGAGGAGGGCGAGGAGGAGGGCGAAGGAGAGGAGGGGGGCGCTGTGGAGGGTGAGGACGATGAGGAGGACGATGACGAGGGTGATGATGATGATGATGATGGTGATGGTGATGCTGATGTGGGACATATTGATCCGTTACATTTTTGACTTATATTACTGAGATTTGATGTTTAATCTATTCTAGTTGTTGGTTTTATCTAGACTCGTAGTATAGTATTGGAGTTGAGTTATTTTTATATATTGTCTGTTTTTATGGATGTTGTTGTCTTTTAGTGGTTGTGTGTTTGAGAACTCCCTGGACAACCCCCCTCATTCTTGGACCCTGGACAACCCCCCTCCCCCTTGGACCCCGAACACCCCCCAAACACCCCCCGGACAGCCCCGCGGACAGCCCCCTGGAAAGCCCCCCGTACAGCCCCCCACCCTCCACCCTGGACCCCAGATAGCCCCCCGGACAGCCCCCCGGACAGCCCCCCCACCCTCCCCCTTGGACCCCAGACAACCCCCCAAACACCCCCCGGACAACCCCCCAGACAGCCCCCTGAACAACCCCGGACAACCCCCTGAACAACCCCTGAACAACCCCCTGAACAACCCCCTGAACAACCCCCGGACAGCCCCCTAAACAACCCCGGACAGCCCCCTGAACAACCCCCAAACACCCCCCCGGACAGACCCCGCACAGCCCCCCCACCCTCCTCCTTGGTCCCCGGACAGCCCCCCAGACACCCACCGGACAGCCCCCCCGGACAGCCCCCCGGACAGACCCTCCACCTTCCTTAATTTCATTAGCTCTGAAATGTTTCATAGCACGATCAACTAAAATCTAATCCATACTAAATATGATATAAAAATATTCTATATGAATTTCCATAAGATTTTAAGTGAAAACAAAAAGTGACATACGAAAAACTGACCAAACGCATTCGAAATGTGTTGATGCTTTAGGAAAACGATCCATGGGTCATATGTGACGTGTACGAATCAACCCCGCCTCAATCCGAGGCGCGGTGTGGCCGGAACAACTCAAAGTGTATGTCTTTTGTTTCAAAAGGACATCATTTTAAGTGAAAAACATCAACTGGCATACGGAAAACCAGCCAAACGCATTCAGATTGTGTTGATACTTTAAGACAACGATCCATGGGTCATATGTGACGTGTACTAGTCAACCCCGCCTCAATCCGAGGCGTGGTGTGGCCGGCACAACTCAAATTGTATGTCTTTTGTTTCAAAAGGACATCATTTTAAGTGAAAAACATCAACTGGCATACGGAAAACCGAACAAACGCATTCGGTTTCTGTTGAAACTTTAGGAGAACGATCCATGGGTCATATGTGACGTGTACGAGTCAACCCCGCCTCAATTCGAGGCACGGTGTGGCCGGAACAACTCAAAGTGTATGTCTTTTGTTTCAAAAGGACGTCATTTTAAGTGAAAAACATCAACTAACATACGGAAAACCGACCAAACACATTCGGATTGTGTTGATACTTTAGGACAAAGATTCATGGGTTATTTGAGACGTGTACGAGTCAACCTCGTCTAAATCCTAAACGTGATGTGGCCGGTCCCACTCTAACTGCGTCTCTATTGTTTAAAAGGTACAAGATTATAAGTGAAATAAACAACTGACATACGAAAAACCGACCAAACGCATTCGGAATCTGTTTAAATTTTAGGACAACGATCCATGGGTCATATGTTACGTGTACGAGTCAACCACGCCTCAATCCGAGTCGCGGTTTGGCCGAGACCACTCTAAGTGTATCTATTTTCTTTAAAATGGACTACATTTTAAATACATACGGAAAACCAACCAAACACATTATGATTGTATTTATATTTTAGCACAACAATGCATGGGTCATGTGTGATGTGTACGAGTCAACCCCGCGTCAATCCGAGGCGCGGTGTGGCCGGCACCATTCAAAGTGTCTCTCTTTTATTTAAAAAACACTTCATTTTAAGTGAAAACAACAACTGGCATACGGAAAACTGACCAAACGATTTCAGAATATGTTGATACTTTAGGACAACGATAAATGCGTCATTTGTGATGTGTATGAGTCAACACCACCTCAATCCGAGGCGCGGTGTGGCCGACACCACTTAAAGTGTCTCTATTTTGTTTAAAATGGACTTCATTTTTAGTGAAAACAACAAATGACATACAGAAAACCGACCGAACGGATTCTGATTGTGTTGATACTTTAGCACAATTATCCATGGGTCATATGTGACGTGTACGAGTCAACCCCGCCTCAATCCGAGGCGCGGTGTGGCCGGCACAACTCAAAGTGTATGTCTTTTGTTTCAAAAGGACGCCATTTTAAGTGAAAAACATCAACTGGCATACGGAAAACCAGCCAAACGCATTCGGATTGTGTTGATACTTTAGGAAAATGATCCATGGTTCATTTGAGACGTGTATGAGTCAACCCTTCCTAAATCCGAGACGCGGTGTGGCCGGTACCACTCTAATTGTGTCTCTTTTGTTTCAAACAGACAAGATTATAAGTGAAATAAACAACTGGCAGATGAAAAACCGACCAAACACATTCATAATCTGTTGAAATTTTAGGAAAACGATCCATGGGTCATATGTGACGTGTACGAGCCAACCCGGGCTCAATCCGAGTCACGGTGTGGTCGGGACCACTCTAAGTGACTTTCTTTTGTTTAAAATGGACAGTATTTTAAGTACATACGGAAAACTGACCAAACGCATTCGTTTTCTGTTGAAACTTTAGGAGAATGATCCATGGGTCATATGTGACGTTTAAGAGTCAACGCCACCTCAATCTGAGGCGCGGTGTGTCCGACAACACTCAAAGTGTCTCTATTTTGTTTAAAATGGACTTCATTTTTAGTGAAAACAAAAAATGACATACGGAAAACCGACCGAACGGATTCTGATTGTGTTGATACTTTAGAAAAATGATCCATGGGTAATATGTGACGTGTAAAAGTCAACCCCGCCTCAATACGAGGCACGGTGTGGCCGGCACAACTCAAAGTGTATGTCTTTTGTTTCAAAAGGATGCCATTTTAAGTGAAAAACATCAACTGGCATACGGAAAACCGGCCAAACGCATTCGGATTGTGTTGATACTTTAGGACAATGATCCATGGTTCATTTGAGACGTGTACGAGTCAACCCCGCCTAAATCCGAGACGTGGTGTGGTCGGTACCACTCTAAATGTGTCTCTTTTGTTTAAAACGGAAAAGATTATAAGTGAAATAAACAACTAACAGACGAAAAACCGACCAAACGCATTCGGTTTCTGTTGAAACTTTAGGAGAACGATCCATGGGTCATATGTGACATGTACGATTCAACTCCACCTCAATACGAGACGCGGTGTGGCCGACACCACTCAAAGTGTCTCTATTTTGTTTAAAATGGACTTCATTTTTAGTGAAAACAAAAAATGACATACGGAAAACTGACCGAATGGATTCTGATTGTGTTGATACTTTAGCACAATGATCCATGGATCATATGTGACGTGTACGAGTCAACCCCGCCTCAATACGAGGCGCGGTGTGGCCGGCACAACTCAAAGTGTATGTCTTTTGTTTCAAAAGGACGCCATTTTAAGTGAAAAACATCAACTGGCATACGAAAAACCGGCCAAACGCATTCGGATTGTGTTGATACTTTAGGACAACGATCCATGGTTCATTTGAGATGTGTACGAGTCAACCCCGCCTAAATCCGAGACGCGGTGTGGCCGGTACCACTCTAAATGTGTCTCTTTTGTTTAAAACGGAAAATATTATAAGTGAAATAAACAACTGACAGACGAAAAACCGACCAAACGCATTCGGAATCTGTTGAAATTTTAGGAAAATGATCCATGGGTCATATGTGACGTGTACGAGCCAACCCGAGCTCAATCCGAGGCACGGTGTGGTTAGGACCACTCTAAGTGACTTTCTTTTGTTTAAAATGGACAATATTTTAAGTACATACAGAAAACCAACCAAACACATTCGGTTTCTGTTGAAACTTTAGGAGAACGATCCATGGGTCATATCTGACGTGTACGAGTTAACGCCACCTCAATCCGAGGCGCGGTGTGGCCGACACCACTCAAAGTGTTTCTATTTTGTTTAAAATGGACTTCATTTTTAGTGAAAACAACAAATGACATACGGAAAACCGACCGAATGGATTCTGATTGTGTTGATACTTTAGAACAATTATCCATGGGTCATATGTGACGTGTACGAGTCAACCCCGCCTCAATTTGAGGCGCGGTGTGGCCGGCACAACTCAAAGTGCATGTCTTTTGTTTCAAAAGGACATCATTTTAAGTGAAAAGCATCAACTAACATACGGAAAACCGACCAAACGCATTCAGATTGTGTTGATACTTTAGGACAAAGATTCATGGGTCATTTTAGACATGTAAGAGTCAACCCCGTCTAAATCCAAAACGTGATGTGGCCGGTCCCACTCTAACTGCGTCTCTATTGTTTAAAAGGGACAAGATTATAAGTGAAATAAACAACTGACATACGAAAAACCGACCAAACTTATTCCGAATCTGTTGAAATTTTAGGACAATGATCCATGGGTCATATGTTACGTGTACGAGTCAACCGTGCCTCAATCCGAGTCGCGGTTTGGCCGAGACCACTCTAAGTGTATCTATTTTCTTTAAAATGGACTACATTTTAAATACATATAGAAAACCAACCAAACACATTCTGATTGTGTTTATATTTTAGCACAACAATTCATGGGTCATGTGTGATGTGTATGAGTCAACCCCGCGTCAATCCGAGGCGCGGTGTGGCCGACACCATTCAAAGTGTCTCTCTTTTATTTAAAAAACACTTCATTTTAAGTGAAAACAACAACTGGCATACGGAAAACTGACCAAACGATTTCAGAATATGTTGATACTTTAGGAAAATGATAAATGCGTCATTTGTGACGTGTACGAGTCAACGCCACTTCAATCCGAGGCGCGGTGTGGCCGACACCACTCAAAGTGTCTCTATTTTGTTTAAAATGGACTTCATTTTTAGTGAAAACAACAAATGACATACGGAAAACCGACCGAACGGATTTTGATTGTGTTGATACTTTAGAACAATTATACATGGGTCATATGTGACGTGTACGAGTCAACCCCTCCTCAATCCGAGGCACGGTGTGGCCGGCATAACTCAAAGTGTATGTCTTTTGTTTCAGAAGGACGCCATTTTAAGTGAAAAACATCAACTGGCATACGGAAAACCAGCCAAACGCATTCGGATTGTGTTGATACTTTAGGAAAATGATCCATGGTTCATTTGAGACGTGTATGAGTCAACCCCGCCTAAATCCAAGACGTGGTGTGGCCGGTACCACTCTAATTGTGTCTCTTTTGTTTCAAACGGACAAGATTATAAGTGAAATAAACAACTGGCAGATGAAAAACCGACCAAACGCATTCGGAATCTATTGAAATTTTAGGACAACGATCCATGGGTCATATGTGACGTGTACGAGCCAACCCGGGCTCAATTCGAGTCACGGTGTGGTCGGGACCACTCTAAGTGACTTTCTTTTGTTTAAAATGGACAGTATTTTAAGTACATACGGAAAACCGACCAAACGCATTCGGTTTCTATTGAAACTTTAGGGGAACGATACATGGGTCATATGTGATGTGTAAGAGTCAACTCCACCTCAATCCGAGGCGCGGTGTGTCCGACACCACTCAAAGTGTCTCTATTTTGTTTAAAATGGACTTCATTTTTAGTGAAAACAAAAAATGACATACGGAAAACTGACCGAACGGATTCTGATTGTGTTTATACTTTAGCAAAATGATCCATGGGTCATATGTGACCTGTAAGAGTCAACCCCGCCTCAATCCGAGGCACGGTGTGGTCGGCACAACTCAAAGTGTATGTCTTTTGTTTCAAAAGGACGCCATTTTAAGTGAAAAACATCAACTGGCATACGGAAAACCGGCCAAACGCATTCAGATTGTGTTGATACTTTAGGAAAACGACCCATGGTTCATTTGAGACGTGTACGAGTCAACCCCTCCTAAATCCGAGACGCGGTGTGGCCGGTATCACTCTAAATGTGTCTCTTTTGTTTAAAACGGAAAAGATTATAAGTGAAATAAACAACTGACAGACGAAAAACTGACCAAACGCATTCGGTTTTTGTTGAAACTTTAGGATAACGATCCATGGGTCATATGTGATGTGTAAGAGTCAACGCCACCTCAATCCGAGATGCGGTGTGGCCGAAACCACTCAAAGTGTCTCTATTTTGTTTAAAATGGACTTCATTTTTAGTGAAAACAAAAAATGACATACGGAAAACTGACCGAACGGATTCTGATTGTGTTGATACTTTAGCACAATGATCCATGGGTCATATGTGACGTGTACGAGTCAACCCCGCCTCAATCCGAGGCACGGTGTGGCCGGCACAACTCAAAGTGTATGTCTTTTGTTTCAAAAGGACGCCATTTTAAGTGAAAAACATCAACTGGCATACGGAAAACCGGCCAAACGCATTTGGATTGTGTTGATAATTTAGGACAACGATCCATGGTTCATTTGAGATGTGTACGAGTCAACCCCGCCTAAATCCGAGATGCGGTGTGGCCGGTACCACTCTAAATGTGTCTCTTTTGTTTAAAACGGAAAAGATTATAAGTGAAATAAACAACTGACAGACGAAAAACCGACCAAACGCATTCGGAATCTGTTGAAATTTTAGGAAAATGATCCATGGGTCATATGTGACGTGTAAGAGCAAACCCGGGCTCAATCCGAGGTACGGTGTGGTCAGGAACACTCTAAGTGACTTTCTTTTGTTTAAAATGGACAGTATTTTAAGTACATACGGAAAACCAACCAAACGCATTCAGTTTCTGTTGAAACTTTAGGAGAACGATCCATGGGTCATATGTGACGTGTACGAGTTAACGCCACCTCAATCCAAAGCACGGTGTGGCCGACACCACTCAAAGTGTCTCTATTTTGTTTAAAATGGACTTCATTTTTAGTGAAAACAACAAATGACATACGGAAAACCGACCGAATGGATTCTGATTGTGTTGATACTTTAGCACAATTATCCATGGGTCATATGTGACGTGTAAGAGTCAACCCCGCCTCAATTAGAGGCGCGGTGTGGCCGGCACAAGTCAAAGTGCATGTCTTTTGTTTCAAAAGGACGTCATTTTAAGTGAAAAACATCAACTAACATACGGAAAACCGACCAAACACATTAGGATTGTGTTTATACTTTAGGAAAAAGATTCATGGGTCATTTGAGACATGTACGAGTCAACCCCGTCTAAATCCGAAACGTGATGTGGCCGGTCCCACTCTAACTGCGTCTCTATTGTTTAAAAGGGACAAGATTATAAGTGAAATAAACAACTGACATACGAAAAACTGACCAAACGCATTCGAAATCTGTTGAAATTTTAGGACAACGATCCATGGGTCATATGTTACGTGTAAGAGTCAACCGCACATCAATCCGAGTCTCGGTTTGGCCGAGACCACTCTAAGTGTATCTATTTTCTTTAAAATGGACTATATTTTAAATACATACGGAAAACCAACCAAACGCATTCTGATTGTGTTTATATTTTAGAACAACAATGCATGAGTCATGTGTGATGTGTACGAGTCAACCCCGCGTTAATCCGAGGCGCGGTGTGGCCGACACCATTCAAAGTGTCTCTCTTTTATTTAAAAAACACTTCATTTTAAGTGAAAACAACAACTGACATACGGAAAACTGACCAAACGATTTCAGAATATGTTGATACTTTAGGACAACAATCAATGAGTCATTTGTGACGTGAACAAGTTAACCTCGCCTCAATCCGAGGCACGATGTGACCAGTATCATTCCAGGTGTATGTATTTTGTTTAAAATGTATATGATTTCGAGTAAAAATATATGGTGTACAAAAAACCAATCAAATTATGAATTGAATTCCGGATTCCACATATGATTTTCATCTAAATTTTAAATTGAATTCTAAATGAATTATGTATGTTTATAATTATGTTATGAATTCTAATTTAATTATGGATGAGTATATTTCCAGGATGCATTATATTTGTTGGTTGGTTGGTTTGCATTATTTAAATGTGTTGGTTTGTTCTCTATATGTATGCATTTTATATGTGTTACAGTTACAATAATTGGATTGAAAATTGAATTGAAAATGAAAATTGAATTGAAAATGAGCCCAAAACAGACCTGCTGTGCCAAAATGAGCCCAAAACAGACCTGCTGTGCAAATTGCAGGCTGCTGTGCAATTTTCACAGCAAATCCTATGCCAACGGTTTCAAACCGTTGGCATAGCCCATATGGAACTGTTTTTACCAACGGTTCATTAAACCGTTGGTAAAAACAGACTATCCCAACAGTTCAAACCGTTGGGATAGCTTTTGGAATTGGTGTTTTTACCAACAGTTCTACCAACCGTTGGTAAAAACCTTTCCCAACGGTTTGAAAACCATTGGGAAAGAAAATATTAATGGGATTCCCAACGGGCCAAACCGTTGGGAAAGGATTTTCCCAACAGTTTGGCACAACCGTTGGGGTAGGTTGATTTTTTCTAACCTATCCCAACGGTTCCTTGTAAACCGTTGGGAAAAGCCTTTCCCAACGGCTTACTTCCCCACGGTTGGCAGAACCGTTGGTATAACATATACCAACGGTTATGCAGCCTTTCCCAACGGTTCAGAACCATTGGGAAAGGATGGATTTCCAGTAGTGCTTACACCCAGGTTGCAACATTTATTTATATATCAAAACACAACATCAATTATGTCATGTCACAAAACCAAGATTTCAACTAATAAAAGATTGAATCATCCATCTGATGGCGATTCATGGAAACATTTTGATCGACTGCATCCGTCTTTTTCTTTAGAAGCCCGAAATGTGCGATTGGGTCTTTCTACTAACGGGTTCTATCCATTTGGTTCTTATGATAGTCAGTATTCATTTTGTCCTATCTTTATAACTCCATACAATTTACCTCTATAGATGTTGATGAAGGAGCCCTATATCTTTTCGACCTTATTAATCCTAGGACATTTGAAAAATAATATTGATGTTTATTTGAAACCATTTATTGATGAGTTAAATTAATTGTGAAGTAATGATGTTAATACATATGATGTTCTTGTGAAAAAAATTTTCATATTAAAAGCTGCATTGATGTGGACGATTAGTGACTTCCCGACATATGACATGTTATCTGGCTGGAGTACACATGGTCTGAAATCATGTTATTACTATATAAAAGACAACAAAGCCTTTATGCTCGTCAATGGAAAAAACCTTGTTATTTTGACTGTCATCGCATATTTCTTCCAATCGATCATCCTTTTTAGAGGAACAAATTTCATTTCAGAAAAGGCACAATTAAAAGGGATGAACCTCCAAAAATGATCTCAGGTACAGAGTTAAAATCAGTTGTATTTTTATTACCTCCCATCACATTTGGTCCAACAGTAAACCAACAGAAAATTCATGGATTTGGGAAGGAACATAATTGGATAAAATGGAGCATATTTTGGGATATTTCATATTTGTATGATTTGTTAGTCAGACACATGTTGTATGTCATGCATATTGAGAAGAACTATTTTGATATTTTATTTCATACAGTTTTGGATACACCAGGTAAGACCAAAGATAATGTAAAGGCATGATTAGATCTTGCCCAAATTTGTAGACGACCAGAACTTGAACTATTTCAAAATTTCAGATCATAGAGGTTAATGAATCCAAAAGAAGATTATACACTTTCCAAAGAGAGTCGCTTATTATTTTGTTAGTGGATTACATATTTGAGACTTCCAGATGGCTATGCTTTCAATTTGGGAAGATGTGTTAAGAATGGTCATATTACCGAATTAAAAAGTCAGGATTGCCATGTTATAATGAAAAGACTTATGCCGATTGGATTCAAAGGTTTGTTGAATTCTATGATTTGAGATTCGATAACAGACATATCATATTTTTTTCGAGACATTTGTGCGGTGAAAATAAACTATGATGCACTAAGAAAACTGGAAGAAGATGTTGTTGTAATTATATGTAAAATGGAAAAAATATTCCCGCCAACTTTTTTTGACTCAATGGAACATCTGATATTACATTTGTTGCATGAAGCTAAATATGGAGGTCCCGTATAGTTTAGATGGATATACCCATTCAAGAGATAAATGTAGAAATTAAAGAAAAAAGTACATAACACAGTATCAGTTGAAGGCTCAATTGCTGAAGCTTATTTGTAAGAGGAAATTGCTTTTTTATGTTCTCATTATTTTGAATATGAATATCCCTCAAAACAAAACTGCATGGGATGGAACGAGGGGAATATTGATGATGAAATTGACAATCAATTATTAGTTTTTAATCATCCAGAGCTTGGATTCGGCGAAGTTCATGAACAATGGCTTTCAGATGATGAACATCACAGAGGTCATATATATGTTATACTCAACTATGAATAAATGACATCATTTGTATTGTGAGTGCTTCTATCACTTATTATATAATTTATGTTATAGTAAGTAAACTTATTTTATTTGTAGGTTATATGATAATCATATCAAGAAACAACTTCCACAAATTACAATAGCTTCTCTTAAAGAACGCCGAAAAAAAAAATTTCTCAATGGTTTTAAAAACTGGTAACATAAATTATTGATAGTTTAACATATCAATTCAATTTATTATTTATTATATTGATAATTGTTTTACAAATTTTCAGGTGTATCAACATGTTGATAAAATTGATAAGCGACTGTGTATATTAAGTAACCCACCATCCAAAATGGTTAAATATTATAATGCATATGTGGTGAATGGTTTTCGATTTCATACACGTGAATATGGGGAATAAAAAAAACAATGAACAGTGGAGTTTTCTTGAGAGGATCGCATCATAGAGAAACTAAAGTTGAATTTTATGGCATGTTGGATGAAATTATTGAACTGTATTATCTAGAGAAAAATTAAATAACAATGTTTAAATGTTGGTGTTTAGATACTGAGAAAGGCTTGTGTATTCATCCAATTCATGGAATCGTCGATATTAAATATAAAAGTCTTATTGTAGTAGATGAACCATTTTTACTGGATTAACAAACACATCAAATATATTACGCAAAGTATTGTGCTATTTCAAGAGAACTGAGTGATTGGTGAAGTGTAATAAAAATGAAATCTCAGGAAAATTAGTTTACTCAAACTGAATGTGGTTCTGATGAAGTAAAAGGGATTGAAATTTTTCAAGAGACTACTCAAAATCCATCTTTTTCACAAAGATACATGAATATCGATGATGAAACCCCACAATTAAGGGTCAATGATAACAATGATGTTAATGATGTTACAAATGAATTTGAAATGGAAAGAGATGATGAAACTAAAACTTATATGGATATTGATGACGTCGATGATGAATATGAATACATTGACATCTTCAGATTTGAAGATGATGATGAAGGTGAATATTGACACAGTTAAATGCTGGTTATAATCATAACTAATATATATCTATATGTAATAGTTATTTTAAACTATTTATTAACAACAATAATTTTGTGTTTCAGATGGACCCTGATCTATTTCGTGAGTTGGAGGAGGCTAAGCTACCTTTGGATGAGGAGGATTTGGGATCTTCTGACCCTTAGCCTACTTGTGGTTCAGGGGGTACATGGAGGGGGTACGGTCTTGTGCAACTGATGATTCCTGACCCTATCCCCGAGCGACGTCCATGTCTTGGCTTCGATCTACGCACACAGAGGTATGATAACCTGTGTATTTTAGTTAGCATTTATTAATTTATTTATATAATAATTGTTTGATTATTTGATATTTTTCATAGTTTTGCGCATGTATATGTTGGACAGGGGAGCGCTATCTTGCACAATTATTTTTCTCAACCATGGATCACATGGGAACAGAATCCCGTTGATGTGCAGTTTGGAATGTTCAATCATTGGATGGTACGTAAATAAATAATATTTATTTAGAAATTTATTTCATTAGTAACTTGATATTATAAATTATTTGTAGGGTTTATGGCATTCCATCGATGATAGCATGCGTGACACTATCCACAAGGCATGAGAGGTGTCTATGCGTGAGCATTTCTGTCAGTTTTTTCACAATTTGAGAAGGACAATCATTAAGAAAGCAAGAGTGATAGTATTTGATGAGTCATGTAGATCCCACCGACCAGAGTACATTTCATCTCAATTTTGGGATGAATTATGTTCACACAGGTTGAGTGGTGGATTTCAGAGGAGATATTCATTAGGCTGGTAGAACTAGGGGAGACAAGAGGTGACACATCCAGCTGGTAGCCATACATTCAGTACACATAGAGAGCATCTGGTAAGTATCTTTTTTTAAATATTTTATATAACATTAAATATAAATAGTTTATTTTATATTCATATAGGCAGTCAAGCATCCTGATATTATGGAGTACGACGTTTATCAGAGAATGTACAGTGATCCAGCCACTGGAGAGATTAGAGGTGATCGCCAGCGTCATATTGTGGTCAGTATTATTTCTTTTTCAGTTTGAAAATTAAATGCATATAATATTTTCACTATTTTAATTTCAAATTGGAACTGAAGGAGTCATATGAGGCTGAGACCACTCAGACACGGGCTGACAGTCAGGCTGAGACGACTGATCAGACTAGTGCCCACCATTTCGATGAGGCGACATAGATGTAGGCGACCCAGTATGCCTTTGAGAAGGGCCGAGTAGTTGGTATCGACTCTTATTTGACTCATGTGACTTATTATGGTATTGTTGCGATGTCGACATCCAGATCGAGAGGAGTTCATGGAGAGACATCATCTTTTGACTCACAGTATCGGGAGTAGTTACGAGCTCAAACTAAGCTTATAGAGAGTTTGCAGAAGCAGCATGAAGAGATGCGTCAACAGCAGCACGAGGAGGACATGCATCGATGGCATCAATAGCAGCACAAGCAGATAAAGTACATGCGCCGTCTGACTCGTAGTTTAGGGATGAAGTTTCCTCCACCATCTCCTCCAGTTACTCCAGCTCCTCCAGAAGACTATCCCCCCAGTTATTTTTTTTGTTCTGTTAAAAACATTTGAATTCAACATTTGTTGTAATATGAACTATTTACATTTTTTGTCTTTTATATTGATGCGAATATTGCATATATTTTTTTATTTTAATATTTTAATATTTATTATTAGTATTATATTTTTTAATGTTTGTTTATTTTACTAATAATAATAATAATATTTTATGATATTTTATATTTTTTTGCAAATATTAAGAATTTTAATATTTTTTTATTTTAATAATATTAGTATTATTTTTTCAACAATCATAATTTTATTAATTTTTTTATTTTATTAAGTATTTGTGACGAGACCTTTTGCGACGGGGTCCCGTCACAAATAGATTATATATATATATATATATATTAAAACTTATTTTCAATGGGTTACTTTACCATTGCAAATATTTTTTTGCAACAGGCCCGTCACAAAAGGTTTAGGTATATATAACATATATAAACAGAGAACTATTTGCGATGGGACGACAAGCCCGTCACAACTACTTATTGCGACAAGCCCATCGCAATAGGTTCTTGTATATATAATGTATTTAATCAGAGATCTATTTGCTACGGGAAGCAGTCCCATCACAAAAAATACTAGTTGCGACGCCGTTTTCTGCAATGAACTATTTCCAATGGGACCCCGTCACAAAAGAGTTTTTGCGATGGGATCCTGTCGCAAATAGCCCGTTGCAAAAAGTCGAAATTCCAGTAGTGTTAAGGCTAAATCAATATACACACTTGCATTAAGAAAAACCACAAAGTGAATATCTGTTATCCTAATGTTCATATAGGATATTATATAAATCCCTGAGATAAAAAAGTTATGTTCAAGTGATAAGATATATTTCTATAAAAGGGTGCATGTTTCTATTGAGATAGTAGGATCATGGTTAACTTGTAAAAGTCAAGGCTGGAGATGCACAAGTAGTTGACATAGGAACAAGTTCCATAAGAGATTGTAGAAAAAGAATGTTCTAGATAAACATACTGTGTAGGAAGTTTAAAACCATAGCAGTGGTTTTATATTCACCACATTGGGTGATACATTATTCATTGAGAATAATGAATCCTATAAGGAAGCAGTAAATGAAAATCTGCTATGATTGAAAAGTTTATAAGAATTCAGAGAATGGATCCTATGTACCAAAATCAGGTCCATATTTTGGTAGTTTCTTTACTTGATGTAAAGTCACTGATGGGTATTCAATAGAGACTATATATGGATGATACAAGCATGGTACCAAAAAAAGGATTGATTGGTTATACCAAGTTTTCATGCCTAAATCCATTAGAACTATACTTTTCATAAAAACTTTCTATGATCATTATATTGGGAATTGGATATCAAGACAACCTTTCTTAGAAAGTGTCTATACGATGCAACCAGAAAGGGTTAGTGACACCATCGAATGCCAATATGGAATACAAGTTGTAGATATCCATTTATAGATTAATAAAAGCATTGTGATCATGAAATATTAATTCAAAGTGAAAGTATGGAAGGTTTATACAAGAGGTCAGTGGGAGTGCCACTATTTTCTAAGTAAAATATGTTAATAAAATATGGAAAAAAGTTATTAGTCTTACAGTTAGTTAAGAATATAATGGAAGAAACTCTCCCAATATTGACTTAAAGAAATAACCCAAGTTCTGGGGAATAATATTCACTGAGGTAGATATATGGGTTTCTTATACCAAGTCAGCTTACATAGAACAATTCGAGATAGATTTTTTACTAACACCACATGATATAAATCTCTTCAAGAAGACATTTATAAGACATATAATGAGATTAATATGGTGAGTAGAACTGCATACACTCTAGTAATAAATCTATCACATCTGTAATTATATGTACTAGATATGATATTTCCAATATATAATTTATGGTAGGGAAATATCAGATAAATTTAGGAGAATTTCATGGGCTATAATTAGAATTGTCCAATTGTACTTGAGATAATATAAGGAATATGTACTTGGTACTTAGAGAGAATGAAATACTAGTTTTGAGGGGACAAAACTAGTCTTTCTAAAGATCAAAATTATTTAATATCGTAGTTAGGATAAGGCAATGAGTAATATAATCACATTCAAGCTAGTGATTCCCATTTCTATAAATACCAAGTAGGCTGTGGCTTCTGACACAACTAAAAAATGGTAAAAAAACAAGCAATGATTTTTTAGTTATTGGAATCGCACCTGATAAGTAAAGTATTATCATAATATAAATGATAATAAACTTACTATTATGGTAATAGCCAATATTCAAGTTTAGATAGAAGAAAAATAGAATATACTCAGGGATAACATCTCTTGAGGGATTTTACTTAAGGAGGTGAAGTCATAGATAATATATTAGCCACACAACAGAAACTTGGCAGGATTAACGACTAAATCCATAACTCAATAGAAGCATGATCTTATAATGTGAAAGCTAATAGGGATAGTTTAAAAGTTAGATCTAGTGAAATTGTGAGTGTTTTAAAAGTGGGTGCCCTAGACCCAACTTGAGAAATACTTTTAGATTACCATATCATGTATATAGTGAGTTATGAATGATGTATTCTTACCATGATAGTGTTGATACTTTTTCATCCACCATTTACATGGTAATTTCCTTATATTATTTTTCATATTAATGGATTATAGCAGTTCCCAACTATAATGAGAACCTTGATATACTTTGACAATAATCTTAAAGATATGTCTTACAGTCTAGATACATCATACTAACGGGACATAGTTGATGTATGACTATTAAGTGTTGGGGGATAATAAGCATTGATACTTCTTATCATGAGGTTTGCACTTGGTGATCTTGAGTATAGGTTATCATGAGGACTGACTCGCCAATAGGAACACCATATATTTCAAGTGTCATTGGTCATTCCTATCTACGTACACGCGTATTGGTCTCTTGACTTGAGATAATTATCAATGTATACCATTTGATCACGTGCTATAATTCAATATGAAAATCATGAAATTTATGTCATGGAGAGGTAGCTTGCATTGGGTGATTCACTAGTGGCATGACATTGGTTGAATGACCAAGATATAATTTGTCACTTCCAAAAGGAAGAGATATCTTGGGCCCAGTTGACCAGGATAGTAGTGCCTTCATTGAATCCATGATCATGGTAAAAGAATGAAATTCCATCCAGTAAGTCCAATGAACAATAAAACAAGAAAGGATGATGACATGAAGTGTGTGTCCTGCTTTATGAGATCTCACGAGACAAAGATATTATATTACACGATGTGTGTTCATAGGAGGTTGTCATTTATATAACTAAATCTTATCTCCTTAGGGGTCTTGATGGGTTTCAAAAATACACTCCTGGTCTATGAGTATCACTCATTACAATTGGTATAAATACTTAGAGGGTCATACACAAAGCATATTCAGAATCTTGACCAATTCTATTGAATTAGAGTTTTAGGACATTGCGGGCTCTGTGACAGGGGGTTGGGTAATGTCTGAGTTTAAATGATAGCATGAGAATAAAAAATTTCAATATTATTAAAGTTTTGAATAATATATAATGAATTTATTTACTAATTATATTCATGAGTTATTTATTGAATATTAAAGAAATATTTTTTCGAATAAATATTTAATATTTCATATTTGAGGTTCATTAAATATTTATGTGGGAGAAATAAGTTGAGTTAATGACTCACATGTTATCATGTAATATTATTTTAATTTTACAAGTATGTGATAACTTACTTATAAAATTTGTGACATGTTTGTGAGGTTGTAAGTATTATTTTGGGTGTTAAATGAAGGGTTAACTTATTAAAGGGATCAAGTGCAATTTTAATAAGTTTTAACCTAACTATAAATACCAAAATATGCCCAAATTCATGGAATTATTCATTACCATGAATTTGAGAGGTTATATCTCCTCTTATAAAGTTATATATATATGAAAAGAGGTTTGGTACATCCTAATCCAAGTTCTCCCACCTGTATCAAAGAAACAATAACCCTACAATCATTTCGATGTTGAAAGTGCCTTCAATTCTCTACACTAGCACCTGAATATCGAAGATCAATGATCGAGCAAGCTTCTAGAGTGCTTGTGGAAAGTATAGAGGGTTCTGAGTTCGGTTCCTTTGAGCGACAATCTATGACGCTGAGCATAATTTGTTTCCAATTCAAATTAGAAGTGATGAAATTTCAATTTAATTATTGTGCTTAAATTAAATTATGAAATATCATTAGGTTGTAACTGGGTAGTGATTATGCTAGTGATGGCATCACGACATGGACTACAATATAAAATTTTTAGATTCTTGATTTTTTGGGCCTTTGTTGTGTGCCCAACACCAACACTTTAAACTATCAAATGGTTTGATAAAGATCACCAAGAGCAGATGAATGACATCCCATCTCTATGTTGTATCCACAAACCAATTGAATCATTTTGATGCTCAAAATGAGATGCTTTATTCTTCCATGGTGTGCTAACATATTGTGGTGAAAAGAAGGATGAAGGAGAATAGCTACGGGCACAAAGAGAATTGATGAGCGTCAAGCTATCATCACACACCATTCTATCTCATGGCAGTGGAATTAAATAGACCCAAGGATAATCCTCAATGAAACATGCATAAATTCATGCATTATAATGCATGACTTAATTCCCCATCTAGATCATGCATCATATGTATGACTACAACTCCTCCCTCATGTTACATCTCATGTAACATTTCTATAAATGATAGCTTGCATGGGATGAATTTCTTGAAATAAAAAATTATCAATCAGTTGATCATATCATAGGGTGTATGTACCAACCATACATTATGATTATACACAATATACACCCTAAGATGACATCCAATAATACATCGTTATTTGATAGTTTATTTAAGGTAGTGACATAGTTTATATAGACCATGCAATATGATTTCTCTTCAATTATAGACTAAAATATACCATGAATCTCATGTAAATATCCTTTTATGATCCCCCTTAGTCATAAAGTATGACTGCCCTATTTACATCATATCAAAATAGGCTTTAGAGGCTTTAGGGAATATCATATCCTTTAATATCCCACTTGCACTAAATCCTACAAGACTTTTTTCCATTATACCTCATATAATATCATATATGATAACTCATTAAACTATATCTAAAGCTCTTTTTTATATCTTTCAAAACACTTTTGGAAAAGCTACCATTAGCTTCACCTCGTATGACATCGTATTTAATACCTTATGAATACAAATTCAAAACACTTTTGAATCAACTATAAAACACTTTTAGAGAAACTCTCTGAGTAATGATTAATATTTAACCAATCAACAATAAAGTGTGACCCCATGGAACTTTATACTGTTGACAAAAAATACGAATCACTAGATCCATAAATGTAAGAAAAGAACAGCCTCAACAAAGCACCATCGCTACTCAAACTATAAATGGTATAGAGACCCAAGCTTTTCAAACATAAATATTACATATTTTTATATTACTATTCAATACATAACATTACGACCCACACTAGAATTGTAAAGGTTTAGTGTCTTTGGAGACTAAATATATAAACATCTTATTTATGTACATTATTCATCATACATCATAATGTTCTTATCACTTTGTACCCTCATTGAAATACCCTACTTAAATCCTTTCTTCATAACCCTAGGAAAGGAAACATAAGAAAAGGTGATCTTAGATGCCCAGTAAGGGTAAACATGGGAGATATCAATCGATAATCATATGAAAGTATAAGATAAGCATAAGGGTATGAGATCATGACCACAAATCACAAAGTTCATACCCAATCTATCATAGATCATAAACATGGGTCATGGATTAAAACTTTATCATTTTAAAATACATGAATCATACGAGTAAGGAATCATCATAAATCAATCATAAACTATAATTTTAGATCATAATCACAAGAACACGTCATAAAAGTGTGACACTATCATAAGTATAGAAACCAATTCACATGTCAAGGTTAACTATAAACACCATAAAATCATAGTGTATTAGGCATCAACATATATTTAACATATTATAAGGGATCAATAATCACCACCTATTTCCCATAGTGGATCGGGCATACCTATATATTTCTCATAGTGGATATGGCATCTTTTCCCATTTCCCATAATTATCTCATGAGATATAAAAATTTACCCAATTAATTAGAGGGATAAGGATGTTATCATTAGATCACATCCCCAGTAAAACATAAGTAACATCAAAGGATGCTATCATAGATGAAATATTCCTTTAAAAGACCAGTGGATCATTTCTTGAGGAAAATACCTTTTTTTTATTTTGAAATCACTTATTTAAAATCCAAATGTTTCCAAAATATTAAGGAAAACATTTTCTTTGAAAATAACCATGGAAACCTATAAAGAAAGCTTCAAAACATTGATTTATCATGATAGTAGAAAATTTTATTCATGCTATATATGTTAAAACCAATATTCCATTCACATTTTTCATAAAAAGTTAAAAGTACATTCTTTGGAAAATGAAAGGAAGATACCTATGGAACATTTTTATAGAAAACATGGATAAAAATTTCTTTTTACAATAATTTTAGAATAATAAAAAACATTATTGAAAATATTTTAAAGAGAACATAAACATGGAAGAAAATGATTCCTAATTGAATAGTATAACATAATCGATTTTCCTTAAAAACATTCATCAGTACACAAAGTGAGGAAAATGAAAGGAAAACATATATTCTACAAAATAACCATAGGATAAGAAAAATGAAAGGGATTTATCATATAAGGATAATATAATTTCCTCAATGCAAATTAAAACATAAGAAATCCTGAATAAAATGTGATTGATATATAAATCCCTTACCTCAAGTCTCATCATTCTTCATACGTGTTCAAACCTCATGTAAAATAAATATTGATTTATTATACATGTATTATAGAATAATAATAATATCTATAATACCATATATGATTAAACTATAACATCATATCACTTGTTTATTAAAAAATTGTTATTAAAATCATTGTTCCAGGTGTTAACTGCTTCATTTTCATGCACATTTTAGTTCGACAGTCTCGATCCTTATACTTTGATCATGGTTAAATTATCTCTAGAATGTTAGTCATGATATTAATATCACAAAAATACACACATATATATTTATATTCATCCATAAAAGGTAAATATAGAAAAATTAATTACACCATTCATGGAGATGATATGTCGTACATACACTTGAACACTGTTTTTACTTTTTGGTGAATGGAATAAAAGAAAGATAAATAATAATTAACCTTTAAAGAATAATTATTATATCATATATATAATATATATTCATTAAATTTATCCTTATTACCATCCATGTAAAACAGAAGCAAAAAAATGAATCACATCACTTTGTGGAGGTGGTAGTCCACACTTACATACGAGCGATATTATCATTTTCCAATGGATGGGCAGAAGGTGGATACTGACCGTTAAATCATCATAATAAAAATTAAGTATATTTAATACATTGAGTTAATTATTTTATAATGTATACCATAGATTTAGAGGAGGTATAATAGTAAATAAAATTGAAAATGCTCAGCTAAGAGTTATACCACTTTGCTGAGAAACCCTATTTGACTTACACCTTAAGCCTTGAAAGGATTAAATTTTGGAAAGAACAGAAGCTATAGGATGCGTTTAAGGAATATATGATGATATTATATTATATATTATCTAATATAGAAGGCTAAAACATTGTGAATAATGAAGTAGAGGAGGTTCCCTTTTATAAGTGAGGGGAAGTGCACTCTTGGAATTAGATAAATTATTAAATTAATTAAATTATTTTTCATGGAAAAATGGAAAAAATTGATTTAATTTGAATATGATATGATTATGAGTCTAAATAATCCCATGAAATAAAATTTTAACAAGTTTTGGTTATGTTTTTACTGTTATCTCTTAGTTTTAACCTCCTGTTAACCCTTTTGACAATTACCACAATATCAAAGTTTTCTAGTTTTTAAGGATTAATAATGTTATAATAAAAGGAAAAGTAACTTATAAATAGACCATGAATTATATTTTCAACCATATCTCATTTAATTGACCAAATATACAATTTTTATGAATTTTAAATCATTTAATAAAATATTATTTATTATAAAATATCATTGTTGTCATTTTGGGAACAATTAATTTAATTTGACTTTGAAAACAACATGATAGAAAATTAATTCAAATATAAACCTTTCACACATGAATAAAATGTTATATTTATCTATAAAATTATTAGGAAACTATAAATCACTCAAAAAATTACTTTTAGAGTTTTTAAAATCATTTACTTGATTTTTCTACTGCTTTCACAAACACTATATTGGTGTTGCATAAGCATTTAAGGTAATTATTTTATCACTAAAAATTAAAAATAAATTATATGATAAAAAATAATTCATATTTAAAATAACCATTTATAATTGAATATAAGTTGTTTTTATCCCCGAAAAAAAATATTATAGATATTAAAATCAATAAAGTGACATTTTTGACTTTATCTTTTACTTAAATATTATACAGGTCTAAATCATTAATAAATGACAGAAAATTCATATTTTATAAGTTAAGATGATTATGTATGAAATATAATAATCTAATGAAATAGATTTTTTTAATGAATTTGAATCCATATCACATTAGTTTTAATCCTAATTAACCCATTTTACCTTTACCGTGATTACAAAAATTTACTATGATTACTATTCATATTGACCTAAAATAAAAGGTACCTATTTACCAAATTTGGAACTACTTACTAAAAATATGGAATCCATTTTTCAAGATTCAATTTTTATAAGTGGAATAAATTAATTTAAGACAAAATCACAAAACACAACGAAATATAGTTTAAAAAATGCCTTTTTATGTATAAAAATGTTTTTATACGGAATTAAATCTTAAAATTGATTCCAATTAACTTAATTGGATTATTTATAATAAAAAATAATGTTTATTTGAAACCATTTTAAAACAAAATGGAACTTTATAAATGATTGAAATAAAAATATAGTTTTTAATAAAAATCGGTATTTTTCATTATTCCCTAGAAAACCAAACATTTCAGAAAATTATCAAAAATTAACCATAAAATAATTTTTATATGATTATTTAAAAAATGATATAATTTTCATCAAATAAAATTTCTAAAAGTTCTAAAAATTAATTATAACATTCACTCATAAAAAGTAATAAGACCATTTTTAATGAAAAAGCAATTTTTAAGAATAAAACGACTTTACTAAAAATTGAGTGCTTATTTATTAAGAATTATTTAATACATTTTTATTGAGTAGGACCTTTAAAAATATTTCATAATGTGTTTAATCCTATTCATACCCACTAATTCAATTATTAGGCAATAACTCTCACATTAAATAATAATATTTTATTAGTATAATGCAGTTTGTTTAAACACGGTGTTGCGTGTAAAACAATCCATCAAAGAAATAAAATTTATTTATAGAGAACAATACCATAAAATATTGGGGTGTTACATTATACCACTTAAAATTAATCTCACACATAAAATTTCATCACTCTGATATAAATAGTTGAGGGTATATCTATTTCATCATATCCTCGGGTTCCCAAGTAGCTTCCTTTAATTTATGGTTTCGCCATAAAAAAATTTACTAGGTTATTTGGTCTTATTTTGTATCACTTTGTCTCTATGATCTAGAATATCCACCAGTTATTCCTCATAAGAGGGATTCTCTAGTGGTATTACCTCTTAATTCAGTACATGTGAAGGATTAGATATGTACTTCCTTAGGAGAGATACATAGAACACATTGTGAACTTGAGAGAGATTCAGTGGAAGTGTCACGACCCGTCCTCGGGGCCCGTGCTGTGACTACCCCAAGCCCTCCTTCCATAGGCCAGGGGCTGGCGACTAGCACCAAAGGCGAAAATCCCGATAACTGGGAAGGAATTGCCTTTATAAAAGTAAACAAAACACCACAGAGTACAAGCGGAAGCAAAACACTAAGTACAAAAGAAAGTGATGAAAAGTAAATGGGCCAGAATACAAACCCAACTGAAAGTGCAGCTACAACTGAACGAAAGTACAACAGAAAAAGACAAACAGCTGGAAGAAGGAAGCAACTCCTGGGTCGTCCTCCCCGGATCCTACCTGAAGGGTAGGTACAGATAGCGCAGCTCCTGGATCATCCGCCACAGATCCTACCTGAAGGGTAGGTACAGATAGCCTCCTCAACGCTCTCGCCCGTCAACCTCCTCCGGATACTGACTCGTCGTGTAGTCCACCTCCGGGTACTAACTCGTCATGTAGTCCACCTCCGGGTACTGTCCAGTCCTCGAACACTCGGCCTCTGTCAGCACTGCTCGTCGTCTACAACCAACACAACGAGGTGCGGGCATAACCCGTACAGGGGTGAGTATAACGATACTCAGTAGGGACCCCAAGACCCTCAAGGTATCACTAAAACCAACAAGGATAACCAAATAGAAGATCTCAACAGATAACCTCTACTTAGGTATATGCCCATACATATACCTAAGTTATCAAGTAACCCATCTCAATCATGAGGAAACACAAGGATCATGAAATCAATGGATAACCACTACCCAGGTATATTCCCATACATATACCTAAGTTAACAAGTGACCCATCTCAATCACGAGGTAAACACAAAGGTCAAAAGTCTCAGCTCAAACCAGGATTTTCATTATCAAACTGTAACTGCTGAAGAGCTCCATCTCTGGAGTGTACAGTGGTCCTGTCACGACTCCGAGGTACTGCTCACTAACCTAAGATTGCTGAGGTACTCCTCCTGTCGAGTACCGCGGGTCTGCGGCCTACTACCGGGCGCTCCGTCCGCTGTGGGTCTGTCGCCAAATACCAGGCGCTCCCCCTAATAGCCTACAGAGGTACTCCTCCGGTCGAGTTCCACGGGTCTGCTGCCAACTACTAGGTGCTCCGTCTGCCATGGGTCTGCCGCCAAATATCGGGCGCTCCGTCCAGTGGGCTAGTCGACTCACTCCAAGTCGAGTCGGTCAAGCAGTCGTTAGGTCTCATTCATCTACACGGTCTCCGTACTCCGCTCGCTCGTCTCTGGGAGGGTCCGCTCCACGAGCTATAGGTCGATACTCCAAGTATCTCAAAGTCCCACGAAGAAGTATCTCAAAGGACCGCCTCGTCATAGGGGTCTCAACGCAACAGACGGCGCGTCAATCGGACGCCCGGTCTGTGAGTTATTAGCCTTTTCATCCCAGGGGCCCGGTTGGTTTAATGAGCGAACCAACCCGGACGTATCTCAATTGTACCACGAAATCTCATAGGGTATACTCATAGGGACCGTTTCTCAACGTGATCACCAACGCCGCTGACGGTTCGTCAAACGAACGTCCTGTCTGAAAGATATCAGTTTTTCCATTCCAGGGGCCCGGTTGGATTTCGGGTACAATCCAACCCGGCCACTATCCCACAGCAACCAAAACTTGGGCGAAGTATTCCAAAAGTTCCGTCTCATCAAGAGGAAAACAATGAGACAGACGGCGCGTCAATCAGACGCCCGGTCTGTGAGTTATTGGCTTTTTCGTTCCAGCGGCCCGGTTGGTTTCGTGAGCGAACCAACCCGACCGCACTCCGACGGTATCCAAACCTCGATCGGAGTAATCCAAAAGATCCGTCTCATTAAGAGAAATCCAACAAAGTCAACGGCACGTCAATCGGACGTCCAGAGCTCAAGTTACGTGCGTTTCCGCTCCGAGGGCCTGGTTGGTTTCGTATCCGAACCAACCCGGCTGAACTCAAAGTAATCCGAAACCTTGAGTACGATATACCGAAACGACCGTCTCGTCCCAAGGATCGTGTCGCCGCTGACAGCGCGTCGATCGGAGGTCCGTAGCCTGAGTTATGGGTAAATGAACCCAAACGGTCCGGAAACGGGGGTTTCAGGCCCGGACCGACCCGGCCCGAGACCCCCCTGGTTGGCCCGAACCGGGTCGACCCGCCCCGGACCGGGTCGGCCTGTCCCGACACGGCCCGACCCGGTGCGGCCCGGCCCGACGTGGCCTGACCTGGCAGACCGGCCGAACACCGGTCCGGCTGGGGACAGTGCGCCCAGCGCGCTGTCTGGCTCGGCCTTTGGCCGAGCCGTTTCGAAAAGGGGGGGGGGGTGCCTGCCCCCCTGTGTAACCGCGGCCCCCTGTAATTAAGGGGGGCCGTTTTGGCCAGCCGACCGGGGGTTTGAACCCCCGGTTTCACACCGGTCCGGTCGGCCCGCCCTGGCCGGCCGGTTCCGGCCTCCACGGGACCGGCGACTGCCGGTCCCCTTCTTCGCCGACACCGGCGGCCCGGTCCGGCCGCCGGTCACCTTGCTCCACCGCAGCCCGGAACCGGCCGCAACCCTTGTCGTCCAGCGCGGTGCGACGACACCGCGCCCCTCTGCCGCGGCCCCGCTCCAGCCACGACGTCTTTGGTTTTCTTTGACGCGGCACGACGACGTCGCGTCCTTGAATTTCTTTCCATGGCGCGGCCCGACGGCACCGCGCATATCTTCCGCATGAACCGCGTGGTGCGACGACACAATGCTTTCTCGTACCAACCACAAAGAAACCAATACGAAAATAAGGAGGAGGGTCGGCCGTGTTTGTGCGGTCCGACCCCCTAGCGTTATTCGATAACATTTGGTTTTAATCCCCGAAGATCATCAAGTTGGTAATCACGAACAATTAAATAAATAAAACCCCTACCTCGGTTTCAAGAACGGTGTTCGTCAATGAGCCGCAGAAGACGAGCGTCGCAGAGAATGAACGTCGACGTCGCGAAGCGAGGATTCGAAGTCGTTGACAGAGATTTCGTCGCGAAAAACCGTCACGGAAGAGACGACGTGAAAGAAGAATGTCGCGTTGCGGATATGGCGTCGCGAAAGAACCATTGCGGAAAGAGACGTCGCATCGCGGGTCGTGTCGCGGAGAACGAATGTCGATTCTGTTGTCGTCGAGGTGCGTTCTAAGGGAAGACGTCGTTGGAAGAAGACGTCACTTTCTTTGGCGGAGGTGTTCTTCGCGTTCTTCGTCGAGGTTGAAGAAGAAGAAGACTCACGCTTCCCAATCCTCTCAAGGTTGCAAAACTTTAACCAAAAAAATAAAATAAGACCAAGTCTTATTTTATTAACACAACCTAACCATTTGAATTTCAAGAGTTTGAAATTCAATTTAACCACACACAACTCACCTCATTAAACTTATTACATTAAAGTCATAAGTTATAACTTAGGTTAACAAAATTAAAGTGGGAGTTGAGGGGTGATAGAGGATATGAAGGGGTGGGGTTCGTGTGGGCCCCACCACCCTCATAACCTCCCAAGGGAGGTTGGGTGGTTACCCAACTTCCATCAAGAACTAACACTTAGAGTAAAAATAATAAAAATTGTAGAGTAATTATAAAATAAACTTCCACAATTTTTATCATCAACACTCGTGTAAATGAAACTCCGGAACATGAGTTCCTAAGAAATTACCGGCGCTGCGGTTCCATCGGTGCCCTCGGAATTCGATTCCGGGCACCAGTTCAAAAGTTAGAAATTCCCGCTCGTTCGTTCACTGAACGTACCCGAGCCAAACTTCGAAAATTGATTCCGGGCACACCGGGCCTCGGAATCAGGTGCCGTCAGAAACCGCGTTCTTGTAAAATTCCAAAGAAAATTAAGAAAAAGTTTCCCTTGAATTTTACGGGTCTTTACATTACTCCCACCTTAGGGCTTTACGTCCCCGTAAAGCTTCAACACAAACTAGGAATAAAAAAGCGGTACTGAGCACGCATCTGAGCCTCCCGCTCTCATGTGCTCACCTGGAGGTTCTCGTACTACCAGAGAAAATGCACCCGAGGAATCTATCGTCCTCATAGGATCTGCTCCTGTCGATCCTTGATCCCCACTAGAACCTCCATGGAAGTAACCCCATCGCCATTGTCCTGCTCCTCATGGTCGATGATATGCGAAGGGTCGAGCACATATCTCCTAAGTTGAGATACCTGGAAAACGTCGTGCACCTAGTGAAACTGAGGTGGATGGGTCAAGCGGTAAACCACCTCGCCTACCCAGCTGAGGACCTAGAAAGGTCCGTTGAACCTTGGAGATAACTTGCCTCCCTGGCCACATCTCCGTAAACCTCGTCGAGGTGAGACCCGTCTAAGGACATGATCGTCATCCTCAAACTCTAGAGGCCTTCAAGTCCTGTCAGCATAAGGCTTCTGTCGGCCCTGTGCTGTCCTCATCCGCTCTTGGATGACCTGGACCTTCTCTAGTCTCAAAAGAGATTCCATGATTTCTTCTTTGACGATATGAGAAATCCGGTCTCATCCCCTGGATGAACCACATTCATTGCCTAATACAGTCAATCCTGACATGAATGATCCATTCACGCCATGGATGAAGTCGTAAGGCCTCGACGTAACTACCAAGAAATCCAACTATCACTCTCGCCTCCAAGGGTCGAGTCACACTATCGGCATCAGTGTGAGGTCACTAGGTCTCCTCCAGTAGAAATCTCGAAAGTGAGGGTCAAGTCAACAGTCTTAACCGGGACCACTCAGTATCAACCAAACAAAAGGACAGGAAGGAAAACTTTACAAAGATAAGTGTCTTTTTATTATTACAGCTCATAGTACAAAGACACGAAGCAACTAAAAACAAACATCAACAAAACTAGAAGCAACAGGATCCATAGCCTCCAGGTCCGGAGCTAGTCCCGCTCCTGTCCATCTACTTCCAGAGCTCCATGACCATAGGCCTCAACTGCCTGAAGCTGAGCTCTCCCATGTCCTCTTGTCCCCTGCGGCCGGGGTGGGCCTCCTGGTGGTGGGGGTGGCAACACCCCGAAGCGTCGTCCACCTCCAGTTGCATGACCAGCTCCTCTTCCATGGCCGCCTGCTCCTTGCAGTCTGCCCTGATCAAACCTCTGCCTCTGACTGGGAGGTTCTTCATTTAACCGCTGGTCATTTTCATGGCGGGTCGGACAGTCACGTGCCATGTGACCAATCCCGCCGCAGGAGTAACACTGTCCACTCTCGTCACGACTGGCTCTGACTCCACCCCAGTTCCCCCGCACAACTGAACCTGAGTTGTGCAGTCGGCCACCAGTAGGTCTGGTCCTCTTGGACCTCTTCGTCATCTGTCTACTGTCTGCTGCAGAAGACTCTGCCGCAAGCCGGCTAGTGGTGGGTCATGCTGCTAGAGACTGCTCAGCAAGGAAACTCTCCACTAAGAGGGCTCTCTCCAACACCCCCGTCTGCGTCGGAATGCTGTGAGAAACAATAGAAGCTCTAATCTCTCGCCTGAGCCCCTGCTCGAAGGTTCGGGCCATGAAGAACGGGTCCCGTACCATATCTGTGGAGTAGCGCGAGAGGTCTGTGAACCTCACTGAATACTGTGCCACTGTCATGCTGCCCTACCGCAGCTGAAGTAGCTCCTGTATATGCACCGCTCGAAGGGTGGCTGGTACAAACTCTACCCGGAACAGGATCTCAAAGTCTGCCCAAAGAAGTGTCACCTCGTCATGCATCTGGAGCATCAGGCTCCACCATCTGCCTGCTGCTGCCTGAAGAAGGCTGGCAGCAAGGATCACCATGAAGTCTGTCGGCGTCCCCACTAGCCTGAAGACTCTCACCACAGCCTCCAGCCAATCCTCAGCCGCCTGCGGGTCCGTCCCTCCCTGGAACCCGGGTGGCCTATGGCGCTGGAACTCGTGCAGTGCGCTCAAGCAATATGCACCTCTGCTGCTGGGGCTGGTGGCATCGGTGGCCCAATGGGTAGTAGTACCGCTGGTGCCTCCACTAGTGCCTCAACTGAATAAAGGCCCTGTACTGAGGCCACGTCGCTCGACGGGCTGTCAGTACGAACCACTCTCAGGGCTCTAGCTGGTCGTCCATAGGGAGGCATCCTGAAAGGAACAACGTGACACAGTCAAACGATTTATACCTGGTGAGCTGACCTGGTTTGAGCTGATATTCAAATAAAACTTCTGGAAACACACACACAATCAGTGTTTTCATGCACAATGTCGGAAATCAGTTGTCAGGGTCCTGGTGTATGGATACGTCGGCTGCCCGCACCAACACTGGACTCCCTGAACTGAAAACCACACTCGGTACCCTTAACACTATTGCTTCACAGAAAGAAAACATCAGAGATATAAGTTCTACGGTAGAACCGACTCCTCTGATACCAATTTGTCACGACCCGTCCTCGGGGCCCGTGTCGTGACTACCCCAAGCCCACCTTCCATAGGCCAGGGGCTGGCGACTAGCACCAAAGGCGAAAATCCCGATAACTGGGAAGGCATTGCCTTTATAAAAGTAAAGAAAACACCACAGAGTACAAGCAGAAACAAAACACTAAGTACAAAAGAAAGTGCTGAAAAGTAAATAGGCCAAAATACAAACCCAACTGAAAGTGAAACTACAACTGAACTAAAGTACAACAGAAAAAGACAAACAGCTAGAAGAAGGAAGCAGCTCCTGGGTCCTCCTACTCGGATCCTACCTGAAGGGTAGGTACAGATAGCGCAACTCCTGGATCATCCGCCACGGATCCTACCTGAAGGGTAGGTACAGATAGTCTCCTCAACGCTCTCACCCGTCAACCTCCTCCGGATACTGACTCATCGTGTAGTCCACCTCCGGGTACTGACTCGACGTGTAGTCCACCTCTGGGTACCGTTCAGTCCTCGAACACTCGGTCTCTGTCAGCACTGCCCGTCATCTGCAACCAACACAACGAGGTGCGGGCATAACCCGTGCATGGGTGAGTATAACAATACTCAGTAGGGACCCCGAGACCCTCAAGGTCTCACTAAAACCAACAAGGATAACCACATAGAAGATCTCAACAGATAACCTCTACTTAGGTATATTCCCATACATATACCTAAGTTATCAAGTAACTCATCTCAATCATGAGGAAACACAAGGATCATGAAATCAACGGATAACCACTACCCAGGTATATTTCCATACATATACCTAAGTTAACAAGTGACCCATCTCAATCATGAGGTAAACACAAAGGTCAAAAGTCTCAGCTCAAACCAGGATTTTCATTATCGAACCGTAACTACTGAAGAGCTCCGTCTCTGGAGTGTACAATGGTCCTGTCACGACTCCGAGGTACTGCTCACTAACCTAAGACTGCTGAGGTACTCCTCCTGTCGAGTACCGCGGGTCTGCGGCCTACTACCGGGCACTCCATCCGCTGGGGGTCTGTCGCCAAATACCGGGCGCTCCCCCTAATAGCTTACAGAGGTACTCCTCCGGTCGAGTTCCGTGGGTCTGCTGCCAACTACCAGGCGCTCCGTCCGCCGTGGGTCTACCACCAAATACCGGGCGCTCCGTCCACTGGGCTAGTCGACTCACTCCAAGTCGAGTCGGTCAAGCAGTCGTTAGGTCTCAGTCATCTACACGGTCTCCGTACTCCGCTCGCTCATCTCTGGGAGTGTCCGCTCCACGAGCTACAGGTCGATACTCCAAGTATCTCAAAGTCCCATGAAGAAGTATCTCAAAGGACCGCCTCGTCATAGGGGTCTCAACGCAACAGACGGCGCGTCAATCAGACGCCCGGTCTGTGAGTTATTAGCCTCTTCGTCCCAGGGGCCCGGTTGGTTTCATGAGCGAACCAACCCGGCCGTATCTCAACTGTACCACGAACTCTCATAGGGTATACTCATAGGGACCGTTTCTCAACGTGATCACCAACGCCGCTGACGGTTCGTCAAACGGACGTCCTGTCTGAAAGATATCAGCTTTTCCGTTCCAGGGGCCCGGTTGGATTTCGGGTACAATCCAACCCGGACACTATCCCACAACAACCAAAACTCGGGCGAAGTATGCCAAAAGTCCCGTCTCATCAAGAGGAAAATAACGAGACAGACGGCGCGTCAATCGGACGCCCGGTCTGTGAGTTATTGGCTTTTTCGTTCTAGGGGCCCGGTTGGTTTCGTGAGCGAACCAACCCGACCGCACTCCGAAGACATCCAAACCTCGAGCGGAGTAAGCCAAAATATCCGTCTCATTAATAGAAATCCAACAAAGTTGACGACATGTCAATCGGACATCCGGAGCTCAAGTTACGTGTGTTTCCGCTCCGAGGGCCCGGTTGGTTTCGTATCCGAACCAACCCAGACGAACCCAAAGTAATCCTAAACCTTGAGTGTGATATACCGAAACGACCGTCTCGTCCCAAGGATCGTGTCGCCGCTGACGACGCATCGATCGGAGGTCCATAGCCCGAGTTATGGACAAATGAACCCAAACAGTCCGGAAACGAGGGTTTCAGGCCCGGACCGACCCGGCCCGAGACCCCCCCGGTTGGCCCGAACCGGGTCGACCCGCCCCGGACCGGCCGGCTGGGCGCGGCACGGCCCGGCGCGGCCCAGCCCGGTTTGGCACGGCCCGGCCTGGCAGACCGACCGAACGCCAGTCCGGCTGGGGACAGCGCGCCCAGCGCACTGTCTGGCTCGGCCTTTGGCCGAGCCGTTTCGAAAAAGGGGGGGCGCCTGCCCCCCTATGTAACCGCGGCCCCCCTCAATTAAGGGGGGCTGTTTTGGCCAGCCGGCCGGGGGTTTGAACCCCCGGTTGCACACCGGTCCGACCGGCCCGCCCTGGCCGGCCGGTTCCGGCCTCCACGGGACCGGCGACGGCCGGTCCCCTTCTTCGCCGACACCGGCGGCCCGGTCCGGCCGCCGGTCACCTTGCTCCGCCGCGGCCCGGAACCGGCCGCGACCCTTGTCGTCCGGCGCGGTGCGACGACACCGCGCCCCTCCACCGCGGCCCCGCTCTGGCCGCAGCGTCTTTGGTTTTCTTTGACGCGGCGCGACGGCGTTGCGTCCTTGAATTTCTTTCCACGGCGCGGCGCGACGGCACCGCGCATATCTTCCGCATGAACCGCGTGGTGCGACGGCAAGACGATTTCTCATACCAACCACAAAGAAACCAATACGAAAATAAGGAGGAGGGTCGGCCGTGTTTGTGCGGTCCGACCCCCTCGCGTTATTCGATAACATTTGGTTTTAATCCACGAAGATCATCAAGTTGGTAATCACGAACAATTAAATAAATAAAACCCCTACCTCGGTTTCAAGAAAGGTGTTCGTCAATGAGCCGCGGAAGACGAGCGCCGCAGAGAATGAACGTCGACGTCGCGAAGCGAGGATTCGAAGTCGTTGACGGAGATTTCATCGCGGAAAACCATCGCGGAAGAGACGACGCGGAAGAAGAACGCCGCGTCGCGGATACGGCGTCGCAGAAGAACCGTTGCGGAAAGAGACATCGCGTCGCGGGTCGTGTCACGGAGAACGAACGTCGATTCCGTTGTCGTCGAGGTGCGTTCGAAGGGAAGACGTCGTTGGAAGAATACGTCGCGTTCTTCGGCGGAGGTGTTCTTCGCGTTCTTCATCGAGGTTGAAGAAGAAGAAGACTCACGCTTCCCAATCCTCTCAAGGTTGCAAAACTCTAACCAAAAAAATAAAATAAGACCAAGTCTTATTTTATTAACACAACCTAACCATTTGAATTTCAAGAGTTTAAAATTCAATTTAACCACACACAACTCACCTCATTAAACTTATTACATTAAAGTCATAAGTTATAACTTAGGTTAACAAAATTAAAGTGGGAGTTGAGGGGGGTTAGAGGATATGAAGGGGTGGGGTTCGTGTGGGCCCCACCACCCTCATAACCTCCCAAGGGAGGTTGGGTGGTTACCCAACTTCCATCAAGAACTAACACTTAGAGTAAAAATAATAAAAATTGTAGAGTAATTATAAAATAAACTTCCACAATTTTTATCATCAACACTCGTGTAAACACAACTCTGGAACAGGAGTTCCTAAGCAATTACCAGCGCTGCGGTTCCATCGGTGCCCTCGGAATTCGATTCCGGGCACCGGTTCAAAAGTTAGAAATTCGCGCTCGTTCATTCACTGAACGTACCCGAGCCAAACTTCGAAAATTGATTCTGGGCACACCGGGCCTCAGAATCAGGTGCCGTCAGAAACCGCGTTCTTGTAAAATTCCAAAGAAAATTAAGAAAAAATTTCCCTTGAATTTTACGGGTCTTTACAGGAAGTTTCAAATGTTAAGATACCATGCTAATACGATCAAGAATTTCAAAGAGGCCAATATACCTAGGGATAAAATTTCCCTTCTTTATGAATCTCATAACCTTATTCCATGGACAAATTCATATGAATACCTTTTCAATAACTTCGAACTTCAGATCTCACTGATGATTGTTAGCATAACTTTTTTGTCAACTATGAGATTCTCTTATGTGATTTTGGATATCTCTAACCTTATTTTCTATTTCTTCAGCTAGATTGAGTCTCAATATCTTTCTTTCTCTAACTTTATCTTAATATGTAAGAGTTATGCACTTTCTACCATATAGGTCTTCATAAGGAGTCATATGAATACTCAAGTGAAAGATATTATTATAAGAAAATTCCACTAAAAGAAGGTTTTGATACCAACCACATTTGAAATCCATAGAACAATACATCTTCATATCCTACAGGGCTTGAATTATTTTTTCAGACTAGACATATATTCGAGGATGATAATTAGTACTGAAACCCAACTCCAAATCCAAAGCTTGCTGAAGACTTTGTCAGAACTATGAGGTAAACCTATAAATCTCATCAGATATAATATAATGTGGTACTCTATTCAATCTCACAACTTATTTAATGTATAACATGACAAGTTGATCAGGAGAGAAATATTGTTTGATGGAAATGAAGTGTGTTTACTATATAAGTCAATCGACTACAACCCAAATAATATTATTTCCTTTAGATATTTTGGGGAGTTCAATGATGAAATCCATGGTAATGTTTTCCCATCTCCATTTTGCCCGAATAGCCCAAAGTCCTTCATTTTTATTGATTTTTGATAACCCTCCTTTCAAGGGATGAGGGGGAACCCTTACAAGGACCACAGGCTTAGAGATTACAAGGCCCATGGGCTTAGAAGATTACATGACCCGAATGTCTTAGGGAATTCAACCAGACTATCTACAAGGAACTGCCCCTCTCTAGCATCTGCATCATGATAGTAGCTCTCCACCTTTTCATGGCCATCTAGATAGGCTTCCCGTGCAATCATAGGCTAATACCGATGGAATAACCATACCTTATCATTCTGACAATCCATTTGGTCCTTCTCTGGTGAGTGCACCTACTCTGAATCCTCTTCTAGGGCTGCTTCTTTTTTTTGTAGTGTGTCTGGGGCAACTGCATGTGGACCGAAGGCCTTGAGGTGGCCCGAAAGCCCTATTGACCTGAAGGCCTCGGTGGCCCAAAATCCTTAAGGAATCCAAGCCCAAACTGGTGGCCCAAGGTGAATAGTTCCATCTACTACAATACCAAACAATACCTGCTACAGTACCCACGCAGTGTACAGTTCTACTACAGTACCTGTACAATGTACAGTTCTGCTACAGTACCCACACAGTGTACAATACTTCTATAGTACTGCTATAGTGCCTGATACAATACCTGCTACAGTGCTTCTACAGTACCAGAAAATATGCCTCTACCTGGTTTTGAACCTTGTTCTTGTGGATGCATTAAAGGATACCTCACCAACTGGGCTGAGGCTCATGCGCTTTTCCCATTTCCATTCAGACATGAGTAATGGTTGTGACATCCCCTTAGAATCTTGTCTCTCAACCTTAACTTTCTGACATACCAAGCATCAAGATACATACTCTGTAATATCCCTTTTCATGTTATCCCACCAAAAATATTCTTTCATATCTATATACTTATTTGTACTTTAAGGATTTAATGAGAATTATAAACTATGAGTTTCATCAAACAATTCCTTCCTCAATTCTGATATTGATAGGACATATACTCTATTCCTGAACCCTATCATTCCATCACTATCACAGTTGAACTCAGGAACACTCCTTACTTTCTTCTATGATTCTACATCCCCCCTACGCCTCTCTAATATTCACATGGATAGATGGTAGAACATTCATCTAAGAAAGATAATATTTGTATCCTTTACTTAGTATTTCAAGTTCCATATTCTATAAATCCATAAATATTGGATCTCTTTCAATCCTTATTATAGCCAAACAAGCATTATCTTTCCAACTCAAACCATATACCACCTTGTTCACCTTCATAGGGTGGTAATGTATTGAATAGTCATAATATTTAAATAATTATAACCATCTTTTTTTGCACATATTCAACTCTTTTTATATAAAGATATACTTTAAACTTTTATTATCCATATATATGTCACACCATTCACCATAAAGATAATGCCTCCATATCTCCAACATAAAAATTATCTCTACTAGCTTAAAATTATGAGTCAGGTAATTTTGATCATGTATTTTTAATTGGTGTGGGGAATATTCTATCATGATATCATTTTACCTGAGTACATATCCTAGTCCTTTCTTTGATGTATCGCTATAGATCATAAACCCTTATCCACTACTAGGTAGTGTGATCATGGGTACACTAACCACCTTCTCTTCATTTCCTTAAAATTATCTTTACATTCATATATCCACAAGAACTTAACCCCCTTTCGACTCAACTTGGTGAGTGTATTAGATAGTAATGATAAATCTCTAACAAAGCATCAATAATATCTAACTAAACCAATAAAACTATGAATCTTAGCCATAATGGTTAGTCTAGGACAATATTCAATAACTTTTGTCTTTGATGAATCCACCAATATACCCTTGAATTAGATTATATAACCCAAAAATGGAACTTTTTATAGCCAAAATTCACACTTGATAAATTTTTCATATAACTTCTCCTTACTAAGGGTCTTTAGAACAATCCATAATTGATCTTCATACTCTTATTTTCTATTTAAATATAAAATAATATAATCTATAAAGACTAACATAAATTGATTAAGGTTATCTCTAAAGACTCTATTCATTAAATTTATGAAGATAATGGGGGAATTAGTAAGACTAAATGAAATTACTATAAATTCATAGCATCCATACCTCATACGGAAGTCTGTCTTAGGTATGTCTTTATTTTTTAACCTCAATTAATAATATCCATATTGAAGATCAATCTTGAAAAAATATTGGGCTCCTCATAATTGATCGAACAATTCATTAATACGAGAAAGATTATACTTATTATTGATTGTGATCTTGTTCAGTTCTAAATAATCAATACATAGCAGCATTGATCTATATTTCTTTTTAACAAAAAATAGGTGTACCCCATGGTGACAAAATCATGTCTATGACAAAATCATGTATACTTGTAGTATCCAGACATGGATTCATTACTAGGAAATCCACATAATCTATTCTTTACAAAAAATTTAGGATGTTATCCTATACTTAGACTTATTCCTAAGGTTTTCACCAAATTTTTCTAACCATAATCTCTAAAGATTAGATAAACCCGTGCTTTGATACCAACTATAGTGACCCAATATTTTCATACATAAGTATTACATCTTTTTAGATGAATATTAAATATATAACATTACGATCCACTCCAAAACTAAAGTTTTAGTTTCTTTGGAGACTAGATACATAAACATCTTATTTAGGTATATTCTTTACCATCTATCAAAATGTTCTTCCCACATTGCACCCTTATTGGCATACCCTACTTAAATTATCTCTTCATAACTCATGGAAAGGAAATATAAAAAAGGTGATCTTAGATGCTTAATAAGGGTAAATATGAGATATATTAATTGATGATCATATAAAATCATAATATAATCACAATAGTATGATATCATAACCATAAATCATGAAGCTTATACCCAAACTGTCATAGATCATAAACATGATCCATGGAATAAAACTTTATCATTTAAAAAGTCATGAATCCTAAGAGTGTTGAATAATCATAAATCAATAATGAACTATAAGTTTATATCATCATAATAAGAACATGTCATAAAAATTGTGGCACTATCATAGGCATATAAATCATTTCATATGTCAAGGTTAACTACTGATACCATCAAATCATAGTGGATCAGGCATCAACACCTATTCACCATATCATAAAATATCATACATAAACACCTATTTCCCATAGTGGATCAATCATCCACAACTATTTCTCATAGTGGATGATCTATGATATCATAACATTTGCATAATACATGAGTTTGTGGCATACATATAAGCATAGAAAATCATTTCCTTAGTAATCATGGCTCACTGCCAAGAAAATCATAGTGGATTGGGTTTACTCCCCAATTCATCACATACTTAGTAAAATTTTACTCCCAATATTATCATAGTGGATTGAGTTCACTATCTATTCAATCATATCCTTAGTCAAGGTTCACTCCCAAGACCATCATAGCAGATAAGGCCCCTTACTGAATTAGGTTCACTCCTTATTCTAGCCCTTATTATCTCATGAGATATCTATCTTTACCCAATGCATTGGAGGGATATATAATTTTATCCACACCCATCATATAATGAAAACCATACATATGTGTTCCATAAGATCACAAAACATTCATCATATCATCATATTATAACCCATGGAAAAGAAATAGGCTTCATAAACATTTGATCATAACATAACCCATGGAAAATAAATGTTTTCATAAACATATCATTATCATAATCATAATATATCCATATAAATAATAAGGATATAATCATTGGATTATATTCCCATTAAATCATAAGTAACATCAAAGGATGTCATCATAGATGAAATATTACTTTAAAAGATTAATGGAGTATTTTTTAAGGAAAGCACCCTTTTCATTTTGAAATCACTTATTTAAAATCCAAATATTTATAAAATATTAAGGAAAACATTTTATTTGAAAATAACCATGGAAAATTTCAAAGTAATCATCAAAACATTGAGTGATCATGATGACATAAAATCTCATTCATGATGTATAAATTAAAACAAAGATTCCATTCACATTTTAGGTAAAAATTCAAAAATACCTTATTCATAAAAGACAGAAAGATTCATTTAGAAAATTTTATTGAAAAAATGAGTAAAAATTAATTTTAAAAATCATTTTATAATAATAAAAAACATTATTTAAAATATTTTAAAGAGAGAATGGGCATGGAAGAAAAGAATCACGTTTTAATAATATAACATAGTCGGTTTTCCTTAAAAACATTATTTAGTAATTAAAGTGAGGAAAAAGAAAAAGAAAAAATGTATTCTAAAAAAATAAATAGAGGATAATAAAAATGAAGGATATTTATTAGATAAGGATCATGTAATTTCCTTAATATAAATTCAAATATAAAACAATCTCGAATAAAATGATATTAAGACGTAAATCCCTTACCTCAAGTCTCATATTTCTTTATACGTGTTCAAACCTCCTGTATAATAAATATATATTCATTATACATGTATTCTAGAACCATAATCAAATATATCATAATATATATTATTTACTTATAACATCTTATCACATGTTTATTAATAATTTTTTATTAAAATCACTATTTCGGGTGATAACAACTTCATTTTTCATGCATGGTTTAGTTCGACAGTCTCAATCCTTATACTTTGATCATGGTTATATCATCTCTATAATGTTATTCATGATATTAATATAATATATATTCATTATATATATATATATATATTTATAGTCATCCATAAAAATGTAGATATAGAAAAATGAATCACACCGTTCCTAGAGACGGTAGGTCATACATACACATGAACGCTGTTTTCAATTTTCGAAGGATGAAATGAAATGAAGGTAAAGAATAATTAACCTTTAACAAATAATTATTATATCATATATATATATAAATATTCATTAAATCTATCCATATTACCATCTATATAAAATGGAAGTGAAAAATGAATCACATCACTTCATGGAGGTGGCAGTCCACCCATACGCATGAGAGCCGTTATCGTTTTCCAATATATGAGAAGAAGGTGGATAATGGTTGTTACATAATCATAATAAAAATTAAGTATATTTAATACAATTAAGTCATTATTTTATAATGGATACCATATATTTAGTGGAGTTATAATAAGAAATAAAATTGAAAATGCTTGGTTAAGAGTTATACTTCTTCATTGAGAAACCTTCTTTGGCTTACGCCTTAATACTTGAAAGGATAGTCTTTTGAAAAAAACAGAATCTATGAGATGTGGTTAAGTAAGATATAATGATATTAAAGTAGGTATTTTTCAATCAATAATGGTAAAAAATTATGAATAATGAATGAGAGGATGTTCCCTTTTATAAGTTAGGGGAGGGTTACTCTTGGAATTACATAAAGTATTAAATTAATATAAATTAACTTTCATAGAAAAATGGATCCAAATTGATAAAATTTAAATATAATATTAGTTTGATTCAAAATATTCCCATAAAATAAAATTTTAACAAATTTTGATTATTTTTTTACCCTTATCACTTAGTTTTAACCCCCCTTGATCTTTTTGACAATTACCGTAATATCAAAGTTTTCTACTCTTTAAGGGATAATAATGTTACCATAAAAGGAAAATAGACTTATAAATAGAACATAGATGATATTTTAACCATATATGAAGCACTCCCAGTTTCAGGTAATTGACCCTTTATTTATGTATTTTAAGTATATAAAGTGATTGGGTTAAGTTTTGGGAGGTTCAGAGGAGTTTTGACATGTTTTTAGGCCTTTATAGAGGTGCATGGTTTGAATATAATTAGTAAAAACCATGTAACAACTCCTAGGAAACTGTTCAACTGAAATGGTGGGCATCTAATAGGTGCAAAATTTGGCCAAACTATGCATATGCCTAGGTGAAACTGTAAAATATTAAACAACGGAGAATAATATGGTTGGCGCATGATTTGTCTAACCATGTGATCCAATAATGCGAGGTGTGTTTTGAGGTAGTGGATTTTTAATGATTATCTCACATTTTTCTTAACCGTGTTCCATGGAGTATTAGATCCGAAAATTGTGGATCTAATATAATTTACCTCATAAACCACTTGTTTTCCCCCTAAACAGGCCATAACACAAATTTATCTTCCTCCCAAGATTGTGGAGACCATTCCTTTTGATCTGGGATTAATTACTAGGAAAATAAAAGAGTGTTAGAGGATCATATTCTTCAGTAAGTGCTCATTATTCATCAATTTCCTTAGATCTCTTCTCCTTCCCTCTCTTAGAATCATGGAAATAATTCGTTGGAGATAAATACATGATGTGTGATGTCAATCGTGATGAGATATGATGATTTTGATTGAAGGGAACAAGATCTAAGGATATTTTAGGAGTTTCAAGCTGAGTTTTTGAAGTTTCCATTCCATTATTTGTTTTCACCAAAGATTGAGAGGTAGGTGGCTTCTCTCTCAATTTCACTTGTTTAGAAATTGAAGGCTTGGTTTCAAATTGATTGAGTTGCTTGGAATTTTTATGAAAACCTTGAGTGATTTGATGGGAACCTCTTTAGTGACATTTTATTAAAATTGTGGAAATTGGATGGTTTTATGGAAAGTGCTTTTGGTTCATAATTTTAAAATTATGATTTTAAAATTATAGTTGTTTTTTACATGAAAAAATGGTTGTGGAAATTTTTTTCCATAAAATAAATGTTTTATTTAAATGTATCGACATTTTTGGTTTGGCATGAAATTTGTCATATTTGGTTGACATGAGTTCATTTGCATTAGATGTGACCTTGTGGAAGGGGCATGTGCCATTGGGGCACCGGGTATTGGTTACCCTATGACGACTTGGTGGATCGATGAGAGAATGATCATGAGTATGGAACTATCACCCATGCATTCATGTGTGGATGTGTGGATATGTGGAATGGGTATTCTAAATGGATTTGAGAATAAATTTTATGGTTGTGAAATGGGTTTTCTTAAAACTTCTTGGGTTTTGTTATAAATTGATTTAAATTGTCTTAAAACTATTTTATATAAATGTGCTGTCATGTTCTGTCCTAGTGGCATGGGTAGGGAAGTCATTTGTAAATCCTACCAAGTTTTATAATCACCTCCTGATTGGTCACTTTGTTGCATTTTCATATGTCATTTATCGAGACACAAGTAAAGGTAAGGTATCCCAATTCTTTAGTAATGCTTCTTGATACCTGGGGTGTAGAGACTTGGTTTTCACCTTGTAAAACTTTGAAATATTTATATATATATTTTCAGAGCTAGGCGTTGAGATGATGTGTGATTCCGAGGATCAGTGTGCCCAAAATTAATTTTATAAAAAATATTAAGTATATTTTATAATTTTCATGCAAATGAAGTGGGATAACTTTTAAATAGTAACCTAGATAAGAAATCAAAGGGCACAGTTGAGTTTGGAACATGACGTTTACCCTAGGCGAGAAATAACTTTCATTGGCACAAGCCTTTTATGGAAAAAGTCACTGGGGAGAAAAATCATCAATAAAATAATTAAAATTTATTATTTTATCTCAGATTTCATATCAAATAACGTTTGAATAGAGAATCATATTGGAAATATATTCCTGTTGTTGAGTTCATAATGGGGTGTTTTACCTAAGCGCGACCTAAAATGAGAGGGCGTAGGATGTTTGGATCCCGTGACCATTGGAGGATGTGGTTAAGATGATAGCTTAACCTAATATTTATGTATAAATATGGGATTATGATGTTTTTTCTAGGGTTTCCTCATAACCCTCCCTCCAATGATGAAGATCTCTCCTCCTCTCCTTTATCCTTAGATGAATCAACAAAAAAGATTTGGAGGGTATGTTCCTCAATGAAGAAAGGATCCAATGAGGTAGGATTCTTTTGTTTTTTCACACCCCCAATTTAAATTATTGGATTATATTTTATTCATCATCAAATTTACTATTTTGAACATCAAAGGTGATGACCAAACAAACACGACCATCATCTGATCTCCATTTGAATTCCATATTTGCGCGTTCTTCGTCCGTTCTTTGTAAATTTCATTGATAAATTTTTGGAATGAAAAATAATCAATAGAACATTGATAGGGGATAAGTTCTGTGAATATCTCAACCTAAGGATTCTGAATATGTGTTTTTCATAATTTTTGGATGATTGAAGGAGGCCTGGTGGTCTGCGGAAGGGATCACTGACGAGGGTGGCGACCAATGATGGCGTGCAGCGGCCGGTGGCGTGCGAGGTAGTCATTGAGCGGAGCATGGAAGGGTGAGAAGTGGTGTCGTGGGGTGCCATAGGGTGCAATCAGAATGGCAGATCCAGGCAGAGCGACCGAGGCGACGACAAGCGCCACAGAACCCGTGGGAGTGGTCGTGTTGACGCGGTGACGGCGGAGCGGTCAAGGCCAGTAGGATGGGACAAGGTGGGATGATCCTAGGTGGATGAGTGGTATAGAGAAGGTGGACTATAGTGGGATAGAGTATGCTATAGAGGACTGGAGCAGACTGAAGTGGGCCGGATTGGGCCAGGCGGGCTGAGCAGGCTGGGCGGATCTTCGGACTGCAGACTAAAATCGACATAACTCCTAAATGGAGCACCTATTCTATGTGTTGTCTACAACAATATGATTCTATTATTGAGATAGAAATTTTGAGTATAGTTTAGTAATTTTAATATTTGTCTTCATGGTTTGGTTCCATGAAATTCCTAAGTTTAATAATAATAATATAATTATTATTATTGAGAAATCTTGTTTCAGACATAATTTCTGCTTACGATATCTGATCGATGCACCGTCAGTAGAATCGCAACCTTGAAATTGAGATGGAAATTTCAAGACCAATTTTGGGCACTTAAACCTAAATTGAGGTGTGGGATCCACAAGGATCGGTTTGAGCGTTTGCGGTGAAATGTGACCTTTTCACCGGGTGTCTGTTTTGGACAAATAAATAGATAATCTCATGTGTTTTTCTGTGAGGGTTGCAATAGTGAACTCTATATGATGTGTTTCTAGATCAATGTGTGGACCCCATGAATCATCGTTCATGTACGATGCTGAGAGAACCAATTTCTTCACCGAGTGTCTGATTTGGGTGAATAAATACTCGATCCTATGTGCTTTTCTGCAAGGATCACAACGGTGTGATCCATTTGATTATCTGGGGCCTCCCAATTATTTAATCACTATCATGTGTAGAGATTTATTTATGATCTCATTAAATTTGGAAACATGAAAGGAATATCAGTGGAATATCCTTTTGATGGGTTTTAAGAGAATCCATGACAGTGATCAAGTAGTGATCATGCATCTTTTTGGAAGATTATCAAAGGATTCTTTCTGGGTGTTGATCACCCTGATGTACTAGGATTTAGATCCCTGATGACTATAGTGGAATCCTCCTAATGCACTAGGGTGAAGGTCCTCTTCAACTACTTTTCGGGCATTACCCTATAGTGTATTACCCTTCAGTGGGGCTTGGTAGTGGGTCCTTGTGACTCTCGAGTGTTGACCCCCCAGAAAAACTAAGGTGTGGATCCTAGATGACTAGAGTGGAATCCCACTGACACACTAGGGTGAGGGTTCTCTAAAACTAATATTATAATATACCCCCCTAACGTACTAGGGAGTGGGTCCTCTACTTCGAGTTTTCACCATCCAGCTATACAGACCAGTGGCGAGACGTGGTTTTACATAACTTTGGACTCATGAGAAAGAGAGACTCTTTCCCCATTGAGATGCATCCTTGTGATGTGACCTAAAACCATGAGGGTGAGTCAGTTCCCCCAAAGTGGATAGTATCAAGGTTTGGTGATTGAACCCCTCTGACTTGCAAGTTCAGGGCAGATGTGCGGGATGCTGGGCATCATTGAAAAATACTTTTGGAACTATTGAAGAATCTTCTTCTTGGATTGAGCTGTGAGATTGAGATCCCCTTAACCTCTCATTTGGGTTTCTTTTGACTAATCATATATATATATATATATATATGTATCCCATTTTAGTACCCACTCCTTGGGTTTTGGTCACTCTCCTTTTAGGAGAGGTGAAGATGCGCTGGCTATACCACATGATTTCTGTGCCTAGATTCTCATGGTTAGATGAGTATACTCTCCTATTATAGGTAGATAAGGCTCAGTGATAAGTCCATATTCTCACCATTTATATCTCCTTGTATTTGTATGAGCTTACTTCACTCTCTTGTTGGGTTGAGTTTCACTCTTTTATTGTAATTTTTTCTATCTATTACTTTCCTCTTCAGTGTATCTATTACTACTCCCTTTCACCTTTTAGGGGCATCCTACTAGGCATGTTTATACTCACCACCATATGGGATTTTTCTATACTTTTTGTGCCTTCTGCATATGACATACAACTTTGATCGTGAATTCAGAGGAACTCAGGGATACAAGTACTTAGGAAAAGGCCTCCCCGAGTTTTTTGTGCCTTCGGTTCTTGTCGCCACCCATAGAATATGGAGGTGGAATTGGGTTAGTTGAGGATTGAGACCCAACACGGGTTATATCATGAAAGATTGGTATCATAGGTGGTTCGAACCTTGAGATTTTGTTAGGATGTTTCCCGAAAAAGGTTTTGGTTCGTTATTAGGGAAATAATGTCCAAGTGTCTCAAGAGTGGATCTCAGGCTAGGGAGTCCAGTGATGGTATGAGCGGCTGACATATCCATTCACCAGGACCCTAATTACCAACGCGTCGACTCGGCACCCTAATACACTTGTTGTAGGGAACAATGGTACATATATTATATAGGATTGAGTCTATGACTATCATTCTTGAGTCAAATCCCCATTATGTTATTAATATATATATATATGCTCATCAGACCACGGTACTCCTTGATAACTTTTAGGATGCCTCCATGATGAAAGCTAGCCAGGATACCAGCTTTGGTTCATGATGACAACCCTGTGAGCGACGAGGCCTTAGTTTAGGGTCCATCGTGCGATCCCCTTCTTCTAGGTGGATAGGTAGCAGCACCTCCACCCGTTGAGTAGCAGATAGTCCCAACTGAGTAGATTGAGGATGAGTGTAGGATGAGTGCACTCCACGAGTTCCAACATCAATGACTAATGATATTATATGGTGATCCAGGTCCTCATGCAACAAAGGATTGGCTGGAGTTGGTGATCCATGTTTTCAGGCTTATCTAGACACTGACACATCATATGGTTGCAATAGCAGCCAATATTTTCCACAGGTTAGTTAGATGTTGGTGGAGCTTGGTTAATCAGATGAATGACGAGTTGAAACTCTCATGGGATGAGTTTCAACAACTTTTCTTTGAGGAGTAATACCCCTCCTATTTATGTTCCGTTCAGATTCAGGAACTTCTGGAGCTTTAGTAGGTAGGGATATCAGTGGAAGAGTACTCATCTAGGTTCAGAGACCTGACTAGGTACTCACTGGACATGATCTTCAATGTCTAATTCCAGGAACAAAAGTTTGAGTAGGGACTCCACAGAGAGATCTGTACCGGCATAGTACCCTTGCGCATCCCCACCTATGCTGGGGTACTTAAGTAAGCACTAGTGATGGAGAGATTTCTATATGAGGGGTGCCAGTTAACTAGGACTGGTAGTGGATGATTTAGAGCTGAGACATTTGTGACAAATAGTAGATGTTAGTTGATAGGTTCTCGATGTAGGAGACTTACCCATGACCAGACTTAGGAATGTGGTCAGGCAACACCAGGGAAACACAGAGGACCAGGTCATCCCAGAGAGGTTCGATGCTATGCTTGCGACGGGCGAGGTTACATGGCACGAGACTGCTCGACTAAATGTTCTGAGCATCCCAGGCAGATAGCCGATGGACCACCACGACAGATAAATCTCCATGACCAGGGATCCATCAGGTGGGAACAGGGTGGTCCCCGGGGAGGCGGTGCTGGAAAGGGGGAAAGAGGAGCTACAAGTGGGGGACAACACTATGAGATTCTCCCACCACCACCACCACTGGGTTGCCCATGTCAGGCTCAAGGAGCTAGCAACTACGAACACCTACAAGCTATGGATTTATATGATCTCGCAACACATAAGATGATCTGAGGTACGCTATGTGTTTATTCTACTTTTTATTCAATATTAGTAGACATAGGATCCAGTCACTTTTTTATCTCGTTACTATTAGTACGGGAGTTTGAGCTTCCATTAGAGGCACTAGCATAATAACTTTGTCTTGAGGTCTCTATGGGGAGTGCTTATTCCATGTCTTTCATCTACTAACAGTGTGAGCTATCGCTTCAAGGAGAGAGGTTCACATGGGACCTACTGGTTGTCATGATGGAACCCTAAGACATCATCTTGGGCATGTATTGAATTTCCATTCTTCGATCCCAGATTGACTATCACCGCAGACTAGTCAGATGCCTATGCACTGACGGGATGGGGTTCTCCTTTCTCGATGAAAGAGACCTCATAGCAGATTAGTCAGGTGTTGTTAGGAGGCTACAAATTTATACCCACCAGTTAGTGAGTGTAACCCTTGGTGCAGTAGGATATTTAGGCATCTGATTTTCTTCAGTTGTGGGGGATTATATGGATGTATTCCCCGAAGACTTTTTGGGACTACCTCTAAGGCGTGAGTTGTAGTTTTTAACTAGCTTACAACCAGGGACTATCCTGATATCTTTTGCGGCATATCAGATGGCACCCACTAAGCTCCGAGAGCTATGATTATAGTTGGAGGACCTTCAAGAGAAAGGTTTCATCAGACCCAGTGTGTCCCCTTGGGTAGCTCCAGTTTTGTTTTTGAAGAAGGAAGATGGGAGTTTATGGCTTTTAATAGATTATCATCGCCTAACCAGACCATGATGCAGAACAAGTACCCTTTGTTGAGGATCGAAAACCTCTTTGACTAGTTGAGAGGTACAAGGTGGTTCTACAAAATCAATCTCATGTTTAACTACCACTAGCTACGGGTTCGCAAGGGTAATATTCTGAAGTTTTATTTTTGATGTCGCTATGGGAACTATAAGTTCTTAGTGATGCCCTTTGGTGTGACAAACACACCCTCCATTTTCATGGATTTGATAAATCAGATCTTCCAGTATTACTTGGACCAGTTTTTTGTTGTCTTCATTGACAACATACTCATATACTCTATGTTAGAGGAGGAGCACATGGAGCACTTGAGGATGGTTCTTTATTTACTTCGAGAGAACCATATTTATGGAAAGATCTCGAAGTTCTAGTTCTGGATAAAATAGGTTCAATTTATAGATAATGTCATTTCTAAACAAGGTTAAGCTGTGGATCCAGCAAAGATCGAAGTAGTGCTTTCTTAGGATCCACCCAAGAATGTGTCATATGTACAAAGCTTTCTTGGTTTGGTAGGGTACTACCAGAGATTTGTGATAGACTTATCTAGGATTGCAGCCCCTTTGATCACTCTGACATGGAAGTGACAGTCATTTACCTAGTCTTAATAGTGCCATAAGGCCTTCTAGGAGTTGAGGTAGTGGATAAAGAGCACACTAGTTTTGATACTACCAAAGTAAGGCGTTGAGTTTTTAGTGTATTATGATACCTCGAGAGTCAAACTCGGTTGTGTGTTGATGCAACAACATGCAGTAATCGCATAGGGGTCAAGGTAGTTAAGACCCCATGACTAGAACTATGAAACTCATGAACCAGAGCTAGAAGTAGTAGTCATCACCTTAAGGATGTAGAGGCACTACCTTCTGGGAGAGTGCTTTGTGGTTTACTCAGACCACCAGAGCCTCAGGTATATCTTCACCCAGAGAGACCTGAATTTGAGGCAGCAGCATTGGTTAGGGTTCCTTTAGAACTACAACTTCGAGATAATCTATACCCTAGGGAAGGTAAATGTTGTATTAGATTCCCTTATTAGGAAGTCTTAGGCTCGCCTAGTGTGAGAAGCTTCATATCAGTTATTTTCCCTGTAGTTGACCCTGGTGGAGGAGGAGAGTACAATTTTTCTAAAGTCGATGGTGTTGAATCCTTCACTCCTTGATCATGTGAAAGAGTATCAACTAGGTAAAATCAACTAAGAATTTCTACATGATCATATATCTATAAGCAATGCACCAGATGGATATTCCAAAGGAGTGAATCATGAGATATTGTTCTAGAGAACATTGGTTCTAGTCGCGATGTGGGAGGAGGTGATGTGGGAGTTCCGCACTTCTCTCTTGGCTATACATCCCAGTCTGGGGAAGGTGTACATATATATTCAGTGGTAGTTTTTTTGGTCCAGTATGAGATGAAGCATGGCTGAGTTTATCTCACGATTCCTCACCTATCAGTAGGTGAAGTCTGAGTATCAGGTTTCGACAGGTTTGTTATAGCCTCTTGAGATTACGGAGTGGAAATGGGATGACATATCCATGGACTTTTTCATAGGGATTACATGAATAGAGATGGTCCATGACACCATATGGGTGATATTTGACTGACTCATGAAGTCAGCGCACTTCCTTATTATCAGGAAGTAGAGTTCAGTGGGGAGTTTGGGGCAGTTGTATATACGGGAGATCATCTGCCTTCATGGGTTACCCTTGATGATTATCTCCGACCGTGGTGCATGGTTTACATCATGATTGTGGAGATTCCTACAGGAGGTATTCATGACACAACTACGGATGAGTACATCCTTTCACCCCTAGAATGATGGGAAGACTAAGCACACTATCCAATTACTGAAGGATATGTTGAGAGCTTGCATGTTGGATTTCATCCAGAGCTGTGAGGATCACCTGCCTTTGGTAGAGTTTGCGTACAATAATAACTACCACTTTAACATTGGCATAACACCTTTTGAGTCCCTATATGGAAGACCCTAAAGGTCACCTTTGTGTTGGAAAGTGGTTGGGGAGTCATCCCTCATGGGCCCAAAGTTAGTGCAGGTGACAACAGAGAAAGTACAGGTCATCCGTGAATAGATGAGGATGACCTAGAGCAGACAAAAATCCTACGAAGATCACTATAATAGGCCCTTGGAGTTAGTAGGGGGACCATGTATTCTTGAGAGTCTCCCTATGATGAGGAATTCATAGGTTTAGCCAGGGAGGTAAGCTATCCCCAAGGTTCATCAGACTGTTTGAGATCATGCGAAGGGTTGGCAAGGTTGCCTACCACCTTTCTCTACCCCCACAGCTGGAGCAGGTGCACAACATATTCCACATGTCACATATGAGGAGATACATGCATGATCCTATGCATGTCATCGACTAGGGAGAGATTGACATTGAATATGGACCCACCTTTACAAATTACCTGGTAGAAATCGAGGATTGATGGGAGCAGACCTTATATGGACAAACCATCCCTTTGGTTCATGTTCCATGGTAGCATAGAAATGTGTATGAGAGTTCCTAAGAATGAGAGAGCCTAATGCGAGCTCAGTATACTGAGTTGTTTTCCTAGGTTTTATTTTTAGGGATGAAATTCTTGAAGGAGGGAATGGTGTAGAGACCTTATTTTCATCTTGTAAGACTTTGAAATATTTCTATATATATTTCTAGAGCTAGGCGTTGAGATGGCGCATGATTCTAAGGTCCGGTATTCCTAGAATTAATTTTATAAAAATATTAAGTATATTTTATAATGTACACATGAATAAAGTGGGATAAATATTAAATATTAACCTATATCATAAATCTGAGGGCACAATTGAGTCCAGAATGTGGCATTCACCCTAGGAGAGATATAACTTTCGTCGGTGTGGGTCTTCTGTGAAAAAAGTCACTGAGGGAAAAATTATCAATAAAATAATTAAAATTTATTATTTTATCTTAGATTTTGTATTGAATAACTTTTGAACAAGTACTCAGATTGGAAATACGAGACCTTCATTGAGTTCATAATGGAGTGTTTTACATAAGTGCGACCTAAAATGAGAGGGCGTGGGATGTTCGAATCCTGTGACCGTTGGTGGGTGCAGTTAAGTGGATACCTGAACCTAATATTTATTTATAAATATGGTATTATGATATTTTTTTAGGGTTTCCTCATAACCTCCCTCCAATGATGATGATCTCTCCTCCTCTCCTTCCTCCTTTGACAAATCAATGATGAAGTTTTGGTTGGTGTGTTCCTCAATGACGAACGGATCCAACGAGGCGGGATTCTTTTGGTTTTTCACACCACAATTTCAATTCTTGAATTATATTTAATTTTTAATCAAATTCAATATTTTTAACATCAAAGGCGATGGCCAAACGAACATGACCATCGTACGATCTCCATTTGAATTCCATATTTTCTTATTCTTTGTCCGTTCTTCGTAAATTTCGTCGTTAAATTTTTAGCATGAAAAATATTTGATGGATCGTCGAGTGGGGATATGGTCTATGAATATCTTGACTTGAGGATTTCGAATACATTTTCTTTATAATTTTTAGATGATCGGAGGAGGATCAGTGATCCGTAGAAGGGACCACCAGTGAGGGTGGCGCACATCAGCTAGGGGCATGTGAGGTGGTCATCGAACGGAGTGCAACCAGGTGAGAAGTGGTGTCATGGGGTGCCAAAAGGTGTGATTAGGATAGAGGATCTAGGTGAAGTGGGTGATGCATCCAGCTGGAGTGGTCTAGGTGGTGATAGGTGCCGCAGAACCCGTGGGGGTGGTCACGTTGACGCAAAGACGACTGAGCGGTTGAGGCCAGCAGGCCGGGTTAAGCCCAGGTGGTCGAGCAAGCCGGAGCAGGCAGGCCAGAGTGGGACAGAGTAGGCCAGAGCAGTCCAGAGAAGGAAGAAGTGGGCCATAGTGGGCTGGAGCAAAATAGAGTATCCCAGAATAGGCAAGAGCGGGCCAGGCGGGCCGAGTGGGCCAAGCGGATCTTCCGACTGCGGACTAAAATCGCCATAACTACTAAACAGAGCGTCCATTCTATGTGCTATCTACTACGATGTGATTATCTTATTAAGATAGACCATTTGAATCTAGTTTTGGAATTTTAATCTTTTTATTTATGGTTTGGTTCCAATAAATTCCTAAGTTTAATAATAATAATAATATAATTATTATTATTGAGAAATATTGTATCAGATGTAACTCCTGCTTACGACATCCGATCGACGTACCACCAGTGGCATCGTGACCCTAAAATTGAGGTGTAAATTTCAAGACCAATTTTTGGATCTTAAACCTAAATCAATATGAAGGCCCCATGAGGCCCGATTTGGGCATTTGCGGTGAAATGTGACGTTTTCCATGGGTGTTTGTTTTGGACAAATGAATAGACGATCCCATGTGTTTTTCTATGAGGATCACAATGGTGTACTCTATATGATGTGTTTAGGGATCGAGATGCAGTCCCTAAAAAGTATCATTCATGTATGATGCTGAGAGATACAATTTCTTCACCGGGTTTCTGGTTTGGGTGAATAAATAGTCGATCTTGTGCGCTTTTCCGCAAGGATCACAACAGTGTAATTCATTTGATTATCCAGGGCCTCCAAATTCTATACTCTCTATGATGTGAAGATCATTATTCTTGATCTCATTAAATGTGGAAACATGAAAGGAATATCAGTGGAATATCCTTTTGATGGGTTTGAATAGAATCCACAACATTAATCAAGTAGTGATCAAGCATCATTCATGCATATTATCAGAGGCTTATTTCTGGGTGTTGATCCCCCTGGAATACTAGAGTGTGGATCCCCGATAACCAGAGTGGAATCCCCCTGACATACTAGGGCATGGGTCCTCTTTAGCTACTTTCCAGGTAGTACCCTCCATCATATCACCCTTCTAAGGGGCTGGGCAGTGGGTCCCTATTGACTCCCGAGTGTTGATCCCCCAGACGCACTAGGACATGAATCTACGATTAATAGAGTGGAATACTCCTGATTCACTAGGGTGTGGGTCCTCTAATACTAATATTAGAATGGAACCCCCCATGATGTACTAGGGAACCGTTCCTCTACTTTGAGTTTGCACCATCCTACTATACAGACCAGTGGCGAGACATGGTTTGACATACCTTTGGACTCATGAGAAAGAGGGAATCTTTCCCCATTGAGATGAATCCTTATGACGTGACCTAAAACCATGAGGGAGAGTTAGTACTACCCAAAGAGGATAGTATCAAGGTGCGGTGATTGAGCCCCTCTAACTTTCAAGTTTAAGGCAGACGTGTGGGATGCTGGGCATCATTGACGAATACTTCCAGAACTGTTAGCAACTCTTCTTCTTAGACTAATCTATGAGATAGAGATCCCCTTACTCTCTCATTTGGGTTAATTTTGAACGAATATATATATATATATATATATATCCCATTTCAGTACCCACTCCTTGGGTTTTGTTCACTCTCCTTCTAGGTGAGGTGAAGATGCACGTGGTATGCCACGTGCTTTTTATGTCTAGATTCTCATGGTTGGATGACTCTACTCTCCTACTATAGGTAGTGAAGACTTGATGATAATTCCATCTTTTCATCATTTATATCTCCTTGTGTTTGGATGAGATTACTTCACTCTCTTGTTGGGTTAAGTTTCACTCTTTTACTATAATTTGTTCTATTGACTTATCTCCTCTTTAGTATATCTCTTACCGCCCCCTTTCACCTTTTCAGGGCATCTTACTGGGTATGTTTATACTCACCCCTACATGGGATTTACCCGCATGTGTCGTGCCTTATGTAGATGACAGACATGATTGATCATGACTTAAGAGGAGCTCAGGGATATAGGTACTTAGGTAAAGGCCTCCTCGAGTTTGTCGTGCCTTCAGCGCTTGTTTCCACCCCCTAGCCTATGGAGGTGGGCTTGGGGTAGTTTTGACTCGATCCACAACATAGGTTGGGTTATAACATGGGGATGGTCATGTGGAGTTGGATCTTGGATCAGGTTGGGAGTTTTTGAGTTCATATCTTGGTGTATTTGAGTTTTTTTGGTATTGGTTTCCACTCAATACTTTAATATTGTATTTTAGTTTGGTTTTTTATTGGCTTGTATTTCTTACTCTTGAATTATATAGAGGTTTTATTATTTATGGTTGTCATGGTTTGGTTGCTTTATCTTCAAATGGAAAATAATTCCCCAATTTTTCATGAATCCCTTGGAATTTATTGATAGCCTTTGGTGTCTTGGATATGTCACCTAAGGCCAGTAGAAATTCTTCCTCTTCCCAAGCCAATAAGAGAGGGACATGATGTTACAAATAGTATCAGTTTGTTCAGTCTTGGATTTGGAAAATTCATTATAGTTAGTCCTTGAGTTGGGTTGGTAGCAAGGAGATAAGATCATCAAAAATTGAAATGTAGAGTAAAAAAATTCCTTGCTAACCTATTTATGCTAAACTTCAAGTTACCAGGGTTTTCAGGCACATGATATGTTTCAAGAAACTTTTATAAATTGTAATATCATCATCATGGGTTTAGATTATGAGAAAATCATGACACGAATTGATAGAAATGACTTCCCACTTAGATTTCATAATTAATTTTGAGTAATGATTTATGATTTGGTAAAAAATTGTTGACTTTTTAAAATAGTTGAAAATGGTTTGATTTTCAAAAATCATGGTAGAATTTTCAAAAATTCCTTAAAAGATGAAATTTTTTAATTTTTAAAAGCATTGTTGTGATATGCATGATGTGGTAAATTTGAAATTGTTAAGACTTCAGTTTCTAGAGAGTGAGACTAAATGTAGTTTGTTTTGGTTATAGCTAATGGAACTGGGTAGGTACTATAGAAACCAATCGGAGGAGGCTACTGAGAATGTGGTTTCAACTGAGCCACAGGTGAACCAACAGTTGGTCTAAATTATTATCTAGGGTTTTCAGGCCATGGATAGAGGGAACAAAAGGGATGAACTAAGGAAAGTGGATTATTCAGTTCAATTTCAAAAGTAGATTCCACCCATATTTCAGGGTGATTCAGAGCTGGAAAAAGAGGAAGTGTAGCTAAATAGGATGAATTGAATCTTTGATTTCCTTGGCACACAATTTGAGCTAAAAGTGAAGTTGGAAACTTATATGTTGTAGGATCTAGCATGCCAGTGGTGGGATTTAGTAGTTCAGGCTAAATTGGACCAAGGTATTGCATGGGAGGATTTTGAAGAATTGTTCAATAAATAATCCTATCCCCACACATTCATAATTTCTATAATAATGGACCTATTCAATTTGAAATAAGAGAATCTCTTATCAGCAGAGCATGTGGCTAAATTTATAAATTTAGTCCATTTTTCACCAGAAGTTGTTGCGAGTGCATCCTTGAAGGAACACATTTTTGAATCAGGGATGAAATCATAAATTCACTCAAAGATTTTCATGCTTTATATAATAGATTATATAGAGATGGTCAATAGAGTGGTGATAGTGAAAAGATACATCTCAGGTAATATGGTTGAATGAAGTATGTTTATCCCTATGGTAATTGGTGGGAACTCCAATGCTAAGAACAAGTGGAGGAGGGACACCTATTCTCAAAGGGGTGTAATATCTTAAAATCAGACTATGGGATCAATTAACTTACCCCCTCAACCGAAGGGTAATCTAGGAATTTTTCAGTGTGGTTCATTTGAGCATATGAAGTGAGATTACATGATACCACCTAGAGAATGCCACAATTTCAACTAGATGATATATCTTCGATGCTATTATCACAATGCTCCAAGGTCGGGTGTTAGGGACACATCTCATGATTCCCAAGAATTATATGCTTCGATGGGACGAGTATAGTAGAATAACTCTAGTCATTAGAACTGATCAAGCCATGGTGAATCTAGGAATACCATGACCCCTCAACCAGTGCAATCTCAATAGGGAAATAAATAGAAAAGTGTGGTGACTAATAAATTGTATGGAGCTAAGAAAGTGATCATGGATGATCAATCCAAACCCTCAACAGTGAGAGGTAAGATTATTTTGAATTCTACCCTTATTCAAGCTTTTTTTGATATAGGTGTGTCCCATTCATTTATTTCTTATCTATTATTGATCTTCTAGGTTTTCATGTTGAGATGATTCCTTCTATTTTGAAACTTCAAACTCCTATTGGGAAAAAATAATGTCAAGCCTTTATGTGAAAATCATATTCTATAACTATTGATGAGAATGAATTGATTTGGTGTTTCTCTATGCTTGAGATAGATTTCTATGACTTAATCTTGGGTATGGATTGGTTGATAATGTTCAAATATTACATTGACTATTATACATTAAGGGTTAGTTTTACAACTAATGATGGCATCGAGCATCTCTTTAGAGGATATTGGAATGTAAAGGTAAGTGGAGAAAGATTTTTAGAACCAGTAGTTGGAAATATCTCATACCAGTTGTTATCCCAGACCTTGGAATCTATGGATGAGATCAGGAATAGTGGCTTTCCAAAAATTGTTGATAAGTTTCTTGATGTTTTTCCTGATAAATTCTTAGGATTTCCACCCAAAAAGAGAAGTGGATTTTATGATTGATCTCTTACTAGGGACCATTCCTATCACACTTTCGTCTTATCAGATGACACCAACAGAATTAAGGGAGTTGAAAGTATCATTATAAGATTTGTAAAGTAAAGGGTTCATTTGGCCTAGTATGTCTCCATGGGAAGCATTGATTTTGTTTATGAAAAAGGTGGATGAAAGTCTCATGATTTATGTATATTATCATAATATTAACCAAGTTATGATAAAGAATTGGTATCCTCTTTCACAAATTGATGACCCATTTGATAAATTTAGGGGATCCCATTGGTTCTATAAAATTAAATTGCATTCAAGATATCACCAACTACAAGTTTGAAAGGAGGTTATTATAAATACAAATTTTAGGAGAAAATATGGCCATTAAAATTATGTGGTTATGAATTTCATTCTTATGAATGTACTATCTATATTTATGGAATTGATGAATTAGATATTTAAAAGGTATCTAGATTCATTTGTGGTGGTGTTTGTGGATGACATACTGGTGTATTCTAGGAAAAATTATGAGTATGGGAAACACTTAACGATAATGTTGGGTATCTTGCAAGATCATTATTTGTATGCAAAACTTTTAAAGTGTGATTTTTGGATACAATAGGTACATTTCCTTGCCATGTTATCCATGAAAAATGTGTTTCTATGGATCTAGAAAGGGGAGAGGCTATGATCTCTTAGAAACTAACAAATAATGTATTTGAGATATATAGTTTCCTTAATCTTGCTGGTAATTATCGATGTTTTGTTTGAGATTTTTCATGATTATCTTCAATAATGAAAGCTTTTACAAGAAAAAATGTTCCATTGTAGTGGAACAATGAATGTCATAAATCTTTTCAAGAGCTTAAAGTTCACCTTACATCATCATCGATCTTGATTTTTCTATAATTGGGATAAGTTTATGTGGTGTATTATGATGATTTAGGATCTAGATTAGGGTGTGTTATTATACAGGGAGATCATGTTATTGCTATGGCTCATGAAAATTATAGTTTCATGAGAATAACTACCCAAAATATGATTTGGAATTAGCTACCATGGTTAATTATTTGAATATTTAGCACCATTACCTCTTTCGTGAGAAATTTATGGTGTTTACAGATCATAAGATCTTGAAACACATTTTCTCAAAAAGTGATTTGAATTTGAGATAAAGAATATGGATGGAGTATCTTAAATTGTTTGAATTTGACTTAATGTATACACTAGGTAAAGGGAATTCTGTGGTGAATTCATTGAGTATAAATTCATATAGTTAGTTGGAGAAAGAGGCATCAAATCAATGGTAGCTAATGTCGGTGATAACCAACATGCATTTGAATTGTGAAGACTGAGATAGGGTTGTGGTTTTATTTCTAGTTTCTTTTGTTTCTAATTTGGTTGAGAAGGTTAAAGAGGCAAATAAATCTAATTCTTAATGTGTTTCTATGAGATTAAAACTTAAAAGTGGGGAGACCATTGAGGGATGTAATCTTGATAGAAAACTAGTGTTGTGGTTCCAAGATCGGATGGTCGTACCTTTGGATTGTTTGGAAAAACTCCTTCATGTTTATCACCATTATATATGGGTTGTTCATCCAGGAACACAAAAGATGTATAATCCACTAAAATCACAATTTTTTTGGGTTGGAATGAAAAAAAAGTGTCCGAGTTTGTTTTGAGATGCCTCACTTGTCAGCAGGTTAAGGCAGAGCACCAATAGCTAGTGCGTATGTTGCAGTCTTTACCAATTCCCATGTGAAAATAGGAGCAGATAACTATGGATTTTGTAATAGGTATACCAAGGAAGATTCAGAAACAAAATCCCATATGGGTGATAGAGGATCATATCACAAAGTCATCCCATTTCATCCCTATTCATGAATCCAATATGGTGGAACACTTGTCAAAAATCTATATATGAGAAGTGGTAAAAATACACAGTGTACTGATTTTGATAGTATCAGACTGAGATCTAAGGTTTACATCTCATTTTTTGTAAGTTCTTGTAACATCCTAACCCGAACCACCGGATCTGATCTGGATGCTACACAAGCTCATGCGTGCCTCACTGTACACAAGAGGTTGTCGACTAGCAGCAAGGATCTCAAGTGGAACCATGGGGAGAATATACCCTCAGTATCATGTCATATGACTGATAAATACTAACATCATTATTTAAATAAAATAATTAATGAGAGTAATACTTGTGGAAATTGAAATATGGACTACATTATATAATAACCGAAACAAAATAAGGATCTCAGGTATAGGTAAATTTAATAAGTAAAGGCAGCAGTAGAAGTCTCATTTGAACTCCATCCAGTAATGACCACATCCTCCTACTTCACCTGCTCAACCATCCACCATAGGGTCCTTGACCTTCAATGGATCCCTAAGCATGCTATCTACAAGCGAACTAAAATGCCCGAGTAGGGTGCGTCCTAGTGGTACTCATAATACTCCTTGGTGGACTCTTATGCCATAGGTTCTGAGTTCGAGTTACGAGGGAGGTAGAATAAAACCCCCAATGGCAGGGGATAGTTCCTACCACATGGTTGTACAATAGAGAGGCATTTGGTCACCACGTGTAAGCCTGATGACATGGCCTATTAAGGTGTGGCATGGGGCCCACATAGGATCATTACATAAAAAGGTTCCTTTTATGTAACAATACTCTATGGGACCCATGAAACACCTTAATTGGACATGTCATCAAGCTTACATGTGTCTACCAAAAGCCTCTCCACTGTACAACGACGTGGTAAGAATTGTCCCCTACCATCCGAGGTTTTATTACCCCTCCCTCATAACTTGAACTCAGGACCTCTAGAATAAGAGTCCACCAAGGAGAGTTATGAGTACCACTAATATGTTGGCCTAGTGGTACTCATAATGATACTTGGTGGACTCTTATGCTAGAGGTCCTGAGTTTGAGTTATGAGGGAGGCAGAATAAAACCTCGGATGGTAGGGGATAGTTCCTGCCACATGGCTATATAGTGGAGAGGTGTTTGGACACCACATGTAATCCTAATGACATGGCCGATTAATGTATGGCGTGGGGACCATAGAAGATTGTTATAGTCCTTACAAAAATCCTTTGGGACTTAGTTGACTATGAGAATGGTGTATCATACTCAAATGGATGGTAAATTTGAAAGGATGATATAAATGTTGGAATAAATGATAAGGGCTTGTGTAATGGATTTTTGTGGCTCATGGGAGGAGAAAATACTATTAGTTGAGTTATAATATAATAAAAATTATCAGGACTTGATACATATGAATTTTTTTGAAGCATTTCATAGGGATCCTTATCATTCTCCACTTTATTGGGTGTAAACAGGTGAGACTTCACATGTTAGACCAATCCTTGTTCAAGAGGCAACACAAAAAATCTACCTGATTGGAAAGATAATGGGGATAGATTAGAGTCATTAGAAATTATATGCAAATAATCATCGATGACCATTTTCATTTGAGGTGAGTGATCATGTGTTTTTTATAATATCTCCAAGGCTTGGGCATCGTCATTTTGGGAAGCATGGAAAGTCATATCCTTGATATATAGGCCCTTTTGAGATACTTGAATAGGTTGGTGAGATGGCATATCAGTTGGATTTACCACCAAATTTTTGTTTAGTGAATTAATGTGTTTCATGCATCTCAATTGAAGAAGTATCAACCTGATCTTGACCATGTGATTTGATGGAATCACATTGACCTATAGCCAAATGCTATGTTGGTTCATGTTCCGATATAAATTGTGGATATGAAAGAGAAAGTATTATGTGATAAAAGCATTATCCTAGTGCGTATTTTATGGGAACATGGCTGGATTCAGGAAGAAATGCGGGATCATGAGAAGGAAATAATGAAGAAATGGCCCAAACTCTTTCAAGACAATAGTGGGTTTCTACATTTCAGGGATGGAAAGGCCAATGGTGGGGAGAATATAGCACCCCTTATTTCAGGTACTTAACCCTTTATTTATGTATTTTAAGTATATAAAGTGATTGGGTTAAGTTTAGGTAGGTTTATAGGATATTTTACATGTTTTTTAGTATTTCCTAAAGGTTCATGATTAGTAGAAACCATGAAACACCTCCTAGGAAACTGTTCAACTGAAATAGTGGGAATTGGGTTGGCACATGGTTAGGTGCACCGTTTGGACAAACTATGTGGATGACGAGGTGAAATCATGCAATGTTGGACAATGTGGAATAACACAGTTGGTTCATAGTTTTTCTAACTATGCAAGACAATCATGTGAGGTGTGTTTGGAGGTAGTGGCTCATGAACTGTTAGCACAAAGTTTTCCTAACCGTGCACCCTAACCATGAACCATGGAAAATTAGATCCGAAAATTGTGGATCTAATCCAATGTACCTCATAAACCACTTATTTTACCCTAAACAGGTTATAAAAATAATTCATCTTCCTCCCAAGGATATGGAGACCATTCCTTTCGATCCAAGAGAAATTAATAGGTGAATCAAAGAGTGTTGGAGTCCCAGATTCTTTTGTAAGTGCCTTTTCTTCATTGTTTTCCTTATATCTCTTCTCCTTACATCTCTTGGAATCATGGATCTAACCCACTGGGGATAGATTCATTCCATGTGATGTCAATCATGATGAGATATGATGACTTTGATTGAAGGTAACAAGATTTAAGTCCATTTTTAGGAGTTTCAAGCCAGGTTTTTAAAGTTGTTGTGCCGTTCTTTATTTTCACGTAAGTTTGATAGGTAGGTGGATTATCTCTCGATTTCTCTTGTTTAGAACTTGAAGGCTTGGTTTAAAATTGATTTAATTTCTTGGAATTATTGTGAAACTATTTCATGATTTTATGGGAACCTCTTTAGTGACGTTTTATTGAAATTTTGGAAATTGAATGGTTTTGTGGAAATTGATTTTGGTTCATAATTTTAAAATGACACTTTTAAAATTATAGCTGGTTTTGTTACATAGAAAAAAGGTTGTGAAAAATGTTTTCAATAAAATAAATGTTTTACTGAAATGGATTTTCATTGTTGGTTTGTCATATTTGGTTGGTGTGAGTTCATTTTCATTAGAAATGAACTTTTATAAGGGGAATGTTCCATTGGGGAAGTAGACATTGGTTACCTTTTGATGACTTGGTAGATCAATAAGAGACTACTCATGAGTATGGAACTGTCACATGGGTATGAATGTGTGGATGTGTGGAATGGGTATTCCAAATGGATTTGGGAAGAGGTTTTATGATTATGAAATAATTTTCCTTTAAAATACTTTGGTTTTCTATAAACTACGTTAAATTATTTTAAAACCTTTTTATATAAATGTACTAACATGTTCTTTCCTAGTGGCATGGGTAGGTAAGTCATTGGGAAAATCCTACTGAGTTTTATACTCACCCCTTGGTAAATTTGGTGTGTTTTCAGATGTTGTTTATTGATACATAGGTAAAGTCAAGTTATCCCAGTTCTTTAGTGATGCTTCTTGATATATAGGGTTGGGCATGTGGATTTGGAGCTTGGAGCAGGTTGGGATTTGTTGAGTTGATGTCTTGGTGTCATTGAGTTTTTTTGGTCGTAGTTTTCTCTTTGTACTCTAATATTTTCTTTTTGAATTGGCTTGTATTTTATACTCATGTATCATATAGATGTTTTATTGTTTATGGTTTTCATGGTTTGGTTGTTTTATTTTCAAAGGGAAAATCATCCCCCAATTGTTTATGAGGCCCTTTACATTTAGCAGACTTTGGAGTCTTGGGGATGTCACCTAAGTTCAGTAGCACCTCCACCTCTTCCCAAGACAACGAGAAATGATTGAGATGTTACAATATCCTATTCACTTGTCCGGATATAGGTTTTTTATGAATTTTAAATCATTTAATAAAATATTATTTATTATAAAATATAATTAATTTCATTTTGAAACTATTCAGTTAATTTGACTTTGAAAGCAACATGAAAACAATTTAATTATAATATAAACCATTAAAACATACTTTTTATTTTATATTTATCTATAAAATTTATGGGACACTATAAATCACTCAAAAAAATTACTTTTAGAGTTTTTAAAATCATTTCCTTGATTTTTCTACTGCTTTCACAAGCACTATGCCGGTGTTGTGTAAGAATTTAAAGTAATTATTTCATAATTAAAAATTAAAAATAAATTAGAATGATAATTTTTTTATTAATATTTCAAATAAACATTTATAATCAAATATAATTTGTTTTTATCCCCATCAAAAAATATTATAGATATTAAAAGTAAGAAAGTGACATTTTTGACTTTATCCTTTACTTAAATATTATAAAGGTAAAAATCAAATATAAATGTAAAAAAGTGTCATATTTTTGAATTTAGGATGATTATGGATGAAATATACTCATATAATGAAATATATGCAAGTTTTTTAATGAATTTTATGTCTTATCACATTAGTTTTAACCCTAATTAACACATTTTACCTTTACTGTTGTAAAAAAAATTTACTATGGTTACTATTCATATTGATAAAAAATAAAAAGGATATATTTACCAAATTTAGACATATTTATTCCAAATATTGAACCCATTTTTCAATATTCAATTTCTAGAAGGTGTAGAAATTAATTTAATATAAAAATGCAAAACACAAAGAAAAATATTTTTTTAAGAAAAAATGCCTTTTTATGTATAAAAATGTTTTTATAGAAAATTCAATAATAAAATTGATTCTAATGAACTTAATTAGATTATTATTAATAATAGAACTAATTTTACTTTTAACCCATTTTAAAACAAAATAAAACTTTGTAAATTCTTGAAACAAAAATACAGTTTACAATAATAATTAGTATTTTTCACCATTCACTAGAAAATTAATCTTTCCAGAAAAATACAAAAAAAATCACCCTAAGATAATTTTAATATTACAATTTCAAAAAATGATTTCCTTTTTATCAAATATAATTTCTAAAAGTTCAATAAATTAATTATAAAATTTTCTCGCAAAAAAAACCATTTTTGAATAAAAAACAATTTTAACGAATTAAATGACTTTACTAAAAATTGATTTCTTATTTATTAAGAATTAATTAATACATTTGTATTGAGTTTTAACTTTATATATATTTTATAATGTGTTCAATCTTGTTCATACCTACCAATTCAACAACTAGGAGATAATTTTCACATTAAATAATAATAATTCAATAGTATAATGCAGTTTATTTAAACTTGATGTTGTATGTAAAACAAGCTATCAAATAAATAAAATTTATTTATAGACAACTATATCATAAAATCTTAGGGTGTTACAAAAGGATTTGTCATGATCTCCATCAAACACATGTATCTCTATACTTATGTCCACCAGTTGCATCTCATGCTAACATGCATTCTCACACATTCCTTTGTCCAAGACATCGAGTGACCATGTGACACAGTGTATGTCAATATTGCACAACCAAATCATACGTTCTTGAATCTCAAAGTGTATATTTAATTTATTGATGAATATATCACATGTCATTAACCTCTACATATGATCACATAACATGCCCCTCATCTGAATAGATAAGCACATCACATGTACTATCTAGATGTAGCCACACACATCCCTATCTATCTCAATCTAGAGCCTAGATGTCATACTCATCATATGAGAGGATAAATATCATATTGGTTGATCTCCAATAGATGACATGATTAACAACATATCTAACTTCCCCATGATTAGATAATTCATAATGACTTGCGTAAGAATGATATCAGAGTTTCAAGGTCCTCATGCTAGGTATCTCACCAACCTTAGGTAATGGGGACCAAATATGATCCATTCACCCCTAATATACTATAGACATAGTGTATAACACTCCATGTGGTATACATAGTGGATCATCTGGGGTGCACACAAGAACCTTTATTTAGTTTTATACCACATGTGCATATTCTATATCTCATACAAGAATCTTACCCACACCAACTGTAATATTTCATCACACCCTATAAAACCCCATGATGAACATTAGTTAGGGATGAAATCAAAGTCATACCCTGAGATTTAAATTATCACAACATCTCACAAAATGTATATCTATATATACATTTATACAACCAACGTGAAAGAATGATAAAATAGAGATTTCCTATTATATGATACATTTTATAGTCTTAAAACCCTGTTAAGAATATTTAATAAAACCCAACATAAGTATCGGTCTATCATATCATATCATATATGATAAAATTATAGATCAACCTTATGCTTGTTGTACTTTTTGGGATACTGTTAACTAATTACATCTATATGTAATTATTATCACATCTATATGAAACCATATAATAAAACCCTCCCACGAAACTCTTTAGTTAGTAACATCTATAAATTAATCAAGTTTTAATAATGGTGAGATTTAGGAATAATGTTCCTAATGTTCAACTACTTAAACATATTCAAACTATTTAACCCCAAAACATCAAATGTTACAATGTTAAATTCTATTTCCCACCTAAAAATCTTTCCAAGTTTAACATCATCATCATCAGAAACCCTTGGAATCCTATTCCATAAAACTTTTTTTCTTGAAATAATGTAACTATTTACATTATTGTTCACTAACACATCTTAAACACATTTAGGACAAAATTTCATTTAATTTATTTTGATTAGAACAATCCTTTAGAAAATAGTGATATTCAATTCCTCATGGTAACTAAATGTAACTCTAAAATTTTTATCTACCATCACATATCCTAAAATATTTTAGGATATTAAGTGATAATCACTCACTTTAGACTGGTATAATCTTTTACTTGTTAAATTTGAACTTATTTAAGTTCAAATATACTCTCATTTAAATATTAGACACTATATTCCATTTAGAATATCTATCTAAGATACACAAACTTATTTATGTTAGGAAATATAACCCATTTCCTTTTAATAGAAATATTTAAAAAATAAAATATTTCTTCCATATAAAATATGTCATTTAATGTGTTTGGATATTTTTTTTAAAAGAGGATTATTCATCAAAATATGTCCCTGATGGATCGAGGAAACATCTTCCCTCATATTTTAACAAACATATGGATAAAAACTTTATCCAAGATAATTTTTTTTATCCTTGTTTCCTTTTCAAAACATGTTATAGAATTAGATGAAGCATAAATAATGTGTATAAATTAATCATATCATTTTGTTCATAACAACCCTTTGTTAATGAAAAAATTCTCTTATCATATAGGATAAATGAGATGAAGATACACATCCTTTTAAGATTCATATGATCTTGATATATTCCTTTATATTCAAATAATTGATGGGTAGCTCTTTCTTCATAAATTAAAATGAAAATTACAATGTATACCAATTATTACCTTGATTTTGAACTCCTTTATATTAAAAATACTTGTAAAAAAATACATTTGGTATCATATATCCTTCAAAACTAAAGAATCAATTTCTATAACATCAATACTTGGCATGGACATTCCATAGAATTTTCAAAGTTCATTTAGATGTCTTAAATAATCCCATCACACAAAATCATTACTCCTCCTTCCTGATAAATTAAGGTTTCAATGAACTTTGTTATAAAAAGAAACTTCATTAGACTCTCCAACCAACTTTTCTCCTAGTTTGAAATTTCATCCACTTGTACTATCTATACCGCTCTATAACTTTGATACCACATGCCCAATTTATTTATTCTCAACACATGATAATATTTGGAAAACTTCACTTGAATTCATTTATCATATTGAAACATTTCCATACAAGAAAATAGAATAAATTCCTTAACCAGAAAAAGAATTAAATAAACCTATAACCTCACCAAGTCATACTCAATCATATTGAGTATCATCAATAAACCCAGTCATATCAAGTATATGAGCAGAGAATAAAATACCTTAGATATTTTTTCATATAATTACTTTTAAATGTATAGATAACCTATACTTTTACATATAACATTACATGATTTTAAGCATAATTACACATCAGTGTACAAGACAAGGATCGTAAAGTCTAGTGTCTTGTAAGACTAGGTACATAATCAAACATTATAAAAAACAACTTTTTATTTAAACCCCATAATGAGCTCCTATATTCCATTGTGATCATAAATATGCATTGAATAACCTAGGGATAACATGAAAAAAGGGATGAGCTAAAATCCCAGTAAGGAAAAAACCATAAGAACAAAGCATTAGCACATGGGAAAGAAGACATGACATGATGATATAAAAAGGCATGTAACATATGAAATCATAACATATAAACATGGGATCATTTATACATGGAATAATAGAAATGTGGAAGAAACATAAAATATTAATTTATTATGATTCAAGGCTAATCGCCAAGACCATTTCCCATGGTAGCACAAACCAAGTCTAACCGCCAAGACCGTTGCACATAGTAGCACAAGCCAAGGCTAACCGCCAAGACTGTCACACATAATCGTATCATGAGACTCAACTTTACCCAATGAATTGGAGAGATATCTAGGAGTACCCGTCTTACATTTAATTAATATGTTTTCCACATAAATAATCATACATAATAAATCTTACTTAAACATAAGGGTTACCCATGGAAAGAATTGGGTACCACAATCATGACATAAAGCATAACCAATGGGCGTATCATGAAAGTGTCCATAAAAGAAAGGAATTAGAACATACATGGATGTTAATAAGTTAAAATAGGAATATATCATGGTAATTGATGTAAAACATAGGTGAAAACATGTAAGAAATGTATTTGATAAACTTTAGCATTTAAAACATTTTTGTGCGGTTTTAAGGAAAATACTATAGAGCTTTCAAAATAGAAAAGGGGACAATATTTTATATAAAAACATAAGTTAACCAAGAAGGATTTCATAAATAAATGACTGATTTTATAAAGAAAATGTTGGATTAAAATATAGGATATATTGCACTTGAAATTGGGTAAAATTTTGGGAAGTTCCCTTAAAACGAGTTTGCTTATTGGGAAGTATCGAGGAGGGTTTCACTTAAAAGCATGTATATCCATGAAATAGAATGAGAGATGGATCTTGAAACATGATTTTTAATCATATTAAAATCATGTAGAAGTTTTAAATAAAAATAAAATACAACTTAATTTGGTTAAAAATAAAGATAGAGCAACCCAAATGAATAAAGGCGGGTCTGGTAGAATTCCTTACAGATTATCGGCATGGTATCAGGTGTACTTAAGAGGGATTAATGAGAGATAAAGAGGTTTATAATAATTTATAAATCATGAGGTAAGTATGGGGGATGTGATAAATCATACTCCATCATTATGTATTACACATAAAAGGGCATAACATAGAGGACAATCTTGAATAAAAGTGAAATAGAGAGGATCCCTTACCTTAAGTCCGTTGGGGTTCTCCACTTGATATAAATGAACTGAATAGTAAAATTAGGTTCTTTAATTAATAATTAAAGAACCTATTATATATTTATAATATTCATTATAACTTTTTTAAGTTCATTTATAACCATTTTGATTGGTTATGAGGTTCAATTTCATTGTTCAGGTCCATTTTCTTACTTGGTTTTAATGATCGGTTCACTTATATTCATGTTCGAATAAACATGTAAGATGAAATTAGTTGTAAATAATTAATGTTATATGATATTATTGAACATAAAGGAGATTAAATGGTTTAAAATTTAATTTTGTTACTTAGAGTGAAGTCGAATCATTATACAAAACATTAATGATGAACGCTTGAATAAATTTTAGCGATTTTGCTCACAACTAACTTGTTTTGTATTATTATTTTACATCATGAGTGAATAATGATTAAAGAAAATTAAATAAGATAAAATAAAAATATAATAGTTTGGTTCAACCATAAAAATGTTTTCATTACCATAATTGAAGATAGTAATAGAAATCGATAACCTGTCGTCCTTGATTGTGCTAAATTAACAAATCTCAAAGAGTGTTTTCATTTCTCTCAAATAAAAGGTGGGGAAAGGAGAGATGATGATGAATTATCCCATTATAATAATATAATTTCATTAAATTTATATTAATGGAGTTATCATACCATTTGGGTGAAGGTAGGTGAGAAAAGAAACAAGAAAAGAAAGAACTTAAAGAATTGGAAAGAGGTATTTACCTCTTGAGTTTATCTCCTTTGAGAACCTCTTAAGGGGATAGGTTTTGGTATTTTGAAGAGAATAGGAGATTTTGGAGGTGGGGGAGGATATTTGGGGAGATATTTGGGTATAATATTGGCAAGGAACAAGGCTTTAGAGGAGTGAAGAGACGAGGTAAGGATGGGTGGTATTTATAGTGGAGGAGAGGAGAGTTTTCATAATATTATAATCATTAGTTTATCATTATTTCATAATACAAGAAATAGTGATGATTCCATGACCAAGAATAGGAATAAATTCATGTGAGTTAGATATTTGGGTGATTACATCACTTATGATGTCAGGAATAGTGGATTTAAATTATAATGTATTTATACGGTAAATTAATGTATTTTATAATTCATTAAAAATTCAAGTATTTCAGAAAAATCCCAAAAATTAAACCTCGCCATTTTTTGACGTGTAGAATAAAAAAATTAAATCCATTTTTCAAAAATAATTGTCTAAATATGATTAATTTAATATTTAATTAAAATCATAAATTATTCGAAAAATAACAATTTTAATCCATTTATTTTCTTATTCCAAGATATAGGTATATCATACTCCCAATTGAATCTTATTTACATACTATCATAGTTAAGGTTACTATTTATTAGGATATGTCACTATTCATAAGGGTAACATTACTATTCATAAGGGTATGCTACTATTCACTAAAAATTAAGTTGGTCATATTATACTCCAAATAACTTACCGATCACAACAGTGTATGTTAGATTTTCAAAATTCAAATCATAGAAGTGGAAAACTTATGTTTAAAGATCACATAGAACATAGTAGTTAATTATGTTGTGATTTAATTTGATTATATTGAATAATCACAAGGAGGAAATTTCCATTGAAAAACATTGGGTCGTTATATTCTTCCCCCCTTAAGAAATTTCACTCTCGAAATTTCATTTTACATTCTTGGCCATAAACAGGTGCGGGTACTTTTTTTTCATTACTACCTCTAGTTACCATGTTTCCTCTTCATACTTATGGTTCCAACACAATACTTTTACCAGGTGAGTAGTCTTGTTATATATAACTTTATCTCTATGATCCAAGATCTTCACTAGCTGCTCCTTATAAGAAAGACCATCCTCCAAATGAACCACCTATGAAGAGAGTACATGTGAAGGGTCTGGTATGTACTTTCTTAAGAGGGATAAATGAAAGATATCATGTACTTTGACCATGGTAGGTGTAAGTTCTAGTCGATAGGCCACAACCCTGAGACAATCAAGAATCTCGAAGGGGCCTTTGTACCTGAGACTTAACTTCCCTTTCTTTACAAACCTCATGACCTTCTTCCACGAAGAAATGCGTAGAAATACCATATATCAAACTTTGAACTCAAGGTCTCTTTAACGATTGTCTGCATAACTCTTTTATCAACTTTGAGCTGTCTTGATATGCTGCCGAATGGTTTTCACCTTCTCCACTATTTCTTCAACCATTTCAAGTCCTAGCATCTTACACTCACTGACTTCATCCCAACACGATAGTGTTCTGCACCTTTTCCCATAAAGGGCTTTGTATGGTTCCATTTGGATGCTTGAGTGGAAACTATTGTTGTAGGAGAATTCAACCAGTGGAATATGTTGGTCCCATCCTCCTTTGAAGTCCATAGAACACTCTATCCACATATCTTCTAGTGTCTGAATAGTTCACTCATATTGACCATCAGTTTGAGTATAATAGGCCATACTAAAGTTTAGTTTAGTGCTTAGAGCATGTTGGAGACTTTTCCAGAACTTTTAGGTAAATCTCAGATCACGATCAGATATAATAGATAGTGGTACTCCATGCATCCTTAACACTTATTTGTTGTATATCCATGCAATTCGATCCAATGAGAAGTCCTCTTGAATTTAAATAATGTGATATGTCTTTGTAAGATGATCCACAATGACCCATATAGCATTATTTCCTTTGGATGTCCTAGGAAGTCTAGTGACAAAGTCCATGGTAATGTTCTCCCACTTCTATGTTGGTATTGGCAGTGGTTGCATCATACCCTTAGACTTTTGCCTCTCAGCCTTCACTTACTGACATACTTGACACTTTGATGTATATTCAACAATCTCCCTTTTCATATTGTCCCACCAGAAGTTTTCTCATAGATCTCGATACATCTTTGTGCTCCTTGGATGGATAGAGAAGGTCGAGATATGTGCATCATTCAAAAGATCCTTCTTTATCTCTATATCGGATGGTATACATAATTGTGACCCAAATTTTACAACTCACTCCTCATCAATTAAGAACTAAAAGGATTTATCATTTTTAATGGCTTCTACCCTTTTCTAAATTTCCACATATTTTTTTGAGTATACTTTATTTTTTCTATGAGGGATGGTTGATAAATAATTTGAGAAAGGATTGATGATGTTCCTACCTTAATGATTTCCATGTCCATCCTCTACAAATCTAAGAATATTAGATCCTTTTCAATTCTCATCATTGATAAAGACACAAGATCCTTTCTACTTAGAGCATCCGCCACTTTATTTGACTTACCAGGATGATAGTGGATTGAGTATTCATAATCCTTGATGAGATCTATCCATATTTGGTGGTGAATATTAATCTATTTTTGTGTGAATATATATTTTAGAATCTTGTGGTCAGTATATATCTCACACTTCTCCCCATAGAGATAATACCTCCTGATTTTCAATGCAAATATCACAACTGCCAACACCCGATCATGCGTGGAATAGTTTTTCTCATGAATTTTCAACTACCTTGAGGAAAAAGCTATCAATTTATCATTTTTCATCAGCACATAGCCTAAGAACTTCTTTTAAGAATCACTGTACACCACAAAGGGTTTTCCACTTATTGGGAGTGTGATTACTGACGTAGTGATAAACCTATTTTTCAACTCCTTGAAATAATTTTCACATTCCTGAGTCTAGAAAAACTTTACTCCCTTTTGTATCAGCTTGGTCATTGGGTTTGAAAATCGTTAAAATTTCTTCACAAATCATCGATAATACCCAACTAGACCTAGAAAGCTACGAATATCCATTACAGATGTTGGCCTGGGCCACTCTTCAATTTCCTTTGTCTTAGAAGGGTCCATAGATATCCCTTTACTGGTGATAACATGCCCCAAGAATGATACTTCCTCCATCCAGAACTCACATTTACTATACTTTTCATACAAATTCTCCCTTCAGAAAGTCTTTAACATAGTATTAAAATGGTCCTTATGTTCATCCTTGCTCTTGGAGTATATCAGAATATCATTAATAAAGACTACCACAAATTTGTCGAGGTAATATCTAAAGACTCTATTCATTAAATCCATGAAAATTACTGGAGAATTAGTGAGTCTGAAGAGAATCACTATGAACTCATAGTGTCCATACCTCATTCGAAAGGCAGTCTTGGGAATATCTTCCTTCCTCACCTTTAATTAGTGATATCCCGACTGAAGGTCCACCTTAGAGAAATAACTTGCCCCACGAAGCTGATCAAACAAGTCATATATCTATGGAAGGGGATACTTGTTATTTATCATTATTTTATTGATCTCATGATAATCAATGTAGAGGTGCATTGATCCATCATTCTTCTTGATGAAGAGGAATGATTCACCCCATGGTGAAGCACTCGGGCATATAAAACCCTTCTCCAGATTCTCCTGTAACTACTTCTTCAGCTCTTACAGCTCTACAGTGGACATTATATAAGGTGTCTTTAATATAGTTAGAGATCTAGGAATAAGTTCAATTGATAACTCAACCTCTCAGTTAGGAGGAAGACCAGACAACTCTTCAGGGAATACATTAGTGTAATCCCTCACAATGGGCATGTATTCAAGCATGATTCTCTCCTTTGTCTCAATCATTTGGTATAGATATGCTTGCTCATAAGGAATCAATATCTACACTTTAAACTATTATTATAAAGGAGATTCATCTCCCCCATTACACTTGTAAAGAATTAGAGGATGCTTCGGGATGTGAAGAGTGATATCCCTTTCCTGAAAGTTGATATTGGATTTGTATAAAGATAGCCAATCCATGCCCAAGATAGAGTCAAACTCCACTAAAGGAATTATGATAAGATTTTCTAGGAGGTTCAGTCCACAAACATTAACCGAGGATGATTTATAAACCATGGATGCAATAATTTCCCCATTCGTTGTTCTCACAGATAACTTGTCCTACAAAATTTGAGTTGGTGTTTTAATAGTTATACTAAACTTGCAAGATATGAAAGAATGTGTAGAACCCGAATCAAATAGTACATTCTCCATTCTTAAATGAATAACTAGCATAACTATCACCACATCATTGTCTGGATCCACCTCAAAAATAGTGATAGCATAAGACCTTACTTGTCTCCTTGTAGGTTGTTGATGATTTACTTTAACAACCCTTGGATTAGGGAAATTTTTTGTATAATACCCATGATCCTTAAAGTTGTAAAACTACACTACTAGCCGAGCATCGATCTGAACCTTCATTTCTTCTTCCACATTAGTGGTATTTTTCATATCCCTTCAGTATCTCTTGGCTAGATTTCCCAGCTTTCCACATTTGAAGCAATTTTTGGTTCCCTTTAGACAGTTCCCAGGATGCTTCTTCCCATAACTTTTAAAAGTGGGATATTCAAGATTTTTTACATAATGGGATTTTTTCGTTGAACCACCCATGTTGTTTTCCATTTATTTATTTTTGTCATCGGGCCCATGAGACCACTGAAAGCCTACAATCTCCATTTCAACCTTGAACGCACAACATACAATCTCCTCATAACTTTAGAAGTCTCAGATCACCAAAACCTTCCGTACAATCAGATTTATCTCACTAAAGAAGTGATCCACCTTGATTTTAGTGTTCATGAGAAAGACAAAGGTGTACCTTGAAAGCCTTGTAATGTTTGCTTCATATGCCCCGATGAACTCATATTCCTTATTCTTGAGTCTGATGAACTATCTTTCCATATTGAGAGAGAGGTTTTGAGGAAAATATTTATTTAAAAACATCCTCTTGAATTCCTACCAATACATGGAATCAATTTACTATTGGGAATTTTTATTCTTGATCATTTTCCACCACTGATCAGCTTCTCCATCAAAACAATAGACTTCCAGTACAACTTTCTCTTCTTCTAAGCACTAGAGGACGAAGAATATCTTTTCAATGGAGTTAATCCACTATTCCGCGTGGAGGGGATTAGAATACCCACTAAACATGGGAGTCCATTTCCATATAAAGGATTCTAAGACAACTTTCTATTTCCTTGGAGGAGGAGGGTGTTCCACATGATTCAAGTTATTATTCATAACTTGATATAGCTGATAAAGTACTATCATGAAGTTTTAAGCACCCATTCCCATCATATCAGGCATATCATTAGGACAATATTCACATTTCCTATCACATTGGTTGTTGGAATGTGTTATTCTATTTCCCACCATTAACTAAGAAAAATAACATATAATTAGAGGGCTTGAATACTTAGTTATTAAACATAAAAAGGAAACTTTTGAACATAAAATGATAAACTTGTAGAGGAGAAGTATATCCTAACTTGTGATTCATTAGGTTTAAATCTAGGTTATCCTTGATCTATTTATTAACTTATATTCTTATGGGATTTTTTATTCCCTTAATAATGGTTTGTACTAAGCTCATGAATTTACCAAAGCATATCCCCCGGGAGTGTCAATACCCAGAATGCAGTAAGGCCCGTTGTAGTGTATCAGGATACCCCGGGTCAAGCCCGAAACACCTTGTCGGAGTTTTCACTCCTAGGTACATATGTGCCAGAGCTTCCTCTACCTGTTTGTATCTACACAGGGAAGTATTTTCTTGATAAACCACTTACTCTTTACTTACCAAAATTTAGGTATGTTTTCTTATACTTCGTCTCATCCTTAAGGTTCTCACTAAGGTGCTCTATTCCTAATATCCAAAAATAAATAGACCATCATCTGATACTAACTATAGTAACCCTATACTTTTACATATAACATTACATGATTTTAAGCATAATTATACATTATAGTACAAGCCAAGGATCTTAAAGTCTAGTGTCTTGGAAGACTAGGTACATAATCAAACATTATAAAAAACAAATTTTAATTTAAACCCCATTATAAGATCCTATATTACATTGTGCTCATACATATGCATGAGATAACCTAGGGATAACATGAAAAAAGGGATGATCTAAAAGCCCAGTAAGGGAAAAACCATAATAAAAAAGCATTAGCACATGGGAAAGAATTCATGACATGATGATATAAAAAGGCATGTAACATATGAAATCATAACATATAAACATGGGATCATTTATACATGGAATCATAGAAATGTGGTAGAAACATAAAACATGAATTTATTATGATTCAAGGCTAACCGCCAAGACTGTTTCCCTTGGTATCACAATCCAAGGCTAACCGCCAAGATTGTTGCACATAGTAGCACAAGCCAAGGCTAATCACTAAGACTATCGCACATAATCGTCTCAAGAGACTCAACTTTACCCAATGAATTGGAGATCTATCTGGGAACACCCATATTATATTTTATGAATATTTTTTCCATATAAATAATCATACATAATCAATCTTGCTTAAACATAAGGGTTACCCATGGAAAGAATTGGGTACCACAATCATGACATAAAACATAACCAATGAGAGTATCATGAAAGTGTCCATAAAAGAAAGGAATTAGAACATAAATGGATGTTCATAAGGTAAAATAGTAATATATCATGGTAAGTGATGTCAAATAGAGGTGAAAACATGTAAGAAATGTATTTGAGAAACTTTAGTATTTTAAAACATTTTTGTGCGGTTTTAAGGAAAATACTATAGAGCTTTCAAAATAGAAAAGGAAAAAATCTTTTATATAAAACCAGAAGTGAACCAAGAAGGTTTTCATAAATAAAATACTGATTTTATAAATACAATGGTGGATTAAAATAGAGGATAGAGTGCACTTGAAATTGGGTAAAAATTTGAGAAGTTCCCTTAAAACGAGTTTGCTTATTGGGAAGTATCGAGGAGGGTTTCACTTAAAAGCATGTATATCCCCAAAAGAGAATGAAGGATGGATCTTGAAACATGATTTTGGAGAATATAAACATAATTTAGAATTTTTACATAAAAATAAAATACAACTTCATTTGGGTAAAAATAAAGATAGAGCAACCCGAAAGAATAAAGGCGGTTCATGTAGAATTCCTTACGGATTATCGGCATGGTATCAGGTGTACTTAAGAGGGATTAATGAGAGATAAAGGGGTTTATCATAATTTATATATCATGAGGGTAGTATAGTGGAGGTGAAAAATCATACCCCATCATTATTAATTACACATAAAATGGCATAACATAGAGGACAATCTTGAATAAAAGTGAAATAGAGAGGATCTCTTACCTTAAGTCCGTTGGTGTTCTCCACTTGATATAAATTACCTGAAAAGTCAAATTAGGTTCATTAATTAATAATTAAATAAACTATTATATATGTATAATATTTAGTATAACCTTTTTAAGTTCATTTATAACCATTTTGTTTGGTTATGAGGTTCAATTTCATTGTTTAGGTCCGTTTGCTTACTTGGTTTTAATGATTGGTTCACTTATATTAATATTTGGATAAACATGTAAGATTAAAGTGGTTGTACAAAATTGAAGTTATATGATATTAGTTAACATAAAGTAGATTACATGGTTGCAAATTTAATTTGGTTACTTAGAGTGAAGTCGAAAAATTATACAAAACATTAATGATAAACGCTTGAATTAATTTTAGTGATTTTGCTCACAACTAACTTGTTTTGTATTATTATTTTACATCATGAGTGAATAATGATTAAAAAACATTAAATAAGATAAAATAAACATATAATATTCTTTTTCAACCATAAAAATGGTTTCATGAATAGAATTGAAGATAGTAATAGAAATTGGTAACCCGTCGTCCTTGATTGTGCTAAATTAACACATCTCAAACAATGTTTTCATTTATCTCAAATAAAAGGTGGGGAAAGGAGAGATGATAATTAATTATCCCATTATAATAATATAATTTCAGTACATGTATATTACTGGAGTTATCATACCATTTGGGTGAAGGGAGGTGATGAAAGAAACAAGAAAAGAAAGAACTTAAAAGAATTGGAAAGAGGAATTTACCTCTTGAGTTTATATCCTTTGAGAACCTCTTAAGGGGAGAGGTTTTGGTATTTTGAAGAGACTAGGGGATATTGGACATGGGGGAGGTTCTTTGGGGAGATATTTGGGTAGAATATTTTCAATTCACAAGGCTTGAGAGGAGTGAAGAGAAGAGGCAAGGATGGGTGGTATTTATGGTGGAGGAGAGAAGGGTTTTCATAATATTATAATCATTAGTTTATTATTTTTCCATAAGACAAGAAATAGTGATGATTAAATGACCAATAATATTAATAAATTCATTTGAGTTAGATATTTGGGTGCTTACATCACTTATAATTCCAGGAATAGTATATTTAAATTATAATGTATTTATATGGTAAATTAATGTATTTTACTATTCACTAAAAATTCAAGTATTTCAAAAAAATCCCAAAAATTCATCCTCATATTTTTTGATGTTTAGAATCCAAAAATGAAATCCATTTTTCAAAAATAATTTTCTAAGTATTATCAATTTAATATTTAATTAAAATCATAATTTATTCGAAAAATAATAATTTTAAAACATTTATTTTCTTATTCCAAGATATAGGTATATCGTACTCCCACTTGAATCTTATTTATATACTATCATAGGTAAGGGTACTATTCATTAGGGTATGTCACTATTCATAAGGGTAAAATTACTATTCATAAGGGTATGTTACTATTCACCAAAAATTAAGTTGGTCATATTAGACTCCAAATAACTTACTGATCGAAACCGTGTATGTTAGATTTTTGAAATTCAAATAAAAAAAGTGACAAACTTATGTTTAAAGGTTACACAGAACTTATTAGTTCATTATGTTGTGATTTCATGTGATTATATGGAATAATCATAAGGAATAAATTTCCATTAAAAAACATTAGGTCATTACAAAATCCCAAGTGAATCGATCTATGTTTCATATGAATCTCTATTCACCAATTGAAAAACTTCAACACTTATTACTCAAGAAGGGATTACTTTAACACATAGAAATTTCCTTATACTTAATAAATTTTCTTAAGTTACCAGTCTAAGGAGTTTCTGACATTAACCTTTTACTTACTAAGGATCAATACCAAATTTAGGTTTAAAGATGATGATGTTATTATCTATAATAGAATATTTTTTCAGATTGGTATGATTTATTATTACCATTTAATAAGGAATTATATTAAATGGGATTCCACTAAAATGATGAACCCTTTTGAATTCATCATACACATTAGTGGGCTAAGATCCAAATTTCATTATGACCTACAACGAGTGTCACATAAATAATCCATGACTATATCTAGTATAAAACTACTGTTAACCATATCATATATGACTCCTAGATAATTGGCGGAAAACTCCTTATCTAATCCATCAAAGTGGATAAACCGAACTCTATCCATATATTATCCTAATAGTTATGGTTTCCTAGTTAAATGTAACCCAAAAAAATGATAGAAACAAGGTACCCAATGGTTAGGGTCACCTCATTACTTACTTTCCTTATGCAAGATAATTCATAGGCACCTAATGGTTAGGGTCAACTGTACTGAATGATCAAGGTCTTGATAAGTGATTCTTCTAAAGGAATCTCACACTTAATATTTTGAAGGGGATTTAATCTCACCATCTTATCCCATGTTATTCCATTTATGTATGTATTCTTCTAGTGATTTAGTTTTAAATATTATTCCTTCCACCAAATCAATATGTTCAAACCATTTTGATGCATAACTATTTACACAAATCTTATTTTTTTACTCACAAAAAATATAAGTATATCATATTTAAACATATCTAAATGTATCTCATGCATAAGGTACATGAATTCTTCAAGTAAAGGTTAAGAATTATATGGAAATTAAAATCTCCACTTGAGTAAGCTTGGAGCCACAAATAGCTAATCCCACCTTCTAAAATAAGGAACAAGCCTCCTGGCGAATGGGAAGTATGACCCAAACTCCCTCTTCCCAAAGATATTTACTCAAGATAGAATCTAATTAATCATAACTATAACACCCAATATGTATAAACTATATTTAATAATTAAATTTAAGCAAATAACTTCAATTAAAAACCAAAATCAAGGTAGATGGAAACTAAATCATTTTTTCATACCTAGCATGAAACTACTTAAATGCATGTATGATAATCTATAGAAGTTGTTTAAAAATTAAACTAAAGCATACAATATTCATAATATAAACAATTTATAACTATAAATAAAGTAGAGAATAACCTTTAAATAAATGAATATTTAAAATATATTTAAACATGATATAAATATTTATGAACAATACATAAACAAAAGCTAACTATAAAATTTTTATAAATCAACTAATCATTATGGGAATTACATAATATTGAATATAAACACTTTATATTCATTTAATAATATGAACTTTTCATATTATTAACTATATGACATTTTCCTTAAAAATATAGGATATTTATATGAATTATAAACATTTTATAATTCAATTTACATTATGTAAAGTATTTACATAATCTAAACATCATATACTTATACATTATTTAAACATTGATCATATCAATCATCAAAACACTTTTTATGCAGTTTAAATAATATCCCAAAATAAGGTTTTAATTTGAACAATTTTAAATTAATTAATTATGAACTATTCATAATTTAAATATAAACCCTTTATATTTTTACTTATCTTTTTAATTTATAAACTATTTATAAATTTATCTTATAATTTTTCATATAAACACTTTATATTCAAATGATAAGATATGCCATATAAATTTTAAAAAGATATTTTTGATATTAACACTTAATATTAATGGAGTATTTATAATAATTGTTTTTAAAACATTTAATTAATTAATCATAAAAACATTATAATTAATTAATTTATCAAAAAATCTATAAATTAAAATATCCTAAAACATATTTTTCAATTATTTATAAACAATTTATAAATAATTAATTCAATTCATAATTGAATGTAATGTAAAATAATTTTTCCCATACAATTTTATTTTATGATTACTATATATCGTAGGATATAGTACAACTCTATTATCAGTCATTTTTTACAACTAATAATCATGACACTCTATATGATATTTGTTATCATATTGAATGATATATGTCATATCATTGTTATGACACCACATTCTTTTTTAGTAATATGTAGTGCATAAATCATATTCTACAATGGGATAGAGTCATATGCTACAATATTTGAAAAACCATGGGTTTAAACCATATTGTGTATTATAATATCCTATATTATATTCCTTGATATTAATACCATAGAATAAATTTAAAAAATATATTTTAATACTATTAATAAATTTGAAATACAATTTCCATAAACTTCATTTCCATGCATGATTTCAAAAATCTATGAACATGGGATTCTCTGATATCACTGTTGGGGTTTTAAGGTGGTTAAACAACACTTTTTTATTATATATAAGTGACTTGAAAACTATTCCATGACCACCATTAATTAGAAATATGAAAATTAATTGAATTTGAAATGAAGAACCACTTTCAATTCACACACCTTTCACTGAAGAGATTTCACAACATCTTTAAACCATTGAATGATTTGATGAAGATCACTAAGATATTTTGAAATATATCCTCTTTCCATGAAATACCCACAAGCCAAATAAATAATTTTGATGCTCAAAACAATATCCTTTCTTCCTCCGTGGAATGTTATTATCTCATGGAGAAAAAGAAGAAGGAGGATGAGAGCTAAATGCATAAGGAGTATTAACAAGGCATTGAGTTATCATCAAACACACTCCCATATCATGGTAGTAGAATTTAAATATCCCCAAGGATTCTCCTCAATGAATAATGCATGAGTTGATTCATTATAATTCATGAGTTATAGCCTCTACTAGATAACACATCATTTGAATGAATGAAACTCCACCTTCTCATTACATCTCATGTAATGTTTCTATAAATAAAACCTTTTTTGGGATGAGTTTATCAAAAGAAAATAGTTATCAATCAGTTTCTCATATCATTGGGTGCATGTACCAATCATACATTATGATTATAAAAAATATACACTATACAATAACATATAATCATACAATATAATTGGATAATTTATTGAAGGCAGTGGCAAGGTTTCTATAAACCATGCAATACAATTTCCCTTAAATTATAGACTATGATATACTTTTCATCTCATGAAAGTAGCCTTTTATGATTCCCCTTAGTCATAAAATAATACTACCCTATTTATATAATATTTAAATGGTATTTATGGGATTTAGGGTATATTATATCCTTCAATATGGATATATGGATTTTGATATTCCTTCTATAATGTCCTCAATTTTTAAAGGTATGTAATTTTGAGCCTTTTGATAGTTAAATTTGGTTTTGGGAAGCGTTGGAGGTTGCATGGTGGTTTAAACAAGGGTTTGGTAAAATAAATAAAGACATCACGACATCAATCTAGAGTCTGTCCCAATACCACCTCTAAACACCAAGCTCCATCTCCTCAGCTCCCTGTTGCTAGGCCCTTGCCCTTTCCCAAATCCCTGATCATGATTTTTTCACATGCATCGAGATTACCATGCAGGACACTGCCAATTCATCCTTAACATAAGTGCACATGTATAAGAGGCACATGCCTTGAAAATAAGGAAATGTAAAATCAAGCAATATTCAATCATGTGTCAAGCGGTAGTGCACTAACTAAGATTCCATGAACCCTGACCACACTTGATTCAGCTCTATACATGAAGGAAAATCATAATGGAAGTCATGATCATGGGATGACCACAAGGCCACCACATATATCCAAGAGTATCCACATGTCCAACAAGTTTTGGGTCTCGTAATAAGGACACTGAGCCCTATCTCTATCACGGGTCAGGCCTCAAGTCCACTGTACCCCATCTCCATCTCAGGTCGGAACACAAGGCCATCATATCCTACCACTACCATGAGTCAGGACTCAAGGCCATCACACCCCTACCCTATGTCTTAATCCATCATCATCATCATCATTACATGACACACATTCTCCACCTCTAATGTCTAACCAATCCATGATGGTCCACTTTTCACTTGATACTGTAAGAAAAACCTCACAGGCTATACATTCACACAAAATAGGCATAAAACATATATGTACAAACATATAATTTCAAGAATGAGTCGTAGAAACCACACACACACACACAAACATGTGATAAATATCAAACATGGGTCTCATGGGATACACATGTACACACATGTGATCAATATCAAGCATGGGTCTCACAGACTATACACATGTACATGTGATCAATATCAAACATGGGTCTCATAGGCTACTCACACATACACATGTGATAATTATAAAACATGGGTATAATGATCCAAACACACACAAAAGTGATCAATATCAAGGTAAAAACTTTATACAATTGCTCTACATGGTAAGTAACTTTCTACCTCAAGCATGTCGTTTCCAAATGCTAATATTTGTCAAGCATTAATACCCAAAATATTCCCATGCACCAATAAGATCAAGCCTTTAGGCCAAGGGTCCCTAGAACCGATCCCAATTAATCAAAAAAGAGGCTATAGAATAATATTTATGTAGGATATTAAAATATAGGCTAATAATTAATTTAACATACCCAAAAAACCACTATCAACAATAGATCTAGATCTGATTGAATGGAAGGTTTTCAATCCTCTAGATTCGATGCTGATCTCATAGAAGCCAATATATTGATCTTGAATTTGAATGCTAAAGAGAGGATAAGGAGAAAATAATGTAAAAATATTCACCCTGGTTTTATCTAGATAATTATCCTTCACGCGATGAGGAAGAGAAAGGATTATCAAGGGAGAAATTGAGTCAAAAACCCTATCAATAAATCATTTAATTAAACACACATAGTTTCTTATTTGAAATGAAAAATCCCACAAAGCTTGGTGGTTGATTCATTAATTTCATAAATTTAAAATATATTTTAATAGGACATGGTGATTCCCACCATGAACATGGTGGCCTCGAACACACTAATCCCTAGCAACCTAACACAGTGGCCCTCCATGACACGGTGTATAAACCTTGCTCATTTTGGACTCACCATGCCTTCCACCATGGTGTGGTAAGGCCATTATAGTCATAGATCATATGAGGACTTGAAGTTATACACACCATAGTACACTCCCCACCATGATCATATTGGTCCTACCCGGGTCACATAGGCTGGTTATAGGTATAAAACAGCCTACACCATGGTGTCGTCCTGCCTGTGGTGCACCTAAAACACCCAAAACCCTATTTAAGCCATTATGAAACCTTAAACACTTAAAAAAATTGAATTTAAACATCATAAACATAACTTTAAAAATCTATTACATTATAAATCTTCTCCTCAAATGTCTCATCATCCTTGAGAAGTGTCTCTGGAGGTCTCCACAAACAACTCAGGCCACTGATCTTGCACACCTGACTCTCACTCCCAAGTATCCTCTTGAGTTTTTCTATACCATCACAAAAATAAAACAATTGGAACTATCTTATCCCATAAATATTTCTATCCTTGGTCCATTATATGATATGGTTTCTCCACAAACAATGCATCAGGTTCTAACTCAACATCCTCAATATTGATCACATGCATAGGATCAAGATTATACTTCCCAAGATGAGACACATGAAAAATATTATGCATACCTAGATATCACGGAGGGATATTAAATTGGTAATACACTTTACTAATACATCAAATTATCTCAAATGGTCCCATAAACTGGGTTTTCATCTTCCTTCACCTTTTTAAATGATGATTCCATAACCGAGGTGACACCCATAAGAAAACACGATCACCCAAAATGAACTCCAAAGGTCATCTCCTCTAGTAAAAATATGATAATTATCTACTATGAGTGTTAACCAACCACTTATTGATCAAATTCACCCTCTCAGAGGTATCCTGCACCATAATCGACCCAACAATAACTGCCTCACCCACCTCATGCCAACACAATGATGAGAGAAAAAATCAACCATAAAGAGCCTCAAAAGATTACATCTAAATAAAAACCTAGAGGCTATTATTGTATGATAAATATATAAGGTATAGATATTTATATAATTCTAAACTAAAGTCTAGGATTCATGTCTGAAGCATATCATTTATGATTAGTATTTTCCTCTCTAATCATCCATCGGTCTGCAAATGATTTGTCGTACTCAGTTTTAAATGATTCCACAAAGATTTATACAAGACTTACCAAAAATATGACATAAAACACATGTACCTATCTGATATAATACTGTAAGGCACTACATGTAGCTATATAATCTCCCAAACATAAATCTTTCCTAACTAATATGCTAAGTGAGTTTCTTAGATTGATAAGAAATGTGCCACTTTCATCAGCCAATCAACTATCACCCAAAAAATATATAGACTTATTAGGGTATTGGGAAACCCCACAAGTAAGTATATAACTATCTCATACTACTTTCATATTGGCACTAGAACTGGTTGAAGTATCCCTCCTGGTCTCTGATACTCTGCCTTTATCTTATGGCAGGTCAACCAATGAGAGATGAAGCTCGTGATATCTCTCTTCATTCATAGACACCAGAATTGTTTCCTAATATTCCAATACATCTTCATCAAACCTAGGTATACTAACCACTAACAAGTAGAAGATTCCATTATCATGTATTCCCTCATAGAATTTGGTTCTACAACTCTCCCATGAAAAAAGATAATGTTATTACTATCCAACGACCATCCTAGAATTGGGTAACTTCTCATCAATCATTCTCGCATCACTAAGAATTTAGGGTCTAAATCCTGACTAATTTTTACCTGGTTAACTAATGTTTAAATGATAACCAATAAATCAAATTTCATCACCCCTCATCCCTCATATGTATCAGGTAACCATTTGACCAATAAGATCAATAACCACCATTCCTATGATGAACACTCTCCAAGCTTCTATGTTTTTCTACTGAGAGTATCAGAGCATAATCCATCTCAAAATAAAAAGTCTATAGATACTCCACCTGATGAATCTATTTGAGATTCAAGTCCCATTGAGATAATATGTAACATAATCTCTTGTGGTATGTGAATATGAAAAATATCTCACCAAAGATATAATGGTGCCAAAAATTTAGATCATGGACTACAAATTCCAACTAAAAGTAATGTGTAGGTCAGTTACACTCATGGGGTAATATCTAGTGAGACCCATAAGCTAATACTAAATCCCTTTATATCAGTAAAACTCCAACACCTAAGACATTGTAGTAACTGTGTATCCAATCCTAATCTCTAGAAATATAAAGATCAAATCTTTCATCATTATTCTCTTAATCTCTAGGAAGGACTCTTCACATTGGTATATACACTCAAAATTCACTCCCTTATTGGTAAGATCAGTCATAGGTGCTTCAAAATGGGAGATAACCTGAATGAATCATTTCTAGTATACAACCAACCCAAGGAAACTACTACTCTCAAACACATTTTAGGGAATTCCCAAGATATAAAAACCTCTACCTTCTCTAAGTCCATATAAATTTCAAACTTAGAGACCACGTGGCTAAGAAAAAATACCTACTAGATCCAGAAGTAACACTTTCAGATCTTAGAATAGAGTTGATGTGATCAAAGTGTACTCAATACAATCTCTAGGAATCTAGCATGCATCTTCAAGGACTGTGAGTATATGAGGAAATAATCAGTAAACACCACAATAGAGGAGTATAAATATGGATGAAATATACTATTCATGAGATCCATAAAACCATTGGTTCATTTGTCAACTCAAAAGTAATGAAAATATACTCTTACAGTTTTTATCTACTCTTGAATGCTGTATTAAGAATATTCTTCTCTCTGACCTGAAGTTGGTGGAAACCTAATCATAGGTCAATCTTAGAGAACCACTAGACTCCCCACAACCGATCAAACAAGTCATCATTCCTTATCAATAGGTATATATTTGTATTGCACCATTACCTTTATGTCAGTAATGTTATACTATTTTCATTTTGTTTCCTTTCTTATTGAGTGAGTATTTCCGACCATGAATTAGAAGGATACCTGTAATGGTGAAGTCAAGTATTTGTTGGGATTTTCAGCATAAAATTGTAGTTTCTATTACTTGTTGGGTAGTTACACGATGTATAATGAGATGAAACTATGTGTATTAGCTACCAAATATATCTCGTGAGTTGAATACACAATATGAGAATTTTAAACGCTGTGTAAGGGTTACACATCATGTAATGTGAAAAATCAATTTTTAATTAAAAAGGTGTTGTGTTTTTCATCATAACTTAAAATAAAAGGATTTTATGATGTGTAAAATATTACGCATTATATAATTCCCAAAGTTACAAATTTTAGGGTATCATGTGGGTTATTGAGTGTTAATCCTCTTTTGCATCCTTCTCCTCTCGGCTAGATCTCTCACCCTAGGTGTTTTTGGGTGATTCCTTTCCCTATGAATTGCTCTGTTCAGTGATTGATTAGTAGGTCTAGGTGATTTATCTCTTTAATAAAGCATTTCCTATTAGTTTCTCTCTTATTTGTGGTTGTGGCACCATTTTTGGCAAGGATTGGAAGATGTATTTTGTTTTCTATCGATCCTTTTTAGTATTTTTATCATGCCTTGTCTTTCAAAGGCAAATATTGTGGTTTCCAATCCCTATTGTCAAAGGTAATTTGGTTTTCTACATCCTTTAGGTAGGTGGATCTGTTCAAGTGTTCTAATTTTTTTAAATAATTGTAGTTATTATTGATTCCTTAAGATTTGAAATGGAATTTCATGTGTTGAAATTAAAAAGGGCATGGGTTTGCATTTGAAAAGGGTTTTTTTCTTTGAAAATAGAATTGCCTTAATTTGAAATGGGAAATGAATTTTCAAACCCTAAAGAATATTTACTTAGATTTGAAGTGGTTTTACAAAAGAACTATAAGAATTATTTTTAAAATAGAAATTGATAAATATTGCACAATGGGAACCTTAGGTGTGTCAAGAAAGAGACACAGGTAGACTTAGTGTGTCTAACACCACTAGGAGGTAACCAAAATGTATGTAGATGGTATATGGAAGGCCTTAATGTTAGTTAGATCTAACCTTAAGCCTTGTTAGGCTCATGAGTGTTGAGTATGCATTGTCCCATAGGCTAGAGCCACACTGGTAGGTGCATTGTTTTTATGGTTGTTTATTGCATGATAGATTACTTCATGGATATTGGATCACATGTATATTTATATTCGGTATCTTTACCTGCTTTGTTTCTAGATTTGGAAAATATGATATGAAATTTGTGAAAAATCAAGGACTATTTGAGAAATGTTTTTAAATTGGTTTATTTATAAAATTATTATAAAACTATTTTGTTTTAAAGTTAGAACTTGTGCATTATTGATATTAGAACTTTTATAGATCTCTTGGTGTTATCTTACTAGGATCTATTTCTCACACCCTATTTTTACCCTTTGGATGGTCATATAACTTACTTTTTAGGATATATGTAAAGGGAAGGTAATTTTATAGCATTTTGGATTTTCTTTACATCACTATTTTGGTTTGAAGGTGGCAGTTGGTCACATGGATACTAGTTTTTCTAGACTTGTCATACTTTCTGGTTTATCCTATTTGGATCAGTTGTATCTCCATTGTTTCCACTTTGTACTCTGGTTGGATGTCTTGTTTTTCTTATACAAAAGACTTGTTTTGTTATATCTATTTTACCTCACCACGTAATGGGATAACTTGGGTGATTGGTTTGGTTAGCTCGGGTTGGTCTATTACAATTTTGTATTCGAGCAATTACCTAGCCTAAAGTGTGTCAGAACTGCTTGAGTTGGTTATGTGTCTTATGTAGATAGGAGTAGTATTATCAGAATTAGGATAGTAGGCGTGGAAAAGGGGCATAACCAGCTCACTCTCTTGATTGAATTTGAGTTTCCATGGGTGGTCATAAAATCTTTACTAGGTAAAAAACCTAGTATTTAGGTTCATTTGAATAAATTTTATGGTAAATTTGTTTAAATTAAACTATCTAAAAAGTTTGGGGACTTGGTGTGTGTATGGTTGTTTGAATAAACTAAGTGGGGAGTTTATTTAGATGTACCTATTTCTTTCTAAAGGTGTTTCCATTTTGTGGTAGAATTTATAAATGCTTTAAATTATTATTATTTTAAATCATTATTTTAGATTATTGTTTTTTGTTCAATGGTTTCGGAGTTTCTCTTGATTGATTAGTTATTTTCTTGCATTTAACAGAAAATGCCTCCATAATATCTCTTCCAAATACAAGAGGGGAATCTGTGAGGCAGGTTCTATAGAAAGATTTTCTAGTGGACCCTTATTTAGTTGATGTAGTGATCCATACTATTCAAACTCTAAGGTCAATAGGCATAGTGAATCCGAGATGAGTAGTGGATCATAAATTAGAATTTACCAAGTAGCATCCACCTGTATTCTGTGGTGATAAAGGACCATAAGAGTCATAGGAATAGCTTGAATAGATTGATAGTATCTTTAAATTCTTGAATACTACCAAAGATTATCAGGTGGATTTTTCCACATATATTCTCAAGGGAACATGAAGAATATGGTAGGACTCGATAGTGCAAGCTAAGTTAAACAAAAGTCTTACCTGAGTTTCTTTTAAGAAGATATTGAATCAACATTTTTATCCTGATATTTTACATGAAGTAAAGACCTGAGAGTTTTTTTACCTTCAAACAAGGGGATCATATTTCCCTAGAGTAATCTAACCATTTTTCTGAACTAGTATATCTAGCACCAGATCTTTTCATCAATGATTACCTAAAATCTTAGAGGTTCGAGATGGGGATGAAGGACAATGTTCAATTGATGCTAGTTATTTTATTCTTTATGAACTTTATGGAGGTAGTAGATAAAGTATCTTTGTCTGAGGAAAATATATATAGAAGGACAGGTTTTGTAGGAGCTTCAGTAAGTGAAGCATTTAGCCAGGGTGCTTCTTCTGGTCAGAAAAGGAAGCACAAGAGTGACTGATTTTCTTCAGGACTAGTTTTAGAGGCTTTTACAATGAATCATCATTTTATTTTCTACCAGTTCGGGAGGCATTGTCATACCATACCTCATTGTATGGAGGATTACAGGACTTGTCATCTTTATGGGTGATCTGACCATCTAAAATGGTTCTATGATAAGATGCCCCAAGACAGTAAGTTAGGATTCACTTTCACCAAGGGATTAGAGGTTCATTTTGATGCTTCCAAGGGCAGTGGGTCTCATTATTAGGCCAAATGGGATGTATAGATGGATTTATGTGGCATAGTGTGAGCTAGATGAATCTGAAGCAGTGAAAACTACTATTATAGGTATGGTGTTTATTTCTTCTTCTATGGTTCTAACTTTTTTTGATCTAGGTGCTACTCATTATTTTATATCTTCAAAGTTGGTTGACATATTGGGTTTGAATTAAAAACTTATTCCATTATTATTAGAACTTTCTAAAACTTTGGGAAAGAGGTTTGAATAAGTTTTTAAGTGGCCCGCATGTTGGGTGGTGATAAGTGACATTGAGGTGGTTTGGGACTTCTTGGTGATTGATATTGACATCTATGACTTGATTATCGATATGGATCAGATGATCAATGTGAAGGCCCAGATAGAATATTATCATCATTGGGTATAATTCTTATCTACTGATGGGGTCACTTATGTTTTCTAGGGTGAGTGGGACTCTAGATCAGGAAGGTAAGGTCCTACTATTATTTATTCCATTATAATATCATGCTAGTTTTTAGAAGTGTTTCTTGATACAGTTGACCCTTTCTTGGTCGGTCATCCACCTACTGCTGTGTGTGCATACCCTAAGGTATTTCTGGATGATTTTTTTTACCTCCACAGAGAGATTTTTAGTTTACTATTGACTATCTCCTTGGAATGATGCCCATTTCTATGCCATCCTATCGAATGGCACCTGCCAAGTTGGTGGAACTTAAGGTCCAACATAAGGAATTAGAGGTGAAATTATTTTTCTATCCTAGTGTATCACTATGGTATTCACCTATAATATTTTCTAAGAAGGAATATAGGAGCCTTATACTTTATATTGACTATATAAAGTTGAATCGGGTGACCTTTAAGAACAAGTATCCTTTACCCAGAATTGATGATCTCTTTAATCAGCTTAGAGGGGATCATTGGTTTCCTAAGATTGACTTGCAATTGGGGTAGCACCATTTGAGATTTTTTGAAGAGGATATAACCAAGAAAACATTTTGGATTCTATATGGGCATTTTTAGCTTTTTGTTATTCCATTTGGACTCACTAACACTCCTATGGTATTTATGACTTTGATGAACTGAATATTTCATCGGTTCTTAAACTCTTTTTTTCTTGTGTTCGTAGATGAAATCTTAGTGTACTACAAGATAGAGGAGGATCATAGATACCATTTGAATATCACTATTTGAACCTTTAGGTAACATTATCTATATGGTAAACTTTCTAAGTGTGAGTTTTGGATATGAGAAGTGAAGTTTCTAGGGCATGTTATATCTGAGAGGGGTGTCTTAGTTGATTATGAAAAGGTGTGGGTAGTTATGTCTTGGGAGCATCCCAAAAATGTGTTTTAGATCTGTAGCTTCTTGGGTTTGGTAGGTTACTATAGATGGGTTTTTTGTGACTTCTACAATCTCTCATCTTCTATGACATATTTAACTTGTAAGGGTGTAAATTTTGATTGGAATTAAAAGTGTCAGAGATATTTAGAGGATCTGAAGACGAGGTCTAATTTAGCACCAATTTTGATTCTTTTGGAACCAAGTTCAGGCTATTTTGTTTTCTATAATGCTTCTGGTGAAATTTTGGGTTCTTTATTGATGTAGGGGAAACAAGTTGTGGCTTACAGATCTCACTAGTTATGTCCTAATGAAAATAACCACCCTACCCATGATCATGAGTTGGAAGCTGTTATGAATGAACTCAAAACAAAACATCATTATATCTTTGGATAACGATTTGCGATATACTCTAATCACAAAATCCTGAAATATATTTTTACTCAGATGGATCTGAACTTGTGATAGAGATGCTAGGTTGAGTATCTTCAGACCTTTGATTTTGATATCATATATACCCCTGAGAAAGGAAATGTGGTAGCCGATGCATTGAGGAGAATTTTTTTGACACATGAAGTGAAATAATCAATTGAGTAGCAGTATCTGATGAGTTAATTTAGCAAGATGATATTGGGAGTGAAGTAGGTTAGTAGATAGGTGTTATTGGATTTGATGAAGGTTAAATCATCTTTTGATGACTGAGTTTTAATTGAGCAGACAACAGACACCGAGCACCGAAGATTAGGATAAATCATAAATGGTAGGGAGACATAAAGTTTATGGTCTCAGTCTCCTAATGAAGCTTTGTGCTTCTAGAGCAGGTTGCTTGTTACGTTTTCCTTGAGGTGGGAGTTTCTAGATAGTGGAAACCTATCATGTTGGTCCGTGCACCCTAAGGCTACAAATATTTACCATTATTTAAGACATTGGTATTGGTGGTCGAGGGTGATCTGGTCAATTGAGGATTTTGTATTGTGGTGTCTCACTTATTAAAGAGTTAAGGTGGAACACTAGAGACCTGTAGGTTTGTTGCAGCCTTTACCCATTTCCCTATGTAATTAGGACAATATTTCCATGGATTTCATCATTAGTTTACCAAAGAATCCTAGTGTGAAGGATGCAATTTGGGTGATTATTGAAATAATCACTAAATAAGTGCATTTCTTTCCAATAAAGGAAATTAAGAAAGTGTAACAGCTTGGGGACTTGTATGTATGAGAGAATGTGAGACTTCATGGGGTTCCCTCTGCAGTTGTTTCTAACAAGGACTTGAGGTTCAAATCACAATTCTGGAAGTTTTTTCAGGATGTAATAGGTTCCTAGTTGAAATTGAGCATGAATTATCATCCACAGATGGATAGATAGTTAGATAGGGCTATCCAGGTTCTTGAGGATATGCTTCGAGCTTGTGTGCTTGATTTTGATGGATCTTGGGATAGAAATTTTTATTTGGTAGAGTTTTCCTATAATAATAGTTTTCAGGCTTAGATCATTATGGCGCCCTTTGAGGCTTTATATGGGCGGACATGTCTATCTCCCTTATGCTGGACAGAGTTGGGAGATTGGTCCTTGGTTGGGCTGAGTGTTGTTTAGGAGACGACCGAGTTGGTGTAGTTGATCTAGATGCATTTAATCATGGAATAAAGTCATCAAAAACCTTATACTGACCATATTCATCAGCTGCTGGAGTTTGATGTTGGTGATCAGATCTTTCTCAGAGTTTCTTCTTGCTTGGAACATCGTCAGTTGGGTAAGAAGGGTAAGTTGGCACTAAGGTTTGCAACCCCCTTTGAGATCTTTGAGTGATTGGGGAGGGTAGTGTATCTATTTCTTTTACTATCTGTATTGAATTCTATATATGATGTGTTTCATGTTTCCCAATTTAGGAGGTATATAATAGATATTTCCCATGTGATTGGATGGGAGGATGTTGATCTTAAGCCCGATAAAACTTTGTTTTAGTAGCCAAATCAGATTATGGATCACCAGGATAAGGTACTGTGTGGTAAAATAATCCCCTTGGTTAGGTACTGTGGAAGTGCAGATAGGATTTCCACAAGATATGGGAATGAGAGTCACAGATGAGGCAGTAACGACCTTCTTGTTTTTCGAATCCATGATTTTGATCTCTTTCTAGGGATAAAAAGATTTTATGGAAGAGTGATTATAATGCACCATTACCTTTCTTTCAGGCATGTTCTAATAATTTCTTTTGGTCTCCTTTCTCATCGAGTGAGTATTTATGACCATGAATTGAGAGGTCACCTATAATGGTGAAGTCATAGATTTTTTGGAATTTTCAAAAAAAACCTGTTACTACTTGTTGAACAGTTACACACCATGTAATGAGATTACACGACATGTATTGGCTTTCGAATAGATCCTACGAGTTGAATACATAATGTGAAAATTTTACACATCATGTAAGGGTTACACATTGTGTAATGTGAAAAATCTGTTTTTTAATTAAAAAGGTGACGTGTTTTTTATCACAACTTAAAATAAAAGGATTTCATGATGTGAAAAATATTACACATCATGTAGTTCCTTGATTTATAGCTTTTAGGGTGCCATGCAGGTTATTGAGTCTTCGTCATCTTTTTCAGTCTTCTCCTCTTAGCTAGATCTCTTAACCAAGGAATTTTTGGGCGAGTCCTTTCCCTCTAGATCGATCTATTCAGTGATTTATCAGTAGGTCTAATCACTTTGTCTCTTCAAGTAAGCCTTTCCTCTCAGTTTATCTCTATTCTGTGGTTGTGGTACCATTTTCGGTAGGTATTGGTAATCAAACTATGTTTTTTATCAATCCTTTTTAGTATCTTTTCATGCCTTGTCTTCTAAAGGAAAATATTGGGGTTTCTAATCCTCTTTGTCTAAGGAAGTTTGATTTTCTACATCCTTGAGGTAGGCAGATCTATTAAATTATTCCAATTTCTTGAATTGATTGTAGTTCTTATTAATTCCTTGAAATTTTAAAAGGAATTTCATGTGTTGAAATTAAAAATGGAATGGGTTCATGTTTTAAAAGGGGGTTTTCTTTGAAAAATGAATTTCCTTGATTTGAAATTAAAAATGGATTTTCAAACCTAGAAGAAGATTGAATTTCCTTTTAAATGGTTTTATAAAAGAACCATGAGCATGGTTTTTAAAATAGAAATTGAAAACATTGCACAGTGGGAACCTTGGGTGCATTGAGAAAGAGACACAAGTAGCCTTAGTGTGTGTAACACCACTAGGAGGTAACCTATTGTATTTCATTGGTCTATGACAGGCCTTGATGTTAGTTTGATCCAACCTTATGCCTTGTTAGGGTTGTGAGTGTCTAATATGTATTGTCCCATAGGCTAGAGACCGATTGGTAGGTGAATTGTTTTTCTAGTTATTTATTTCATGATAGATTACTTCATGGATATTGGATCTCATATATATATATATTTATATTCAGTATCTTTAATTGCTTTGTGTCTGGATTTGGAAAATATGACATGCAATTTTTGAAAACTCAAGGACTATTTGAGAAATGTTTTTAAATTGGTTTATTTATAAAATTCTTGTAAAATAGTTTTGTTTTAAATATAGAACTTGTGCATTATTGATATTAGAACTTGTATATATATATTAGTGGTATCCTACTAGTCTCTATTTCTCATACCCTAATTCTTACCTTTGGGTAGTCATAAACCTTATTTTTTAGGATACAGGTAAAGGGAAGGGAATTTTGTAGCATGTTGGCTTTTCTTTACATAGCTGTTTCAGTTTGGAGGTTACAGTTGGTCACATGGAGAATAATTTTTCTAGAATTGTTGTAATTTATGGTTTAGCCTATTTGGATAAGTTGTATCTCCCTTGTTTATTCTTTTTACTATGGTTCAATGTCTTGTTTTTCTTATATACGAGACTTGTTTTGTTATCTCTGTTTTACCTCACCCCATAATGGGATGACTTGGGTGACTGGTCTGGTTGTCCTGGGTTGTTATGTTACACTATTCTTCATAGTTAATTAGTTAAAATTAATACATTCCATACACAACCAAATAATACTATCCACCTTATTTGTGAACAACACCAGACCACCCTAGGGAGATGTTCTTGGTCTGATAAAACCCTTCACTTCTAGATCCTAGAGTTTCAACTTGAGTTTTTTTAACTCATCCAATGCCATGAAATATGGATGAATCGATATAGGTTGTACTCCTAATATGATTTAAATCCCAAAGTCAAATCCTCTATTATGAGTAATTCTAAATAAGTCATTTGGGAAGACATCCTAATATAGGTCCACTACTGGAGGAAAAGAGGAGAAAGCTACTACATAATCTGCTATAAGAACCATTCCCACTAACTACACTATAATATCTCTAAAATGAATCAAGTACAAACCCATTATACCTTCTATAACATCCCATTATCCAATTAAAACAAACTTATAACCCTTATGTTTAGTAAAGGACACTCTTATCCTATAATAGTTGATGTGCACTTGATAATTGGTTAACTAGTCCATGCTAATAATCACATTGAAACTAGTCATCTAAAGAATCATGAAGTCTCAGAGATTTCCATAGCTAATAACCACTATGGTAAATTATGGAAATCTCTATTGATGATCCAATTCATTCTCCAAGGGTGTTTTATGAGATAACAACTTAAAATATAACTTTAATGAAAATTCAAGTATAACAACAACTTGAGAAGATATAAATGAATGAGAATATTCTATATCAAAAAAGGAAAAAGATATAATAGATATGATCAAGATCATACCTAAAATGTTCAATGGTACCTCTCCAACATTAACTAGTACCTATTCCACTATATAAACTCTGCCTGCCTCAGATCCATGAGCCTTCCCCTAAGGCGCATAACTTTCCTAATTCACCAAAGTCTGTGGGGTATGAGTCTATTGATGAGGACTCTGACTAGATACCTGGGTCATAATATGAGTCTACCCTACACCCCTACAAGAACCTATCCACAATACCCTTGAACAAATTTATTGAAGATACTTCCATCTTGCTACATCAATGACAATTTCTCTAAGGTCTTGGGAAAAATTTGCAATAGTTCCCAATCTATCCACAGCTGAAACACTGAGGATTTATAGAGGGGGATAAAGAAACCCTATTATACTTTTATTTTCTACCACCACCCTACTAAAAATCCCTGACATTCCTTTTTTTACTACCATAATATACACCCACTGCATCACTAGAAAGTCTTCTAGATGATCCATTAAGAGTTAGAAGAATACCTGAAACTCTATCCTCCTTCAAACCCTTATCGATTGTCAAGGACTTATGAAACACCTATAGATATGCCATCAAGTCAAAGCTATTGAATTGACGCCTTAGTTACATATGAAGACCAATATCAAACTTTCTATCCTTCTGTACCTCATTCCTAACCAAGAGTAGAGTGAAGTGAAGAAACTATATGAAATAATAAGAGTAAGTAGACACTAACATCATCCCTTGACGAAGCTCCATAAACTACTAAGCATGAACCATCATCAACATACTCTATAATAACTCTTTGAAGAATAGATTCTTTATGGAATAATAAATAAGAACCTAATGTATTCCTACCTAGTTCATGACACCCCACATCTTCTATCGGCCCCCTGAAATATGAAGTCAACCATCTTTACTTGGTGGTCCTATATAGTCCCCACTAGATCGAAGATTTCCTTAATGATATAAATCTAGTCCTCAACATATTGAGGGTCTCCAGTGACCTAGAAGGCTAGGGGGATACTAAAGATAAAATTCCCTAGCATAATCTACTATTATCTGGAGAACTCCTCCACCTTAAATAGACACTATGTAGAAAATTCCTTATCGTAGTGGTTCTACCACCTGAACTGCTAGATCAAGTATGAGATCATGCTCAATTGTATCCCCAGATACATTTGGTGGTGGAACAAGGGAATTATCTTTTTTGGGATCATTCTAAATTGCTTCTACTAGTGGTCCCCTTAGGCATATTATAAGAAACATTATCTGTAATTCCAAAAGTACACTTAGAAACTCCTATAACAACTTACTTAAGATATAATCACAAACAGATTATGAGAACACATAAGGAATTTTTACCAGATACCCATATTATATAGTGATCTATGATTCTAATACATAGACATTACATAATTTTTTATGACCAATCATTACATTACATAAACACATGCCTGATTACCATAATAGTTTAGTGACTTTGAAAACTTAGAAACATAAACACTGGTCCATAAGTGAGATAAATCATCTCCCAATAAATTCTTCATAACTATAACCCTTTTTAGACATATCATACATAATGAATATCTTTATAACCTGGTGAAAATTAACATGAGGAAGAGTGAGTAAAAATTCTCAATAAGGGTAAACAAGGGAGATATATAAGAATAACATGAACATAAGGGTATGAGAACATGATATTAACATTTGAAACCATAACTTTTATATCAAAGATCACAATATTGAGTCATGGAATAAATATTGGAAGTTAATAAGACATGAGTCATAAGGGAATCAAAGAACATGAGCCATGAAATCATAACATTGACACAAGAAATGGAATTTGTGGCATACACATAAACATAGAAAATCACTTAGATATTATTCAAGGATCACTTCCAAGACCAATATAGTGGACAAATTAATTTACTAAACGGTTCACTCCCCATTCTATAACTATCTTACTGAACTAGGTTTAGTCCCATTCTAGCCTCATTTTACTAAATTGGTTTCACTCCTATTCTGAAACTTTCTATCTCATGAGATATAAATCTTTACCCAATGTATTAGAGGGAGATATAGGTCCCACCCGTCTCATAATGAAAACCATATTTATGTGTGCCAAAAGATCATAAAAATTAATCATATTATAACCCATGAAATTAAATAATTATCATAAAAATTTCATCATATCATAACCTGTGGAAAATAGATAGGTTTCATAATCATTTCATCATAGGATAACCTATGAAAAGAAGCGGATTTCTTAATCATTTCCTCTTGGTATAACCCATGGAAGAGAAATATGTTTCATAAAAATAAGTCCATCAAAACATAAACCATTAAAATAAATAATATGAATGGTATCCTTGGATCATATTCCTAGCAAGACATAGGTAACACCAAAAGATGTCATCTTATATGGAAAATTATTTTTAAATATCATTTAGAACATTTTTTTGAGGAAAATATCCTTTCCACTTTGAAAAATTCTTTATAAAACATAATTTTTTTTGAAAAACTTTTTATTTGAAAATAAACTTGAAAACTTATAAAATAATCTTTGAAGTAATTATTGGTCATGAAATTGGAAAATTCCATTCATGCCGTACACTTTAAAATGAATATTCCTTTCACATTTTTGATAAAATCCAAATGAGTATTGTTTTGGAAAATGACATGAAGATTCCTTTCAATTTTTTTTTGTAAAAAGTAAAACATGGGTATTTTTTTAAGAAATAATAATATATAATAAAATATTTTTGAATTTTTTTTAGAGAACATGGTTTTTTTTGGGAAAAAATCCCTCAAGGTATCATTGAAGCATTTTTGAGGTGATTGTGTTTGTTGATAAAGTGGACATCTGTGTTGTGATTGTTGACAAAGAAAACCATGACATACAAATTTGTTGAAAAAGGGTATTTCATGGTGGCATGTCGAGTTCAAGGGCTGTGGTTAATGATCCATGTTTTATTCAATAATGTCGAAAAAGGAATGGATGATCTGGAGGCGGTACAAAACAAGCAGATACAAGGTGGCACTGTTTTCCAGTGTTTGCCAAATTTTTGGGCCTGAAAATCGATAAATGAAGAAAAGTGGTTTTTTGAAAAGGGACTTGTGCACCGTGTACTTAAAGTAGAGGAAACTTGAGAGCCTAATGTTTTTCAAGATCAGTACATCAAAATATGGAAAAGGGATAAGGGGCGCCTAAGTTTTAGAGTTGGTTGCACAAGTGACTTGCACGACAGAGACTTGCGCGCCAAAACTTGTGCACTAAGGGGAGACTTGTGCGCCATCGCACAGGGTGTCCAAATGCCTATAAATAGAGGTCGACCCATCCTCATTTGGGGTAGAGTTCAACACTTAGAAAAATCAGAGCTCCTGTCGCGCAGGTGTGGTGGTCGCGCAAGTGGTGTGTGGTCGCGCAAGTAGAAGTTGCATGCCAGGTGATAGTTGTGTGCCTAAGGTGGTTTGGGCGAGAAAGGAAGTGAGTCGCGCAAGTTTTGATTTGAAGAAGGGGGTGTCGCGCAAGTGGTTGAGGTGGAATTGCGTGCCAGATTTTGAAGAAGCGTGAAAGTTGTTGGTTGTGCGCCAATATTGGTTTGGGCGTAAAAGGGTGTGCGTCGCGCAAGTTTGGAGTTGCAGAAGCTTGTGTCGCGCAAGTGGTTGAGGTGGACTTGCATGCCAGTTTTGACTTGCTCATCGAGACTTGTGCGATATATTAGAGAAGGGCACCAGGTAAGGTTGATTCATGGCAGATATTTAGGGCTGTGTGAAAGCTGGAAGATTGCTCGATACCTTCGGTGTAAAGTGAGATTCATCTATGGGTGAAAGTTGGACTTCAACAGAGCATCTACATATAATAGAGGATGTATTCATTAGTAATAATGAAGATACATAAAGGTCTATAAACTATGAGTGGATCCTTTCCGGAGCAGTGATCAAATGAAGAGGAAGAAGGTGATCCTCTCCACCGGTAGTGAGCCAGAGAGAGAGAAACATGGAGTGACCCTTGGGAAAGTAGTGAGCTGACCCTAAACCTTGTAAAGGTAGTGAGCCTCGGAATAGAAGTGATCTATCCCGAACCTTGTAAACTGCAGTGTGCTTATAGTGGATTTGGTATATCGTCACATTACCAGTGTATGCTCTTTGGATGTAGCCCAGTGAGGGTGAACCAAGTAAAAATTGATGTGTCTTGTGCATGCTTTACTTTCTGTTTATATTGTGCAACGAGAAAGAGAGAGAATAGTGTTTTTATTAACAGAGAAACAAGATAAGAATGATATTTAATTTTAAATTAGTCATACCCTGATTCACCCCCCCTCTCAGGGTATTCATCCTTGTGGACCTAACAATTTTAAAAGAAAACAAATTTCTAACTAAAGAGAGAAATAAAATTGAATTTTCTTAAAAACGCTTTCTTAATAATATCAAGTACTAAAGAGTAGAAAAATGGTAACATTAATATAATATATCATTAATAACCATATTATAAGAAACTTAGTGAGAATTATTGAGAGGTATATCATGATATATCAACATTTTATACTTGATCATAAACAATCCTGATAAACGATGATGTTGTAACATAAAATATTTTCTACTTTAGTAACATTGGATCATAAAAACCATGAATGAATAACATAAAATAGAACTTAAAATATAATTAGGATAAATAAATTAATTATATTACATGTAAAATAGTCTTTATATACACCTTATAAATTAATATAGGTTCATAACATAACGTACATCTCAAAGAAGGAAAATTGAGACAAAATTCCCTTACCTTAAGTCTTCACTTACTTTGTACTCGTTACAACCTCATGTATAATAAATATAAGTTTATTATAAATATATTATAGAACCATTTTCATATATATTATATAATATATTATTTTCTTATGACATTTTATTACCCATTTATTAACAATTCCATGTCAAAGTTACATTTTGAGTAATAACAACTTTGTTTTTCATAAATGTTTTGATTTGTTATTTTTGGTCATATTAATTTGATCAAAATTTATTCATATCCATAATTATAAAAATTATATAAAAATAATATATATTCAGTATATATTTTTTTTATAGTAATCTATAAATTTAGTGATAATAAATGAAATACTCTATTCATGGAGATGGTAGGTCGTGCGTAGCATGAATGCTGTTTTTTTCATTTTCTTGTTGGGTTGAAAGAAATAAAAGTAAATGATATATAATACAATTAAAAAATAATATTTATTTCATATATATAAAAAATATTTATTAAAATCATCCTTCATACACTTCATGTAAAGTGTTAATGAATCACATCGCTTCGTGAGACGGTAGTCTAGCGTACAAATAAATGATGTTATCGTATTATCACAAAATGGAATGCATGAAGGTATGAGTGATATAAAAATTAAATAATCATAATAGAATCATAAATATCATAAATATCATATATAAACAATAAATAAATCATTATCACTATCCTTTATTGGTGTTAATGAAAACAACAACAACATCGATTCGTGAGGAGGTAGTCCACCGTACACACAAACAATGATTTCGTAACCCATTTAATGGAAGAGTGTGTATTTTTAGGTTGTAAACTTAATATAAAAACATCTCATTATATTAAAGATACTGATGTTATTAAATAAGAATGATATAAAAATAATTTAATGGTTTTGAGGAATAAATAAAACAAAAACACTCATTGATGAATGTTACCTCTTCTTCGAGTATCCTCCTTAGGTTTGCACTAAAAACCTTCCTAGGATAGATTTATACCCAAAATAAAGCTTCTAGGATGAGGTTAGGGAAGTTGGGAAGTGATTTAGTCAGGTATTGGATGGAAAAAATAGGTTTAAAGGTGTTAATAAGAGAGGATAGGGGGTGACCTTTTATAAGTGGGGGAGACGACACACTTGGTATTTTTGAAAAGAAATAAGTGATTCCCTATTTTTAATATGTAAAAAGGGTAAAAATTAGTACATTATAGAACCTTATAGGTATAATAGTTTAAATATGACTATAAAATATATTTTATATAAGTTTATAGGTTATTTTTACCCTTATCTTTTTATTTTAACCCTTGATAAACCCATTTTTTACTGTAACTATGGTAATTAATTTTTACTACATTAACTATTAATTTTTGTAAAAAATTAATTTAAAATTATTAGAAATTAGAAATTATTATTATTAAAAATATTTAATCCATTTTTCCAAATTCAATTCACATAAGTGAAAAAAATTAATTTAATATCAATCCCACAGATGTGACGAGAAAACAAGTTTTTAAAGTGAACAGGTCAAAAGTTAACAATGTTTTTATATCCAATTTCAATATGAATTTGATTAAAATATTATAAATTGGTTTAATGGATGTATAATTTAACTAATTTTACTTTGAAACTAATTTAAAATATAATTTAACTTTATAAATAAATTAAATACAAATGCAGTTTTTAATTAAAATTCAGTATTTTTCACTAGTCATCAAAAAATGAAACTTTTTAGAAAAATCCTAAAAACTCACCCTAATATAATTTTGAAATTATGAATTAAAAAATTAAGTTTATTTTATTAAATTAATTTTCTTAAAGTTTCAAAAATTAATTTTATTATTGTTCAAAAAAAGACATAAAAATAGTTTTTTTGAGAAAATAGTATTTTTGAAACATTTAAAGGATTTATTGAAAATTATGTATTTTATTATAAATAGGTTTAATTTATATAAAACCATTATAATTAATATTTTAAAAGTATTTATTACTATTTATATTACTAATTTTATCAACTAGTTTATAACAGTTGCATTTAATTAATTATATTAGTAATGTATCATGGTTTTTCTAAAACTTAGTGTTGCATGTAATGCAAGATAAGCCAATGTTGTGTGTAGTAAAATATTAAATTGGTGTTTTTTAATTAATGATTAACATGGTGTAGTTTTAAATGTAATCAATCAAAGAAATTTAATTTATTTGAAAGAGGAAAAAAATTCATAAAAATCAGGAGGCTACTCACAATGATAAAGCATAAACCTCTTAGCACTACCCAAGGCCCAAGCTTGGTTATCTATAATTTTATGTTAGAAACAATCATATATATAATAATAGAAATGTTCAATTTAAAATAATCCAATTTTCAACAAAATATATCATAGAAACACAAGCATAGATCAAGACTTTTAATTAAACGGACTGCCATAGATTGAAAACAACATGTATATATGAAATGTGATATGCATGCCTAGTAATGATGTATGAATGCACACAAATACCATAAAATATAATAATAAAAAATTATCAGGGTCAACATAAAATCATAAAACTTCAACTATAATAGCCGTCCCATCACTGATAACTCAGAGGTCCGTCACATAAGAGCTGGCTAGAAATTTATGTGACTCCTTTAATTGAGTTCCACACAATCTAACTCCTTTATAACTTACCCAAAACATAGTAAAGAATAAAATAAAAGGAAAACTACCTTTGATAACACCTTGTAAATCCCTGACCCAAATCACTCGATCTGGGCTAGAGAGTTATATGACCTCATGCATGCCTCCCTATATGTAAGAGCTTTCCCACTAACAACAAGGGTTCGAATGGTGTAGTGGGGATACTATAACCTTAATATCAAAATACATGCTTCAAAATAATATTAATAAAAGAATAATAATATAAAAGGAAAAAACATAACTAAATAAGAATAATGCTATAAAAAATGACATGTTGGGTATCCTAGATTTATACAATATAAAAATAACCAAGGACCCCCAATGTGGTAGGTCAAACAAGAGTATAAGAAAAGAAATAGTAAAATAAATAAAGATGTTATGATATCACTTTGGAGTCTGTCCTGATACCACCTCCAAACACCAAACTCTATCTCCTATGCTCCCTATCACTAGGACCTTACCCTTTTCTAGATCCCTGATCATGAAGTCTGCATGCACATCAAGATTCCCATGAAGGGTGTGAGTATAAACCTAGTAGGCTAACACCAATGAATCCTTAACATAATTCCACTAGAATAAGAGGTATATGCCTTGATAATAAGGAAATTCATAATCAATAAATAATCAATTGTGTATTGAGTAGTTTTGCACCAACCAAGCTACCATGAACCCCAACCGTACTTGCTTCGACTCCATGTCGAAAGGAAAGTCACAATGAATGTTGTTATTATGGGTTGGCCTCAGAGACTCCACATACATCCCAAAGTATCCATATGTCCAAAAAGCATCAGTTCAGTCCACAAGGACATTTATCCCTATCTCTATCATGGTTTAGGACTCAAGGATATCGTACACCATCTCTATATTAGGTCAGGCTATAAGGTCACCGTATCCCACCACTACCATGGTTCAGGCCTCAAGTTCCTAAAACCTCCACCCCGTGTCTTGATCCATTATCTTCATCATCGCATGTCATGAATTCTCTCCCTCTAAGGGCTAACCAAGCCATGAGGGTCCTTCTATCACTCGTCACTTGAAGAAAAACCTCTATAGGCCATACATTCACACACAATAAGTATATCACATATAAGCACAAACATAACATATCAATAACAAGTCTCAGTAGCCATACACACACATGGTATCGATATCAAACATGGGTCTCATGGGCTACACACACATATGTGATCAATATCAAACATGGGACTCACAGGCTTCACACACACACACATGTGATCAATATTAAACATTGGTATCATGGGCTACACATGCACACACATGTGATCAATATCAAACATGGGTCTAATGGGATACACCCATACACACATGTGAACAATATCAAACATGGATCTCATGGGCTAAACATGCACACATATGTGATCAATATCAAACATGGGTCTCAATGGTTACAAACACATATGCATGTGATCAATATCAAGAAAACAACTTTATACAAGGTCTCTACATTGTAAATAACTTCCTAACTCATGCTTGTTGATGCAAAAGGTAAATATTTTTTAAGTGTTGATACCCAAAATATGCCTGCACACCAATGAGATCAAACCCACATACCAAGGGTCCCTAGAACCAATCCCAATTCATCATAAAAGGGGTTCTAGAATAATATCAAATAAGGAGATGGTGACATAAGCTTAGAATCAATTTAACTTACCCAATGAAAAACACCATCAATGAAAGATCTATATTTGATCGAAGGGAAGGTTTCCAATCCTCTAGATCCAATGTTGATCTCATGGAAGTCGATGGATCAATCTAGACTTTGAGATCTGAAGAGAGGAGAAGGACAAAATAATTCCCAAATATTTACCCTAGTTTCATCTAGATCATCATCCCTCATGAGAGGAGTAAGATAAAGGGTTAACAAGGGATAAATATAGTCAAAAACCCTACCAAAAACTCCCTAAATTAAACACACACAATTTTCTATTTGAAACACATGAAACTCACAAATCCTAGTGGAAAATTCATCCATTTTGTAAATTTTGAATTTCCATCACCAGGAAATAGTGATGACCACCATGACTATGGTGGCCTCAAACATACAAAACCCTGAAAAAAGCTATATGATGACCCTCTATGATGTGATGTAGAAACCATGCCTATTTTGGACTCACTATGCCTTCCACTATGGTGTGGTGAGGTCATTATGGCTATGGATCATAGGAGGACTCACAAAACTACATGCCTGAGACCACACTCCACCATGGGTATGTTTGTACTGATCATATCACATATGAAAGTTATAGGTATAAAACATCCTACACCAAGATGTGATCCTACCCATGGTGCACCTAAAACGCCCAAAAATCTATTTAAGCTACCATGTAACATCCAAAGCTTCCTAAAACTGATTTTGACCATCATAAGGATCAAAATTACATACCTTTAAATATTGAGGATTTTATAACCTCATAACCACACTTTCATATTTGAAGAAATATCTATATATATACTTTTAATATATAAAACAAACATTTATTACATCAACCATTCCCAGAATACAAAATTTAGTGTCTTTGGGAACTAGTTATGTATTTCATCATCAACTTATATAAATAAAAATTTAATGAAATACTCATAATAGATTTTCTATAAGTTGATCAAACATGTATCAATACATTTGATAACCTAGGAACATATATCAAATAAAGGAATATCTAGAATCCCTATAAGGGGAAGGAAATGGAATCATGGTTAACATAATCAATGTGATATACTAATAGATCATTAATTATTACATGGGATCATAACATGAAATAAGAATAAGGAATAACATAGGAACATGGAATAGGTGTCACGAAATGACTCACCAGGGCCCGCCTGGCTGATAGTAAGATGGGTATGAAACCCCAATAATGCATCCAATAGGCCAGGGGATGGAGACCAATTCCAAGTAGGCATATTTCACACATGGGAGGCCTTAGCCTAAGTAATTATACACACACAACTGTCTTCAAACACCCATAAAATGTTAAAATATAAAACAAAAATGATACCATAATGCATGCACAACATATATCCCACATCGGAGTAAAACAAAAGTACTTGAAAGAATAAAGGTCCAAATAAAAACCCACCAAAACTGATAAAAGAGTCTAGCCTACTAATAAGGAGGAGAATTATATCAAATGAAACCCTTGTAATAAACCAAAATTTGTTTAGATAATTAGGATTTTCCTACTCCTGGTCCTCCCATGACTCCATCAAAAGGTCCATCATATACATAAGACATGACATCTATGGGAAAATATCATATAGGGATGAGTATAATAATACCTAGAAGGACATCCAAAAAACACCAAACATAAAGCAATAAGAGAGTAATCATCTCATCATCACAAATTCATGTCAATAAAAATATGATAAATATCAATAACAACCCATATATACTCAAGATAGACACTAAGTATTAAGGTAAGGTCACAATAGAACTGCCAACCTAGGATTCTGCTCGAGGTTTCAAAGTCACTACTAGAAAACTAGTATATAGAAACGATTTGTAACCATGGATATAAACACCAAAACCATGGTTATATGTAATAGCCATGATTTATCTGGTAATGGCTCATATTGGAATGGATATAAGGAAAAGGATATAACAACAGTTGAGAACTGCGGCAATAGACCTATAACCACTGTTCAAATCGTAGAAATAGGTATATTTCCACGGTTACAAAACATGGCTACAACCTCTTCTAGGTAGACTTATTTCCAAGGTATATAACCATGACAATAGGACAATGGCCATGGTTCAACCACAACAATAGGTATATTTCCATGGTTAAAAAGCATGGCTATATCTTCTGACACATAAACTTATTAACACTATTTGTAACCATAGAAATAATCCATTATACATGGTTCAAAAAATGGTAATAGGTATACTACCACAATTACAAACTGTGGCTACATCCTCTAGATGCCCTAAAAAAAATCCACCCTTAGCTTACCAAAACTCATATCCTCCCTAGAAGTTATAAAAAAAATAAAATATAGGTTCTTGGATGAGTATACCCAAAATAGTCATAGAACATCAAAAAATAAGGAAACACCTATATATCACCAAAACACATGAATAATTAGCACTCAAGTGTGGTGTTAATGAAATGCAGTGTCTCGAGAAACATGTAAACCCCAACAAGACTATAAAATATACAATACTTAATTAGAACCACATCTATCCTCCATTAAAATGAATGTCTAATGCCACAAGACACTACAACACTATACACCACAACATCTACCAAACACTAACATCATTATCAAAAAACTAGTACATGTGATCCTTAGAAGGTAATAATTTAGAAGGATGATATGCTTAAAAATGATGGAATTTATTGAGAAAAATTGTTTATTACATATTATCAAAACATTTATGATGATATTGAATTTGAATATAGAAGACTCCAATAGACATGAATTCAGAATAATTTGGACTTTCACACACTAATTAATGCTTTAATACACAAAAAGAATCTAATGACCAATATATTAGGAATGATGTGAGAGCATGTGAATACTTGATACTAAAGGGTGGTAAAAAGAACATCCTTAAGAACCATTATGGTATCTTGTCCTATGCCTGGGGTTTTCTTTCTATTGGTATATGATTTTCTACCTTGTCCATAAGAAGGATACTCTTACCATGAGTGCATAAAGCACTACCCATAATCCATTTATAATAAGAGTTTCCAACCAATTACATATTTCCTGCATTATAAATCATCAATTATATGAATAAGTATAATTACCTGGGAGAATCATTCAATTTATTCTATAATTCTAACTTGTTAGTATAAATGTTCAGAAAAACCTATACAGACTCCTACTTCAGTACCAACCCACAAAGTGACCCTACACACTCAACGAACTTGTATAGATTTTCTTTCTTTTGAATTTTTACATATATATTATATTGTTTCATTAATATACTATATAATACTATAGTAATAAAGAGATGCATGTGTGTGTCTTGTGATATAGAAGCAGCTATACATGATTATTGAGATTGGATATGGGTATGCCACTTAACAAGATAGAGTAAGAAGAATCAATTACACATGAATGATAGTAACACATTCTTGCGACACCTTGATGAGACGATCCAGGAATCTCCAAAATTGAATAGTAGTATAATATTCCTTCAAAAATTATACAAGATAACATAAAGTACCAATTGAATTTAAAAGCATAAAAATAGGAAATATCATTGCAATGATTACCTTGATTATTAAATAGACAATTAAGATTTCTTATACACATACATAAGAATTATAGAATCATATTAAATATTCAATAATCTTTAAAAAATAATATTTCATTGATTAAAATACAAAAAATCTCTAAAAAAATAAAAAAGTTAATAAAAATAGATTCTTCACTGATTATGGTATTGGATATTGATTTTTAAAGTAATGTATAGAAACCCAAGAAAATAATTTCTTAATTGGATATAAGGATTTTTCTCAATATATTTCACTCACTATATATCCTAAAACCATAAGATACCCCACTTATAATATTTTAGAAGTAGAGGGATAACACTAAAATACAATGAAAGAATTCTATTTCCTATTGAGAGATTATCAAAGTATTTAGCTACCACTGAATACAAAGATAAAATCAAGAGTAACTATACTCAAAATCTCAACTAATTAAATGAAATTTAAATATAAAATCAAGGTTGATTTAACACTCAAATAATAATACTAAATACACAACACACACTCAATAATTCAAAGTATTTCATCACATATGATTTAATATGCTAAGGAAGGAAAAAATCAATATTAATTTTATGAAATTTATTATTGTTTTAAGAAAAAATAAATATTATTTTGATTATATTAAATTAAAATGGAAGATATTACATTTAACATTTTCTTAGTGTGAAGAATATAATTATCCCCAGGTCAGCACTCAATAACTTCAATGATGGTCACTTCATTATCACTGTTGATATCTTGAGTTTTGGGTCTAATTTTCACTAATCATTATGCCTAAATTCATGGTGTTTCAATATGATTTGTGATTATCTATAAATATGTTAAGTATTTTTTAGAAATACTGGATAAAACATAGAGATAGTCCCTCAAAAATTCCAAGTAAAATTATAAATATAAAAATGGATCGGCTTGTAGGTATGAATGAGGGTGTAGATTTGATCCATGCATAGAGAACTTGATAAGTATTTTAGAATATTGATTGTCACATACAAGAAATATTTTAAAGGTATTTTTCATTTAATTTACATCCTTTCTTTGTTTTGGGGGTTTCCCTAGGTTTTAGGGAGGAATAGATGAGTATTCATGAATTGGGCCAAACCGTGAGCCCAATTCCAGATTAAAAAAAAAATTTGTATCTTTTATAACTTTTTCATTTTTCAACATTTTTCATCCATTAAAATTCTTAATTGACCTTAACTAACCTATTAACACCACCAAGGTAATTTGGAGCTTTTAGAAATCCATAACCAGGGGTTATTTGGGTTTTTGTCTAAGGGGTTGGGCCTGCCCGAAAGCCCAATTCCTGTTTTAAAAATAAAATTTGATTTTGTTATAACTTATTCAATATTTGGGATTTTTCGGTGATTCCAAGTCTCACTCAAGACCAAGGAACGCCTCCGCGCGTCTGAACTCTCTCCCACCCATTTTGAGCTCTATAGAATCGCGATTTTGTGCCGATCTTCATAGGGTTCCTCAAATCTCCCAGATTTGAAGAGGTAAAGTATTTCTTTCATAAATCTCTCAATTCTCAATATTTTTCCTCCATTACAGTTCCTAAATGAGATAATACATCTTGTTCGAACGTACCATAAATTTGGGATCTTTTAAATTTCAGATACTGGAGTTTTGGAGTGATTACTTCAAGATACTTCAAGTAAATGAGCCCTTTTCTTTCCTCTTTCAAATTACTTTGGGTTTAACTCATTGTTCTTAGGGTTTCTTCGGTTATAATTGAGTATACTAATGTAAAGAAACTAGGATTTTGAACCTATGGTTTAACTTTGGGATTTCTTGGCCAATTTTTGTGGTTTTAGGTTTGATCTAGTTCTCTCTTGGTGCGGCGGGGGTGCGATTTGATTTCGCCCGGAGATTCAAGGGGTTTTGTTAATTTGGTAGGTGATTACATTGTGTGTGCAATTTTTGTGAATTATCTTGCTGTTTTCATGGTACTCTAATGTTTATTTCACTTGAATGTTTCTGTAAAAAATTAGTTTTAGTTTCATTTATAATGCAAATGAATTTTAAGTTCCAATTTTTGGTGAAATTGAGGGTTTTCCATTCAAATCTTTTATTGGTTCATTTTGGGATGCCCCATAACTGAATTTTTGGTTTCATTAAAGGGTTTTGAACTGAAATTTGGTTTTAATATCTTAAAAGTGTTATCATAGTGTGAAAGGTGGATATCTTAAAGAGCTTTGGGTGAAAAACAATGTGATGTTTTGAGAGGTTGTTTTATTGGAAATAAAATTATTTTATTGTGTGTTTTAAATGGTATAAAATGTGTGTAGCTACTGTACAATTTGTTTATGACCAGTAGTGATATTTTATATGAAAATGGATGTGTGTTGTTTGCTGAAATTGTTTGAGCACAAAAGGGGAAGCCCGAGTACTTAGGTGGGGCGGATTTGTACTAGTACGGCTAGTGGATCGGATGGGTTTTGTCCCTGTTCCACTTAGCATCTGGATAACGACAACTCTAACTAAACTATTTGGATGATGATTTGGGACCACTAGGTTATGGGTATGTTCCCTACTAGTGGCTCGTGCACGAGAACGGATTTTTCTATGGTTACTCTACACCGAGGTACGAGGTACATAGGGCCCGAGACAACCTAGTGCTTAGGGGTGTTCCTGATTTTGATGCTCATAGAATTTGTGGTATTTACCCTTGTTGTGGGTTGTTTTTGGCAGTACATTACAGTAGCTCACATGTCTATTTAATGTGCTAACATTCTAAAATTCTCGGATTGAAAACTATTTTCATTTGAAAGTTGCATTTCTTTGAATTTTAACACTGTTTCACCTTGTGTATTAAAATTGCTTGTTTTGTTCACATTTTATTGCATACTCTTTGGAATCAACTGGTGGTATCATATTGGGATTAGGCTCACACCCTACTTACACCCCTTGGGTGTAATTAGACCTGCTCATGCTTGACTCAGGTTAAGGGAAGGCTAAGGGTGATGGCGGTTCGGGATGTTAGTCCCCATCGTTGGGGCGGAGTTGCGGGGACGACTTGCGGGTGATGATCCCCTTGTCATGTGGAGTCCATGGGGATGTAATTATGTTGTCATTATTTGTTTTTAGACCACTTTTAGTGTCTTTAAACTTATGTATTCATATCTGGTTTTGTTAAGAATTGTTTAGCATGAAAATTTCAGATTTTAATAATTGATTGTTTTTTTATGATTTATGCTGTCATACTCGGGTAAATCGTTCCCAAACCAGATTTGTTTGATACCCGGGCACTTGTGCCAGCCCGTGGGGATAGGGAACGCCCTTCGAGCCTTGCCACGGGCCAGGTTTGGTGCCGTTAATGGTGGCGACCAGATCCGGTACGTGACAAAATGGTATCAGAGGAGGTTAATGTTTTTGGGTTATATTGTTATTTTGAGATGAGTCGGGATAGACAGGAGCTAGGACTGTCGGGGCTCGGGGTATTGGTTGTGAGTAGGGTGCCTGGCCCGCACCTCTCATGGCAAACCTTGAGTCACCATAGGATGTTGGAATTTACTGATTTACTTCACTTCCAGGTGAGACGTGTGGGCTGCAGACCACATGTGGACATCAGGCAGATGTGGAGTAGTTGTTTCTTTTATTACAAGAATGTGTTTAGTTTGTTTATATTTGATGTATTTGATTACAATTTTCAGAATTGTGTTATTGACTATTTGTTTTGTGACTGTTGCATTTTGTAGCAACATGCCTCCCCGGAAAGCTCCCACGCACCCACAGGAGGAAGCTGGAGAGAGTTCTCCCACGCCGATCGATCAGAGGCTAGTCGAGGCCGTGGTCCGGGCTGTCCAGGCTCTAGGATATGGACCAGCTCCAGATCCAGCTCTTGTTAGAGAGTATTATACTGGTCCTAGAAAGGAAAAGGCCCAGGAGTTCCTGAAAAATAAGCCTCCAACCTTCCGAGGCAGCTCAGAACCCCAAGAAGCAGAAGAATGGCTCGAGAAGATCGAGCGTATGTTTGAGTTCCTGGAAACACCCGAGGAGCTCAGGGTGAAGTGTGCCTCCTTTCTGTTGGAGGGTCCCAGCCGTAAATGGTGGGAGTCAGTGCTTCAGTCTGGGAAGAATGAGCAGATGCGCTGGGGAGATTTCAAGGCTGTCTTCAATGAACAGTATTGCCCTGAGGTGTTGGCTTATGCCAGGTCTAGAGAGTTCATGGAACTTGTTCAGAGGAATCTATCTGTGATGGAGTATGCCAACCGTTTCGCTGAATTGGTTCGGTATGCTCTAGAAATTGTCTCTAATGAGCAAGCGAAGGCCCAAAGGTTTGAGAAAGGCTTGCGACCAGAGATATACTCCCAGGTGTTCTTGTTTAAGCTGAGGACCTATGCTGAGGTCGTTGATCGGGCGTGCATGGTGGAGATTGATAGAAAAGACAGGGCTGGTTTCTATGGTTCTGTATCAGCAGTGGGAAGTGGAAGCTCCTCAGAGAATAAAAGGAAGCGGGAGGATCATGTGAAGAAAGGAGGGGGCAGTTCAGGCCACTCTTCCAGGCAGTTTTCTTCCGCGGCTTCTGATGCGAGATCGGTCGTGTGCCACCAATGTGGGAGGCCTGGGAATATCCGACCAGCATGTCCTCTTCCTCCGAAGCCTTGTTACCAGTGTGGAGGTATAGGGCATTTGCAGTGCTTCTGCGGTGTGGCACGTCCACTCCCAAGTGGGGCAGGGTCAGTGGCTTCAAGAGGAGTGCCAACATAGTCCGAGCCGTCAAGGACTGGGGGATCTCGATTTGGTGGTCGTGGTGGTAGGGCTGGATCATCTTCTGGGCAGAGCCAGTTCAGGGCACAACCACAGACTAGCAGTCGTCCTCAGGCAGATACTGGACATCTCCATGCAGTGGATCAGTCACCAGTAGGATCAGAGGCGGGACCGTCGACAGTTCGAGGTACCGTTCTGATCGCATCTTCTATAGCTACTGCTCTTTTTGATACTGGTGCCTCTATTTCATTCATTTCTGGACGTTTTGTGGACATTCTGAATTTTCCAACTGAGTTGATGTCTTTTGCGATGGAGTTGGTGACACCATTGGGAAAGAAGGAGTAGGGCCTGAGGTGCCCCTCGTGTGCACTTTCTATGTCAGGGGTCGAGATGGAGTGGGACCTCTTGGTCTTAGATATGGACCTTTTTGATGTTATACTCGGGATGGATTGGCTAGTAAACTTCCAGGCACACATCGATTGCTACAGACGGCGGGTGAGTTTCACATCACCTGATGGGAGTCGTCAGGTTTTTCATGGAGAATGGGATCCACGATCAAGTCGCGCAGGGCCTCCACTCCCAGAGTTGGGAAGTGTTATCTTCCAGTTATCTTCGATTGTGCTAGAGGATGGTCTTTCCCCTGAAGGTTCACTACCTCATGTAGTGAATGAGTTTCCTGAGGTATTCCCTGATGATTTTTCTGGTTTGCTCCCGGAGCGGGATGTGGAGTTTTCGATTGATCTGGCGCCAGGAACACAGCCGATATCTCTTCCCTCCTATCGCATGGCCCCCACCGAGTTCAGGGAATTAAATATAAAGCTGGACGACTTAGAATCCAAAGGATTCATTCGCCCGAGCATCTCTCCTTGGGCCGCTCCTGTGTTGTTTGCAAAAAAGGCTGATGGATCCCTCCGGTTGTGCATTGATTACCGGAAGCTGAATAAGGTAACAATTAAAAACAAATACCCTTTGCCTAGAATAGATGATTTGTTTGATTAGTTGAAGGGGGAAAAGTGGTTCTCAAAGATAGACCTGCGTTCAGGGTATCATCAACTCAGGGTGAAGGAGTCAGATATCCCTAAGACAGCCTTCCGAAGCAGGTACGACCACTTTGAGTATTTGGTCATGCCCTTAGGATTGACCAATGCTCCAGCGGTATTTATGGCACTTATGAATAGGGTGTTACATCAGTATCTCGATTCCTTTGTTGTGGTGTTCGCGGATGACATTCTGGTATACTCTAGCTCTGAGGAGGAACACGAACATCACTTGATGATCATTTTGGGTACATTACGAGATCACCGCCTCTATGCAAAGTTGTCAAAGTGCACTTTCTGGATCAGAGAGGTGAGATTTCTGGGGCATGTGATCTCAGAGCATGGATTTTCAGTGGACCCTGAGAAAATTAGTGCAGTCATGTCATGGGAGAAACCGAAGAATGTGTTTGAGATCAGGAGTTTTCTTGGCTTGGCCGGTTATTACAGGCGATTCGTTCGGGATTTCTCTCGGCTTGCTTCACCGATGAATTCCCTCACCCGGAAAGGGGTGAAGTTTGTATGGGGTCCAGAATATCAGGAATCGTTCGAGGAGCTGAAGAGGCAGCTGACTACTGCCCCCGTGATAAATTTTCCAGAGGCTGGAAAGGGATATGTGGTCTATTGTGATGCTTCACGTATGGGTCTTGGGTGCGTGCTTATGCAAGATGATCATGTGGTCGCGTATGGATCTCTCCAACTTCGACCACATGAAAAGAACTACCCAACCCATGACTTGGAGTTGGCAGCGGTGATGCATGCTTTGAAGACTTAGCGTCACTACCTCTTTGGGGAGAAGTTTGTGGTATACTCTGATCACAAAAGCTTGGCTTATATCTTCTCGCAGAAGGACCTCAACTTGAGGCAATGTCGCTGGATCGAGTACTTGCAGGGGTTTGACTTTGAAATTGTCTATACCCCAGGCAAGGGTAATGTAGTGACCGACGCTTTGAGCCGAAGAGTTCCAGTGCAGGCTTTGAGGAAGTCTAGTGATGAGTGGTCATTGATGGGTCTCTTTTCTCAGATGCATGTGGAGACCAGGGAATACAGTGGAGGGGCATTCTTGGCAAGTGTCCAGTTGAATCCTTCTCTATTGGAGTTGATTCAGCAGGAACAGCCCAGTGATGATCTTTGTCAGCTGTCTAAGCAGTTCTTTCATGGTGGGGAGACATCCTCTGATTGGTCGTCGTCTCCCGAGGGCATCTTGTGCTTCAAGGGCCGTTCAGTAGTGCCATTATCTCTGCGGAAGGTGGTGATGCAAGATAGCCACCAGTCTCAGTGGGCTGTCCATCCGGGTGCCACTAAGATGTATTATGATGTTCGTCGGCAGTTTTGGTGGCCTGGTATGAGACGGGACATAGCAGACTTTGTTTCGAGATGCTACACATGTCAGCAGGTGAAAACAGAGCACCAAAGGCCATCCGGTTTGCTCCAACCACTACCCATTCCTACCTGGAAGTGGGAAGAGGTTTCCATGGACTTCATTGTTGGGTTACCTCGTACACCTCGGGGTAAGAATGCTATTTGGGTGGTGATTGATCGTCTGACCAAATCAGCCCACTTCATTCCGATTAAAGATACAACTAAAGTAGATGAGTTGGGCCATTTGTATCTTCAAGAAGTGGTGAGACTCCATGGTGTACCATCAGCTGTTGTCTCGGATAGAGACCCCCGCTTCACTTCTCGATTTTGGGAAGGCCTTCAAAAGTCCTTGGGGTCTCAAATTAAGATGAGAACGGCATACCACCCACAGACGGATGGTCAGACAGAGCGGGTGAATCAGATATTGGAGGACATGCTTCGTGCATGTGTCCTGGACTTTGGAGGTTCTTGGGATAGCCATTTGGGATTGGTAGAGTTTGCTTATAATAATAGTTACCAATCCACGATTCGAATGGCCCCTTTTGAGGCGCTCTATGGTCGGCCTTGTCGGTCCCCCCTATGTTGGGCTGAGGTAGGAGAGACTTCACTGTTGGGGCCGAGCCTTGTGCAGGAGACTTCTGAGAAGGTCAAGTTGATCAGGCAGCGCTTATTGACAGCTCAGAGTCGTCATAAATCTTATGCTGACCAGAGGCGTCGAGACCTAGAGTTTTCTGTGGGTGACAGGGTATTCTTAAAAGTGGCCCCTCGTTTGGGCCATCGTCGATTGGGGAAGCAAGGTAAGTTGATTCCACGGTATGTCGGACCCTTTGAGATCACCGAGCATATTGGTAAGGTGGCATACAGGTTGGCCTTACCTTCTCAGTTGACATCTATCCATGATGTCTTCCACGTCTCCCAGTTGAAGAAGTACAATCCAGATCCATCCCATGTGTTGAGTTGGGAAGAACTAGAGATAGAGTCTGACTTGTCTATCGTTGAGAGGCCGGTGAAAATAGTGGACTCCCAGGAGAAGACACTTCGAGGAAAGTCTATTCCTTTAGTCCGGGTTTTATGGCAGCATGGGAATTATACACATGAGACATGTGAGTGAAAATCATGGGTCAAGGAAGAGTACCCATTCTTATTTTCCAACCGAGATTCATGTTGACTTTCCGGGGCGGAAAGTCCTTCATGGTGGGGAGAATTGTCACATACAAGACATATTTTAAAGGTATTTTTCATTTAATTTACATCCTTTCTTTGTTTTGGGGGTTTCCCTAGGTTTTAGGGAGGAATAGATGAGTATTCATGAATTGGGCCAAACCGTGAGCCCAATTCCAGATTAAAAAAAAAATTGTATCTTTTATAACTTTTTCATTTTTCAACATTTTTCATCCATTAAAATTCTTAATTGACCTTAACTAACCTATTAACACCACCAAGGTAATTTGGAGCTTTTAGAAATCCATAACCAGGGGTTATTTGGGTTTTTGTCTAAGGGGTTGGGCCTGCCCGAAAGCCCAATTCCTGTTTTAAAAATAAAATTTGATTTTGTTATAACTTATTCAATATTTGGGCTTTTTCGGTGATTACAAGTCTCACTCAAGCCCAAGGAACCCCGCCGCGCGTCTGAACTATCTCCCACCCATTTGGAGCTCTGTAGAATCTCGATTTTGTGCCGATATTCATAGGGTTCCTCAAATCGCCCAGATTTGAAGAGGTAAAGTATTTCTTCCATAAATCTCTCAATTCTCAATATTTTTCCTCCATTCCAGTTCCTAAATGAGATAATACATCTTGTTCGAACGTACCATAAATTTGGGATCTTTTAAATTTCATATACTGGAGTTTTGGAGTGATTACTTCAAGATACTTCAAGTAAATGAGCCCTTTTCTTTCCTCTTTCAAATTACTTTGGGTTTAACTCATTGTTCTTAGGGTTTCTTCGGTTATAATTGAGTATAATAATGTCCAGAAACTAGGATTTCGAACTTAGGGTTTAACTTTGGGATTTCTTGGCCAATTTTTGTGGTTTTAGGTTTGATCTAGTTCTCTCTTGGTGCGGCGGGGGTGCGATTTGATTTCGCCCGGAGATTCAAGGGGTTTTGTTAATTTGGTAGGTGATTCCATTGTGTGTGCAATTTTTGTGAATTATCTTGCTGTTTTAATGGTACTCTAATGTTTATTTGACTTGAATGTTTCTGTAAAAAATTAGTTTTAGTTTCATTTATAATGCAAATGAATTTTAAGTTCCAATTTTTGGTGAAATTGAGGGTTTTCCATTCAAATCTTTTATTGGTTCATTTTGGGATGCCCCATAACTGAATTTTTGGTTTCATTAAAGGGTTTTGAACTTAAATTTGGTTTTAATATCTTACAAATGTTATCATAGTGTGAAAGGTGGATATCTTAAAGAGCTTTGGGTGAAAAAAAATGTGATGTTTTGAGAGGTTGTTTTATTGGAAATAAAATTATTTTATTGTGTGTTTTAAATGGTATAAAATGTGTGTAGCTACTGTACAATTTGTTTGTGACCAGTAGTGATATTTTATATGAAAATGGATGTGTGTTGTTTGCTGAAATTGTTTGAGCACAAAAGGGGAAGCCCGGGTACTTAGGTGGGGCGGATTTGTACTAGTACGGCTAGTGGATCGGATGGGTTTTGTCCCTGTTCCACTTAGCATCTGGATAACGACAACTCTAACTAAACTATTTGGATGATGATTGGGGACCACTAGGTTATGGGTATGTTCCCTACTAGTGGATCGTGCACGAGAACGGATTTTTCTATGGTTACTCTACACCGAGGTACGAGGTACATAGGGCCCGAGACAACCTAGTGCTTAGGGGTGTTCCTGATTTTGATGCTCATAGAATTTGTGGTATTTACCCTTGTTGTGGGTTGTTTTTGGCAGTACATTACAGTATCTCACATGTCTATTTAATGTGCTAACATTCTGAAATTCTCGGATTGAAAACTATTTTCATTTGAAAGTTGCATTTCTTTTAATTTTAACACTGTTTCACCTTGTGTATTAAAATTGCTTGTTTTGTTCACATTTTATTGCATACTATTTGGAATCAACTGGTGGTATCCTATTGGGCTTAGGCTCACACCCTACTTACACCCCTTGGGTGTAAGTAGACCTGCTCATGCTTGACTCAGGTAAAGGGAAGGCTAAGGGTGATGGCGGTTCGGGATGTTAGTCCCCATCATTGGGGCGGAGTTACGGGGACGGCTTGCGGGTGATGATCCCCTTGTCATGTGGAGTCCATGGGGATGTCATTATGTTGTCATTATTTGTTTTTAGACCACTTGTAGTGTCTTTAAGCTTATGTATTCAGATCTGGTTTTGTTAAGAATTGTTTAGCATGAAAATTTCAGATTTTAATAATTGATTGTTTTTTTATGATTTATGCTGTCATACTCGGGTAAATCATTCCCAAACCAGATTTGTTTGATACCCGGGCACTTGTGACAGCCCTTGGGGATAGGGAACGCCCTTCGGGCCTTGCCACGGGCCAGGTTTGGTGCCGTTAATGGTGGCGACCAGATCCGGTACGTGACATTGATCAATATTATAGATACTTGTTTTTTTTATATTTCTTATATTATATTTCAAGACCATATTATTGATCTATATCCTCTCTTTCTTATTGATAATAAGGTAATGATGTGTGTTGCAACCAAGGCATTGGGTGTTTTATTTTCTAACAATTAGTAGTGATGATTTAGGAGAAAAATACAATGGTATAAGGAAGGTAAAAACAAGAGGAGAAACATAAATATATACTTGATGTGATGTGGAGAAATATGGACATGAATACAGTTGAGATGGATACTATACTTGGTCATATATGATGAGAGTGGTTAATTGTTGTTGGAAATAATGAATAGATTTTACAGGTGGATATGGAACCACATTTCGTTAAGAGGATTGCATTATAATACATGGACTTATAATTTAAAGTGATCTTAAAAGACTATAATAATAATCCTTAAAGTCGTGTTTAAAAAAAAATCATAACATTGTTATTATGGTTTTGGAAGAGGTGCGGGCATGTCAAAATTCAATTGGAGAAGGTTAGATATTTATTTGAATTTATTTATATTTGTTGAAGTTTTATGATCTTATCAAATATTTTTTTTTGTTTAATATGGATTTGGAGTAGTTTTAAAGAGATTTAAAGAAAGTTTAAATTAATTTTGGATAAATATAGTCATAAAAAAGATTAAATAGCACTCTCTAAGGTCTATGTATAGTTAACTTAGGTAATTAATTATTTATTATATATTAAATAAGAATTTTAAGGGATATATGAGATTAGCCTGGTGAAAATTAGAGATATATAATATTAACTCTTTATTTGGGAGTTGTGTAAGATTACCATCACACCTATAAAGTTATGTAAGAATAATTCATGTGAAACCAGACTTGAATAAGAGTAAACTCTTCATGTTTATAAAGGATAAAGGCTGCATACAAATCAAGACCACATGTAAAATATATCTGAATTTATGAACAATATGTGAGATTAACCCTGGAGTTTCTTGAAGTAATTTCCATGAATTAAGGAATTTTGGAGATACAATGAACATCATTAATACATAGATATGTAAAAATGGATAAAAATCCATGTTTGAGGAATTATGAAGATTGGGTTGGTCAAAGTATTAACCAAAATGGGAAGATAATGAGTACTTACCATGGAGAATACTATATTGGGATTTCAAAATCCTTATAAAAAACGAGGATGCCTATAATTGGAATTTTGGAAGTTGGTTTAGACCTTACTTAAGATTAACTAATTTTTAAATAAGTATAAAAAAATTATGGAAGGATTATGTAAGGATATTAAAAATAGGTTACTAGAGGAGCACTAAATCATGGAGGAAGTCAGTTTAGTTTCATATTTCTAAAGTTGAAGAGAAAATGGGTAAGTAAGCATGAATGAATCTTTTTATAAGGTAATTTTCATGTATAATTATTATTCCATGGTGATTGTTGTGCCATACCATGGATGATCATTATTTTGTTAAAATTAATCATTTAAAATTACCAAAAGATTTAAGATATTGGAGTTATCATATTATAGATTTCGAATAACATTTCTGAGTTGGATCCCAAAAATGGGTGTTTTAGATATTGACACACTGTGGTGGACTAAAACCTACAGAAAATAAAGGAATAATTTTGAATTCAAATCTTGAGATCATGGATAAATATATGATATTTTAATTCAAATTAAAGATTTGTGTTTTTCCATACTAAAATAATATAGGATACATGTAATGATGATGTAGCATTGATAAGAATGAAATTTATTCTACTCCTTGGATCAAAGATGGAGGTTTTTATAGAGACTATCAAAATTTATTACTTATAGTAAATTTAAAGTGCTAAATAAATATTGAATATTTGGATTGTAAATAAAATAAATAACTTGAAATATATATTAGGAATATGGTAAAATGAGAAGATATCGTAGAATAATAAGGGAATTAAAATGCCACACCCAATATATTAGAAGAAGAAAAATAAGAAGAAGAATGAGAAAAAATTTCATTGCTATATTTGGTAGATTAAATATTTGAAGATGAATTATAAGATAAGTAATTTCAGTTTAGAATAATATTCATCAGGTAGTGTTTGTCACTATTGTTTCTTAGTGGAAGAAAAAGAGTTATTCCTCATACTAAGAGGAAACTCTCATCCAGAATTGAAAGTGGAAGATAAAGATAAAATGATCCGATTGAGGAGATGATCATAAAATGTTTAAATAAGTGTAAGTAAAAAAAAGAAGATCTCAAATTCATATAAATTATAGAGTTATGATGTGAGTTGATTCATACTGAACATAGAGAGACCCTTATGTCTATAAACTATTGAAGATCTACCCTAAAGCAGTGCATGGAGGAGAAAGATAGGGAGTGCCCCTTGAGTTAGGATCTCATTGATCTAACATTTTAAAAAACTAGAGAACTGTAAAATATTGAATAAAGATCTTGATTTTAAAACTATGAATAAGTAAGGAACAATGAAAACAAGGTAAATTAAACAAATATGATTAAAAACTAGTTGGAAGTAGTTCAATTCCCAAGAAAATAACTTCTTTATTATCTATAAGGATTTTTATCAATATATTTCACTCAATGTATAGCCTAAAACCATAAGATACCCCACTTAAACAATTTTATAAGTAGAGTAATAACACTAAACTATAGTGAAAAAACTATATTTTCTATTTGAGACATTATCAATGTATTTAACTACTACCGAATATAGTGATAAAATCAAGGGTAACTATACCCAAACTCTCAACTAAGTAAATAAAATCTAAATACAAAAACAAGGTTGATTTAACACTCAAATAATCATACTAAATACAAAACACACACTCAACAGTTCAAATTATTTCATCGTTTATGATTTGACTAGATAAAAAAGGAAGGAAAAAATCAATATTAGTTTTGTTAAATTGCTTATTATTTTTTTTAAAAAATCAATATTAGTTTTTTACCTAGAAGTAAAGAGGAAGATATAAAATTTAACATTTTCCTAGTGTGAAGAATATCATTATCCCCAGGTCATCACTCAATATCTTTAATGATGATTAATTCATTATTACCATTGAGAAAGAATTCTAATAAATTTGAACCACACAAGAATAATCAGAGTTTAAAGCATCAATTTTTCCAATATGAGAAATATCACTAGAGTCCATGAGCTCACCTTTATCTTGGGGATGATTTTGGAACATCTATATTTTTATATATAACACCAACATCTTATCATGATACATCTAGGTATTATTTTCTTATATCTAAATCCAAGAAAAATTAAAACCGTATTGACATATAAACCTATAAATTGTATTAACATATAATATATATGAACATATAATCAATATTAACATATAATATTATAAGCATATAAACTATATTAACATATAAATACATATATAATTCATTTATAATTCGTAAACTATTTATGTTAATACAAAAAACATTTAAACAATGTTTATATCTTTATTTAGATATTGATTTATTTAATAAAATTAACATATAAACTACATGTACTTTATGGTATGAATTTTTTAAAAAATATTACCATATAAGATGAAAAAATCAATAAAATCAATATATAAACTCATATTTTCATGAAAAAACTTAAAATAGTATCTTTAAAATGTCAATAAATAAATAGAAATATAAAGTGAAAGTTGTATCTTTGAATGATTTTTTTATATATAAGTAGATGATAGATGAAATACATTATTACATACCTTTAGGTATAATTTTTACATTGATATAGTACTTGAGTCAGTTGTTTAGGATCTTACATCAGAAGAAGCACCCTATAAGGAAATAAATAGTAATGTTGGATGGAATAACTACTCATATTCTGAACATAGGTGCTTGGAAGAAGCTAATAATATTATATCTTTTAAGAATATCCTCATTCTTATGCTTGTGAATGGAATCAATTCATCCTCAATCTTACACTAAATCAAGAAAAAGATGCATATAAAATAAAATTGCAGGACTATTTTATATGAATTAACAGTAAATATTTATAAAACCATTTAAATACATATGAATTTATAAACTACTAAAACTTAAACCCTATATTAAAATATGTAAGAAAAAACAATAGAATAACACTTCACTAATAAAGGGGTTCACATGAGAAAAAGTGAATCATGCAATAATAAAACATTATACTTGAAACTGCCCTAAAAAAATAAACACGCTAATGGAAACCAAAATTACCATAATAGTGAAAAACATAAATATAATAACTGACTGGAAAGAATCCTTTGACTTAGATTTTTTCATTACAATAAATGTTTAATCTAATTAGGTACACAATAAATACTAAGTAACATGAATTGAACTATCATTGAAAAATAAACATGTATTAAGTTAAAATGACATCTATTGTCAAACATTCAAATTGGTCAATACAATATGATAATAACTTCATCTAGTGAATAAAAATGTTGAATAAATTTGAGTCACCTATGTTTGGTTTTTAGGAAAACACAATTTTAAAACTACTTAGAACACTCATATTATAGTTTCTGAAAACTTATTATATCACAATAAAATTCACTTTTATTTTGTTAATAAAAAATAATTTATAGCCCAAAAGAAAAACACCTGAATGAATAATAGAAACCTCAAACCCATTAAAATCATATATAATGCATCATACTAAAAAAATACATGATATTGGTTTGTATCATCAACCGAACATTTCAAGCATAAAACTCTAACCAAAAAAATAAGGCATCAAAACATAACAATTTGACATAAAGAAAAAACCTTGAAAAAAATGTATCTAAATGTCATCAAAATACATTTGGTACCCTCCACCAATAATATTGGATTCAGTACCAATATAAAATAAACCATGGTCCATGATTACATAAAATATATACTCTAAATGCAGTTTCATGTAATACTAAAAACATTGGGCAACCAAGTGGCATTAGTTTTCTTGTTTAGTTATAATCATAAATAGGTGACTTCTTTTACAAGAGTAATCATGAGTAATTTTCACATGTTGGGAGAAATATATTACATTTTAAAACAAATTATTCTTTAGAAGAATAATATGAAATGTATGATCTACTTGTGGTTTTTAAGAGTTGAGTTTTTTAAATGCTAATAAAATCAGTGACGATGAACAAACATAAAATTATAGAAAACATACTATTGTGGTAGTAATGAAACATTTTGATGGAATAAAGAATGATTATGGCCACATAAAACATATATCGAATCTCTTTCTCATAAAATGGTGTTGTTTTAAAATAGTATAGGTAAACATGTTGTTATGATAGTTTTAGGAACTTTAATAATTTAATAGAAGAGGAAGCACATGTAGGCGGTTGGTAAAATACATTAAATTATGTTTAAATCTGAAATTTTAGTGAAATTATGAGATAAAGGACCTCCATGTGTTGGAAATCACCTCAAGAGAATTATTATTAGGTTATAATGTAAAAATTAAGGACTAAACAAAAACATGAATATAATATGATCAAATCAAAATAAAATAGAACTTACAATTAATCAAAGGATCCTTCAACAAAAATGAGGACACTACAACAAAATCACATGGATGAAGGGAGAAGATCGAATGTGAGGAGTGGGAGGAGTATGGTTATCAGGAAAGGTAGGGGTCAACTCACATAGGTCCTGCTCACAGAAGGTATCAATTGCTACCCTCATGCGTGGTCCACTCAAAGAAGGAAAAGGGTTCGACTGATGCATTGAATGCCAAAGGAATTAGCTATAGTATTCATGCATAGTCCACTCATAAAAGGAGTAGGGTTTATCCAATGAACTGAATAGAGGAGGAACACATGATGAAGGGGATGGAGGAGGGGAGGAACATGTGATAAAGGGGATGAGAGGAATCATGTGAGGAATGGAGGAACTGAATGAAGAATTAAGATAGGATTTGGGATTGGTTGGGAGATGATCAAAATGGATCGAGGAAAGGGATGGGTGTGTGGGTGGGTAGAAGAGGAGAGCTATGAGGGGGTTGAAAAATTGGGAACCCTATTTCCATTGGCTAATTTTCACATGGATTTAGACAACATATAGCCACAATTTTTATATAACCATGTCTATATATATACCTATAGTTACATACCTATTAGACCATGGATATATGTTATTTTTCTAGTAGTGAGTAACGCTCATCTAGGAGAACTCACTCCATGAGCTAGATAATGCTAATGGTTATCATCCGAGAGGTCATTCATGTTGGTCCTAACCATGAATAAACACAATGGAACTTAGGATAGATCGATACATAGATATAGGATCTCTCCCAAGGCCTGTTAAGGTATACCAAACCCTATGTAGAATAAATAAAAAAGTAGGGGATCAATTCACGGGTTTATTGGTCACACCATTTCCTAAAAATCCCACCTAGGGAAGAATATACAATAGAGGATCCCACCCTGGGTCACACAGATGGATTCCTGAAACTCTATCCCAAAATGATCCCACAAAGAGGATCACATCCTATGCTTAGGACATGATGCCTCACTCTACCCTTATGGGGATGGACTGAGGGAACATACCCTAAGGAAATTGGTCCTCATTGAAGAAAATAAGGGTCTCAAACCACTCTAGAGAAAGTGAATGGAATGTACTAGGAGAACACAATGTTTCTTTCCTTCCCCAGGTCTACCTGTGTTCTTTAACCCATGCCCGTGTACTTTGTTTGTGACTATGTACCTAGTCATGTTCGAGTACTATGGCTATGTCCAAGTATCGGGTTGTTCCCATGTAATCTATCTGTGTTTGTGCCCATGTACTCTGAGGGTACATACTAAGTCTCTAGGCATGGTTCACATGACTTGTGGTGGGTACCACATGATGTGTGATATTTTATTTTCCTTGAAAACCTAGCTTCCATAGGCAGGGGACTACACAATGTGTGTTCTTCAGACTACACATCACGTAGTCGGTATTTTTTCAGAACTCACTAGTTCTTCATGTGTATTTCAATTTCATATAATCCACCACTAAATACACCATGAAACTTATCATAGAATAAATATCAAGGTTTATCAAACTCCAATCTCTACCAATGGATGGATTTCAGCCACCACCTCCGCTCAGGAATCGCCTGCTGTTGCACCACCTCACCAGAACACCAAAACCCACGAACGTGTATCTCCCAATCCTATAAAAAATGTCATATATCATCAAACACCATAATCATGTCATAAATCTTGAACCTGAAACCATAGTATTTATCTATTGTTTCAAAGAAAAATTGTGAAATGATTGATTACTAGATATTTATTGAACCACCGACCAAAGAAAATACCGGCAATGAACGTGAAAAGAACAAGGAAAGAAATGTACAAAACAAAATAAGAGGAATGAAAATTAAACATTTTTTGGATTTAACTTAATACATTTCCATTAGAATAATAAATTAATAAAAAATTATCAAAATCCATATCAATTCCTAATATCTAGGAAGATAAAAAAGTCAACTAAAATCAACCATCGATCCACAAATCAATTTTTTTATTTAATTGATTCACGTTCGACATGGAATAAAAAATGGGATAAAACCAAATAAAAAAACACTTTACCTTAGGTTTGGATCAATAATTGATGAAGAATGGTGATACGTCACTGTTGTTGACGAGATCTATAGTCTTTGTTGGTACACTGATTTCCAAGCATGACTTATCATTGTTCCTCCAAGAACACTCCTCCAATAACCACTTTCTCAATCCCTAGGGTTATGTGGTTGACCCTAGATATTTAACATAAGTGATATTTTACAGGAGAGGATTAAGTTTCTATATTTAAAATAATAAATAAATAAATAAATAAATTTATTTTATTATTTTTTCTTGTGACTGCACTTAACCAAAACTCTTGACGTCAACAAAGATTATATCATGCCTAGGGTAAAACCCATATTTGTAATTTAATGATGGTATTAGATTTTAGATATAAGAATCAATTAAAGAGTTATTAAATTATTTTAGAAAAACTATATAGATGTGATATAATATATTTAATATTTTAATTATATTAATACTGAGCCTCTCTTAGTCCCGGAATCCCACGCTAACTTAGCACCAAGCTCCGAAAATATTCCATAAAATATTCAAAAGCTTAAAAAGTAAAAAAAGAGTTGTTACATTCTCCCCACCTCAGGTATTTTCATCTCAAAAAGAAAAAATCCTACTAAAATAGATGATGGTATTAGGCTCACATCTGGTTCTCCCACTCCCAGGTGATCTTCTAAAGTTTCTAATGCTTCCATCAAACACACACTAAGGGAACTACTCACCCATGAAGGATATTCTCCTGCTGATCTTTGATCTCTACCAAGTACCCTTAAAAGTTAACTACATCCTCAATGATTAACTCATCCTAATAAATAACATGCGACAGGTCATGCACACACCTACTTAGCTATGACACATGGAAGACTTCATGTACCTGGTCGAACTACAATGGTAGGGCCAAGCGGTATGCCACCTCACCAAACCTACATAGGATCTAGAAAGGGATGATGAGCCTCAATGATAACTCTCCACCCTAGAAAAATCTTTGAAATCCTCACCGAGGAAAGACCTTTAGGAATACATGGTATCTCTCTTCGAACTCAAAAGGCCTCCATCACCAGTCTGTATAAGACTTATGACAGCTCTGGGTAGTCCTTATCCATTTCTAGATGATCTTTACCTTCTATGGTGTTTCTCACACCAATTCTGGTACTATAAGAATATACTTCCCTGGATCATTCTAGCATAGTGGTGACATGTAGGTTATCCTATATAAGTCTATGAATGGTTCCATACCGATAGTGAAATGATAGCTGTTATTTTACAAAAAATCGACCAAGGATAGGTGATCCTCCCAACGATAGAAAAATTCCAACATGAAATCCCATGAAATGTCCTCCAGAACCCAAATGGTCTACTCAGTCTGGTCATCTCTCTAGGGGTGGAGCACCGTGCTCAAACATAACTGAGTCCCAAAGGCCTCTTACAATCCTCTCCATAATCATGACGTGAAGTGAGCATCATGGACTAAAACAATCATCTATGGAAATCCATGAAGCCAAAATATATCCTACATGTAAAGGAATCTCAATATCTCTACTAAACTCTACTATTAAATAACTAGGAAGTGGGCTGACTTAGTGAGTTGGTCTACGATCACCAAGATGGAATCATGTATTCTAGATGACCATGGGAGCCCCATCACAAAGTATATAGAGAGACCATCCCACTCCCAATCCTACACCTCAAGGGGTTTATCCAAACCCATTGGAACCTAGTGATCAACCTTCACCTACTGACAAGTGTGGAATTGAGAGACAAAATCTGCTACACAGTTCTTCATTCCTGTCCACCAAAATTGACACCAAATGTCCTGGTACATATTTTCCACACCTGGATATATCGCCAAGGGGGATGTATGAAACACCATAAAAACCTCCCCCACAAAATTTCTAGCACCATGGTCTTCCATTAGAAAATTATTATGTGACCCACACCATAAAAACATACATCAGGAGCATATCCAATGGATATCTAAATATGTAAGGTCTCATAATAGGTATCTCCAAGATAATCCTACCTAACAAGTTGTAAAAGAAGTAGGGGTAAAAACCATTGAATTAAGGTAAGCTATACCATCCTCATCCACTAAGTAAAACTATAATGAGAAAAACTAATCTAACTACCCACTCAGAAATTACGAACAAGATCTCCTACTGAGAGAATCTTCTACCATATTCCCCTTCCCGAGAGTATAGAATATCTTGAATTCATAATCACGGAAGAAATCTAGCCATCAAATTTATCTCAAGTCGAGACATTTATATGAGAATATATACTTGATAATCTTATGGTCAGAATAAATGATAAACCAATCACCCATAAGATAGTTTCACTACATCTTCAGGGCAAAGACTACCATTGCCAACACTAGATCATAGGTCGGATAACTCTTCTCATGTGGTCTTAACTATCGGTACCCATAGATAATCACTACATTAATTTATATCAAAACAAATACAAGCCTATTTTTTGAGGTATTATAGAACAATACATACTCAGCACCCTCCTATGGAAGTATCAAGATAAGGGAATTCATCGACCTTTTCCATAACTTCTGAAAAGCCTATTAAAACCAATCAGTCCATATGAAAGCTGCCCCTTTCAGGTCAAAGTAGTCAAGGGTACCACAATCATTGAGAAATTAGGTATGAATATACAATAGTAGCCTTCCAACCCAAGGAAGCTCTGTACCTCATCCACACTCTTAGGTGGTTCCTAAGCTATCACTATCTCAAATTTCACCGGGTCCACTGCTACTCCCTGTTTTAAGATAACATGTCCCAGGAAGTGGAACTCCTAAACAAAAAATGAAACTTAAAGTGATTACCATAAATTTGGTACTCACTGAGTATTTCTAAGACTATCCCCAAGTGTTTTTCATGATCCTCCTCGAATGATGAGTACACTATGATTTCATTAATGAAGACCACCACTAATTGATATGAGAAGTGATGAAATATTCAGTTCATGAGTCCCATGAACACAGTTAGGATTTTATTCACATCAAATTTAATTATAAATTACTCTTAGTGACCATAACAACATCATAATCCCATCTTTGGTATGCCATCATCCCGAACTAAAAGTTGGCGATCACCTGATCTGAGGTCAATCTTCGAAAACCATCTCTCCCCCTTCAGCTGGTCAAAGAGGTATTTGATCCTCGATAGTGGATAATTTTTATTCACAATTACCTGGTTTAGGAGAAAATAGTCCACAAAAAACCTTAAGTTCCCAACCACCTTCTTGGTGAATAAAATTGGGGTTGCCCAAGGTGACACATTGGGTCTAAAAAATCCCTTCATCCACAAACCATCCAACTACACCTTCAGATCACAAATCTCTATAAGATCAATATGATATACTAGAATAGATATCGAGGTAGTTTCTGGGGTAATTATATGTATAATTCTATCTCTTAGTGGGTAGGTAAGCCTAAAACGACCCTAGAAAAGATGTTCTTGTACTCCGCCACCACTATAGGAAGCTAAAAGACCATAATATTCACTACTCCAAGGATAATACTAGAAATCTAGTGAGTAATCAGATTTATCCTTATATATATGAGCCCATCCTTCTCCTATTAGGTTTAATTATTACCAATGAATGAAAAAATCATCTCATTTATGCAGACACACCGTATCATTTTCCTAAAATAGTCAATCTGTGCATGAAATGTGTATAGCCAGTCCATACCTAGTATGATGTCATAAGGCCACATAACTACTATAAAGAGATACCAAATAAATATCTCCACTCCAAGAGTTTTTTTACACTATCAAAAGAAGTATGTTATCACTAAATCCCCTCAAGTAATAGTCTAAAAATTCAAGGATTGATCCAAAGGATCGAATGGAATCTATAGGTCTCGAACTAGGGATGTAGAAAGAAAAGAGTGGCTCATGAATATGTCTATTATAACTGTAGATAAGGTAGAAAATACATAGATCATACCTATAATCATACTTGGATCCTATGGGTTATAGGCCTCCACTACCTATATCTATCCTCATTCCTGACCACCAGCTTCCTGAGCCTGGCGAGGACCACCTGTGGCTAGTGGTGGCAATAGGTTAACCTGCCTAACACCTCATACTACTCTACCTACTTCTTTGACACATACACCATCCTATGAATCTACTAGATTTTACCGCCATCACTGTTTGGGTAGTCTATCAACCACCTCTCTGTTAACTATACAATGGGTCGGACACTCCCATACTAGATGTCCCCGACCATTGTAAGAGAAACACTGCCTATATCTCAGCTGATTAGAACCATACTAAGAGTCCTGAACTATAGACCATATATCATGGGATTGTCTCCTAAAGTGTATCATAATCATGGATACCTATGTCTACCATAAAATACCAACTGTTGAATTCTCATCTTCTGTGTGCCCATTATTAGCACCAATTGTCAGCATCTTCTCAACCAGAATGCTCTCTATTACTAAATCATGCTCAAGCACCCTATCATAAGTAGGAATACAATGAGGTGTTACACTAACCCAAATATCTCTACATAGGACCTTCTCAAGGGTATATTATCAAAATAAAAAATCATGAACCATATCCATAGAGTATCACGAGAGGTTATTGAATTTTAATGAATACTCGACCATAGTGGTGATGCTCTGCTGAAGCTGTAGAAGTTCCTGGATGTGCATTCCTCACAATAAAGCTAGATATAACTCCCTTGTGAAAATATTCTCAAACTATATCTATGAAAGAGTCACCTTATCATATGTCAAAGTCACAATACTCCACCATTTCGTAGCAAATCCATGAAGAAGGATCATTGGCAGGACTGCTATCTGATCTGGTGTTGTCCTAACAAGGTGGAAAAATCATGTAACTACCTCACACAAGTCCTCAGATTCCTGGGGGTCTGGCTCAATTTGAAACCTATATGGCCTCTTCCTCTAAAACTCATGAAGAATTCTCATCCTGCATGCCTCATCCATCAGTACTGCTGGTGCAAGCTACTGCTCATTGAGTGGTAGAAATACTGAAAACCACCTGGAGGAACCACCTCCTAAATAGGTCCTTATATGAAAGATTCATTACTAGGTGGATCATAGTCATGATATTATTGTAGAATCTTGTATGGAAATCATTATAAATTAATCTTAAAATAGAAAATATGTACCAGTAACTAGAGTATATCTGGGAAGCTGACCAAAAAAGGACTTCAAAAACACAACCCATTCCTATATAATTCATATACCAATTTTTTCCCAGCAACCAGTTCTTATATGTACTAATCCAATAAGTAGGCTATTATAGTCCTAGTGAATTGATAAATCAACCACCGTACTAACACTAGATTCCCTATCCCGATATCCAAACTCAAAACACTTTAACATTGTTTCCCTAGTTCCCAATCTAACAACACCACTAGAAAATCTCAAAAATCCAGTCCTAAGATGAAACCCCTTTGATACCACTCTATCATGGCCCAATGCATCAGGACCCACCTATCTGGTAGTAAGGTGAGTATGACACCCCAATCCCACCTTCAATAGGCTAGGGGTTGGAGACCAGTGTTAAGTAAGCATATCTCACACATGAGAGGCCTTATCCTAAGTACCTATACACACACACACACATGTCTCCAAACACCCATAAAATTCTAAAAAGTAAAATATAACTAATACTATAATTCATGCACAACATCTATTCTACATCAGAATATGAAAAAAGTATTGGAAAACATAAAGGGATTAATACAAGCCCATCAAAACTGACAAAAGATTCCAACCTGCTAAGAAGGAGGGGATTAATGTCAAATGAAACACTTTAAATGAACCAAAGTATGTCTAGATCACTATGATCTTCCTACTCCTGGTCTTCCTAGGAATCCATAAAAAGGCCTATTATCTGCATAATACACAACATGTGTGGGCAGATCCCATGTAGATGTGAGTATAACAATACCCCGTAGGACACCCCAAAATCGCCAAATATAAAGCAACAAGAGAGTAATCATCACATCATCATAAAGGGATATCAACCAGAATATGACACATATCAATAACAACCCACATATACTCAAGATAGACACTAAGTCTCAAGGTAGAGTTACAATCGTACTACCAACCTAGGATTCTACTCAAGGTTTCAATGTAACAATCATCCAGGAGAACTCGCTCCACAAGCCTAATAATGGTGATGGTGCTCATCCAAGTGGTCATGCTCATTATTCCTCACCATAAAGAAGTAAACACCAGAACTCAAAAGATATTTATACACAAATAAGGGATCTATCACAGTACTTGTGGTGTATACCAAACCCTATATGAAATAACCCACTAAGTAAGGGATCAATGCTTGGGTATGTTGGTAAATGATTACTAAAAATACCACCTAGGGAATAAAGTATGATAGAGGATCCACCCCAGTCCACATGGAGGGATTTTTAAAAATCTATACAAGATTGATCCCATAGAAGGGATCACATCCTATATACTCAGGACATTATTCCTCACTCTACCCTCATGGGGATAGATCGAGGGAATTTACCCTAAGGAAATTGGTACTCACTGAAGATAATAAGGGCCTTAAATTTATATGGAGAAATTAAACAATTTGTAATGGGAGTACACAACATGTCTTGCATTCATTGGGTCTTCCTATATGATTTAGACCATGCCGGTGTACTTTGTTCATGCCTGTGTATTGATCGTGTCTAGGTACTCTGGCCATGTTTGAGTATCGGGCCATTCCCATGTACTATGGTTGTGAATATATACCTAGCTGTGTTCATTCCCATGTAATCCAAGTGTACATACTGATTATTCAGGAATATGTCACATTTCATGTGATATTTTATTTTTCCCAAAACCCTAGCCACCACAGGAAAAGAAATACATGATGTGTTTTCTTCAAAATACACACCATGTAGTTAGGATTTTTTCAGAACCTGTAGATTCTTCATGAATCTTCATCTCCCACATCCTCCACTTCTAAATCTAGCATGAAACTTTCCATAGAATCCAAATCAGGGTTTACTGAACTCCAATCTTTGCCAATGGTTGGATTTTTACCACTTCCTCTACTTGAGAATAGCTTTCAATTGTGATGCCTCATTAGAATGCCAAAACCCATGAACGTACATCTCTCGATTTGATCCCAAATGTTTTCCATCTTCATGAACCACAATTATACCATCAATATCAAACCTGAACCCATGGTATCGATTCATTTCACCAAATAATAGTTGTGCAACAATCGATTACTGGGCATTTGTCGAACCACCGACCAAAGAAAATACTGGTGATAAATGTGTGAAGAACAGGGAAAGAAATATATAAAACACATTAAAAGGAATGAACCTTATTTGTTGTTTTAGTTGGACTCAATTTATTTCCATTAGAATTACTAATGAATAAGAAATTATCAAAATCCATATTAATTCCTAACATCTAGGAAGATGAAAATTTAAATCTAAATCAACCATTGATTCATGGATCAATTTTATTAGGTAAATTGATTTCCATTTGACATGGGATAAAAAATAGGATAAAACCCAATAAAACAATGCCATAATTTGGGTTTTCATAAATAAATGATGAAGAATATTCATATATCATTGTCGTTAGTGAGATCCATAATCTTTATTAGAACTCTGATCACCAAGTATGATCCATCATCATTCCTCCAACATATCCTCTCTCAATCCCTAGGGTTATGAAGCTTACCCTAGGGATTTACATAAGTAGTATTTTATAGGAGAGTATTATGTTACTACATTTAAAATAACAAATAAATAAATTTATTTCTTTATTTTATTATTTTCACCCGTGACTACACTCAACTAAAAATCTTGACATCAAAAAATATTATATCATGCCTAGGGTAAAACCTGTATTCCAGATTTAAAGGCAGTCTTAGATTTTTGATTCAAGACTCCCTTTGGGAGTTATTCCATTATTTTAGAAAAACTATACATGCATGATATAATATATTTAATATTTTTATTATATCAATACTGAGCCTCTCTGGGCCCCAAAATACCACACTAACATAACACCTAGCACCGAAAATATTCCAATGATTAACAAGGAAAAAATAGAGTCATTATAATAAGAATGCATAATACCTATGAGATCATCGAGTGGAACATAGGATCATAAGAGAACATGATTCATAATAATAGAACATAGAATAAAAAGGTTTCAATAACAAGAATGTGGAAATACATAATAATAAAACATCATAAGCATAAGTCAATACTCACAACCAAGACACTATAACATAGTTTACAAATATAACCACATCACAAGAACGCATAATATACTAGAAAAAACTAATTGCATCATGATCTCATAAGATATAAAGCTTTACCCAATGCATTAGAGCATTGTATAATACCATGAACACCCATAACATCATAACATGTTCAAAATAATGAAGTATAAAATGAAAATAAAGGATAAAATAGTTATATATAAATCAATAATAATAACATAAATAAACCATGATGAAATGGAATTGGATTTAATTAAAAAACCATATAACATAACATACCATCAAATTTAAAGTAATAATTAGAAAGTAAGGTGATTAATCATGATAGTAATCATAAAGTTTTTTAATATAAATTCAAGATAGATACATATTAATTGATAATCATATATAGGAGGGGAACTATCAATAATGTAAAAAGGACCAAAAGTAGAAGTGAGAATGAGTTAAGAGGGGAATTGAAAAATCCCATCCCAAAAATTTCATCACATGAAGAGGAAGAATAAATTCATATGATAAATAATATAATGACATGTAAATTAAAAGAAAATATAAAAGAAAATGAGAACTTGAATAGAAATTATAATGAATATTTTGAAACGAGATAGTGAAAAGATGGGTTTTCAAAGTGAAGAGAGAGAAGTTCCATGCAATGTTGGAATCAACATAAATGAAATAGTGAGAATAAACACATCTAAAATAGTGGGTAAATTAATCAATAAACATAAGTGGAGTATAAAATAAATCATTAATGAATAAAGGGTAAGAAGTAAGAATTCAAACCTAAGTGAGAGACAATTAGTGTGGAATACCCTCACAAACATTATATGGTAAGAACTGGGCATGAATATTTGAGATTACAATGAATAGATCTGTAAATCACTAGAAAAGTTAAATAAGAAAACTAATATGATAACTAGTGTACAAAATTAATAAAAATATTTTGAAATAGGATTGGACAAAAGAGACACCCCCAAATAATAAGAGAGATATGAGGAGAACCCCTTTCCTTAGGTCCCATTTTTTCTATCACACTTAAAAATCCTATATAACCAAAATATTTTTATTAAAACATTATTATAGAAGTATTTTAAATTAAATTAATATATTTTTGATCAATTATTATGATTGGAAGTTACTTATTAACTTTTCATTAAAGATAAAAAGTCACGATGACATGTTTATTTGAATTATTTAATTTTTATTTCAATATCATGGTTTTGATCATTATTATTTATAAATTATTTATATAACTTCTAAAAACTTAAAAATAATTTAAACACACACACACACATGTTTTATAATCTACACTAATTAGCCATGAAGGCGATGATAAATAAATAATTGACAACATCCTCGTAGGTGATAAAACTAAACTTTAACTAGACATGTTGAAAGAGGGGGAGAGATAATATATATATATTATAAATAGCTCATAAAAATTATATATTAGCATAAAAAATTCATATCATATATAATTATAAATTCATTATTTTATGAAGATTTAAAATGGAATGAGTATAAGAGAATAGAAGAATAAGAAAAATGAATTGAAGAAAGAAGGGAGTCACTATAGGGAATGTAGACTCTAGTGGTTGCTTTTTGTTTTAAAGGTGATTTAAAATTCAGATAAATAGTTTTGTGATGGTTTAGATAAAACACCACAAAATGAAGCATTAATGATTATTTTGCAATGATTTTAATGGTTGTGTGGCAATTTTAAGGAAATATATTGAAATGAATATTTCATGATAGTTTTTTTAAATTATGTGGCATTTTTATACAAGTATTTTGGTAAAATTTAGAGAGTTGGTTTAAACCACAACTATATACTACAGGAAAAAATACTTTCAGATAGTTTCCTCCCATCACAAATAAAAACAACAAATACACACCTATAAACAAGAATTATACATCTTCAAATTCATATACAACAAGAAATTCAAAATACACACCAGTTGATTCAAATATACATTGGTATATTTATATAAATCTAATAAGAAGTCAAACAAAATATATATTTACACTAATATATATATATATCTTTAATCAGATTATATATTATACAAAACTTTAGTTTAGTTATACAATGTAACTAATATGGAGTACAAAATTAGTCCCCATCATGACAACTCCCCGATGAGCCACACCAATCATCTCTATCTCCGATAACTACTTTTGATTTCATGTTATAATTTATTTTAAGATTAAACTAAGTTATATATATATATATATCAGTTTAAAGTGATGTAAATTAGTTTTATAAATGAATATATACCTATGAATTTTACTTGTTGACTTTTTAAAAACACAAATACAATCTTATTGGGTAAATTTCCATTCATCCATTGATATAATTGAGATAATTTATTGAAAGCGCGACTGATTGTCACCTATCGAATGGTCAAGGTTCCGGTGCTCTGCTAATGTGTATAGCAGCACTCAGGTCGAATCCTCGTCAATGATACTTTTTAATAGTCGATTATTTTTAGTTGATTGTATTATGATTAGGGTTTTTTTAAATATCTTATGAAATGATTGATTGATTAATACTAATTTAAAAAATTGATAAATATTGGGGTGAATTCATTATTTGGGAGTTAAGCTTGTGATATCCTTAAGATTTTCTTTATATTGCATTTAAATTAACACCCACTTCAAGAGATAATGTTGATTTTAATTCCTAAGTGTTAATGATTTAATCCAAGCCTGAACTTATCTTAGGGTTATAATCTTAATCAGATCTTGTTTACGGTAGTGTATTTATGGTTCCAATAATCCATAGAAACCACACACAAATGATAAATATTAAAATAGAGAAGGTGGATGAGAATAAGAGATATTGAAGAAGAAACTTTCATTAAAACAGAATTAAATATTAGGGTGAGTTCATTATCTGGTTATAATGATTATGATGATAAATTAATAAGAGAAAAAAAAATAAAGGGATAAGAAAAAGAGTGGTGCGTCGAACACACACACAAACAGTAATGAGAATTAAAAATAGACTTTTGATTGAATGAGGAAGAAAAATAATGGAAGGGGTTTTAACTTTATTTAAACTATTTTAAGAAAATTAATATTAAAATAGATAAGGTGGATGATAATAAGAGATATTGAAGAAGAAACTTGCATTAAAACATAATTACAAAAAAACAAACACTTACACAATTACTAATGAAGAACAACACAAAAGTAAATGAAATGAAGCAAGGAGGAATGGTTTCTCAAGTAAAAACTTGAGTATGGAAGATCCTACCAAGACTTTGGAAGAGATTTGGTCGTTCCAACCTATCCTCATTTGCTCTGAAATTCCAACTCCTTTGAAGGAGAGTATGGGGATGTATTTATAGCCCAAGGAAGTGAACTGTTTGTATTCCCAATCTGTCCCTCCACTTGAATCTCCAATTTGGCTATAAAGACAGACGAATATCAAGATATACTCTTCTTAAAAGTTGTATAAAATAATGTTTTCTGAATTCTCTCAAAATTTGGAGTCATTTGAACTTAGGGAGCTAAAGTTATGGTGGTTTGATTAAACAAAGTTAAACTATCCATTTCAATCCATACATTTTAGAAGGCCAAAATGTGAATGGGTTTATCAATAGTAAGATGCCTTAAAATCTAAACACTTTCTTCAAAAAAGTCGGTCACCTATATCTAATATTTCACACTGAGAAATATAAGCTTTATTTGATGATTACATCATGAGATATGTCATGAATACTGTACTGATTTTATTTCCCAGCCAAAATGGTGGGGGATGAGTTTAAATGAATTAGTTGGGCCCCATGTATTTGTATTTGGGATTTGAAATTTTTATCCAAGACTCCTTACATTGTACCCCTAAATTTTGAGGAGAAAAAATGAATTTTCACTTCTGGATTGATCCCAGTAATTCTATATTCATGGATGAGCCACTTTCTTCACAGATTCTATGGGTCTTATTATTTGGTCCATATGACATTTCAAATGGAATAATTGGCCAATTATTCCTTAAAATGATATATAGGAAATTAAATAAGGAATCCTAAAACACAAGAACCACACAATTTGGATCAGTAGGGTGAGATTTATAAATAAAATAGTAAACTGAATTAATTGGACTACTTCTAAAAATGCTCAAAAATTATACTTAGTTTTAAAACATTAATATTTCACACAAATTATGCACATTTCATATAAAATCAGTAAAGAGAGTATATAATAATTCATGAAAATATTAATAACATCATGTATTTTACATAATTGATACTTTCACATCCTAAATTATATGACTCCCCTAATCCTAGAATGTGCTTCCATGATCTTAGATTGTGTTTTTTATAACTACAAATTCTATTTAAGATTTTGGAGGAAGAGGAAAACTACAAACTGGAATGTATTCTAGAATAGAAAATGACCTAGATGACTTCCTAAAGGTTTGATATGGGGATGGTCCAGATTTCATATCATGAACATGACTATGACGCTCCTTCTTAAGGACCTGGCTAACAAAATCATTTTAGGAGACCAATTAGGTGTGTTTGTGCTGAAATCCCATAATTCCTTTATTTTTATTGGAAAATGAATTATTATTTAAATTTAAATTAAATTAAAAAGTTAATAAAGAAATAAATATAATTTTTTTGCCTAACATTTTTAGAAAAATCATTCACATAACTTCCATTGGATTTGGCATGGATATATAACCATACTTCCATCCCAGCAACCTACCACCCTAGCTCATTTTTATATGAAAAATATATTAATCAATATTTTAATATATTAAATACATAATATTTAACATATAAAAATTTTAAGTCATGAAAATACAACCATGGTAGATCTTTTTCTTTAAAAACACTTCAAAATGGATGTATGAGGGATTAATTGTTTGTCTCTTCTTAATGAAATTTTCCAAGAAACTTCTTAAAATAAATAATTAGTAATTTATTAATAGTTTTATACTAATTTTTAAATTGATATCAATATAATGAAATATTATTCAATACCATTTTTTTTTCATTATGATGATCATCGATGAAAACTTTCCACTACCCCTGAGGTTCCCCACCAAGTACCTTCTCAAGAATTTATTGAATAGTTAATGAAATATCATTGAAATCATACCATGGTCTTCATTTAAAATAATTCCATATCTTACCCAAATTTTTTAATGTCCCTGGATGTGCGATAACATTGGGCATAATAAAATGGAATAAAAATTTAAAAAAAAACCATTCAAATTATTATAATTTTAACACATAAGGACATTTAATTTAATTATCTATGATTAATGTTGAGATGGTATGTGAGTATAATATACTCTATAATACCAAATGTAGGATCGAAATAATAGAGATACTGAATAAAGTATCTAATGATACTTAAAATACAAGAGGGGGGTTAATTTTATTATTTAAACATTCTTTTGGAACTTTTAAAGATGGTTATGTTTAACAAGGTTAAACAAGGTAATTCACAAAACCTCTAGTTCTACACACTTGCTTGATTCAGGAAATATGATTTTGAGAAAGTGATTCCGGAAAGATGGTTCTGTAATGGGAAACTTAATGAAAGTTTACAACAATAAAGATTCTACCATAAAGCGTATAAAATCTTACTAAATCAGAGTACAAGTATAAGGAAGTATAATATAGTTATACTTTCCCCAAAAAATAAAATGCAGCGGAAAACTTGTAACAAAACAAGTAACAAGTAGTAAATCTTTTAACCCAAAGAGAAGGATATCCAACAACCTTGGATAAAGGTCTCTTGATTTATAATTTCAAGAAAGTCTGTCTTACCCACACCAGGGTAAGCCCTCGATATAAAGATCAGAGTCTGTCTTGCTATCCCTGCAAGCCCTCAACTTCAAGGTAGTCGACACCTCTGTCTTCCTCAGAAAGGAAGCCCTCAACTTTAAGGTAGTTGGCACCTCTATCTTCCTATCCACGGAATCCCTCAATTGTACACAACAAAAATCGATGTCTCACAAAGAAAATCTGAACAAGAAGTTTAGTACGCACTAAGAATGAGAGTCTCTCTCTTGAAATCACTCCAACAACATATAATATCTAGAGTCATAGAACAATGTTGAGCTCTTTTCAAATGAGCTTCTATTTATAGGCATAACACCAACGGCCGTATCCCTCCTCCAATGGTAATATTTCTCCTTGAATTTTGGAGGGACATGTACATGTGTCACTCAAAAAATAGTTAGTTAGTAACTGAATGAATGACATCGTTTTATAACAAAAACAAGTGTAAGAAAAAATATGGTTACATAACCAAAGACCAATATTCAGAATATAAGGAAATAAAAGTTTGGAGTCTAACCAAAAATGAATTTGGAGTCTATAATACAAGGACATTCAGATTCTATTTTCTAAGGAATTCGAAACCTGAACTCTATAGAATTCCAGAGTCTGAATTTCAAGGAAATTCGTAATCTGGATTCACAAGAATTCAGAACCTGAACTTACAAAGTTTAGAGTAAGAGTTCATGAGAATTCAAAGTCAGAACTCATAGGAATTCGTAACCTGAATTCGGTGTCAGAACTCAGAGGAATTTGTAACAAGAATTCAGAGTCAGTATTCCTAATAGTTCGTACTCAGAATTCGTATTCAGAATTCAGAGTCAGAATTTAGAAGAGTTAGTAACCAGAATTCTGAGAATTCGGAGTCAGAACTCAAAAGAGTTCGGAGTCTGAATTCAGAGAACTTGGAGTCAGAACTCCTAAGAGTTTGGAGTCAGAATTCATATTTAGAATTCAGAGTCAGAACTCAGAAGAGTTTGGAGTCTGAATTCATAGAACTCGAAGTCAGAACTCAGAAGAGTTCAGAGTCTGAATTCAGAAAACTCAGAGTCAGAACTTAGAATAGTTCGTAACAAGAATTCTTAGAACTTGGACCCTAAAAAAGAATGCTTCATATCTAGGTAATTATAGGATTCTGAGGTTTTGGTTATAAACCAAATTTTACACTTATAAAAATTATTATATAAACAATGAAAACATGGTAAGGATAAATTTTCTTGGTGAAGGAAATTTTTCCTTATAGAAGTAAAACACATGGAAAAAAGAGATTTTCCTTGAGATAAGGTGTTTGTGATTTTAAAAACAAGAAGGAATGGTAAATTCATAAGGAAAACTTATTGAATTAACAATCTCCCCCAAGTATAAAGGAATGGAAAAGTCATAAGGAAAACCTTATTGACTCAACAATATCCCCCTTTTTGGAAAGCACAAACATCCTTACAAAAAATAATAAAACGAGTTAGAAAATATTTTTAAAGAATTTGAAAATAAAACTTATCTCCCTTTTCACATTGTCAAAGATGAATACAACTAACTCCTCCTTAGGCTTTGGAACACTAAGGATCATATTCTAGATTTCTGGAATGAGATTTTTCATTATCTTGAGTACGAAAATCTTTGTAATGAAAACTCCCCCTTAGATAAACTCCCCCTTACTTAGGTATATTTCTTATTTTCTTATCATTATTTTTATTTTCTCCCCCTTCGTGGTTTTCAAAAAGATTTTGAGGGAATGGAAAAGAAATTATAGTTCCTGAAATATTAGTATAAAGAATGCAAAAATAAATGAGCAACCAAAATTTCATTAAGATTGGAAGAATTTTACAAGGAAAGAAAATACAAAAAAAGATCAGATTAGATCTATTTTCCTTCCTTCTCCTTGGGTATCAATTTCTTCACTATGGTTTTCTGCTTCTTTAGATCCTTGTGGTCTTCCTATGCTTGCTTCTCTAAGGCTTTGATCTTTTCTTCCTGAGCCTTCAGAGCCTCTGCCTGAGCCTTCAACAAGTCATATTTCTTCACTAGATTATCTTTAATCTCGATCCTAATATCCCTTTCTCTCTTCCAGATTTGAGTAACATAGTACAACTTCCCATTCAGATCCTTGACCTCCTAAATCTGAGTATTCTGCTCAAGGTTTAGCTTTTCCTCTAATCTATTTGTGAGATCCTTGATTTTTCTATCTTCAGTATCAAAGGCTTACTTAACATCATCTTGAAACTCATCAAGCTCTCTCAAATATTCAACTATATTCTTTGACCAACTAACCATTTTCTTACAAGATCTTTTGTGGGATTCATAGTTGATAAGGAAAGATTTTAAGTCTGATTCCAACTTGACACACTTGTCCATCTCCATGGAAACTGAATTTGATTTTTGGTTCAAAGTATGTTGAAGCATATGGCATCTGGAATCAATGCTTGGGAAAATCAGAATAGTCCCAACAAGCTTCTTCAAGTATTGGACTATGAAATCATGTCCTAGAGAAGATGATTCTGAATCCAAGACTTTTCTTGGTGAGAGATCTTTTTCTATCTCAATAATCTTCCTCTTTGAAGATCCAACAACTTCCTTCTTCTTTGAAACAAATTTAGTAGGTGTAACCTCAACAAACACCTATTTCACTTTATTGGTTCTGAAAATGGATTCCTCATCTAGAGATTTATGTTTACTGTCAGACAACTGAACAATCTTATCTTCATCTACCTTTTCCTTCTCAGCACTAGCCTCAACATCTTCAGGATGTATGAAATCATGGTTTAAACTTTCTTCCTCAGACAATTTATTAACTTCTTCCTCACCCTTCTCATCTTCAGATTTCTCATCCTTCTTAGGAGTTGGGAGCTTTGAAGACTCTGCATCAGAAGTTTGGATTGATAGTTTCTCATATGGGGTTTCCTTTTCATGATAATCTTCAACTTTCTTTATAAGGTCTTCAGTGTCATCACTACTTTCAACCTCTTCTTCTCTTTTTTCTTCAACTACCTTTTCTTTAATAATCTTTTCTTGGGGTTTTTCCGAAGTGAAAAATTTCTTCCCTGAAGTCTCAGGTAGGGGTTCAATTAGGAAAGATTTCGGTATTGGGATGTTCTCAGATGCTATTTCAGTATCCCTCAGAAGGGATTGCACAATTTCAACATCATACATTTTCTTATTCTTCTTCTTTTCTTTGGATTGCTTCTCAAGCTCATCAGCTGCCTTCTATTTCAAAGCTTTGGCCTCTGCAGGATCCAAGCCAAACTGTGGCTCTCCTTCCTTCCGATTCTTTTTGTGTTCCCTCCACTTGGCAACCACCTCATCTGGATAATATTTATGCTTCTTGGGCTTTGGAGGTGTGGATTGAGTTTCTTTAGCCTATGGGATTTTACCTTCAAATACTACTTCTTTAAACTTCCTCTTCTTTCCAGCCTTTTTCGATGGTGTATGGACTTCTTGTTCCTTCGAAACAGATTCAGCCTCTTCCTCTGGTAACTCATAGAATTATCCCGATTCCTTAGAAAAACCAACTTTCATCCTTTTTAGGGTGTCATCACTAATCAACATGACTTTTTAGTTCCTAGACTTTTAACTGCAAGGGATTTTGAAGGACTCCAAGTACCGAAAAATGAGCTTGGAAATAATGGCCGGGTATATAAGAATCTGAGATTTTAAGTTCTCATTCTTAATATTCTCTATCGTAATAAGAATATGCTTCATCAGGTTTATCTTCCTCAGATTCACCAGAAAATCTAGAATAAACATGTCACTCTTTTTCAAGGTGTCCTTATCACCTTTTCTCAGAACAATAAAACCCTAAACCCATAATTCAAGGATCTGATTATTTATAGTCAAATGAGAAATCTTTGCAGTCTTGACATCTATAAGTCCAAGACACTCTATAGATTTTACTTTGACAAAACTTCCTTGAACATCTGACAACTTGTGAGAACAAAACTCGGCTTCCCCTTCATATGGAATTATAACTAAGCTAGCATCCTTGGTGTACGAAAGAGCATAGGTCTTTCCATAGCTTTTGAATGAAAAATTTTATCGGCCTTCTTCCTTAAAGAAACTGACTGACTCATAAAATTTGATAAGCAGATCCAGATATACCAAGTCTTGAGCCCCTGGCTTCGATATGCAAACACTTTCCCAACCATTAAGTTTGATGTTCTTGGAGATTATAAAATCATATTTGTTGAAGAAATTCGGATGCACCAACCTTTCTCTATATACTTGACACTCCAAAATCGGCTTGACAGAAGACATATCTTTCTGAGAGGATTCTTCTGTAGACATTCGTACTTGAGAAAACTCTGAGAAGTTTGGAACGAGATTTTGTAAGAGGGGCAGGACTTCGACGTGGAAAGGCTTGAGATCGATATGGGACAACCCTTTGGGGGTCCTTTATATAGGTGTTTGATGTGATGATTAAGCTTCCCATCTCGATCCAATGGCTGAGAATTATTCTGATCAGATCTGACGGTTGACATGATAGCCGCAAGAAAAATTTGGTATGATCCGATCTTTTGAGGTTTTTAAAGGAAAACATTTGGATTTAAAGAAACTAGAATCTGAGAAATTTTAAAAGAAACAAAATAAACTACCAGCAAGTAAAAGGTGATTATGAAAACTCAAGAAAGAATCATACCTTTAGGATTGCTAGGAAGATTATTCGTAATAGGTAATAATCTTCTTGAAGAACTTTAGATTCTGGAAAAAAACTTGACTATGAAAAAAAAAACTATTACGAAAAAATTTGAGTACGAAAAATCTTCATTATGAATTTTTTTTGAAAACTTCATTACGAATTTTTTTGAAAACTTCATTATGAAAAATTTTGAAAACATCATTATGAAATTTTTTGAAAACTTAATTCCAAAATTTTTTGAAAACTTTATTATGAAAAATTTTGAAAACTTTATTACGAATTTTTTTGAAAACTTCATTACGAATTTTTTTGAAAACTTCATTACGAAAAGTTTTGAAAACTTCATTATGAAAAATTTGAAAACTAACAATCAAATGTACCCCCCCTATGAAAAAGAGTTTATTACTTTAAGGATATTGATTCAACAAAAAGTTAACAAGGAGGATTACCTTATGGTTATCATTCCTAACTTCTTTTTAATGTATTTAAATCTATCAGAGGGTAAAGATTTTGTGAAAATATCAGCAAGTTGATCTTGCATTCTGATAAATTGAAGAATGATATCTCCTTTTTGTGTGTGATCCCTAAGAAAGTGATGCCTAATATCTATTTGATTTGCATGAGAGTGATGTGAAGGGTTTTTACTAAGGGCAATGGAAATTGTATTATCACTTAAAATTTTTGTTTTGGTAAAAATCATACCATAGTCTGTAAGTGTGTGTTGCATCCACAACACTTGAGCATAACAACTTACAGCTACTATATATTCAGCTTCAATAGTGGAAAGTGCTACTGAGTGTTTCTTCTTGCAAGACCAAAAAACTAATGAATCTCCTAAGAAATGACAAGTTCCGGATGTACTCTTTTTATCCATTATACATCCACCAAAGTCAGATTCTGAAGAACTTTTCAAAATAAAATCATTTCCAGAAGTATAGAAGAGTCCTAAATCCATGGTTCCCTTTAAGTAGCGAAAAATTATTTTCACTGCCTTTAAATGAGATTCCTTAGGATTGGATTGATATCTTGCACATAAGCATACTAAAAACATTAAGTCTGGACGACTAGATGTCAAGTAAAGTAAACTTACTATCATACCTCTAAAAGATGTTTGATTTATTGGTTTCCCAGCTTCATCAAGATCAAGTGTGTTTGAGGTACCAATGGGAGTACTTATACTCTTAGTGTTGTCATATCCATAATTTTTGAGAAGATATTTAATATACTTATGTTGGGATATATAGATTCCTTCTGGTTTTTGAGAAATTTGAAAACCAAGGAAAAATGTTAACTCACCCATCATACTCATTTCAAACTCATATTTCATTATATATGCAAAGGAATTGGTTAAAGATTTCCGAGTTGAACCAAATATAATGTCATCAATATAAATTTGAACAATCAAAACATTTTTCTTATCTTTATTTATAAAAAGGGTTGGATCTGCATTTCCCTTAACATAATTATTTTGAAGCAAAAATCCCATAAGTCTATCATACCAGGCTCAAGGGGCTTGATTAAGTCCATACAAAGCTTTGGTACGTCTAAAAACATGATCAGGATGTTTTGTATCTTCAAAACCAGGAGGTTATTCAACAAAAACTTCCTCTTGAACATAAACGTTAAGGAAAGCACATTTTACATCCATTTGAAAAAGTTTGAAATTGAAGAATGCTGCAAAGGCAAGTAAAATACGAATAGATTCAAGTCTAGCTACTTTAGCATAGGTTTCTTCATAGTGTATTCCCTCTTGTTGAAGCTTTTAGCAACTAATTTAGCTTTATTTCTTACTATGATTCCATTTTCATCACATTTATTTCTGAAGAACCATTTTACTCCAATAACAGAAGTTTCCTTAGGTCTTTCAACCAAGGTCCAAACTTTATTCCTTTGGAATTAATTTAGCTCATCTTTCATAGCTTTTATCTAATAATCATCACCTAAATCTTCATCAGTGATTTTTGGTTCTAATTGAGAAATGAATGCTATATGTTCTACTTCATTTCTTAAGGAACTTCTAGTCCTTATAGGTTGATTCACATCACCAATGATACTATCACTGAGATGATTATTTAGAAACAACTGATTTGGGTTTTTTAAAACCTATTCATCAACATAGGGTAGGAAATATTCTGGGGTAAATGCTTCAGAAACATTTTCTTGGACATTTTTCTTATTAGAAGGATATTCTAACAAAGGTTGATAATCAGTTTTTGAAAACACATCCGAAGATGTAGGTTGGGGTTGTTTAAAAACAAAAGGATCAGTTTCATCAAATTTGACATGTACTGTTTCTTCAATAGTACAAGTGTTTTGATTGAAAACACTATAAGCCTTAGAAGTTGTGGAGTAGCCTAAGAAAATTCATTCATCAGATTTTGGTGCGAATTTATGAAGATTATCTTTAGTATTCAGAATGAATACCTTGCAACCAAAAACCTTGAAGTAGGAAAGTATAGATTTTATACCATTCCATAACTCATAAGGAGTTTTATTAAGAAAAGGTCTAATTAAAACTCGATTTATAGTATAACAAGCAGTACTTACAACTTCAGCCTAAAAATGTTTTGTAATAGAATATTCACTCAACATGGTTTTTGTTATCTCTTGAAGAATTCTATTTCTTATTTCAACAACACCATTCTGTTGAGGAGTTCTTGGTGATGATAAGTTGTGATTAATTCCTTTTCTACTACAAAAAAGTTTCAAAATCAGAATTTTGAAATTCTACACCATGATCACTATGAATAGTTTTCAATAGAAGGTTTTTCTCATTTTTAACTTGGGATCTAAAACTTTTAAAATAAGAAAAAACTTCAGACTTTTTTGCTAGAAAATAGACCCATGTAAATCTAGTGTAATAATCAACTAAAACAAATACATAATACTTTCCTCTAATGCTTCCGTTTGTGTAGGACCAAAAAGATCCATATGCACTAACTGTAATGCATCCGTAGATGTGACTTCACTGATTGATTTAAAACTTGATTTATGTTTCTTTCCATATTGAAAAGGATTATATATTTTTGAATAATCAAATCTAAGCTCCAAGAGATCCTTAACTAATCTTTTCTTAGAAAGTTTGAATAGGTTCTTAAGGTTACAATGACCTAACCTTCTATGCCATAACCAATAATGATCTTCCATTGCACTAAGGAAAGGTAGATCTTGGCTCTTAAGGTCTTCTAAGTTTAGTGTGTAAACATTCTCTTGCCTATAGTCAGAAAGAATAAACTCTTCCTTGGAATTGTGTACTAAACACTTATCATTCCTAAAATTCACAGGGTAAACTTTATTACACAATTGTATTATGCTAATGAGGTTGTGCTTAAGACCCTTAACAAATAAAATATTTTAAATCAAAGTTTTTCCAAGAAGAACGATGTTACCTATACCAATAATTTCTCCCTGAGCATTATCTCCTAAAGTTACTTTACCTCATTTCGTCTTGATAATATTTTCAAAATAGTTTTTGTTACTAGTCATATACCGGGAACATCCACTATCCATGTACCAAGTATTTCTGTTGGTACCTTCTCTATTTTTCTAAAAATAATAAAAATTTAGGTTTTCAGAATCCAAACTTTCTTGGATCCAGAAATCTCAGAAAGAAAAATTTTAGGCACCCACATCTTTTTAGAAAAATAGGCTCTATGAAATACTAAAGACTGAGTTTTGTTTAGGGAATAATTTTTTGCCCAATTTCCACCACACTGACACTTTGTGAAGAATGGAGCACTTTAAGGAACAAAATAATTGTTACTAAAAACTAGTTTAGAACTAGTATAACCAAAACCAGAACTAGTCCTTAGAGGTCAGATTTGAGAATACATTTTATCAAAATTTTCCTTACCTAAGGTAAAGTTTGACAAACACTTCCTCAAGGAAAAAATTTTAGATTTTAGTTTGATAAACAAGTTATTGTCTTCTAAAAAATTTTATTTTTAACTAGATTTAGGCTCAAAAACATTTTTCTTAGAAATAACGTTTTCTAGATCCTTAGAAAGTTCATTCTTCTTAGAATTTACTTCCTCAAGATCTTTTGAAATACTTTCAAAATCAACATTTTTCTTATGAAGATATTTAGAAAGATCTGATATTTCCTTAGTAATAATAATATTTCTAGAATTTTATTTATCAATATTTTTCATGAGTTTTGAATTCTCAATCTCAAGAAGTTTGGAAAACCTAGAAAATTCTTCATAGGAAGGTAAAGTATTAACTTCATCAAAAGAGGATTCTTCATTCGAAGAGTTATAATATTTATCATTACTATAATTTTCATTTAAAGAAACATTGGTCATTGATTCCACATTGTGTACCTTAGCTATTAAGCAACGATTTTAAATAGGTAGTCTAGCTATTAGACCAAGATTCTTATGTCCAGAAGATTTGTAATTTGATGATTTATCTGAAGAGTCACAACCACTGGAACTCCAAGTGTCACTAGCTTTCAAGACTTTATTAGCTTTATCCTTGTAGTACTTCTTTCTATTTATTTCAGAATGATTTTCCTTTCTTTCTTTTCTCTTAAGCATAGGACAATCTGGTCTTATATGTCCAGCTCTCTTGCATTCATAACATGTGAATTCTGAGTCTTTCTTATCTTTCCTTTCTTTCTTCTTGTATTTGGATTGAAATTTCTTCTATCCAATAATCTTTTCCATCCTTCAAGCAAGATTGGAAAATTCATTCTCTGAAGATTCACTTCCACTAGATTCAGATTGAATAACAACCTTTTTAGATTTAGATCCGATAACTCTCTTAGGGGTCTTAGATTTTGTATGATTTGAAGTTGTAGTAAAAGCAACACTGCCATTCCCATTATTCTTATTTACATTATCAGCATCTCTCTTCATTCTAGTCTGATGTTGAAGAAGAGTTCCAAATAGTTCATTAAGAGAAATATGAGTAACCTTTATATTCTCATCAATAGTAGTTCTCTTGGATTCCCACTCATTGGGAATAATGTCTATGATCTTATCAACAAGGGCTTCATCATCTAATATTCTCTCACCCATAGATTGTAAACTATTCACAATAGTCATGAATCTTTATTGCACCTTACATATGGGTTCTCTATAAGGAAAGAAGAAACCATGATATTCAGCTCTAAGCATGGATCTTCTTGTTTCAATTACTTTGGAATTTCCAAAGTGTGTAACTTCAAGTTTATTCTATATACAATTTGCTGCTTCACAAGATGAAATTTGGATATATATATTTCTAGTCATGGAATAAAGAAATGTATTGCGTACCTTATAATTCAGTTGATATTCATGCTTTTCTTGATTGGTGAAGGTACTAAATTCCTTGTCATGGATTTTATATCCTCCAATAAGCACAAAAAAATTATCAACACCAGTATTGATAATGAATGTCTTTATACGATTTCTCTAGTATTCATAATCATTTCCATCAAAAATAGGTGGTCTTATTGGATTGAGATTGTCTATGGAACCAACATTGATTCCTGCCATCTTAAAGAAAAAACTTTCCACACAAAAACTTGTTAATAGAAAAAGTTTGTAAACAAGGAAAATATTCCTAAGCAAGGATAATGTAGAACAAGAGTTTCTCTAAGAAAAAAATGAATCCGAACATTATGATTCTAAGAAACTGATTCCGAGAATAAGAAAAAGATGAATTCTCTTCTGAATCTAATCGTGAGATTAATTCAGATTGAACCAATGCTCTGATACCAATTTTTGAGATGGTATGTGAGTATGATATACTCTATAATACTAAATGTAGGATCGAAATAATAGATATACTGAATAAATTATCTAATGATGCTTAAAATACAAGAGGGGGGGGGGGGGTGAATTGTATTCTTTAAACCTTCTTTAGGAACTTTTAAAGATGGTTATGTTTAACAAGGTTAAACAAGGTAATTCAAAAAACCTCTAGTTCTACACACTTTCTTGATTCAGGAAATATGATTCTGAGAAAGTGATTCTGGAAAGATGGTTTCAAAATGTGAAACTTAATGAAATTTTACAACAACAAAGATTCTACCTTAAAGCATATAGAATCTTACTAAATCAGATTACAAGTATAAGTATAAGATAGTTATACTTTACTCAACAAATAAAATGCTATAGAAAACTTGTAACAAAACAAATAACAACTAGTAAATCTTTTAACCCAAAGAGAAGGGTATCCAAAAACCTTGGATAAAGGTCCCTTCATTTATACTTTCAAGAAATTATGTCTTACCCACACTAGGGTAAGCCCTCGATATGAATATCGGATTCTGTCTTGCTATCCACACAAGCCATCAACTTCAAGGTAGTCGTCACCTCTATCTTCCTATCCTCGGAAGCCCTAGATTGTACACAACAACAATCGGAGTCACACAAAGAAAATATGAACAAGAAGTTTAGTATGCACTAAGCATGAGAGTCTCTCTCTAGAAATTACTTCAATAGCATGTAATCTCTAGAGTCATAGAACAATGTTGAGCTCTTTTCAAATGAGCTTCTATTTATAGGAACAACACCAACGATTAGATCCCTCCTCCAACGGTCAGATTTCTCCTTGAATTTCGGAGGGACCTGTACACGTGTCACTTAAAAAATGGTTAGTTAGTAACTGAATGCACAACATCATTTTATAACAAAAACAAGTGTAAGAAAAAATATGGTTACATAACCAAAGACCAATATTCGGAATGTAAGGAAATAAAAGTTTGGAGTCTAACCAAAAATGAATTCGGAGTCTATAATATAAGGATATTCGGATTCTATTTTCTAAGGAATTCAGAACCTGAACTCTATAGAATTATGGAGTTTGAATTTCAAGGAAATTCGTAATCTGGATTCACAAGAATTCGGAAGCTAAACTTACAAAGTTCAGAGTCAGAGTTTATGAGAATTCAGAGTCAGAACTCATAGGAATTCGTAACCTGAATTTAGTGTCAGAACTCAGAGGAATTCATAACAAGAATTCAGATTCAGTATTCATAAGAGTTCATACTCAGAATTCGTATTCAGAATTCAGAGTCAGAACTCAGAAGAGTTCGTAACCAGAATTCTGAGAATTCGGAGTCAGAACTCAGAAGAGTTCGGAGTCTGAATTCAGAGAACTCGGAGTCAGAACTCAGAAGAGTTCGAAGTCAGAATTCATATTCAGAATTTGGAGTTAGAACTCAGAAGAGCTCAGAGTTTGAATTCAGAGAACTCAGAGTCAGAACTCAGAAGAGTTTAGAGTCTGAATTCATAGAACTCGGAGTCAGAACTCAGAAGAGTTCGTAACCAGAATTCTGAGAACTCAGACCCTAAAATAGAATGCTTCATATCTAGGTAATTATAGGATTCTGAGGTTTTGGTTATAAATCAAAATTTACACTTAGAAAAATTATGATATAAACAATGAAAACATGGTAAGGATAAATTTCCTTAGGGAAGAAAATTTTTCCTTATAGAATTAAAACACATGGAAAAAATAGATTTTCCTTGAGATAAGGTGTTTGTGATTTTCAATACAAGAAGGAATGGTAAAGTCATAAGGAAACCTTATTGAATTAAAAATATCCCCCAAGTATGAAGGAATGGAAAATTCATAAGGAAAACCTTATTGACTCAACAATTAATGTATTAATATTACCTTTATATGTGAATCAAATACCTCATTATTTTAATACATAGGTATATCCCTATAATCTTAATATGTAATGAGAACGTTCACTTTCTCATAAAACAACTGTGATTGGATCCCATGAAGGGTGATAAACACTGGGGGGGGGTGAATCAATATTTATTATTTTTTTAAAACCATATAAAATTTTGTGCTTGATTAGAATCATTGTCTCAAGAAACTCACCAATTCAAAAAAATAAATGGAAACAACTCATTTGTTGATGAGGTTTTCCTCCATTAAGGATGAATACATCTCTGGTGCGTCATGGTTATTATCCCATGCACACATCTCTACTTTTATTATCAAGAAGAATTCAGGGAAGGGTATAACCTTAAACCCATTATAATGGTTGGATTCAACTGGTTATGAATTTTTCATCAAAATAATTAACATATACCTTTTAAATAAATATTTAAAATGAATGATCAAGCATTTTTGCATGCCTGAAATGATATATGTTTTCTTCCTCAGTAGAAATCCTTTAAATGATTAGAAAGTGAATTGTTTGATTTGATATAGAATATCTTAAACATAGTAGAGTATTGGGTTTACTTATAAATTATATAACCCCCCTCATATTATTAATTATCTCCCTTTTTATATTCATAATATTCTATGAATATTATTTTTATAATAGTTTATAGAAATTTCCTTTATTTTCAGATGTATAAAATATCCCTAAAGAATAACATCAATTATCATGAAGAATAATTTAAAATATTTAATTTTGAAATCTCTATAAAACATACATGATCTTATAATTTAATCTAGGTCAAGGTATTCCTTTAAATCCTCCTTAAGACTCAGGTTCATCTTTCCTCATGCAATATTTGAATATCGCAGTCTTATTTTTCTCTAAAAAACACATTGCTTTTAATTATTTTAAGTCTTACACACATGCAATGTAGAATGAATCTTTGTTATATGTAAAAACTATTTGTAGCATGGAACTCTCAACCACCATCTTAAATAAAAACACTTCAGATGAATTCTCTTGGAAGGTCTAGATTATCTTTATAGGGTTGGTTGAACTCTACAATTTTTCATAGGGATGATTTAACTTGTTAAAATTGCTTACACCATATGAATTTATTGAACTCTATGAAGTATAAACCCTAAAAATTCCCTTGAATAATCTTCCTTTTCTTTGTATAATTGGATTTAACTCTACTAATTCTACTTTCACTCTATGAACTTTTAGACAACTCTCTAAACTCTATGTACCTTAATAATTCTGAACTCTCTGAAGTCACTAAACATTGTGAAGATCAATTTTCAAAAAGGGTTGAACTCTATAAACTTTTCAAACTTATTTAGTCTTGTATTATACCCTAAAATATCCATGAACCCTGAAAATTGTATCTTTACATAGTGTTTAATGTTTATGAATTTTTCATTTTTCTCACTTCAGTATAATAATTTCCAAAATATTTCCAAATCAATTCAAATCATATAAGAACTCATTAAATACCTTTAAATAATATTTAAAATCATTATTCGCACTTCTAAAAATCATATAAAATTTTCCTTAATCAAATTTAAGAAACTTTTACTTTAATATACTTTTGGATGAAAACTTTAAAACTTCTAACAACTTCATCTAAACATTACTTGAATATTGAAACTTCAATATTCCCACTAGCTAGCTTTCTTAAAACACCTTTAGTACTATTTTAGACAATTTAATATTTATTATAACATGTATTAAACTTTAATATCATCACAAATAATCTTCACATATAAACAAGTATTGAAAAAAATACGACAACATGCTTAAGTGGGTTTAATAATCCCCCCTTTGGATTTATTATTAATGCTACCCATTTCTTCCCCCCTTAATTGAAAATAAAACCAAATTAAATGTAAAGAAAGTGGTATCAACATATCTAAAGAAATTATCCATGAACCAATAAACTCTATGTATACTCTATCCATGATTGGTGTGGAAAAAAAGAGTAATTGGCTCAAAATTCAATGCCATCCTTAATAAATCAATAGATACTAGCTCAAATTTTTAGTTTGGAAATGAGAAATTGATTTTTAAAATCATTTTCCTACACTCATTCAAAAAACCATTAAAAAAAATCATAAATAAGGAGAATATTTATCTCCTCTATAGATTTTATCTCTTATTTACAAAAATATTTAAACATAATCAAAGAGAGGAACAAAACACATGAACATTATACCTTAGTGATGAGAAGTGGGTTATGCTGCAATTTACAGTCTTAATTTCTCAAAGAGACCAGTTGTGAGTGGATTGGTAAGAATATTAGTAATCCTTTCCTTTAATTAAATAAATTTTATCCTTATAATACAATCATCCACCTTATCCTTAAGAAAATGGTACTTTATTTCTATGTGCTTAGATTTGGAATGTTGTATAAGGTTTTTGGATAGATTAACAAAACTCTGATTATCAGAGCCTATAACCAGAGGATATTCAACTTCAACATTCAAGTCCAACAACCATGTATTTATCCATATTATATATATATATATCTACCTATGATTTATCCACATATTTAGACTTAGTTAAGATCAATGTATCTAATTTTTTCTTTGAATTCCATGATACACAACTTCTACTAAGGAAAAAAACTCAACCAAAAGTGTGTTTTCTATCATACACTAATCTTGAACAATTAGAATTAATAAACCCTTTAAAATACATCTCATATTACTTCTTTAACATTAAAACATAATTGAGTGTATTTAATATGTATATCTAGATGTGATTTTTTTCTAAAATATTTGATTCTTTAGGATTATACTAATATCTCTCACAAAGGGTGAAAACGTATACAATGTCAGGCCTGAATTATATCAAGTACACAATAAAGGGGATTAAGTGAGTCTAATAACATTTATTAGAAGAAAAAAATCAATTTAATCTATTTTATAAGGATTTCCATAAAATAAATATGAAACAATACTAAACTAGAAATTAAGAGTACTATAAACATTTATACCATTCACTGATGATTCCTCTATAACATTCTAGATATTCATTCAATTAATTTAATGAATATAAAAAAGTGGAAGACAAAAGACTCCAACCTTCAAAGGTATCTACATGTTGTGCCTGAATTGTTCACCGTACAAGCACAAATCTCTTTCACCCATGGTGTGCTAACACCTCAATGTGATAATGATGAAGTAGAAGAGAACTTTGAGTTTTAGGGAGTCACAACTAAGCTTGAAGAATCACACACCGCCACTACAATCACATAGTATTGGATGTATATAAAACCTATAGATGATCTTTGGGTGTGGTTTCATTTACTCATGCATTTATAATGCAGGAGTAAATGTCATGACTAGTTCATACATTCATCGCATGAATGCATCTCCTCCCACATGTTTTATCTTATGAAAAAGTTTATTAAATAATAGCTTCATGGAATAGGTTTTCCATATATACCATTAAATCCATTGGAATACGATGCTATATAATATTTTATATCCATGCATCACATGAAAACTGTATAATGACCCAATATAAATATATCTTTATTTAACATCATCACCACAATTTGAACATTGCATCTCATAATAATTTTACATAGATTGGAGAAACTTTTGGTTTAGTTTCTTTGAGGAATAGTTACATAGGAAACTTATTTTTACAAAAAATTTGAACATTTATCTATAATTGAACTCTTATAGACCCCCTTATAGACTTCTTATAAGTTATACTTATCTTCATAACCTAGAGAAGGGAAATATAAGAAAGGGGTGAGATCAATTGTTCAGTAAGAAAAAACTTATTAATATGTCATCAAGGGTTAGATCATAATCATATGAGAAAACTTGATTAGGGATAAATTTCTTATTAATAAGAAAATATAAAAATAATATTTGTCCATAAATCATGAAGTAAAGGCAAGCAATCTCAAAAGAAAAAATATATACCTTGACTTAAGAGTGCGAGATAAGCATAGAATCATGACATATGGAAATGACATCATAAGATCATGGAATCATAAATATGTCACAAAAATACAAAACATAACATAATAATCATAATTAAAGGCTTATTTACAAGACTATCATAGTGGATAGAGTCCCATGGTGAATTGGGTTCACTCTCTGTTCCTATAAACATATAGTGGACTGAGTCTCATGGTGGATTTAGTTTAATCCTCATTCCCATAAACATAGTGTACACAAAGTCCCATGATGTATTGGGTTTACTCCCCATTCAAATAAACATATTGGAAAAAAGTCCCATGGTGTAATGGGTTCACTCCCCATTCCCATAAATATAGTGGAAACAGAGTCCCACGGTGGATTGATTTCATTCCCCATTCCCATAAACATAGTGGAAAAAGTCCCAAAGTGGATTAGGTTTACCCCTAATCCCATACATAACATATCACGAGACATAAATATCTACTCAATTTATTACAGGGTTATATAATTCTAGGATCACCCATCACATAATGAAAATCATAATATGTACTTGCATATATGTGACACATTAGGGAAATATTACATACGTAAAGCATAAGCATGATAAGACCCATGAGAAAAAAGTGAGTTTCATAATCTTGTCTAAATGAATAAATGAAATTTATATCATAATTATACCCAAGATAAGAAGGAATTAAACCATTTTTTTTTTCATATTTTAATAAAGAAACGTAGTTCTTGAACATTGAGTTCCAATATAAGAAAATTCATGAGAATGATCGAGGAGGAGTAAAAAAAATAAAACACATAGGTGATGATTTTAAAAATTATAATATGATATTTTAAGGAACTAAATAGCTTATAATTTTCCTTTAGACCAGAATTAAACTAAGATTGTTTTCTATAAAATAATGAGGGTTTTAAAAATCTATTCATGGTGAAAAACATTTTATGGAGTTGAAAATTGTCATGAAATAAGAAATTGTAAGGTTCCTATTTTAGGTTTTAAAAACACATTTATTAAAATCCCACATCATAAAAAAATATAATAAAACATTATTTTTAAAATATGATAAGATAAATATGAATTTAATGTGAGATAACACTTAATTAGGTTTCTAATTAAAAAGGAGAACAATAGAGGGACGGGAAATTAAGGATAAGGAGGGGAAACCATCGTTTACGAGGATGAGAATTATTCTTAACATAATTACATCTTTAAGATGGAATAGAACACATAAATAAGAAATATTTTAATAAATAGTGATATACCAAGATATAAATAGGGTATATAATATTAAATTAAAGACAAAAATCAAGGAGAAACATTATAACTCATGAAAGAAGATTGAGTTATGAAAACCCTTATATTTTAGGTAGGACATCAATCACAACCCATAGTAAAGAAGAGCATGAATGGAAGTAAAGTTTAAAAGTTAAATAATAATTTATTATATTATAATTCAAGTGGGAAGTATTTATACCATACAAATGAATATCAATGAATAATATTAAAGCATGCCTCAATAAAGGGTGATTGAGACAAAAACCCTCACCTTGTTCCTTATTCATTATGAGAATGATCCTAACATCATGAATAATAAAATTAAGTTTATTATATACATTATTAGTAAAATTATTATTATAAATTTAATATTAAAAGGTTTTTTAACTATCATATGTAATATATTTATAATATAGTTTTCTTTCCTATATCGGTTACTTGAGGTCGTTCGATCAATTTTTCTATAACTCCTTATGTATATTGACCATGGTATATTGTTTTATAAAACAATGTAATAATATCCATAATATTAATAATGTTATGGAAATATTGTTTATATATTAAATATATTTTTAAATCTATCCATTATGGCGATGGAAAATGAAACTCATTGCTCGTGGAGGCAGTAGTCCGCACACACACATGATTAATGTTTTTATCCCCCAAGGAATGAGGAGAAATGAAGGTAAATGATAATTTTGAAATTTTACAATCATATATATATATATTATCATATTTATTCATCCATTATATCCTTTTTGTAATCCACGCAAGTGCACCAATGATGATTTTGTTTTTATTAGTGAATGGAGAGGAATAAATAATGATTATTAAATTATTATAATAACATATAAGTATAATAATTATACTTATTTCATTATATTTTAATGGATATAATATATTTGGAAGATTAATATTAAGGAGATAAGATTATGAAGAAGGTAATACTTATATTGGAGACTCGATCTTCTCTTAGAGATCTCCTTGTAAGTAAAGGCATTGAGATATATTATAGAGATAATGGGATTACATATGAGTAAATTAATTATATTATAGTTAGTCTGGTATTTTTTTCAAGGGAAATTATAATGGTAAGTGTAACCATGGTGGGGTGGAAGCAACCCACTTTTATAAGTGAATAAAGGGGAACCTTTGGGAATACCCTTTACCCTTCCATGATATCATCACACTATTCCTTGGTAAATGGATAATTTTTTTTCATAATAATATATTTTATGGTTATATTTGGTCGATAAAGCCTCAAAAAATAATTCCTTAACATTTTTTATTTACTTTTTAAATTTTTACATTTTACCATTTTGGGTTTTACCCTCTTAATTAGTTTATAACTATATAATTTATATTTTATTAAAAAATATAGGGTAACTCATATCACAAAATTTCTATGTTATAAAATTAAATATAATATCTATTAAACCTAATTCATTTTATAAATATGATAAAATTAACTTTTAAATAAAAATAATTAATATATAGAATTTATTTTGTAGAAAAAGGATGTTTTCACAATTAAGTATTCATAATCATATTTAGTATCAATTACTAAATTAATGAGAGTTAATATATTTATATACATGTTTAAACATTATTTTAGAATCATTATCAATAATTTATTTATTTATTTTGTTATATAAAAATTATTAAATGTTAATAAAACAAATTTTAATGATAACAATTTTACCATTATCTTGATCATTAACTTTAATCTTAGTAATCATAGTTTTATGCAAAAAAATTAAATTGAAATTATTACATAATATTATCATGTTTTTATAAAATATTAAATCCATTTTATTATATTTAATTTATACAAGTGATAAAACAAATTTTTAACAAAGGTGAATAAAACAGTTTTTAGACTAAAATATTACTTAAGTTTCCAAAATGGTAAACATGTGTTTTATAAAAGAAAAATAATATTTTTAAATGATTTATTTAATTTATAAATATATATATTATATAAAAAAGGTTTCAAAAACATTTAATTAATTATTGTATTAAAATAATTTCATAAAAGTGATGATTTTTGCAAAATTGATATTTTTCCCCACTCACCTAAAAATCAACTAATTATGAAAAATACCAAAAATCTATCTAAAGTTAATATCGATATGATAAATCCAAAAAATGAAGTTAAATTTTCAAATTAAATTTCTAAAATTTTAAAATTCAACTTTTAAATAAAATTATAAATTATAATAAAAATTGTTTTTATAGAAAAGTTAACTTTTCAAAGTATTAAGCATTAATATTCTTATTTTTCATAAATTACTAATAAAATTAGTGTTAATATATTATTAATATAAAAATATATATTATTAATATTAATAATATGCATTATATATAATATATTTAGTTTCTTAAAATACACCATAGAAAAATACAATTTTAGAAAATATTCATTTTTAAGCATAAGGTGTCTTATTAGTTATCTAGCTACATTAAATATAATGATCTTTATTTTTACATATATTTCATAAAGTGGTTACCTCTATGTATACTCTCCAATTTAATGGCTATATTATAATGTTTATATAATGTTATGTGGTTTTTTTTAGTTCAGTGTTGTGTGTGAAGGAAGATATTGAAAATATTAGTTTTTAAGGGGAAATTCAATTTAAAATCTCAGGGGGTTACATTCTTCCTCCCATAAATAAATTAAATCCTTGAAATTTTAATTATCACATACTAATAGAAATATATAATGGTATCTAAAATATTTACATGATTCATGATATAATTTCCATAGAGATATAAACCTTACAAATTTAGAAACAAGTCATTTTCCTCAGAATAATCTTAGTCCAAATATTGAGTTTTCTCTAACCATTTGAGCCAAGTGTATATAATTATTTGATATCAATAACCACATTATATAATTTCATTATAAATGTTTTTCATAATCATACTTGTATTTATAGATTACCATAGGTTGATATAAAATGCGATTTCATTATTCCAACATATAATTTTTCTTATATGTTGAGAGAAAAATCAATTCCCAAAATCACATTAAATTTAACTAAAATAAGGATAAAAAGTTTTGAATGAATCATAATCTTAAAATCCTTGAATAATATTATTATAAATTTTACACACTAATTTTTCCACTAGGTGTGTTTATTTTAATGACTAATAGTTAGTGAAAACTTACATGACATAAGACATATGGAAATCTAGAGTGATGAATAAGTGCACCTAACACCACTTAATTATCACTATCCACTTAAATAGTAGAAATTTCATAGGATTTTCCTTATTCCCATGGTATAGGAGGTTTTTGGCATTGAATTTCATCTTAATCCCTTAGATTAGTTCACTATTTTCCATAGTTCCCAAATCTGTCACATCTAAAAAATCGAATTTCTAGTGAATCCTTATGGAGATCATTATTTCTCCCTATCATGTTAACTGAAATATTACTTTTCCCTAGAATTTTTTGGATTTATGAAATTATTTACCATAGATAAAACATCTTATAGTTCCTTTAATACATTCCCCTAGGTGAGTCTTATAACATTTTTACACAAATAAAATTAAATCATCTTTCCTTCATCATATTCATCACCTAAAATTCCATGAGACACTATCATTATCTTATTTTGTGAGTTTGGAAAATAAACTAATTCCATATTTTTAATCATAATTTTTGATAGCTGGTTTGACATAATCATAATATTACTTACTCTAGCTCGTATTCCTCTAGGTTTCTCATTAGGGAAATCTCCACTTTGTCTGTGGAAACCATCATTAACTTGGTCCCTTTGGGTTTCAACCATTAATAAAACCAAAAGGGGTTAATGCGAGTGATATAAAATTAACATCATAATATAATTATCATAAATGATCTTATAAAAAACCCAACATTGAAATTTATTACTCTTTAAAACCCTCACACTAGATTTTAACTTAACCTAAATCACCCTTGATTCAATCTAGGTTTTTTAGATTGTATTTCATCATACTTATTAACCTAATTACTTAACATAATAAATCCTTAATAATGGATTTAGAGAGAATGTGATTAACCAAAACATATCCCCCAGGAGTGTCTAGATAGGTGTGTAGTCTTAGGCCCACTCATCATGCATCAGAGTGATGATCAAGTCAATTCTCCACCAACCCCTTTTAGGGTGATTACCCCTATTTGTATATGTGCTACAACTGCATCCACTTTCTATTATCCATTTAGGGATGTATTTTGAGGACAACCATATAATCTATAATTTACAAAAAATTTAGGATGTTATCATATGATTAATCTTATCCATAGAGTTTTCACTAATTTTATATCATATTAATCTCTAAAAATAGCTAGACGAATCCTAAAAAATAATTAAACACTCCTATGATACCAACTCTAGATATCCAAGATAAAAATATCTTTATTTTACATCATTACCATAATTTAAACATTAAATATCACAATAAAATCACATGAATCAAAGAAAATTTTGGTTTAGTGTCTTTGAGGGCCAATTATATAAGCAACTTATTTTTAGGAACTTGTAAAAATTTCTCCATAATAGAACTCTTATAGACCCCCTTATGGTTTTTTCATAAGTTATACTTATCTTCACAACTCGGGGAAGAGAAACATAAGAAATGGGTGAGATAAAATTCTAATTATGAGAAAAATTATCAATATATCATCAAGGTTTAGATCATAAGAATATGAGAAAACATGAGCAGAGAGAAATTTCTTATTAATAAGAACATGGAAAAAATAAGAGTTGACCATAAATCATCAAAAAAGGATATATAATCTCAAAATAACAAACATGTACCCTGACATAAGAGTGCGAGATAAGCCTGGAAACATGACATAAGGAAATGATATCATAAGATCATGGAATTATAAATATGTGGAAACAACATAAACCATGACATCATAAGCACAAGTCAAGGATTATTGCAAAGGCTATAATAGTGGACAAAGTCCCATGGAGGATTGGGTTCACTCCCTATTCCTATAAACATAATGAATAGATTCCCATGGTGGATTTGGTTTACTCACCATTCCCATAAACATAGTGGATGTAGAGTCCCATGGTGGATTGGGTTCACTCCCCATTCCCATAAACATAGTGGATATATAGTTCTATGGTGGATTGGGTTTAATCCTCATTCCCATAAACATAGTATAAAAAGTACCATAATGGATTATGTTCACTGCTTAATCCCATAAATAAAATCTCATGAGATATAAAGATTTAACCAATGCATTAAAAGGTTATATAATTATATAAACACCCATCACATAATGAAAGTCATAATATGTACATGAATACATGTGTCATATAAGGGAAATAATACATATATAAAGCATAAGAATTTTAATGTCCCATAATTACAAGTAATTTTTTTTAAATTATATGATATTATTTTGAGACTAGACACTAAGACGGCGTGCGATTCTGAGGCCCAATGTTCTCAGAATGGTCCGTTAAAAAATGTTAAGTTTTAAATAGCGTGCTACGAGTAGGGATCCTACGAATGGATGTGATATGAAGAATATAACGAGCAGAACTCAATGGTCAAATAGACTAACAAACCTCAGTATTCTAGTAGATGAGAGGACCTCAGTGGTCCAGTAGACGAGTGAATCTTAGTGGTCCAGTAGGTGAGCGAACCTTAGTGGTATGAAAGATGAGCGGACCCGAGTGGTCTAGTAGCTGAGTGGGCCTCATTGGTCCAATAGATGAGTGGACCTCAGTGGTCCAGTAGACGAGTGAATCTCAGTTGTCCAGCAGACAAGCGGACCTCAGTGGTACAATAGACGAGCGAACCTCAGTGGTCCAGTATATGACCAAACCTCAGTGGTCCAGAAGACGAGCAGACCTCTGTGGTCTAGAAGATGAGAAAACCCTAGTGGTCCAGTAGCCGAGAGAACCTTAGTGATCCAGTAGAAGAGTGGACCTCAGTGGTCCAGTAGCTAAACAGACCTTGGTGACTCATCAGGGATGAGTTCCTTAGGAGTAAAAGATGATTCAGATCTATGATTGATAATCTTAATTTATATAATTTGAGTTATACCTGGTGTGATCTATCTTTATTGTGTGGTATTGCTTTCTGATCTTTCCTTTGTGGTTTGGGGTCTCTACTGAGTATTGTGTTACTCACCCCTTCACAGGCTTCGCCCGCATGTGTCATGTCTCGTGAAGGTGATTGACGCTTCAATGTAGACCTTGGTGGTATGGTATTAGGTGGTGCTCAGTGATATGGGACAGATGAGTGTACTACTACGACTACAAGTAGATACCATTCACCTACCCTTCAGGTAGGGCCCCAAGCGGACAGACCGTGACAGTTGTACTTTCCTTTGTGAATTTGGACCTGTATTCTGGCCCCTCTGTACTTTTAGTCTGTAATGTACTCTTTGTAGTTGTCTCAGTGACAAATTTGGTTTACTTTGTGTTTACTTTCCATAGTTTGAGCTTTGTGAATGTGTACATGTTTAAAGGAAAATTCCTTCCCTTTTTGGGATATGCCTATTTGGTGCTAGTCGTCAGCCCCTGGCCTATGGAAGGCGGACTTGGGGTAGTCACAGCATGGGACCTAAGGGATGGGTTGTGAAAAATTGGTATCATAGGTGGTCAGTTCTACCTCAAAGATCAGGAGTTTGTTGCTTTTGTTTTTGGGAAACAGTGTTAAATGTTTCAAGTTTGACTTTCAGATTCAGGGAGTCCAGTAGTGGTGCGACAGTCGAAGTATCTATACACCAGGACCCTGAATTCTATTTTTTGACTCTATACATGAAAGCACTGGTTACATGAATCTTATAGGGATTGAGAATGTTCTAATGTCCTTTGGAGTCAGATTCATCTCACCAGGTATAATATTTTGACTGTGGTTCATCTTGATTCTATTTTAGGATGCCTCTATGCATATGAACAACCAGGGTTCCAGTGCGTGGCCATGAGGATGGTCTATAGAGTGATGAGGCTTTGGTACATGGACTATTTCCTGAGATGGTACCTTCGGGCGGTGTCCCAGTGATACCACCACCCATTGGTCAACAGTTACTACCGGCACTACCGGTATACGACGCATGTAAGCTCAGTGCCTTACATGAGTTTCAGAGATAGAAACCCCTCTGGTTACGAGGAGAGACTAACTCACAGGAATCTATGGACTGGCTTGAGGTGGTGACTGATTTTTCCATATATTCAGGATGCCATTAGATCAGATGGTAGTCCTGACAGTGAGCCTTCTACGTGGCCCAACAGGGCGATGGTGGGGTTTAGATTACTCGATATTACGATGAGGTGACTTTTCCATGGTTAGGCCTTGAGAACATTTCTTATATATGGGGGATATTTACATAAAAGATAAGGGATATGCGTGCCCAAGAGCTTCTACAACTTCGGTAGGAAGATGTGTCGGTATCTGAGTATTCATTGAGGTGTACCGACCTTTCTAGGTACTCAATGAATATGATATGACTAGTTCTTTAGGGATCGAACCTCCGAGTGAGATGTGTTTAGGTACATCCAATCCAACACTATTCCTCTATGCATTCTTACTTATTCTAGGGCGATAGAGATAATCATTTTGGTTTAAAGTACTTTGGATGAGTATATATAGTCAGTGGATGTCAACAGCGGGAAAGTAGGAAGCTGACATCAGTCTCAGAGACTTGGACGTGTGAGATATTCTAATAAGAGGTCCCAAGATAGGGGATCTATAGCTCAAGGCACATAGGGTGAGTCTAATTGGAATAGAAATAGGTAATTATTTTCAAGATAAGGTATGGGACATCTCACTAAGATATTATCCAGCCCATCATGCTGAAAGTGAAATGGTGGATGGGCCACCAGGGCAGAGACAATGACATGAATAGATTAATCTGTAGGGTGGTAGACATGGAAGAGGAGTTGGGAGAGCATCATGAGGTGGTAGAAATTTTGGAATGTTACAACCACCAACCCAATGTGGTCCACACAAGTCTCAGGGAGCTAGAGGATAGGGGAATAGGGTAGCTTCATATGACCATCCTTACCCACGTAGTAGTGGATGTTTTGAGTTTTCAGTTCCCAACTGTGGTGGATGAGTACGAGGATGAATCTCTAGGAGATGTTCCCAGAATAACTCTTCATAGATAAGTATACTTGTACATTGATATGTACCTATAGATGACAATGATATCTACACTTGCATATTAGATAGCTCCCACAGAGCTCTGGGTGATGAGAGTACAATTGGAGGACTTGTAGAAGAAGGGGTTTGTAAGGCCTAACATTTTACCATGGGAAGCCCCGATGTTGTTTTCCAAGAAGGCACACAGAAGCTTGAGGTTATGCATAGACTTTAGGTGAATTAACAAGATAACCATGAAGAATAAGTATCATATACCAAGGATTTATGACCTCTTCGATCAACTGAAGGGAGCGAGATGGTTCTCGAAGATAAACCTTAGATCAGGCTATCACCATCTTTGAGTACGAGACAAGGAAATCTCGAAGATGACTTTCAAAAGTCGCTATGGCCACTACGAGTACTTAGTGATGGTGTTTGGTGTGACCAATTCCCCAACAGTGCTCATGGGACTCATGAACAAGATCTTATAGCCGTACTTAGACCACTTTGTAGTGGTCTTCATTTATGACATCTTAGTGTATTCAACATCCGAGGAGGAGTACACGATACACCTGAGGATGGTTCTGGACACACTCTGAGAGCACCATCTTTATAGAAATCTCTTGAAGTGTGAGTTCTAGATACTAAATGTCCACTTCTTGGGACATGTCATCTCATAGGCTGAAATTGCGGTGGATTCAGCAAAGATTGAGGCAGTGCTTGCTTGGGAGCCACCCAAGAGCATTACTGAGGTATGGAGTTTCCTTGGGTTGGATGGGTACTATCGAAGGTTTGTACCTAACTTCTCCAAAGTGGTAGAATCCAAAATGGCATTGAAGAATATGGGAAAACCCTTCATGTGGATAGAAAGATGCTAGCATAGCTTTCAGTAACTGAGGCAGAGTTTGACGAGTGCTCCTATCTTGAGGCTTCCAGATAAGGGCACCAACTACGTGGTGTCCTATGAAGCATCAAGAACTTGGCTTGGTTGTTTCATAATGAAGGGAAATAAGTGATTTCTTATGGCTCACAACAACTGAGACCGCATGAGAAAAACTATGTGACCCATGACCTTGAGTTGGTAGTGGTAGTCTTCGCACTGATGATGTGGTGAAACTACCTTATGGGCGAATGATTCATCATATACTTTGACCAAAAGAGTGTCAAGTTTATATTTTCTTAGATGTATCTAAATCTGAGAGAGCGACGTTGGATAGAGTTCCTCTAGGACCGTGAATTTGAGATAGTCTATACTCCTAGGAAAGGGAATATGGTGAAAGATGCTCTCAACAGGAGATTGAGTTCACAACTACTGAACAAGGCCTTAAAGAATTTGACATTGCTTCAGATATCCTTCATAGATAGAGAGGAGACAACTTTTCTTCAGTCGATTGTAGTTTCCCCTCCACTCTTATAGTGATTCAGGGAGGCGCAACTCAGAGATTCCAGCTGTAAGACTACACATGCAAAAATGTCCATAGGGCATGCCCCTGATAGATATTTAAAAGGTGGGGAGAACATCATCCTTTTTAGAGTATGAATAATAGTACTAGTGGATTTTCCATAGGAGGTGTTGAGGGAGTTCCATACATCCCATTTGGTGGTATATCTATGTGTGGTGAGGATGTACCAGGACCTCCAACTTCAGTACTAGTGGTCGGGGATAAAGAAGGCAGTGATAGAGTTTGTGTTGAGATGCCTCACTTTTTATCAAGTGAAGGTTGAGAACCAGGTCCCAATAGGTTTGACACAACCCCTCGAGGTACCAGAGTAGAAGTGGGATGGGATATAGATGGAATTAATGATGGGTTTACCATGTACATCTAGAAGACATGATACCATCTGGGTGATCATTGACCGACTCATCGAGTCGACCCACTTCCTAACTACCCAGGAGTAGAGTTTAATAGAGGGCTTGAGATGCCTCTAAATGCTGGAGATTTTATGATGGGGAAAATTTCATAGAGTAACTAGTGGAGATAGAGGATCAACAAGATATGATCCTTCATGGACAGTCAATTCCTCTAGTGCATGGCAACATGAAAATATCCAGGAAAGCATGTGGGAGTGAGAGACTCAGATTTGTGATCAGTACCCCCATATTTTTGATTAGCCTTTGTTTTAGATTACGAGGACATAAATCCCTAAGGGTGAGGGTAATTTAATGTATCATAATTCCATGTAATTTTTTAAAAAATTATATGGCATTATTTCGATACCAAGTGCTGAGATGGTGCATGATTTTGAGGCTCGGTGTGCCCGAAATGGTCCATTGAAAAATGTTAAGTTTTAAATAGCATGCTACGAGTAGGGATATTGCGGATGGATGTGACACAAAGAATATGAAAAGTGGACCTCAGTGGTCCAGTAGATGGCTGAAACTTAGTGGTCCACCAGAAGAAAGAACCTCATTGGTCCAACAGAGAAGCATACCTCAGTGGTCCAGCAGACGAGCAGACCTCGGTGGTCCAATAGACGAGGGGACCTTAGTGGTCCATCAGAAGAGTAGAACTTAGTGTTATAGAAGACGAGTGAACCTCAGTGGTCTGAAAGACGAGCGGACCTCAGTGGTCTGACAGACGAGCAGACCTTAGTGGTCCAGCAGACGAGTGGACCTCAGTGGTCTAATAGACAAGCAGAACTTAGTGGTCCAGCAGATGAGAAGACCTCAGTGGTCCATCAGACAAACGTACCTCAGTGGTCCAGTAGCCGAGCAGACCTCAGTGGTCCACTAGCCGAGCGGACCTCAGTGGTCCACTAGCCGATTGGACCTCAGTGGTCCAACAGCCGAGCGGACCTCAGTGGTCCATGAGTCAAGCAGACCTCAGTGGTCCAACAGCCGAGCGAACCTCAGTGGTCTTGCAGTCAAGTGGACCTCAATGGTCTAACAGTTGAGTAGAATTTCATGGTCCAATAGCTAAACGAACCTTGGTGAATCATCAGGGATGAGTTCCTTAGTAGTATAAGATGATTCAGCTCTACGAATGATAGTATTACTTTCTATACTTTGAGTTATACCTGGTGTGATCTGTATTTGCTGTGTGGTCTTGCTATGTGGTATTGCTTTGGATATTTCCTTTATGGTTTGGAGTCCCTACTGAGTATTGTGTTACTCACCCCTACACGGGATTTTCCTACACATGTCATGTCTCGTGTAGGTGATCGATGATTCCATGAAGACCTTGGTGGTCCAGGACCAGGTGGTGCTCAGTGAGATGAGACAAACATGCATACTACTATGACTACATGTAGCTACCCTTCACCTACCCTTCAGGTAGGGCCCCGAGCGGACATACCATGGTAGTTGTAATTTCCCTTGTGGTTTTGGGCTTGTATTATTGCCCCTTTGTACTTTCAGTTTATATTGTACTCTCTATATTTTCCTCAGTGACAATTGTGGTTTACTTTTTTTTTACAATCTGTAGTTTGAGATTTGTGTGTGTGTATAGGTTTAAAGGCAAATTACTTCCCTTTTTGGGATATGCCTATTTGGTGCTAGTCACTAGCCCCTAGCCTATGGAATGCTGGCTTGAGGTAGTCATGACACAAGCCCTGGGGTATGGGTCTGCATGATGCCAGTAGGCTACGACTTGATGCCGTGACAGAGGAAAGGGATGCAGCTTGATGCCACAACAGAGGGGAGGGATGTGGCTCTGTAGAGCAACGTTAGTAGAATAGGGAAACGACGCCTGCCGCATCCAGGGTGGCTTGAACCATCTCACTCAATAGGCCGGGCTGGAGTTGTAGGCCGGACCCAGAATTGGGCCGGGACGGTGGTGTGAATCGGGACACTGGGTGGCCCGGGCTACGGGTAGAACCAGCCCGCCAGTGCGGGCCGGGCCGGATGGAACTGGATTACTGGGCAACCTGGCGGGTTGGTCCCATAGCCCAAGGGGCCTAGCCCAGTCGCCAGGATAGAACAAGATAGGCCAGACCCAGCTGGGCTGGGTTAGGTTATGCGGGACCATCGGGTTGGGTTGGTCGGGTCGGTCCAATCGGGTCGGACCGGACCCAGACACAACCGGGCCCTATTTACTAAAATATCAATATCTTTCAGACCAGACATCTGATTGACGCGTCATCTATGACGTTGGGACCCTTGCAATGAGACAGTCCTTTGAGGATACTCTAAGTGATATTTTATGGCACTCAAGATATGACCGATGGCTTGGGGAGTATATTCTCTCAGAAGCAAGCGCGCTGACAAGCTGGTCTTAGTGATCCAGCTGGCCAAGAGATAAGCAGGTATAAGTGATCCAGGTGGACCAAAGATAAGTGGGTATTAGTGATCAAACTATACCAGAGATGAGTGGGTCTAAGTGTTCTAGCTGGCCCAGAGATAAGAGGGTCTTAGTGATCTAGTTTCCCTAGAGACGAGTTGGTCTAAGTGATCTAACTGGCCCAGAGATAAGTGGGTCTTATTGATCCAGCTGGCCCAAAGACATGCAGGTCTTTGTGATCCAGCTGGATTAGAGAAGAGAGGGTCTAAGTAATCTAGTTGCCCCTAAAGACAAGTGGGTATTAGTGATCCATCTGACCCTAGAGATGAGAGGGTCTCAGTGATATAGCTGGCCTAGGATATGAGCGGGCCCATATGGTGAACCCCTCAGCAGTACGAATGTTCGGCCTTACGAATGTTAATCTTACTTCCTATACTTTGAGTTATACATGGTGTGAGCTATCTTACCTTGTGATCATGATTTGTGGTTATTCTTTATGGTATTTTCTTTGTGTATTGGGGTCTCTACTGAGTATTGTGTTACTCAACCCTACACGGTCTTTGCTCGTACATGTAGTGTCTTGTGCAGATAACCGATGCCTTGACAGAGGACTCGATGACCTAGAAACAGGCAGTGTCCAGTGAGATCAGGTAGGAGAGGTATACTTATATGGATTCCTAAATATACTCTACACTTACCCATTAGGTAGGGTTTTCAGTGTGCAGCTTATCAGTGATCTTGTACTTTATTCTTTTTTGCAGTTGTCTTTTTTTGGGTTTTTATTTCTGGCCCATTTACCTTCATTTTGTACTATTTTCACTTGGTGGTTTTTTTAATAGCACTCTTGTTTCCTTCTCTTGAGTTATGGGATGGGGTTGTGAGTGAACGTGTGTACAGGTACCCAAAAAATGCCTCCCACTTGAAGGTTGATGCCTTTGGTGCTAGTTTCCAACACCTGGCCTTTGGGAGGCGGTCTTGGGGGAGTCATGACATAGGTCCCAGGGGATGGGTCCTAACAAGAATGATAGAACCCATGGGAAAGGATTGAATTTCATAATATTACTTTAAAGAACAAATGAAAGCTATATCATTAGTATTCCTAAGAGAATAAGGAATTAAATAATTTTATATGTTAATATTTTAATAAAGAAATATACGACTTGATCATTGAGTTAAAATATAGGAAAATTCATGAGAATGATCAAGGATATGTATGAATAAAAATGAACCACATATGCGATGATTTTTGAAATGAGCAAAAAATATTTTAAGGAAGGAAATCACTTATAATTTACCTTTAGACTATAATTTAACAATGATGGTTTTTATAAAATAACGAGGGTTTTCAAAATTTATTCACGGTGAAAAATAATTCTATAGAGGTGACACTTGTCATGAAATAAGAAATCATAATGTTCCCATTTTATGTTTTAAAAATACCTTTGTTGAAATCTCGTCTCATAAAAAAATTAATAAAATTTTCTTTTGAAAATAGGATATTATAAATATGAAGTTCACATGAGATAACAATTAATTAGGTTTCTAATTAAAAAGTATAATATTGGTGGGAAGGGAAATTATGAACAAGGAGGGGAAACCATCATTTAAGAGGATGAGAATTATTCTTAACATAGTTGGATTTTTAATAAGGAATAAAACTCATAAATAAGTAATATTTTAATTAATAGTGATCTATGAGGATATAAATAAGGTATACCATATCAAATGAAAGACAAAACTCAAGGGAAAACATTATAACTCAAGAAAACAAATTGAGTTATGAAAGAACCTTATATTTTAGGGAAGGAATCAATCATATTCCACAGTAAATAAGATTATGAATGGAAGTTAAATTTCAAACTTAGAAACTAATTTATGATATTATAAGTCAATGGGGATGTAGTTACACTATATAAATGAATATTGGTGTATAATATCAAAACATGCCTTAATGAAGGGTGATTGAGACAGAGACCCTTACCTTGTTCTTGATTCATTATACGCTTGCGCCTAACTTACTAAATAATAAAATTAAGTTTATTATATACATTATTAGGAACCATATTATTTTATAATTCATATTATAAGGCCCTTTAAATATTATATTGTATTTATTTATAATAAAATTTCCATTCCTTCATCAGTTACTGAGGTTGTTCGATCAATATTTCTATAACTCCTTATGTATGTTAACCATGGTATAAAGAATTATAAAATAGTTTTATAATATAAAAAACATTAACAGTTTTATGGGAATAATTTTTATTTATTAAATATATTTTAAATCCATCCATTATCGGTGGTGTTGAAAAATGAAATTCATTACTCATGGAGGTGGTAGTCCGTACCTACACATGATTAATGTTCCCATTTCTTAATGAATGAGAGGTAATAAAGGTAAATAATAATTTTAACATTTAATAATAATATTTATATTATATATATCATATTTATTCATCTATTAAATCCTTTTAACCATCCATGAAATTCAATGATGAAAAACAGAATGCATCATTTTATGGAGGTGGCAGTTCGCACAAGCATACTAACGACACTTTTTTTCTTAGTGGATGAAGAGGAATAAATAATTGTTATTACATTAGTATAATAACATATTAGTACAATAATAATAATTATTTAATTATATTTTTATGTATATAAGATATTTTTAAGATGAATATTAAGGAGAAAATATTACGAAGAAGGTAATACTTACGTTGGAGACTTAATCTTCTCTTAGAGATCTCCTTGGAAGTGAAGGAGTTAAGATAACTTAAAGAGATAAAGGGATTAATAATGATCATATTAATTATATTATATGCATTTTGGTAATATATTCAAGGTATTTTATGATGGTAAGTGTAACAATGGAGGGGTGGAAGTGATCCCCATTTATAAGTGAAGAAAATCACACTTTTAGGAATACCCTTTACCCTTCCATGATACCATCACTCTATTACTTGGTAAATGAATCCAATAGTTTTTAATAATTGATTTTGGGGTGATATCATGTTTAGAAATCCTCAACCAAGAATTACCACACATGTTTTAAACATGTTTTCTTATTATTTACCATTTTATTTTTACATTTTATAATTTTGGTTTTTACCTCGGTAACTAGTTTTTAACTAAGAAATTTATATTTTATTAAAAAAAATAAGTTAACCCATATTAAAAAATATTTATGGTATAAAACAAAATTTAATCTCAATTTAATCCAATTTAATTTCTAAATATGATAAAATTAACTTTTAAATTAAAACATTCAATGTATAGAAGAAATGTTTTTGAAGAAAAAATATGTTTTCATAATTGAGTGTTTCTAATAATATTTAGTATTTATTACTGAATGTATGAGTATTAATATATTTATATATATGTTTAAAAAATATTTTATAGTCATTATTTATATGAAAACAATTTATTTTATTAGATAAAAATTACGCAATGTTAAAAAAACAATTCTCGAAGATAACAATTTTACCATTACCTTGGTCAATAACTTTAATCTTAGTAATCATAACTTTATACCCAAAAATGAAATTAAAATTATTAAATAATATGATAATTTTGAGCTAAAATATTAAATCAATTTTTTTATATTTAATTTATACAAGTTATGAAAACAAATTTTTAACATATGAAAATAAAATAATTTTTAGAGTGAAATATTACTTAAGATTCCAAATGGAAAATATGGGTTTTATAAATACAACATAATATTTTTAAGTGTTTTATTTTAATTTTTAAATATATTTATTTTATATAAAAATATTTAAAAAACATTTATTTTATATAAAAATATTTCAAAAACATTTAAATCGTTCTTGTAATATAATCGTGTTATAAAAGTGACAATTTTATAAAAATCAAGATTTTTCACTATTCACATAAATATCAACTATTTCTGAAAATTACAAAAAAATCATCTTAATTTAATATTGATATTATAAATAAAACAATGAAGTTAGTTTTTTAAATTAAAATTTTAAAATTTGATAATTTAACTTTTAAATAAAATTATAAAATATAATGAATTTTTTTATAGGAAAATAACTTTTCAAAGTATTAACCATTCTTATTATTATTTTCCATTAATTACTAATAAAATAAGTGTTAATATATTATTAATATCAATATATATATATATTATTAATATAAATTATAACTTATCTATAATATATTTAGATTCTTAAAACAAAGGGTATAAAAATATAATTTTAGAGAAAATACATTTTTAACCATAAGGTGGTCTTATCAGTTATCTAGCTACACTAAAAATAATAATATTTATTTATACATATATTTCATAAAGTGGTTACCTCTAGTTATACCCGCCAATTTAATGGCTACATTATGGTGGTTATATAATGTTCTATGTTTTTTTGGTTTATTGTTGCATTTGAAGCAAGCTATTGATCACATTGAGTTTTTTAAAGGGAAATATAATTTAAAATCTTGTGGTGTTATAAGATGTGAATTATACGACCCACCTAGTTGTATCATATACAAAATAAGATTAATGGAATATATCTTTTACAATATCTCACTTTTACTAAATCCTAAAAGACTTTATGCCATTTCACCTCATATTATATCATATACAAATAACTCATGAAATCATATCCAAAAATTCTTTTTTGATATCTTTAAAAACACTTTTGGAAATATATCATTAAATTCATCTTGTATCACATAATATGTAATACCTTATGAACACCCATCCAAAAATCATTTTTCATTAAATCTAAAACAATTTTAGAGTATCTCTCTGAGTCAAACTCAATCCCTAATCAATTAACCACAAAGTGTGACCCCACAAGATTATATATCCCTGAAAATGAATATAAATCACCAAATTCATAAATATAATAAAAGATTGACCTTTAAAAATCATCAATTCTACTCAATATATAAATATATCTTGTAGAGACCTTGACCCTAGTATCCTAGAGCTGATGGTTAATTTATTACATTGGCACTAGATACAAGAAATAACAACCCAAAGGACCGAATAGTTTAGTAGTTTTTATAAACTAGATATATACTTGAAATTCACATTACATTTTAAAACATAAAATACAAAACTAATTTTATTTTAGATTGATATTATTCCCCTTAACGTATCCCTATATATCAATCATGAAATACCTCTAGGTATCATAGGGAAAATAAAATATAAGAAAGAGGTGAGATTAGATGCCTAGTAAGGGAATGCATATAGTGAAAGATTTGAATAAATAAGGAATAAACAATATGAAAAGATAAATAACTAAAACATAATCCATTTAATCAATATCTTCATCATAATATGGTAGGAATAAATGATGATAAAATAATTATATATAAATAATCACATGATCTTGAAACTAAACCATCCAATGGCTCTAATGGCCCGAAGGCCTTCATTTTTTATTGATTTTGATAATACACCTTTTAAGGGATGAGGTGTAACCCTTAAAAGGCCCGTAGGTGTAAGTATTATATCTCCCATAGGACTAAAAGGAATTAATTTCCAGTAGGCTTCAAACATTATATACAATCCAGACGAACTACTTGAAACTGCTCCTCCCCAGCATCTTCACCGTGAAATCAGCTCTCCACCTTTTCATGGCTATTCAGTTAGACTTTCCCGTGAATTCACCAGATTGTCCCAATGGCAGGTTCCATACCCTCTCATTATTTCAATACATTTAGCTTCTGTAATGGTGAACACCCCTTTATCGTCCTCCTTTTAGAACTTGTTCCTTGTAGGTCGTCTAGTTTGCATCTTCACTTAAGGTGGCCTGAAGGCCTTAAGGTGTCCTGAAGGCCTTAAAGTGGCCCGAAGGCCTTGAGGTGGCCCAAAGGACTTACTGACCTAAAGGCCTGGGTGGTCTGAAGGCCTTAATAGATTTGGGGACCAAATTGGTGGCCCGAAGGCCCAAACGGGGGAATATTCTCGGTTACTACAGCGCCAAACAGTACCTGCTACAATTCTTGCTACAGTACCTAATATAGTACTGCTACAGTCCACTACAGTACCTACTACAATACTGATACAGTACTTCTACAGTATGCTACAACCTACTACAGTCTTCCGGATATTATTCCTCCACCTGGATTTGATCTTGGGTCACCTGGATGCACTTAAGGAGTCCTCACTAACCGGGCTGAGGCTCATGTGTGCTTCAAACTTAACCATGAATATTCTAACTAATAAAATAATCATATGGAATATTAATGAATGAATTCATAATTATGGAATGAATAATTTTATATATCTTAAACATGCATCAAGGCCTCATTCCAAGAATTATTATTGTTAAGTCCGCATTCCAATACATATTATATAAATGGGTAAGGCCTTAGCCAAATACCCAAGATAATTTATCTCACAAGAACTACCGATGCATTGAGGGACTATGTAATTCCAGGCCCCAACCATCACCTAGTAAGTCCAATGTACTCATCATATGAAAATGGTGAAACATAATCAACATAAAAATTCATATTGAAATACTAACATGAAAAATGTTAATACTTACCCCAAGAAATAAACATAATAATAAACCATCTAGAGGAATATGGTGAATGGTAATAAATTTGTACATCCCCAATCAAACTGATCATAAACCATCTAGAGAAATAGTAAGGATAGAATCAAAACAAAATATCCCCAGGGGATCATAAGTACAATAAATGGTTGATGTTGTTGGTGAATATAAATACTATAAAAATATAATTAAAAACATTAAAAAAAGAACCTTTTCACTTTGAAAATATTTTGAAAACTAAAATTTTAAAAAATATTTTGAAAATAACCTTTGAAAACTTTTAATATAATATTTAAAACATTGAGTGGTCATGAAGGAAAAAAATTATACTCATGCCATACATGTTAAAATAAAGATTCATTTCACATTTTGCAAATACACAAATGGGCCTTATTTTGAAAACGACATGAAGATTCCTTTCAAAAAAAAAAAAAATTAAAAATGGGAAAAAATGAATTTAATAAATAATTTTTAAAAGGATAAAAATATTTTTTAAAATATTTTTAGAAAAAATGGATTTTGTTGAAAAGGGATTTTCAGTCAAAGAGGGAAATAAAGTCATATTTTTTTTAACAACATTTTCTAAATCAATTTAAGTACAAGAGTAAAAAATGGTACTATTACTTGAAAAATTTAATGACTAACCATAGGAAAATAAAATAGATTGATTTTAATATAGAAATATCAAATAATTCCCCCAAGGGTGACTTAAAAAAACAATCTCAGATAATGATGAGATTATGAAATAAAACCTTACCACTATGGTAGATTTTGAATAATAATACACAAAAAATAAATAACTTAAAATTAAACTTTAAATACCATGAAGAGAAATATATTCAGGATATAACAAATCAAAATGGGAATTATATACACCATACATATAAATAAGTGGTGAATATGGAAGATGTCTCACAGAAGTAAAAGTAAGATGAGAAACCCTTACCACTTATTCAAATTCCTTCATATGTGTACAAATTTATAATATATGGTCATTTTGAATATTTTTTATTGGTAATAAATTTATTATTTTAGATTCTTTTGGGAAAATTTTAAGTAGTTTCCAAGTGGGTTCCTTCCCCCCACTTATAAAAGGCCACCACCACCCTTTACTTATTCACACATATAAAGCCACATTGTTCATCCAAACCCTACAAAAATCCCTAAAAAACATACTTATCCATGTTTTAGAGTTTATGGTACAACAAAAATACCAACACTAGGATCCTTAATAAGATATCCAAAGGAGGTGCTTCTAAGCGAAGGCAATTGTCTTTACTAAGCTCCTTTATTTTCTTTATTTCTTTACACCTTAAATTATGTATTAAAACTTAGAAAATTATAAAAAAAGTATATAATATTTACCGAGATGTTATTATGTTAATTTAATTACCTCTGTCCATCTCCACTTCCATCAAATGGAAAACAAAACCATCGATCGTGTGTATAGGGGACTACCGCCTTGCGATCCAATGTTATTATTTTTCCATCACCAATTATCATAGATGGATATAATTATTGATTTATTGTTTATATATTATATTTATAATATTATTATTATTATTTAATGATTATATAATATATTCCCTCTTACTTTACATTTCATTGGAATATAAATAACGTCGTTCATGTGTACGACCAACTAGTCCCTCGCAAAGCAATGTGATTCGTTTACACTTTGCATGGAAGGTAATAAGGATGAGTTTAATGAAAATTTATGATATATATTTCATAAAAATTATTATTTAATGGTAATATACTATTTAAATTTATTCCTTTCATTCCATCAATAAAAATGAAATAACATTCATGCGTACGTACCACCCATCGTCTCCATGAACAATATATTTTATTTTCTATCTATAAATTTTATGGATCGCTATAAATAAATTTATACTGAATATTTATGATATTTATATCATGTTTTAAATTATTTATATAATTAAACTATGATCAAGTTAATATTAATGAAAATAATAAATTAAAACATACATGAAAAACAAAACAATTATTACTCGAAACATGATTTTAACAAAGGAATTGTTAACAAATGGGAAATAAAAGGTCATAAGTAAACAATATATTATATGATATATATAATTATGGTTATTTAATATATTTATAATAAACTTATATTTTTTATATAGGAGGTTTTAATGTGTACAAAAGAAGTTGAGACTTAAGGTAAAGGAATTCTATTCTCTCTTTTATTTATGGGAGACACATACAAATTCACCACTCATTTATTTTGTTTGGTGTATATACTTCCCCTTTGATATGTTATATAATTAATAAAATTATTTTTATAATATATAAACTTTAATTTGATGTTATTATTTTTTGGGACTTATGATTAAAAATATTACTAAAACGGTAAGGGATTTTTGTCTCACCTTTTTAATTCTATGGGACACATGCCATATTCACCACCTATTTATTTTATTTGATGTATATATTACCCATGAATGTTTTTTTGATTATTATAATAAAAATTATTATTATTTAAATATCTAATTTTGGATCTCTCTTTCATGGGGTTTACGGTTCAAAATTTATTAAAGCGGTAAGGGATTTTTGTCTTAATTAACCTTCCTTATGACATATGTTATGTTATGAACCTATCTTCTTTTATGAGGTGTATATACAACCCCTTTTACATTTAATATCATGAATTTATTTATTATCATGATATTTTAAGGTTCATTTAATGTTATTCCTTCATGTTGCTTACAATTCAAATTTACCAAAGTGGTGAAGATTTTATGTTACAGTCACATTGTTTATCAAGATTATTTATGATTATGTACCCGATGATAAAATATTATAATATATATCTCAATAAACTCATGAATTTTATTCTACTATGGTTATTTCATGAGAATACATGTTTTACCTTCATTTAAAACTCTTTATTTTCTTATGATTTCACAAGAATGTTTTTTTTGAAAAATCGTCTTTATATCTCTCTTTGGTCGAAAACTCTTTTTTCTTACAAAAACATGTTTTATAATTTTTTTTCAAAAATGTTTTTAAAATTCTTAGTATTATTTATTAAAGAAAATTTTACCCATGTTTTATTTTTAACAAAATGTTTTTAAAGGAATATTCATGTAATTTTCCAAACAATTACCATTTGAATTTTACTGAAAATGTGAATGGAATCTTCACTCTAACATGTACAGCATGAATGGAATTTCACGACATCATTTGATTTAAAGATTAATTTATAATTTTCAAGGTTATTTTCAAAGAAAATTATTTTCAAAATGTTTTATCTTTTAAAAAGTATTTTTATCAAATTAGAAATGATATTTTCTTCAAGAAATGTATTAAATTATTTTTAAAACCTCCTTTATAAGTTTTCAAAGAAAATTATTTCCAAAATATTTTATGATTTTTTTGTTTTAAAAAGTAATTTTTATAGAAAATTTATTTTACTCAATAGATGTTTTAAATGATTTTTAAATATCCCTTTATAAGTTTTCAAGTTCATTTTCAAAGAAAAATATTTCCAAAATATTTAATGAATTTTTAGTTCTAAAAAGTGATTTTCAAAGAAAATTTATTTTCATCAAGAAAAATTCTAAGTGATTTATCATTCAAAACCATTTTCTATCTAAGATGAAATCCTTTGATGTAAATTACGCTTTACTAGGGATATGAACCCCCGATACCATTCTTATTCATTCTATAAATGGTTTATGATGATGATATGTTTATAAAACCTATTTCTATTTCATGGGTTATACCATAATAAAATTCTTATGAGACCTACTTCTTAATCTACAAGTTATGATATGATGAAATTATGAAATTATTTTGAAACCTTTCTCTTTTAAAAAGGTATGACATGATGAAATGTTTATGAACCCCATTTTGTTTCATGGGTTATGATATGATGGATTTTTTATGATCTTGTGGTACAAATATGTATAATTTTAATTATGTGATAGGTGGTACCTATATATCTCTCCAATGCACTGGTTAAATATTTATATCTCATGAGATAGACAGGAATGGAATGGGGAGTGATATAGGTTCAATAAGGGACTTTGTTCACTATGATGGTCTTAGGAGTGAATATTAACTACTATGATGGTTTGAGGAGTTAAACCATTACACCATGATAGACTTGGTAGAAAGACTTGAATACTATGGAAATGATTTTCTATGCTTATTTGTATTCCACAAATCTATGTATTAGGCCAATGTCATGCTCTCATGTCTCATGTTATTTGATTCGTTTATGATTTATGTCTTATGAACTGACAAGCTTTATGACATGTCTCAAGATTATGATCATTGATATATAGGGTATGGTTTTCAAATGTTAATATAATGTTATCATACCATTATTCTCATGTCCTACTTATGTGATCATTAATATCTCACTTTGTTACCCTTACTAAGCATATGAGTTTACCATTTCTTATGTTTTATTTAACCAGGTTACGAATAAAGGTTTTATGTAGGGTATGTTTGTGAAGAGTACTAAAGGGGAATATCTTTATGGGAGATGTTAAAGATATCTCACCAAATTATAATATTGTGTACCTATTCTCCAAATACACAATATTATTATGGTTCTTAGGCATGTGTTTGTGTATTATATTGAATATTCATCTAAAAATATGTAATGTATATATATTAAAATACCAAGTTTCTATATTTCACACCAAAGGATAGGTTTAGTTAACCTTTGGAAACTAAGATGAGAAAAATTTAGTGGTTCGAAGGATATGTATAGGGATATCTGTAAGGATAAGTCTAAGGATGAGTAAAAGTATAGGAAAATGTTTTGTAATTTTAGTAAAGTATAGAGCAAGTGGTTTCCAAGAAATTACACCCCTCTCTGGATACTACAAGTAGATCTAGATCATGAAAATAGGTAACTAGGGGTAATAATTCCAAAAAATGGTCATTGATATGGAATCGATCGTCACCTGGTGCATGAAATCAAGCCTTGATGCACACATATTTCAACACTCCCAGATGATATACTTTGGAAATTCAAAAACTATTTATGAACCACCATGAAAGATTTAAATAGATGATGAATATTAATTACCTAGGATAAATATAAGGTTTAATAGATTGAATAGTAGGTTTCATGATTTATACATGATATAAGTGATTTTTCCTGATTGTGTACTTTTCCAAAATGATTAGTGTTGCTCACACTATGATTTTTGGTTTTATTTAAATGACTGGAACCAGAAGGAATCGTGTTAACATTGAATCTGGTGGACAATTCAGTGATGATGAGAAACCAAATTAGATGATGACTGGAGATAAAGATATTGTGATTATTCCTAATCAACTATCACGATATATGATTAACAACCTGAACCTTTGTGAGATTCCTAAAGAATAAAATAGTAGGAAGATAAAATTTTATGAATTTTTATGTGGTAATGAATATAGATGAAAGAAGATTCAACTTTCTACATGTCAAGAAGGTTGGAAGAAGAACCCATAAGAATATCTCAAATGGAGAGGAAGATTTTATCAGTGTGGAAAAGAAGGTCATAGAGTGAAAAATTGTTGAGTTAAATGTCTTATATATGGGGAAAATAGGAATTATCTAACTCAATAACATAACCCAATAATTAACTTCTAGACCAAGGAAGGGACTATTACATGTCAGTCATTTAAGTGGAAGTATTGAAGTATTTATATATTGGGATTCATGGATTATGTTGTAGAAGTATTTTTCCAATGGTATTTGGGTTGTAAGAATCATGAAAAATATAAGGATTATGTTATTTTTGGAATCATATATATCTCCAAGTAATATTAACATAAAATTTATGGATCCCATCATGGGTTTATAATTTTAAGGTTGATCACAAGCTTAAAGTCTTAGACACCCCTCTTGAGGTTTTACAAGATGGGAGTTTATCAAGATTAAGGATATTTTGGGAGAAATTTATGGTAATAAAACCCTTTGTGTTTTTATATATTTTAGTGAAAATTTTATTTGAGGAGGAATTAATTTACACTTTTTGGATGTATGATTAAAGGTATTGGTAACATTTAGGGTTTATCTTATATTTTATGTTGAGGTATTTATGGGTTGTAGTCGATCACCAAATGAAGTCAACACACTTTTTTTCTATCAGATAAGATTACTATCTGGATCTAATCACAAAAATATACATTAAATACATTGTAAGATTTTATATATTACCATATTTAATTTTATCTGATCGAGATCCAAAGTTTACATTGATGTTTTGGTGAAGTTTTCAGTAAATAGTTGATATAGAGTTGAGTTTTAGCACTGTGTATCATCCTTGAAAGGATGGTTAGTCAGAGAGAATAATTCAAACCCTAGAGGATATGCTAAGATCTTATTTTATGTATTTCAAAGGTGTTTGGGATTAACATATTCCTGTATTTGAATTTTCTTATAACAATAACCTTCACTTGAGCATTTAGATGACTCTTTATGAATCCCTTTATGAAAATAAGTGTAGGACTCAAATGTACTGGAATGAAGTTACAAAAAGAAACTAGTATCTTCAACATGATCTAAAATTTGAAGTTAGTGAGAAGAATTTTATACTAATTTATCCATGGAAGAAAGAAGGGAAAACTATACCCTAGGTAAATCAGTCCCCACTACTACAAGTATGGCTTTTATCAGCACTAGAAAAGGGCATTAACAGTGCTGTTAATCGAGGCGAAGATAAGGGGGGGGGGGTCCCTTTTATCAGTGCTCAGAAAAGGGCTAATAGAGGGGTCTTTTATCAGCGCTAAAAAAAGCACTGATAAAGGACCCATTTTATCAGCGCTAAAAAAAAGCGCTGATAAAAGGGGTCCTTTATCAGTGCTTTTTTTAGCGCTCATAAAAGACCCCTTTATCAACACTTTTCTGAGCGCTCATAAAAGTCAAAAAAATAAAAATAAAAAAATAAAAAAGAATATATAATTTGGGGGGAGGTGGAGCCTTTAATAGTGCTTGACCCCCTTTATCAGCGCTAGGTGGACCACTCCAGGGTGCTTCCCTTGCCCATGCATCCATCACATGCCCCCCGCGCACACCTCCTTGCTTCCACCAGAACTCGAACCCGCGATCTCCCCTTTGCTCACCTACACCTTTACCACTATGCCATTTCATTTTTTTTCTATTTAATGATATATCTATTTATTTTTATATATATATAGTTATATTTATTCATATATTAATATAGATTCATGTTAATATAAATATATTTATTTATATTAATATATATATATTTATTCATATATTAATATTAATATATATATATATATATATATTTATATATATATATATAGTTATTTTTATTCATATAATAATATAGATTCATATTAATATAAATATATTTAGTTATATTAATACATATATATTTATTCATATATTAGTATATATATATTTATTCGTATATTAATTTATATTTTTATTTATTTATATATATATTTTTAGTTATAATTTTTATCCATATATTTATTTGTATAATAATATACATTTATACGATTAGTTTTAAATACATTAATAAAATATGTTTTTTATGTGTGTTTATACATAAATAAATAAATACATACATACATATATACAACACACACAAAGACACACACAGAAATAGACACACACACACACACACATATTTATGAATAAATACATATATATGTGTATTTGAAAAGCCATAGAATGTTAAAACGATCATAACTTATAATCCAGGAGCCTGTTTCAACTCCACAAACATTCAAATCAAAGAAAATGAAACAATCTTCGATATGATAAGTGGTACAGGCCTAACAGACATCTGGATCAGAAGTTATACCTGTTTGAATGTTAAAAAATTGGGGTATCCCGACTAAAAACTCAGTTTTAAACATGTTTTCTTATTATTTACCATTTGATTTTTACATTTTATAATTTTGGTTTTTACCTCAGTAACTAGTTTTTAACTAAGAAATTTATATTTTATTAAAAAATATAAGTTAACCCATATTAATAAATATTTATGGTATAAAACAAAATTTAATTTCAATTTAATCCAATTTAATTTCTAAATATAATAAAATTAACTTTTAAATTAAAACATTCAATGTATAGAAAAAATGTTTTTTAAGAAAAAAGATGTTTTCATAATTGTGTGTTCCTAATAATATTTAGTATTTATTACTGAATGTATGAGTATTAATATATTTATATATATGTTTAAAAACTATTTTATAGTCATTATTTATAAGAAAATAATTTATTTTATTAGATAAACATTACATAATGTTAATAAAACAATTCTTGAAGATAACAGTTTTACCATTACCTTGGTCAATAACTTTAATCTTAGTAATCATAATTTTATACCCAAAAATGAAATTAAAATTATTAAATAATATGATAATTTTGATCTAAAATATTAAATCAATTTTTTTATATTTAATTTATACAAGTTATGAAAACAAATTGTTAACATATGCAAATAAAATAGTTTTTAGAGTGAAATATTACTTAAGTTTCCAAATGGTAAACATGAGTTTTATAAATACAACATAATATTTTTAAGTGTTTTATTTTAATTTTTAAATATATTTATTTTATATAAAAATATTTCAAAAACATTTAAATCATTCTTGTATTATAATCGTGTTATAAAAGTAACAATTTTATAAAAATCAATATTTTTCACTATTCACATAAAAATCAACTATTTCTGAAAATTACCAAAAAATAATCTTAAGTTAATATTGATATTATAAATAAAAAAATGAAGTTAGTTTTTTAAATTAAAATTTTAAAATTTGAGAATTTAACTTTTAAATAAAATTATAAAATATAACAAATTTTTTTAGAGGAAAATTACTTTTCAAAGTATTAACCATTCTTATTATTATTTTCCATTAATTACTAATAAAATAAGAGTTAATATATTATTTATATAAATATAAATATATAAATATATATATATATATTATTCATATAAATTATACCTTATCTATATTATATTTAGATTCTTAAAATAAAGCATATAAAAATATAATTTTAGAAAAAAATACTTTTTTAACTATAAGGTGGTCTTATTAGTTATCTAGCTATACTAAAAATAATGATATTTATTTATACATATATTTCATAAAGTGGTTACCTCTAGTTATACCCTCTAATTTAATGACTACATTATGGCGGTTATATAATGTTCTATGTTTTTTTGGTTCATTGTTGTATGTGAAGCAAGCTATTGATCACATTGAGTTTTATAAAGGGAAATATAATTTAAAATCTTTTGGTGTTATAGGTTGTGACTTATATGACCCACCTAGTTGTATCATATACAAAATAATCTTTATAAAATATATCTTATACAATATCTCACTTTCACTAAATCCTAAAAGTCTTTTTGCCATTCACCTCATATTATATCATATACAAATAACTCATGAAATCATATCCAAAAATTATTTTTCAATCTCTTTAAAAACACTTTTGGAAATATATCATTAGCTACAGATTGTATCACATAATATGTAATACCTTATGAAAACCCATCCAAAAATCATTTTGTATTAAATCTAAAACAATTTTAGAGTATCTCTCTGAGTCAAACTCAGCCCTTAATCAATTAACCACAACGTGTGACCCCACAAGATTATATATCCCTGAAAATGAATATAAATCACCAGATTCATAAATATAATAAAAGAGAGACCTTTAAAAAATCATTAATTCTACTCAATCTATAAATATATCTTGTAGTGACCCTGACCCTAGTATCCTAGAGCCGATGGTTACTTTATTAAATTGGCACTAGATACAAGAAATCAAATCTTAGAGGATTGAATAGTTTAGTAGTTTTTATAAACTAGATACATACTTGAAATTCACATTAAATTTTAAAACATAAAATACAAAAAAAAAATATTTTAGATTGATATTATTCCCCTTAATTTATCCCTATATATCAATCATGAAACACCTCTAGGTATCTTAGGGAAAATAAAATATAAGAAAGAGGTGAGATTAGATGCCTAGTAAGGGAATGCATTGGTGAAAGCTTTGAATAAATAAGGAATAAACAATATGGAAAGGTAAATAACTAAAACATAATACATTTAATCAATATCTTCATCATAATATGTTAGGAATAAATGATGATGAAATAATTCCATATAAATAATCACATGAGCTTAAAACTTAACTATTCATTGGCTCCAATGGCCCGAAGGCCTTCATTTTTTTATTGATTTTGATAATCCACCTTTTAAGGGGTGAGGTGTAACCCTTAAAAGTCCCGTAGGTGTAAGTATTACATGTCCCATATGACTTAAAAGAATTCGTCTCCCGTAGGCTTTAAGCATTACATACAATCCAGACGAACTACTTGGAACTGGTCCTCCTCAGCATCTTCACTGTGAAATCAGCTCTCCACCTTTGCATGGCTGTTCAGTTAGACTTTCCTGTGAATTCACCAGCTTATCCCAATGTCAGGTTCCATACCCTCTCATTCTTGAAATCCATTTAGCTTCTGCAATGGTGAACACCCCTTGCTCATCCTCCTTTTAGAACTTGTTCCTTGTAGGTTGTCTGGTTTGCATCTTCACTTAGGGTGGCCCGAAGGCCTTAAGGTGGAATAAAGGCCTTAAAGTGGCCCAAAGTCCTTGAGGTGGCCCGAAGGCCTTACTGACCTAAAGGCCTGGGTTTTCCAAAGGCCTTAATGGACTCAGGGACCAAATTGGTTGCCCAAAGGCCCAAACAGGGGAATATTCCCGGCTACTACAGTGCCAAACTGTACCTGCTACAGTTCCCGCTATAGTACCTGCTATAGTACTACTGCAGTCCACTACAGTACCTACTACAGTACTGATACAATATTACTACAGTATGCTAGGGCCTACTACAGTCCTCCGAAAATTATTCCTCCACCTAGATCTGATCTTGGGTCACCTGGATGCACTTAAGGATCCCTCATCAACCGGGTTGAGGCTCATGTGCGCTTCAAACTTAACCATGAATATTCCAACTAATCAAATAATCATATGGAATATTAATGAATGAATTCATAATTATGGAATGAATAATTTTATATATCTTAAACATTCCATCAAGGCCTCATTCTAAGAATTATTATTGTCAAGGCCTCTTTCCAATACATATTATATAAATGGGTAAGGCCTTAGCCAAATACCCAAGATAATTTATCTCATGAGAATTACCGATGCATTGAGGGACTATGTAATTACAGGCCCCAACCATCACCCAATAAGTCCAATTCACTCATCATATGAAAGGGGTGAAACATAATCAACATAAAAATTCATATTGAAATACTAACATAAAAAATGTTAATACTTACCCCAATAAATAAACATAATCATAAACCATCCAGAGGAATATGGAGAATGGTAATAAATTTGTACATCCCCAATCAAACTAATCATAAACTATCTAGAGAAATAATATGGATATAATCAATACAAAATATCCCCAGGGGATCATAAGTACAATAAATGTTTTATATTGTTGGTGAATATAAATACTATAAAAATATCATTAAAAACATTTAAAAAAAACAACCTTTTAACTTTGAAAATATTTTGAAAACTAAAATTTTAAAAAATATTTTAAAAATAATTTTATTTGAAAATAACCTTTGAAAACTTGTAATATAATATTTAAAACATTGAGTGGTCATGAAGGAAGAAAATTATACTAATTCCATACATGTTAAAATAAAGATTCATTTCACATTTTGAAAAAACACAAATGAGACTTATTTTGAAAACAACATGAATATTCCTTTCAAAAAAAAAATTAAATAGTAAAAATGGGCAAAAATGACTTTAATAAATAATTTTCAAAAGGATAAAAATATTTTTAGAAAAAATGGATTTTGTTGAAAAAGGATTTTCGATCAAAGAGGGAAATAAAGTTATATTTTTTTAATAACATTTTCTAAATCATTTTAAGTAAAAGAGTAAAAAATGATACTATTACTTGAAAAATTTAATGACTAACCATAGGAAAATAAAATATATTGATTTTAATATAGAAATATCAAATAATTCGCCCAAGGGGGACTTAAAAAACAATCCCGAATAATGATGAGATTATGAAATAAAACCTTACCACTATAGTAGCTTTTGAATAATATTCCACATAAAATAAATAACTTAAAATTAAACTTTAAATACCATGAAGAGAAATATATTCAGGATATAACATATCAAAAGGGGAATTATATACACCATACATAGAAATAAGTGGTAAATATGAGAGATGTCTCACAGAAGTAAAAGTGAGATGAGAAACCCTTACCACTTGTTCAAATACCTTCATATGTGTACAATTTTATAATATATGGCCATTTTGAATATTTTTTATTGGTAATAACTTTATTATTTTAGATTATTTTGTGAAAATTTTAAGTAGTTTCCATGTGGGTTCCTTCCCCCCACTTATAAAAGGCCACCACCACCCTTTACTTATTCACACATATAAAGCCACATTGTTCATCCAAACACTACAAAAATCCTTACACAACATACTTATCCATGTTTTAGAGCTTATGGTACTCCAAAAATACCAACACTAGGGTCCTTAATAAGATATCCAAAGGAGGTGCTTCTAAGTGAAGGCAATTGTCTTTACTAAGCTCCTTCATTTTCTTTATTTATTTACACCTTAAATTATGTATTAAAACTTAAAAAGTTATAAAAAAAGTATATAATATATACCAAGATGTTATTATGTTAATTTAGTTACCTCTATCCATCTCAACTTCCATCAAATGGAAAACAAAACTCTCAATCGTGTGTACAGGGGACTACCGCCTTGCGATCCAATGTTATTATTTTTCCATCACCACTTTTCATGGATGGATATAATTATTGATTTATTGTTTATATATTATATTTATAATAATAATAATATTATTTAATCATGATATCATATATTACCTCTTACTTTACATTTCATTGGAATGCAATAACGTCGTTCGTGTGTACGACGAACTAGTCCCTCGCAAAGCAATGTGATTCGTTTACACTTTGCATGGAAGGTAATAAGGATGCGTTTAATGAAAATTTATGATATATATTTCATAAAAATTATTATTTAATGGTAATATACTATTTAAATTTATTCCTTTCATTCCATCAATAAAATGGAAACAACATTCATGCGTACGTACCACCCATCGTCTCCATGAACAATATATTTTATTTTCTATCTATAAATTTTATGGATCAATATAAATAAATGTATACTGAATATTTATGATATTTATATCATGTTTTAAATTATTTATATTATTAAACTATGTTCAAGTTAATATTAATGAAAATAATAAATTAAAACATACATGAAAAACAAAACAATTATTACTCGAAACATGATTTTTACAAAGGAATTGTTAACAAATGGGAAATAAAAGGTCATAAGTAAATAATATATTATATGATATATATAATTATGGTTATTTAATATATTTATAATAAACTTATATTTTTTATATAGGACGTTTGAATATGTACAAAGGAAATTGAGACTTAAGGTAAAGGAATTCTAGTCTCTCTTTTATTTATGGGAGACACAGACAAATTCACCACTCATTTATTTTGTGTGGTGTATATACTTCCCCTTTGATATGTTATATAAATAATATAATTATTTTTATAATATATAAACTTTAATTTGATGTTATTATTTTTTGGGACTTATGATTCAAAATATTACTAAAACGGTAAGGGATTTCTGTCTCACCTTTTTAATTATATGGGACACATGCCATATTCACCACCTATTTATTTTATTTGGTGTATATATTACCCATGAATGTATTTTTTGATTATTATAATAAAAAATATTATTATTTAAATATATTTTTTTAGACCTCTCTTTCATGGGGTTTTTAGTTCAAAATTTATTAAAGTAGTAAGGGATTTTTTTCTTAATTTTCCTTCCTTATGACATATGATTTTTTATGCACCTATCTTCTTTTATGAGGTGTATATACAACCCATTTTACATTTAATATCATGAATTTATTTATTATCATGATATTTTAAGGTTCATTTAATGTTATTCCTTCATGGGGCTTACAATTCAAATTTACCAAAGTGGTGAAGATTTTATGTTACAGTCACATTTTTTATCAAGATTCTTTATGATTATGTATCCGATGATAAAATATTATGATATATATCTCAATAAACTCATGAATTTTATTATACTATGTTTATTTCATTAGAATACATGTTTTAAGTTCATTTCAAACTCTTTATTTTCTTATGATTTCAGAAGATTTTTTTTGAAAAATCATCTTTATCTCTCTCTTTGGTCTAAAACTCGTTTTTCTTACAAAATGATGTTTTATGAAGAAAATGTTTTTAAAAATGTTTTTAAAATTCTTAATATGATTTATTAAAGAAAATTTTACCCACGTTTTATTTTTTACAAAATGTTTTGAAATGATTATTCATGAAATTTTCCAAACAATTCCCATTTGGTTTTTTGAAAATGTGAATGGAATATTCACTCTAACGTGTACAACATGAATGGAATTTCACGACATCATTTTATTTAAAGATTACTTTATAATTTTCAAGGTTATTTTCAAAGAAAATGATTTTCAAAATGTTTTATCTTTTAAAAAGTATTTTTATCAAATCGAAAATGATATTTTCTTCAAGAAATGTATTAAATTATTTTTAAAACCTCCTTTAAAAGTTTTAAAAGTTATTTTCAAAGAAAATGATTTCTAAAATATTTTATGTTTTTTTGTTTTAAAAAGTAATTTTTTAAAAATAATTGTTTTACTCAATAGATTTTTTAAATGATTTTTAAATATCCCTTTATAAGTTTTCAAGTTCATTTTCAAAGAAAAATATTTCCAAAATATTTAATGAATTTTTAGTTCTAAAAATTTATTTTCAAAGAAAATTTATTTTCATCAAGAAACATTCTAAGTGATTTATCATTCAAAACCATTTTCCATCTAAGATGAAATCCTTTGATGTAAATTACACTTTACTGGGGATTTAAACCCAGGATACCATTCTTAGTCTTTCTATAAATGGTTTATGATGATGATATGTTTATGAAACCTATTTATATTTCATGGGTTATACCATAATAAAATTCTTATGAAACCTACTTCTTAATATATAGGTTATTATATGATGAAGTTATGAAATTATTATGAAACCTTTCTCTTTTAAAAAGGTTATGACATGATGAAATGTTTATGAACCCTATTTTTTTTATGGGTTATGATATAATGAATGTTTTATGATCTTGTGGTAAAAATATATATAGTTTTAATTATTTGATGGGTGGAACCTATATCTCTCTCCAATGCACTGGTTAAATATTAATATCTCATGAGATAGACAGGAATGGAATGGGGAGTGAACTAGGTTCAACAAGGGACTTTGTTCACTATGATGGTCTTAGGAGTGAATATTAACTACTATGATGGTTTGGGGAGTTAACCCATTACACTATGATAGCCTTAGTAGAAAGACTTGAATACTATGGAAATGATTTTCTATGGTTATTTTTATTCCACAAATCTATGTCTTAGGCCAATTTCATGCTCTCATGTATCATGTTATTTGATTCCTTTATGATTTATGTCTTATGAACTGACAAGCTTTATGACATGTCTCAAGATTATGATCTTTGATATATAGGGTATAGTTTTCAAATGTTAATATCATGTTATCATACCATTATTCTCATGTCATGCTTATGTGATCATTGATATCTCACTTTCTTACCCTTACTAAGCATATGAGTTTACCATTTCTTATGTTTTATTTAACCAGGTTATGAATAAAGGATTTATGTAGGGTATGTTTGTGAAGAGTACTAAAGGGGAATATTTTTATGAGATATGTTAAAGATATCTCACCAAATTATAATATTGTGTACCTATTCTCCAAATACACAATATTATTATGGTTCTTAGGCATGTGTTTGTGTATTATATTGAATATTCATCTAAAAAGATGTAATGTATATGTATTAAAATACCAAGTTTCTATATTTCATACCAAAGGATAGGTTTAGTTAACCTTTGGAAACTAGGATGAGAAAAATTTAGTGGTTCAAAGGATATGTATAGGGAAAGTCTAAGGATGAGTAAAAGTATAGGAAAATGTTTTGGAATTTTAGTAAAGTATAGAGCAAGTGGTTTCCAAGAAATTACACCCCTATCTGGATACTACAAGTAGATCATGATCTTGTAAATAGGTAACTAGGGGTAATAATTCCAAAAAAGGGTGCATTGATATGGAATCGATCGTCACCTTGTGCATGAAATCAAGCCTTGATGCACACCTGTTTCAACACTCCCAGATGATATACTTTGGAAATTCAAAAACTATTTATGAACCACCATAAAGGATTTAAATAGATTATGACAAATAATTACCTAGGATAAATCTAAGTTTTAATAGATTTAATAGTAGGTTTAATGATTTATACATGAAATACGTGATTTTTCATGATTATGTAATTTTCCAAAATGATTAGTGTTGTTCACACTATGTTTTTTGGTTTTATTTAAATGACTGGAACCATAAGGAATCATGTTAACATTGAATCTGGTGGACAATTCAGTGACGATGAGAAACCAAATTAGATAATGACTGGAGAGAAAGATATAGTGATTATTCCCAATCAACTATCACGATATATGATTAACAACCTAAACCTTGGTGAGATTCCTAAAGAATAAAATAGTAGGAAGATAAAATTTTATGAATTTTCATGTGGTAATGAATATAGATGAAAGAATATTCAACTTTATACATTTTAAGAAGGTTGGAAGAAGAACCCATAAGAATATCTCAAATGGAGAGGAAGATTTTATCTGTGTGGAAAAGAAGGTCATAGAGTGAAATTTTTTTGAGGAGTTAAATGTCTTATATGTGGGGAAAATAGAAATTATCTATCTCAATACCCTAACCCAATAATTAAATTCTAGATCAAGGATGGTATTATTCCATGTCAATAATTTTAGTGGAAGTATTGAAGTATTTATGTATTGGGATTCAAGGATTATGTTGTAGAAGTATTTTTCCAATGGTATTTGGGTTGTAAGAATCATGAAACATATAAGGATTATGTTATTTTTGGAATCATATATATCTCCATGTAATATTAACTTAAGTTTTATGGATCCCATCATGGATTTATAAGTTTAAGTTTGATCATAAGCTTAAAGTCTTAGACACCCCTCTTGAGGTTTTATATGATGGGAGTTTATCAAGATTAAGTATATTTTGGGAGGCATTTATGGTAATAAAACCCTTTGTGTTTTTATATGTTTTAGTGAAAATTATATTTGAGGAGGAATTAATTTACACTTTTTGGATGTATGATTAAAGGTATTGGTAACCTTTAGGGTTTATCTTATCTTTGATGTTGGGGTATTTATTGGTTGTAGTCGATCATCAAATGAAGTCAACACACTTTTTTTCTATAAGAGAATATTACTATCTGGATATAATCACAAAAATATACATTAAATACATTATAAGATTTCATATATTACCATATTTAATTTTATCTGATCGAGATCCAAAGTTTACATTGAAGTTTTGGTGAAGTTTTCAGTAAATAGTTGATATAGAGTTGAGTTTTAGCACTGTGTATCATCCTTGAAAAGATGGTTAGTCTGAGAGAATAATTCAAACCCTAGAGGATATGCTAAGATCTTATTCTATGTATTTCAATGGTGGTTGGGATAAACATATTCCAATATTTGAATTTTCTTATAAAAATAACCTCCACTTGAGCATTTAGATGTCTCTTTATGAACCCCTTTATGAAAATAAGTGTACGACTCAAACGTACTGGAATACAGTTGCAGAAAGAAACTAGTATCTTCAACATGATCTAAAATTTGAATTTAGTGAGAAGAATTTTATACTAATTTATCCATGGAATAAAGAAGGGAAAACTATACCCTAGGTAAATCAGTCCCCACTACCACAAATATGGATTTTATCAGCACTAGAAAAGGGCATTAACAGTGCTAAAAAATCATTGTTAATTGAGGTGAATATGGGGGGGGGGTCCCTTTTATCAGCGCTAAAAAAAGTGGTGATAAAGGACCCCGTTTATCGGCGCTAAAAAAAGCGCTGATAAATGGGGTCCTTTATCACCGGTTTTTTTAGTGCTGATAAAAGACCCCTTTATCAGCACTTTTGTGAGCGCTGATAAAAGTAAAAAATAAAATAAAAATAAAAATAAAAAAGAATATACAATTCAGGGGGGAAGCTTTTAACAGTGCTTGACCCCCTTTATCATCTCTAGGTGGACCACTCTAGGGTGCTTCCCTTTCCCGTGCATCCATCACATGCCGCTCGTGTGCACCTCCTTGCTTCCACCAAAACTCGAACCCGTGACCTCCCCCTTGCTCGCCTGCACCTTTACCACTATGCCATTTTGTTTTTTTCTATTTAATTATATATCTATTTATTTATATATATAGTTATATTTATTCATATATTAATATAGATTCATGTTAATATAAATATATTTAGTTATATTAATACATATATATTTATTCATATATTAATATTAATATATATTTATATATATATATAGTTATATTTATTCGTATAATAATATAGATTCATATTAATATAAATATATTTAGTTATTTTAATACATATATATTTACTCATATATTAGTATATATATATTTATTCGTATATTAATTTATATTTATATTTATTTATATATATATTTTTAGTTATAATTTTTATCCATATATGTATTTGTATAATAATATACATTTATAAGATTAGTTTTAAATACATTTATAAAATATGTTTTTTATGTGTGTTTATAAATAAATAAATAAATAAATACATACATACATATATACAACACACACAAAGACACACACATACACACACACACACACACACATATTTACGAATAAATACATATATATGTGTATTTGAAAAGGCATAGAATGTTAAAACGATCATAACTTATAATTCATAAGCCTGTTTCAACTCCACAAATAGTCAAATAAAAGAAAATGAGACAATATTAGATATGATATGTGTTACAGGCCTAACGGACATCTGGATCAGAAGTTATAGCTGTTTGAATGTTAACAAATCGGGGTATCCCGACTAAAAACTCAGTTTTGGAGGCCTTCTGGGCCTTTTTTGGCCTTGAAAAATGTAACATATTATTTTCCTAGGTTATTAGCATGTATATAGCATCGCAGGCTTCGATTTGATATGCTGTAGAGCTCAAACGGACACCAGGATCAAAAGTTACAACCTTTTGAAGTTTGAGTTACATTTTCAACTTATTTTAGATCTTTTATTATTTTTTTGATTTTTTGTGTCTTCAAATTGTTATTAAACGATTTATTTATTCCTATCCATACCATCCAATTTAACGGCTAGGTTATAATAGACATTTTTAAAGAATAATATTTTAATAGAGTGTCACGTTTCATTTAAACCCGGTGCTGTATGCATCGAAAGCTATCAAATAGATTTAAAAAAAATAAATAAATATATTATAAGGTATTGGAGTGTTATATTTTATTATAATATTTATGTTGTGTGTCATATATACTATTGAACATGATGTTCCTATTTTAAAATATTTAGTTGTTACATTCTACACCTTAATAAATTGCATCCTCACAATTTAATCTTGATATCAATAGTCAAGGGTTTGATATTTGAAAATTTTCTTCTTGAAACCCCACATCATGAGAATGGTTAATAATACATCCTCATGATAAGAGAGAATGATAAGTACAAAGATCATCTAGAATAATCACATAACTAGGTTTCAAAGTATGAGAACAAAGTTGATAAGTGAAGATATGGACATGGAAGAAAAGTTTAATACTCAAATAATGATGGAGGGTGATAGAGGTAATTGATCATAATATGGTGAATGATTAAGAGATATTAAACAACCACAAAACCATAAATCTATTATAATTTAAGGGACCATTTATTTCATAAAAAATTATGATACTAGGATAACATTTTTGTTTCAAGATCCTTTGCCTAGAGTTGAAGAATTCCATTACCATCTAGACTGAGAACATATGAAAATGAACTTACTTGATATATTTTTATTTCATAGGAACAATTTAATCCTTTGGTTGTGCTTAAATAAATTCCCACTTCATTTATTACTCCAAAAAAAGAATATCTAAAATGATTTTTTATTCTCAAAGCATATTTAATAGATCACTATAATTCCTAGTCATTCCTCTCGCTTCAACATATTTTCCAAAATAAAATATGGTTAGAAAATGTTATCGAATAAAACAAAAAGTTAAATTTAATACATTATATATATATATATATATTTAACCTTAAGACTCCTCCAAAATATGTCTCTCCAAATATGAATCCATTTTTTTATGGAAGGTCACTAAATCAACGTTATATTCCCTAAAAAAATGTAAAGTGTAACTTAATGTCACATTTAAAATATGTGAATACCTTTATCACCATAAAAACTTAATGAAAACATGTATTCTTCCAGAAATAATATGTTAGTTTGTCTAATTTATTTTATAGATCTAAACCTATAATAAACTCCAAAAAAGATAACATAAACCATCAAATAACTAACCAATTTCATGGCCACCAATAATATACCCTAAACATATATTTATAATTATTTTTTAGAATATAGAATATATTAAGGGTTATATTCCCTTAATATCATATTTTACAAAAAGATAAACTTTCCACATAATCAATTTTCTTGGTTCCATTCAACACATTCTTTCAAATACTTACAGAAATAGTACTATAGTACCATCCTTATATATTTCATGATTCTTATAATGATAATATCATCAATAAAATACTTTTTAAAAATATTTATTAAATCCAAATACACATGGAAATTAATCATTCCATTTAGGCTGTATCAATAGAATAAGCTTGACCTTGAACCCTTAACTTCTTCTGAGATATATTCCTTTGACACTTGGGGAATTAGTTGGAATAGTTCCATATCTAATTATAGTTAAATAACTTTACTTTGAGGGATTCTCACTTACCCTTAAATTAATTATCATGATGAAATTTTTATCCACACTTTAAGCAAACTCCTCTTCCTTTTAGGTATGTACTAAGGTGATTCTTCCCACAAGTATCACATGTGATAAAATCATTCTTTCCCTTATTCCATTTATTAATTTTTTCTCTATCTTCATATTGTTATCTTTATTCCCTTTGAATCCATATGACTTGGAGAATTATTTCTTAGTCTTGATAGCATACTATACTATGTCCTCAAATGTTAAGAAAGTTTGGGAGACCAGTTACCTTTGAAGTGTTGGCTTAAGACCATCAAAGTAACAATCAATATTGCTCTTTGGATTATGTATGTATTCCATAGGATACCTTGATAACCTTGTAAATTTGTCTTCATACTTAGAAAAATTTTCTCATTCTTTTTTATCTTAGTCTCAAGAACTATCTTTCCATATCTTCTTAGTGCTCATGTGGAAATATTTTTCCAAGTAGAGTATCATGAAATCCTTCCATTCCATGTTTTCTATTTCTTCTTCATAATTAGTGTTTTGAATCAATGAATACCATTTAGGGGTGTCCAAACCCTATCCAACCCAACCAACTTGACCCGACCTAGCTAGGTGGGGTCGGGTTTTTTGAGTTCAAAATCATATGCACAGGTTGGGTCATTTTAGGTTGACCTGTGTTCGGGTTGGGTTGGGTCACGGGTTGAGAAAAAATGGTCCAACCTGACCCAAACAACCCGAAATACTACAATTTCACCTCCCATGCATGAAACCTCACCTTTCCACCACCCTTCATCACTAATTATATGTCATCACTCTTTCCTAAGTTTTCTATGACATCACTCACCCTTCCATTCTATCACTTCTGTATATTTCTTCACCCTCACTTCAGTCTTCCTCCTCCACTACATCCACCGCAAAATGTGACTGCCAAAACCCTAAATACACTAGAGAATACTCCCTATGAATTCTACACCACCTCTGTTGTCTCCACCATGGTCACTATAACCCCCAATCCACCATATATATTTCCCTCTTTGCATTCGCCTCCACCTCTATCTCTCCACTACGACCACCTCAACCCTATAACCATTCAGACCACCCCTCCGCCTTCACCTCCCCCTCTATCTCCACCACGACATCCATGAATCTAGTCTAATATGATAAAAAAATAAAATATAAAAAAAATATATATAAAACTAAATAAATAATAAATCTTGGTTGTCAAAGCTGAGGTCAGTGGGTCATAAGGGAAGGAAATATCAATGTGGAAAAGCTTGGGGTCTTGAGATTTGACTAGGGAAGGTATACATTAGTGGGTCTTAAACATCAGAAAAGTTGGAAGTAGAAGGTAGGGGAAGGTAGGAATCTGTAAGATATGGCAGTCATCGAAGGGGGTCAGCAGCGAACATAGAATTATGAAAAGATCAAGGATTGGGGGTTTCGTTAAGATTTGGGATTAGGGGAATCAATATTCACTACATACTACCTATAGGGAGAGAGAGAGAAATGGGAATCCCACTACTGATCATGCCACCAACCAATGCTGTTGGGGTCAATTCATCACTGAGGTCCTCCTAGTGTGGTGAGGAAGATGAAGCACCGAAGTAGGGGAAATCACAAGACATTTAGGATATTAATCTTGGAGAGGCCATTATTTTAAATAACCCGATCTACTAAACCATCCCAAACTGATATGAGATAGGTTGGGACTGAAACAAAAACCACCTCTAACCTGACCAGACAAGACCTGACCTATTTTGGTGGGGTTGGGTCCAAAACATCCCCAAACCGAACTAAACCCAACCCATAGACGCCCCTACTACCATTGATTTGCATCACCTGTGAGACAATAAACGTTCATGACATCTTTGTCCCTTTTAATACTTCCCATGGTAAGAAATATATTCTCTAAGGAACTCATCCAATGATTAGATAAAAATGGATTTATAGTCCCATTGAATGATTTAGTTTACTGATGCATGAAGGGGTCTAATATTGTTACACCATGTGGTGGATCAATAGGATTCTCTATACTAGAAAGGTTATTACTCATAACCTGAGTTAGCTTCCCCAATAGAGTTATAATTTGATTAGTTTCACCTATATCTCTAGCTCCAACTTCATTATATTTCCTAGGAGTTAAATCTCTACATGGATTACATGCATTAATATGGTTCCCATTCCTTCCATTAGGCACCATTTATAAATAATGGCATACACTAGATTAGATCATAACATTATAAAACATAATTTATAATTCTAAAAATAGTGAAACACTTAACATAAATTGAAAAATTTATGCATAGATAATCTCATAATCATAAACATGGTTTCTTTGGGGATATATTTATTTTCAAATCCTTCACAATATTTTGTAAAGAAAATATGAATTATCCTAATAATATCCCCCAGGAGTGTCAAAATAGGTGCATAGTAAGGCTTGTTTTCATTCACTAGGTGACGACCAAGTCAAGCCTAATGCCTTCTTTTCAGATTTATTACTGCTAGGTGCATCTCTTCTAGAACCAAATCCACTTATAGTATCTATATATGGATGTATTTCTTGGAAACACCACACAATCTATTCCTTACCAAAAAATTAGTAAGTTCTTCTATAATTATCCTTAAAGTATATCATAGGGTTATTTTACCCAATATATATTTTCCTAAATCTAGTTCCAAAGGTTTATAATAAATTTCCTATGATACTAACTATAGCGATCCTGACCCTAACAACTCAGATTCGGTAGTTACTTTATTACATTACCACTAGATACAAGCAATCACATCCTAAATGACTGAATAGTTTAGTAGTATTGGAAAACTAAATACATACTTGAAATTAAAATTACATTTTAAAAAATAAATACACAAATAATTTTCTTTGAGATTTCCATTATTCCCCTTTATGTATCCCTATATATCAATCACAAAGCACTTCCTGGTATCTTAGGGAAAATAAAACATAATAAATGGGTGATATTAGATGCTCAATAAGGGTATGCATACAACAGAAGCTATGAATAAATAATGATCAATAAATATGGCAATGTAAATAGCTAAAACATATTCCATTTAATCAATATTTTGAGTATAATATGATGAGAATAAATGATGATCAAATAATTCCATATAAATAATCTCATTAGTTTGAAACTTAACCAAAAATATTCCAACTAATTGAATAATCACATGTAATATCAATGAAATAATTTATAATTATGGAATTTATAATTCCAAACATCTTAAACATACCATAAAAGCCTCATTCCAAGGCATCTTACATAAATGGGCAAGTCCTCAACCAAATACCCAAGCTAATTTGTCTCATGAGACCTACCAATGTATCGAATGGTTATGTAATTTAGGGACCTAACCATCACTTAATAATTCTAATTAATTACTCATATGAAAAGGGTTAAACATAATCAACATAAACATTAATATTGAAATACTAAAATATGAAATGTTAATACTTACCCTGATCAATAAACATAATCAAAAAGTATCTAGAGTAATATAGTGAATGGTAATAAATTTGTACATCTATAGTCAAACTGATCATAAACCATCCATAAAAATAATAAGGATGGTATCAATACAAAATATTATAATTGGATCATAAGTAAAATAAATGGTTTATGTCATTGATGAAAATAAATACCATAAAAATGAAATTAAAAACATTTTTGAGAAAAATAAAATTTTCACTTTGAAAATATTTTTAAAACTAAAAGTTCAAAAAATATTTTGAAAATAATTTTATTTGAAAATAACCTTTTAAAATTTTAAAATAATCTTTAAAACATTTAGTGGTCATGATGGAGTAAAATTCTATTCTTTCCATACATGTTAAAACAAAGATTCCTTTCACATTTTCAGTAAAATCCAAATATGACATGTTTGGAAAATAACATAAAGATTTATTAATTTTTTTTAAATAGTAAAAATGGGTAAAAAATCCTCTAATAAATCATTTTTTAAACAATATATTTTTTTTGAAAACATTTTTAGGAAATTTTTTTTTTGAAAAAGTATTTTCAACCAAAGAGAGAAATAAAGTCATATTTTCTTAACAAATTTTTCTCAATCATTTTAAGTATAAAAGAGTATAAAAATAGTAATATTACTTGAAAAATTTCATGAATAACTAGAGTATAATAAAATATATTTATTTTAATATAGAAATATCATATAATTTCCCCAAGGGAGACTTAAACAAAATCAACCCTAAATATTGATGCGATTGTGAAATAAACCCTTACAACTTTTGTAACATTTGAATCATAAGCCTCATGAAAGAAATAACTTGAAATGAAAATTTAAATACCAGGAATAAAAAAATATTCATGATATAACATATAAAAAGGTAAATTATATACATCACACAAAGTAATAAGTGGTGAATATGACATATGTATCACAGAAGTAAAAGTGAGATGAGAAACCCTTACCACCTATTCGAATTCATTCTTATGTGTTAAAACCTAATGTATAATAAATTTATGTTTATTAAACATAAATTAAACAACAATAATTATAATCTATATCATTATATGTATTATTTACTTACAGTATTTTATCACTCTTTTATTAGAAATTCTTTGTTAAAATCATTGTTTCAGGTGATAATTGATTAGTTTTCCATGTATGTTTTGGTTCAGTAATTTTGTTACTTTTAATTTGATCATGGTTAAATCATCTAAAGGATGTTAAATATGATATAAATATAATATATATTAATTATATATTTATTTATAGTATTCTATAAAAGTTAGATATAGAAAATGGATTACACCGTTCATGGAGACAGTATACCGTACGTACGTATAAACACTGTTTACATTTTTCTTGACGGATCAAATGAAAGAAAAATTAATATTAAATAAACTTTAAATAATTTTTATTATGTTATATCTATAATTTATATTAATAAAATCCATCCTTATTACTATCAATGTAAAAATAAAATGAAAAACATTTAACATCGCTACGTGGAGGCGGTAGTCCACACGTACACACGAGGAACATTATTGTTTTCCAATTAGAAAGTAAGAAGTTATTTGAAATATAATATTTATAAAAGTATTTTTATATCATAAATATAACATATATTCATTAAATTTTATCCTTACTACCTTCCATGTAAAGCGTAAGCGAAAAACAAATCACATCGGTTCACGAGGTGGTAGTCCACCGTACACACGAGCGATGTTATCGTATCCCTCACAAAATGGAAAGTAAGAAGGTATATGTGATATGATAATTAAATAATTATAATAATATAATAATTATTATATAAATATGTTAAATAAATCATTAAATCCAACCTTTAATGGTGGTTATGGAAAAGGAACTACATCAGTTCGTGAGGCGGTAGTCCGTCGTACACATGATCAACTATTTTGTTTTCCATTTGATGGAAGTGAAGATGTGTATAGGTTATGAAATTACCATAATAACATCTAATTATATTTAATATATTATTTTTATTATTTTATAATAGTTTGAAAAAATTATAATGTGTTAGAATAATAAGTAATATGAAAACACACAGTAGAAACTTTACCTCTTCTTCAAGTAACATACTTAGGTTTAACCTAAATCCTTCCTAGATTAGATTTATGATCTAAAAAAGGCCTATAGGATGTGGGTAGGTAAGTTTTTAATATATTTGGGTAGGTAATTTGTTAACCAAATGGATTTTTAAGTGTTAATAGTGGAGGATAGAAGGTGTCCTTTTATAAGTGGGGGAGGGGACACACTTGGTATTTTTAAAAAGAATCAATTACACCCATGTTTTTATCAATAAAAAAGCCACAAAATAGGTAATTATAGGAAAATAGATATTATATGGTTTAAATATATCCATAAAATGGGTTTTAGATAAGTTTTTAGGTCATTTTAACTCTTATATTTTTAGTTTAACCCATCGGTAAACCCATTTTACCTTAATCGTGGTAATTCATTTTTACTATTTTACTTTTCATTATGGTAAAAAATTAAATTGAAATTATTATATAATAAAAATTATTATGATTATAAATATGGAATATATTTTTTCCAAATTTAATTCAAGAAATTGTCAGAATCTAATTCAAAATTATACCCGCAGACGTGGCGAAATAGCGAGTTTCCAAAGCGAAAATTCACATAAGTATCGAATGTTTTAATATAAAAATTCAATGTGAAATTGATTACAATGAAATAAATTAGTTAACTTATAATATAATTTAAAAATTTTTATTTTAAAACCTATTTTAAATATAATTTAACTTTATAAATAATCTAAACTAAAATACAATTTTCAATTCAAATTCAGTATTTTCACTGTTTATCAAAAAATTTATCTTTTCAAAAAATTCTAAAAAATTCACCCAAATACAATTTTAAAATTTTTATTTAAAAAATTAATTTTATTTTTTCAAATAAAGTTTTTAAAATTGGTAAAAATTAATTTTAAATTAAGTGTTCAAAGCACGACTAATCCGTCATTTAGAAAAATAAAGTTTTTCAAAAATCATTTCTTTCTCTTTAAAATGGTTCTTATTTTTTTCTAACCAATATATGAACATTGAATTTATTTTATATATTTTTAAACCATATAATTTCCATAATTTAGTTAGTACTATTCATTCCCTCCAACTTAACAACTAGGTTATTATGGCCATGCTTAAATAATAATTTTTTAATAGAGTGTCACATTTTGTTTAAAATTAGTGTTACATGAATTATAAGATATCAAAGAGATTGAATTTATTTGAAAAAAATATATCATAAAGTATTGGGGTATTATATTTTCTTATAAGATTGGTGTTTTGTGTCATACACACTATCAAACATGATGTTCAATAATCAAGGGTTTGATATTTTAAAATCCCCTTCTTGAAACCCCACATCATGAGAAGGGTTAATAAAACATCCTCTTGATAAGATATAATGAGAAGTATGAATATCATCTAGAATAATCACATAACTAGGTTTCCAAGTAGGGGAACATAGGTGGGAAGTGAATATATGGACATAAAAGAAAAGGGAAATGCCCAAATAATGATGGAGGGTGATAAAGGTAATTGATCACAAGAAGGTAAATGATCAAGAGAAATTCAACAACCAAAAACCATAAGTCTACAATGAGTTAAGTGAACATTTGATTCATCAGAAATAATGTTACTATGATAAAATTTTTGTTTCAAGATTATTTTCGTAGAATTAAGTAATTACCTTACCATATAGGCTGAGAACATATAAAAATGTACTTAATTGATATATTTCTATTTAATAGTCACAATTTCATACTTTAGTTATGCTTCGATCAATTTCCACTTCATTCGTTACTCAAAGAAATGAATATCCAAAATGAATCTTTATGCTCGAAATATATTTAACAGAACACTAGAATTCCAATTCATTCAAATTATCTCTATATATTTTAAAAAATCAAAATTATTAGAAAACATTAACAAATAACACCCAAAGTTCAAATTAATCCATTCCATATATAGTTAACCTTAAGTCTCATCTAAAATATGTGTCTACAAATTCAAAGTCAATTTTTTTGAAGTAATGTCACTAAATCAACATTATATTCCCAAAAAAATATTAAGTGTATTTTAATGTCACATTCCAAATATGTGAATACCATTATCACCATAAAAACTTAATGAAAACATAAATACTTCCAAAAATAAACTCTACAGTTATTGAATATATTCTATAGATCCAATCATGTAGTAAAATCCAACAAAGATAAAATAAACCATCAAATCACTAACAAATTTCATGGTCACAAATACTATCCCACAAACATATCTTTATTGTTATTATTTTAATATAGATCACATATTAAGGAATATCTTCCCTTAATCACACATTTTCCAAAATGATAAAATTTCCACTGAATCACTTTTCTTGGTACCATTCAACACATGATTTCAAATTCTTAAATAAATACTATTATAGTACCATCCTTATACATTTCATGATTATTATCAAGGGAATATCATCAATAAAATAATTTTACAATATATTTATTAAATCAAAATACACAATCACATTAATACTTCCACTTAGGCTGTATCAATATCATAATATTTACCTTGATTCCTTAGATTCTTATGAGGTATATTCCCTCAATGCTTGGGTAATTGGTTGGAATTGTTCCCCATCACCTTATAGTTAAAGCACTATACTTTTAGGGATTCTCCCTTACCCTTTAATTCATGTTAATGATGGGATTTCTATACACATGTGAAGAAAAATACTTTTTCTTTTATTCATGTACCAAGGTTCTTCATTCCCCAAGTATCACATGTGGGAAAATCCTTCTTTCCCTTCTTTATTTTATTTGTTTTTTGGTCTATCATCCTCTATCTCTTTGGTTTCCCTATAAATCCATATGACTTGGAGAATTATTTCTATTTCTTGATAGCACATGATACACTATCCTCGTATGATTATGAAGTTTGCGATACTAGTTCCCTTATAATTATTGGCTTAAGTCCAAAAAAGAAAAGATCAATATTTCTCTTTGGATTACGTATGTAGTCCACAACATGATTTACTAACCTTGTAAAGTTGTATTCATACTTAGAAAATTTTTCTTATTCTTTCTATCTTAGTCTCAGGAATTTTATTTCTATATCTTCTTGCTGCTAATGAGAAAAATATTTTTTTAAGAAGAGTACCTTGAAATACTTCCATTCTATATTTTCTATTTCTTATTCATCCCTAGTGTTCTGAATTAAGGACTACCTTTTAGAGGTGTCCAAACCCAACACAACTTGACAAACCTAACTTGACTCAGATGGGTGGGGTTGGGTTGGGTTGGGTTTAAAATTTCATATTCATGGGTCAGGTCATTTCAGGTTGACCTATGTTCAGGTCTGGTTGGGTCACAGGTTGAGAAAAAAATGGTCCAACCTGACCCAACTAACCCAAAAGACTACCTCTTCACCTCCCGCACATGCGTTGCCTCACCTCGCTACCACCTTTCATCACTACTCCTATGTCATCCCTCTTCCCTAAGCTATCCTTGTCATTACCCTCCATCCTGGTCCATCTCTACCATGTGTTTCCACTCCCTCTCCACCATATTCCTCCTCTATTACCTTGATCACATAGTTCAACCTCTGTAACCCCAAATTCACCAGAGACTAATCCCTATGCCTTTACGTCCACCTCCACCATCTCCATCGTGACCCTAAATCCTCCAGAGAGACTACCCCTACATTCAAATCCACCGCCATCTCTCCACTGCGATTTACATAACCCTAAAACCACTGGGGACTACCCCCTCCACCTTTTCCCCACCACCATGTCCGCCATGACCTCCATTAACCCAGTACGACATGATAAAAAAAATATAAAAACTAAATATATAAAATTAAATAAATAATCAATATTAGTCATGGAAGATAAGTTCAGTGGGTTACAGGGGAAGGAGGGCTAGATGTGGAAAAACTGGGGGTCCTAGGAATCATCCAGGGAAGGTAGACATCAGAGAGTCTTGAATAGTAGTAGAGTTGGGAGGGGAAGGAAAGGGAAAGTGAGCATCAGTGGGAGAAGGTAGTCATCGAAGGGGGTTAGTGGCAGACTTAGGATTCTATGTAGAACGAGGATCGAGGGCATCATCAAGATTTGGGAATGGGGGTGTCAAGATCCATCATAGAATACCTATAAAAGAGAAGTATATGGGGTTAAAACTACCAATCACACCACTAAACACCGCTTTGGGGTCGATTCTTCATCGAGGTCCTCCTATCATAGTGAGGAAGATGAAGAATTGAAGCAGGAGATACCATACGACGTGGAAGATATTAATATGGGACTGGAATTTTTTATATATAACCTGATCCACATGACCAACCTAACTTGATATGAGATGGGTTGGGTTGGGTCAGGTCTGAAATAAAAACCACTTCTGACCTGACCCAACCTGACTTATTTTAGCAGGTTCGGGTCTAAAAAATCACCAAACCCAAACCAACCTAGCCCATAGAAACCCCTACCACCATTGATCTGTATCTCGTGAGAGATGATAAACTTCCATAAAAACATTATCCCTTTTAATAATTCCTATATCAAGAAATATCTTCTCTAAGAAACTTATCCATTTCTTAGCTAAAAATTTATCTTTAGTCCTATTCAATGACAAAGTTTGCTGACACATAAAGCAGTATAACATTGTTACACCACATGGTGGATCAGTAGAATACTCTATATGGGAAATTTTATTACTCATAACCTAATTCAACTGCCCCAATATGGTTATAATTTGATCAGTTACAACTGAAGATCTATCTCTAACTTCATTATCTTTCTTAGGAGGCAAATCGCTACATAGAGTACGTGTATTGATATGGTTCCCATTCCACCTATCGGGAACCATTTCTAAATAATAAAATACACTATATTAGATCATAAAATTATGAAACATAATATATGATCCCAAAACTAGTGAAACATTTAACATAAATTGAAAAATTTATACATAGTTAATCTCATAATCATAAACATGGTTTCTTTAGGGATATCTTTATTTTCAAATCCTTAATAATGGTTTGTGAAGAAAACATGAATTATCCTAAGAATATACATTAGGAGTGTTAAAATAGGTGTGAATTAAGGTCTATTTTCATGTACTAGGTGATGATCAGGTCAATCCCAATGCCCCCTTTTTAGAGTTATTACTCCTAGGTCCATATGTTCTAGAACCACATCTGCTTATAGTATCCAAAAAGGGATATATTTCTAGGAAAAATCACATAATCTCTTCCTTACCAAAACTTTAGGATGTTATTATATACTTATTATATAAGTCTATCATAGGGTTATGTTCTCTGATATATGTTTTCCAAAACATAGTTCCCAAGGATTACTAAACTTTCTCTAATTCTAACTATAACGACCCTGACCCTAGTAGCCTAGAGCCAGTGGTTACTTTATTACATTAGAACTAAATAAAAGCAATCACATGCTAAAGAACCATATAGTTTAATAGTATTGGTAAACTGGACACATACTAGAAATCCACATTAAATTTCTAAAAAATAAATGCACAAAAATTTTTCTTTGATATCTCCATTATTCCCATTAGAATATCCCTACATATCAATCACAAAACGCTTCCTAGTATCCTAGGGATAATAAATCATAAGAAAGGGGTGAGATAAATTACTCAATAAGGGTATGCATATAGAGGAAACTATTAATAAATAAGGCATAATCAATATGGAAAGTTTAATAGTTGAAACACATTCCATTTAATCAATATATTGATCATAATATGGTTGGAATAAATGATGATCAAATAATGACATCTAAATAATCATATGAGTTTGAAACTTAACAAAAAGTATTATAAATAATCAAATAATCACATGGAATATCAATGACCAAATTCATAATTATGGAATGCATAATTATATACATATTAAACATACTATTAAGGCCTAATTCCAAGACTTATTACCATCAAGTCCTCATGCCAAGACATCTTACATAAATGGGTATGTCCTCAGCCAAATACCCAAGCTAATTTGCCCCATGAGACCTACCAATGAATTGAGGGGCTATGTAATTATGGGTCTCACCCATAACTTAATAACTCTAATTCATTTCTCATATGAAAGGGGTGAAACATAATAAATATAAACATTCATATTGAAATATTAACATATGAAATGTTAATATTTACCCCAATCAATAAACATATTCATAAAATATCCAGAGTAATATGATGAATGGAAATAAAATTGTACATCCCCAGTCAAATTGATCATAAACCATATGGACAAATAATAATAATGGTATGAATACAAAATATACCTAGTGGATCATAATTAAAATAAAGGGATGATGTTGTTTATAAATATAAATACAATAAAAAACGCCATTAAAAACATTTTTGAGGAAAATAACCTTTTCACTTTGAAAATATTTTAAATACTAAAAGTTCACAAAATATTTTGAAAATAATTTCCTTTGAAAATAACCTTTGAAAAAATAGTAAAATAATCTTTAAAACATTTATTTTTTATGATGGCAGAAAATTCCGTTCATTCCGTACATGTTAAAACAAAGATTCCTTTCACATTTTTGGTAAAATCCAAATAGGAAATGTTTTGAAAACAATATGAAAATTAATTTCAATTTTTTTTATAAATATTAAAAATGGTTAAAAATATATTTAATAAGTCATTTTTAAAAGTATATATTTTTTTAAAACGTTTTTAGAAAACATGGATTTTTTTTAAAAAGGATTCTCAATCGAAGAGAGAAATAAAGTCATATTTTCTTAAAAAATATTTCTCAATCATTTTAATCACCAAAGAGTGAAAAAATGGTAATATTACATGAAAATTTTCATGAATAAACATATTATAAGAAATTATATTTATTTTAATATATAAATATTAAATAAATCTTCTAAGGGAGACTTAAATAATATCAATCCTGAATAATGTCGAGATTGTAAAATAAACCCTTATCACATTGGTAAATTTTGAATCATAAGAACCATGATATAAATAACTTCAAATGAAACTTTAAGTACCATGAATAGAATTATATTCATTATATAACATATAAAAGGGGAATTATATACACTACACAAAGGAATAAGTGGCTAATATGACGTATGTCTCCCAAAAGAAAAAGTGAGATGAGAAACCCTTATCACTTGTTTGAATTCCTTTGTATGTGTACGAACCTCCTATATAATAAATATATATTTATTACACATCAATTAAAAAACCTTAATCATATATCTCAAACCATATATGATTTACTTATAGTCTTTTATCACTCATTTATTTGAAATTCCTTATCAAAACCACTATTTCAGTTGGTAATTGCTTAATTTTTCATATATATTTTGTTTCAGTAATTTTGATAATTTTAGTTTTATAATGTTTAAAGAATCTCCAGTATTTTAACCATGATATAAATATAATATATATTATTTATATATTTATTTATAGTAATCTATAAAATTTAGAGATAGAAATGGATTACGCAATTAACGTAGATGGTAGGCTGTACATATACATGAACTTTGTTTCCATTTTTATTGATGGTTGAAACAAAAAAATAAATATTAATTAACTTTTAAATAATAATTTTTATGTTATATTTATCATTTATATTAATAAAATCCATCCTTATTACCATCCATGTAAAAATAAAATGAAAAAAATTTCACATCGTTATGTGGAGGTGGTAGTCCACACATACGCTCGAGCGACGTTATTGTTTTCTAATGGATTGGAAGGTAAGAATTTAGATGATATATTTTATTTAAATAATTATTTTTATATCATGAATATCACATATATTAATTAACTTTTATCCTTACCATATTCCATGTAAAGCGCAAGCAAAAAACAAATCACATCGCTTCACGGGGTGGTAGTCCTCCGTACACATGAGTGATGTTACCATATCACTCAAAAAATGAAAATTAAGAAGGTATATGAAATATTATAATTAAATAATTATAATAAAATCATAATTATAATATAAATATTTTAAATCTATCATTACATCCAAATTTGAAATGTGGTGATGGAAAATTAATTACATCAGTTCGTGAGGCGTTAATTCGCCACACACACTATCGACAATTTCATTTTATTTTTGATGGAAGTAGAGATGGGTAATGGTTATGAAATTATGATAATAACATCTAATTATATTTTATATAATGGTTTTATTCTTTATTCATAGTTTTAAAATATTATAATGAGTTATAATAAGAATTAAAATGAAAACATATAGTTAAAAATGTTACCTCTTCTTAGAGCAACCTCTTTAGGTTTAAAATAAATCCTTCCTAGATTAGATTTATGATAAAACAACGACTCTAGGATGTGGTTAGGAATTTATTAAATATATTTGGCTAGGTATTTTTCTAACCAAAAGGATTTATTTGTGTGAATTTTGGAGGATAGGGGGTCTCCTTTTATAAACAGGGGAGATGACATAATTGGTATTTTTGAAAAGAATCAGTTACACCCATGTTTTTATCATTCCAGAAACCCTAAAAAATAGGTCATTATCGAACAATAGAAATTATATGGTTAAAATACATCTCTAAAATGTGGGTTGGATAAGTTTTTAGGTCATTTTAACTCTTATATTTTTAGTTTGACCCCTCGGTGAACCCATTTTTTATCTTAATCATGGTAATTAATTTTTTCTATTTTTACTATTAATAGTGGTGAAAAATTAATTTGGAAAAATTAAATAATATCAATTAAGATGATTCAAAATATTTAATCTATTTTACAAATTAAATTCACAAAAATTGTTAGAATCCAATTCAGAACTATACCTGCAGACGTGGTGAAAAAGCGGGTTTTCAAAGTGAAAATTCACATAAGCATAGACTATTTTAATATAAAAATTCAATATAAAATTGATTAAAATGAACTAAATTATATAAATTTTAATAAAATTGAACTAATTTTACTTTAAAACTAATTTATAATATAATTTAACTTTATATACAATTTAAATGAAAATGAATTTTTCAATTAAAATCCAACATTTTTCACTATTCATCGAAAAATTAATCTTTTCAGAAAATTATTAAAAATTTACCCAAAGATAATTTTTAAATTTTTATTTAAAAAATTACTATTACCTTTTCAATATTGTTTTTTCTAAAAGTGGGAAAAATTAATTTTAAATTATTTGCGTAAAAAATATATTTTTTCAGAAAACACTTCTTTCGTCTAGTAAGAAGATTTCCAAGGTGGGAAAGGAAGTTCTCATGAAGTCAGTGGACTAAGAAATACCTTATTATGATATGTCGCTATTTAAATTCCCGGAAACTCTTGTCGATCAGATCCACTCTTGGTTGGCCAATTTTTGGTGGGGCTCTTATGAGGGAAAACATAACTGGCACTAGATGTCTTCAGAGAAGTTGTGCGTTTCAAAATTTCGTGGGGGTCTTGGATTTAGGAATCTCAAATGTTTTAACAAGGCTCTTCTGGAAAAGCAAAGATGGCACCTCCTCTCCCATCCTTATTCCCTATTCTCAAAGGTTCTATGAGAAAAATATCTCCCTCATTCTGACTTCTTGCATGCCCAGTTGGGGATAAGGCCGAGTTTTTTGTGGAGAATCATCTAGGGCACAAAATCCCTCCTTGACATGGGCTGCATCTGGAGAATTGATGACGGACATAATGTTCACGTTTGGAAGGACCCCTGTCTGGAAAATGGCATTAACCATATGGTCTCTTCGACTATTGTTCCTGGTTTCAAAGATGCAAGGGTACGAGATCTGATCAACGACTCGCTTGAGGAATGGGATCGCGGGAAGCTTTAAAGATGGTTTAATGAGGTTGACCGTCAGATCATCCTAGGTATTCCTATCACACTAGGGATGGACAGTGACCAGGTTTGTTGGACCGAGGAGTCTCATGGCAGATATTTTGTCCGCTCGAGTTAAAAAATGTGGGTCCAAGGAGTGGCTCAGGCCTTTCATGATAATCGATGAAAGATTATCTGGGTGCTCAATTCCCACCCTAAGGTGATTTTTTTTGGTGGCAGGTCTACTCTGGGGTTCTCCCAACTCGTGAATTTTTGGTGCGGCGACATTTGGTGGAGGATGACACCTGTCCGTTGTGCCTCTGGGAGGTGGAATCCCCTTTGCATGAAATTCTTTCCTGTCATGGGGTGGAAGGGGTTTGGAAGGCATGCAAACCGGATTTTGGTTTGTTCTTTGATCTTTCAATTGGGATGGTCCAAAATCTGGTTAAATGGGTGGCTTCTCTTGAACTGAGAGTGGTGGGTTTGATCTGCACAATTTCTTGGTTAGTGTGGACTCAATGAAATGATCACATTTTCCAAATGAAGGTGACCCATGATCGTCTTTGGGTGGATAGGGCTAGGGAATGGATGAACGGTTGGAAGAATAATGATTCAGTGCCTCCTTTGGGCAACACTCGGTAGCCGGTTCCTTGTTGGTCTCCCCCCTGAGGGTTTCCTCAAGATCAATACATATGCTGCTGTCTCTGCTAATTCCAAGGTCGGTATTGGACTCATTGCTCATAATTGTTTTGGCCAGATTGTGGAAGCTCAGTGTCGGGCTGTGCCTTTATCATGGAGCCCTGTGGTGGTGAAGGCCTCTGCCATCCTCCATGGGATCATTTTTTCCCGTTAAAAAAATTGGCCCAAGGTTTTGGTGGAATCCGACTGCCTCGAAGTGGTGAATTCTCTAGCTGCGAAGGACGATGCATCTCAACCATATGGACTTATCTTGAGGAAGATATGGTCATTAACCGAAGCTTTTTCTGCCTGAAAATTTTCTTTTATCAAGTGAGGAGGGAATATGGAAGCTCATTGTTTGGCTCGTTTTGGGAAATCTTGGGGTGATCATTGTTGGGTGGACTCGTTTCCTGATTGGATTTTTAGGCCTGATATGCTTGATCAGTAATATATCTTATCTTTTATCAAAAAAGGTTCTTATTTTATTTCTAATAAATAGATAACCATTGAATTTATTTTATACATGTGTAAACTATACGATTTACATAATTTATTTTATACATGTGTAAACCACTAAATCACTTTTATTAGTACCATTTAACACATGCTTTCAAATATATAAATAAATACTACTATAGTACCATCCTAATATGTTTTATGATTATTATAATGAGAATATTATCAATAAAATATTTTTACAAAATATTTTTTAAATCCAAATACACAAGCACATTAATCAATAAACTTATGATATGTCAATATCATAAGCTTTACCTTGATCCCTTAGCTTCTTCTGAGGTATATTTCATTTATGCTTGGGACATTGGTTAGAATAGTGCCCAATCTTCTTAAAATTAAAGCACTATAATTTGAGTGATCATACCTTACGCTTTCATTCATGAGCATGATTTTTTTTTTCCACAGTTGAAGTAAATTTATTTTCCTTTTATTTATGTACCATGGTGCTTATTTCCACAAGTATCACATGTGGGAAAATACTTATTTAACTTCTTCACTTTATTAGTTTTTTTCTCTATCATTCCCTTCTTCTATTTATTCCCTTTTAAGCCATATTACTTTGATAATTTTTTCTCTATCAAGATAGAACATGATACTATTTCCTCATATGATGATAAAGTTTGGGAGACTAGTACCCTTATAAGTATTGAATTAATCCCATAAAATAAGTGATAAATATATCTCTTTGGATTATGTACGCAATCAAAAACATGCCTTGATAACCTTGTAAAATTATATTAATACTTAGAAATTTTTTCTTATTCTATCAATCTTAGTCTCAGAAAATATCATTCCATATATACTTGTTGCTCATGAGGAAAATATTTTTCCAAGAAGAGTACATTGAATTCCTCCCATTTCATGTTTTCTATTTCTTATTTACCCCTAGTGTTTTGAATCAATAACCACTATTTAGGGGTGCCCAAACTAACCCAACCTGACCAAACTGACCCAATCCGACAAGGTGCGTTCAGGTTCAAAATTTTATATACACGGGTCGGGTCATTTTGGGTTAACCCATGTTCAGGTTGGGTCAGGTCACATGTTGAGAAAAAAATGGTTCAACCTAACCCAACTAACCTAACAGACTACCCCTATGCCTCCCACACATGCCAGCTCGCCTTTCCACCACCCTTCATTGCTACTAGAATGTAATTTATCTTCCCTTAGTCATACAGGACATCACCCACCCTCATATTCTGTCACTGCCATGTGTTTCTTCATCCTCTCCGTTGGCATCCTCCTCTACTACCTCCACCACATGGTGTGACCACTATGACCCCAGATCCATCAGAGACTACTACTTAGCCTTCTCCACTGCCTACTTTATCTAGAATGTGACCACTGCGACCCCAGTTCCTCCAGAGAGACTGACCCCTCTACCTTCTCATCCACCTCCATCTCTACACTATGACTTTTGCGACCTTAGAACCACTAGAGACTACCCCCTCCACCTTCGAATTCACCTCTGTCTCCACCAAGACCTCTATAACCCCAGTCTAAAATGATAATAAAATAAAATATACAAATAAAATATATAAAATTATATAAATAATCAATACTAGTCATGGAATATAAGGTTGGTGGGTTATAGGGGAAGGAGGGATCAGTGCAGAAAATATTGTGGTCTCAGGCATTGACTGGGGAAGGCAGACATTAGCAAGTCTTGAATATAGGTAGAGTTGGGAGTGAATGGTATGGGAAGGTGCATGTTGGTGGGAGAATGCAGACATCAAAGGGGGTCAACAACAGACATAATATTCTTTGTGGATCTTGGATTAGGGGAATCATAAAGATTTGGGATTGGGGGTTTTAAGATCCACCATAGACTACCTATATAAGAGAGGGATATAGGAATTCCACTACTAATCACACCACCGTCCACTAATTTTGGGGTCAATTTTCCACTGTGGTCCTACTGGCATAGTGAAGAAGACAAAGCACTAAAGCGGGAGAAACCATATGATGTGTAGGATATTAACCCAGAAGAAAACATTTTTTATATAACCTGATGAACCCGAACAACCCAGATCAATCTAAGATAGGTTGGTTTGAGTTGGTTCCAAAACAAAAAATAGCCATGACTCAAATTGACCCAACCCAACCTATTTTTGTGGGTTCATGTCTAAAAAATACCCAAATTCAACCCAACCCGACCCATGGACAACCCTACCACCACTGATCTACATCTTCTAAAAGATGATAAACATCCATGACAACTTTATCCCTTTCGATACTTTTAAGAGTGATAAATATATTATCTAAGGAACTTATCCATTACTCAACTAAAAATGGATTTTAGTCCCATTTAATGATGAGGGTTTCTAATGCACAAAGCAGTCTAACATTGTTATACCATTTGGAGGATCAACAAGATAATCCATATAAGAAAGGTATTTACTCATATACTGAGTCAGATATCCTAATATGGTTATAATTTAATTATTTCCAACTATATCTCCAGCACTTTCTTTATTATCTTTATTAGGAGGTAAATCCCTACATGGAGTACATGCATTGATATGGTTTCCATTTATTTTACTAGGTTCCATTTCTAAAGAATGGAATACACTGGATTAGATCATAACATTATGAAACACAGTGTATAATAAAAAACTAATGAAACACATAACATAAATTGGAAAATTTATGCATAGCTAATCTCCTAATCATAAAAATGGTTTCTTTGGAGATATATTTATTTTAAAATAATTCATAATGTTTTGTAAATAAACTATGAATTATCCTAAGTATATCCCTGGGGAGTGTCAAACTAGGTTCGTAAATTATTATGCACCAGGCGACGATCAGATCAAGCCCAATGACCCATTATTAGAGTTATTACTCTTGGGTACATCTGTTCCAGAACCACACCCACTTATAGTATCCATATAGGGATTTATTTCTAAGAAAAAACCTCATATTCTGTTCCATATCAAGACTTTAGGAAGTTCTTCTATACTTATCCTCAAAGTCTATCATAGGGTTATTTTCCCTATTATATATTTTTCTAAATCTAATTCCCAAGGTCTCCACTAAAATTCTTCTAATACCAACTTTAGGGACCCTGACCCCAGTATCCCAGAGCCAATGGTTAATTTATTACATTGGAACTAGATATAATCAATTTCATCCTAAAGGAATCAATAGTTTAATATCCTTGGTAAACTAGATACATATTTAAAATTCACATTGAATTTTTAAAAAATAAAAAGACAAAGAATTTTATTTGAGATTTCCATTATTCCTCTTATATTATCACTGTATATCAATCACAAAACACTTCTTGGTATCCTGGGGAAAATAAAACATAAGAAATGTGTGAGCTCAATTGCTCGGTAAGGGTATGTGTACAATGGAAGCTATGAATAAATAAATCATAATCAATATGGAAAGGTAAATAGATGAAACACATGACATTTAATCAATATCTTGAGCATAATTTGATAGTATTAAATGATGATCAAATAATTCCATATAAATAATCACATGAGTTTGAAACTTAACCAAAAATATTCTAACAAATAAAATAATCACATGAAATATCAATGAATGAATTATTAATTATGGAATACATAATTTCATACATATTAATAATACCATCAAGGCCTCATGCTAAGAATTCTTATTTTCAAGGCCTCATTTCAAGAAATCTTATATAAATGGGTAAGTCTTTATCCAAATACCCAAGTTAATTTATCACATGAGACCCACTGATGCATTGAGGGGCTATGTAATTCTGGGTACCACCTTTCAATTAATAAGTCTAATGAATTCCTAATATGAAATGGGTGAATAATAATCAATATAAACATTCATTTTGAAATACTAACATATGAAATGTTAATACTCACCATAATCAATAAACATAATCATAAACTATCTAGAGTAATATGGTGAATGGTAATAAAATTATACATCCCCGGTAAAACTGATCATAAACCATATAGAGAAATAATAAGGATTACATCAATAAAAAATATCTCCAATGGATCATAAGTACAATAAAGGTTTGATATCATTGACGAATAGAAATTCTATTAAAAATATTTTTGAAGAAAATAACCTTTTCACTTAGAAAACATTTTTAAAACTAAAAGTTCCAAAAATATTTGGAAAATAATTTTCTTTGAAAATAACATTTTAAAAATTTTAAAATAATCTTTAAAACATTGAGTGGTCATGAAAACATAAAATTATGATCATTCCGTACATGTTAAAGAAAATATTCCTTTCACATTCTCGGTGAAATCTAAATAGTCTGTGTTTTGAAAAAGAAATGAATATTCATTTCAAAAAAATTGTAATTAGTAAAAATAGGTAAAAATTTATTTAATAAATAATTTTTAAAAGGATATTTTTTTTTTATTTTTCTTAAAATCCTGGATTTTTTTGAAAAATGATTTTTGACTGAAGAGAGAAATAAAGTCATATTTTCTTAAAAAAATTCTCAATTATTTTAAGAACCAAAGAGTAGAAAAAACGGTACCAATAATTGAAAAAGTTAATTAATAAACATAGGTTAATAAAATAGTTTTATTTTAATATATAAATATCAAATAATTTCCCAAGGTATACTTAAAAAAATCAATCCCAAATAATGATGAGATTGTGAAGTAAACCCTTACCAATTTGGTAACTTTTGAATCATAAGCCCCAGGAAACAAATAAATTCAAATGAAAATTTAAATACCATACATATAAATATATTCATGATATAAAATATAAAAATGGGAAGTATATTCACCACATAAAGGAAAAAATGGTGAATATGGTGTATGTCTCATGGAAGTAAAAGTGAGACGAGAAACCCTTACCACTTGTTCGAATTCCTTAGTATGTGTAAGAACCTCCTATATAATAAATATAGTTTTATTAAAAATAAATTATAGAACCATAATCATATATATAATACCATATATGATTTACTTATTGTATTTTATCACTCATTTATTATAAATTATTTGTTAGAATCAATGTTTCAGGTGATAATTGCTTAGTTTTTCATGTATGTTTTGGTTCAATAATTCTGGTAATTTTAATTTGATCATGGTAACATAATCTCTAGGATATTAAAAATTATATTAATATCATATATATTAATTATATATTTATTTATAGTAATCTATAAAAGTTAGAGATAGAAAATGGATTACACTGTTCATGGAGACAATTGGTCGTACATATGCATGAACGTCGTTTCCATTTTTATTGATGGATAAAAAAAGGAAAATAAATATTAATTAACGTTTAAATAATCATTATTATTATACATATAATTTATATTAATAAAATAAATCCTTATTACCATCCATGTAAAAATAAAATTAAAAACATTTCACATTATTACGTGAATGCGGTAGTCCACACATACGCACAAACGACATTATTATTTTACAATTTATTGGAAGGTAAGAATTTAAAGGAGATATTATATTTAAATAAGTATGGTTAGATCATAAATATAACATATATTCATTGAATTTTTACTTACTACCTTCTATGTAAAGCGTAATTGAAAAACGAATCACATCGCTTCGTGTGGCAGTAGTCTGTCGTACACATGAGTGACGTTATAGTATCCCTAAAAAAATTGAAAGTAAGAAGGTATATGTGATATGATAATTAAATAAGTATAATAATTTCATAAATATAATATAAATATATTAAATACATCATTACATACAACCTTGAATGGTGGTGATGGAAAATGAACTACATCGGTTCACGAGGCGGTAGTGTACCATACACAGGATAAAAAAATTCATTTTCCATTTTATTGAAGTGTAGATGGATATAGGTTATGAAATTATCATAATAAAATCTAATTATATTTTATATACTGATTTTATTATTTTTTAATAGTTTGAAAATATTATAATGAGTTATAATAATAAGTAAAATGAAAACACATAGATAAAAACTTTACCTCTTCTTTGAGCAACCTCTTTAGGTTTAACCTAAATCCTTCCTAGATTATATTTATGATGTAAAAAGTCCTATAAGATGTTTCTATGAATTTATTTAAGATATTTTGGCTGGTATTTTCTGAACCAAAGGGCTTTGGTAGTGTGAAGAAGAGAGGAGAGGGGGTTTCCTTTTATAAGCAGGGGAGTGGACATACTTGGTATTTTTGAAAAGAATCAATTATACCCATGTTTCAATCATGAAAAAAGCCTCCAAATTGAAAATTATTGAACCATGTAGATTATATGGTTGAAATATTTCTAAAAATGGGTCTTGGATAAGTTTTTAGGTCATTTTAACCCTTATATTTTTAGTTTAACCCCTCAGTAAACCCATTTTTACCATAATCATGATAATTAATTTTTACTATTTTACTATTCATAATGGTAAAAAATTAAGTTGAACTTATTATATAATATAAATTATGTTTATTAAAAATATATAATATATTTTTTAAAATTAAATTCATATAAGTGGTATAATATAATTCAAAATTATACCTACATATGTGATGAAAAAGTGGGTTCCAATAGAGAAAATTTACATAAGTATTGAATGTTTTAATATTAAAATTCAATATGAAATTGATTATAAAGATATAAATTAGTTAAAATGGAATAAAATTTAACTATTTTTACTTTAAAACCATTTTAAAATATAATTTAACTTTATAAATAATTTAAATGAAATGGCGGTTTTCAATTAAGATTCAGTATTTTTCACTATTCATAAAAAAATTAATATTTTCAGAAAATTATAAAAAAATCACACAAAGATAATTTTGAAATGTAGATTTAAAAAATGAAGATTATTTTTTAAAATAAATTTTTTAAAATTGGTTAAAATTAATTTTAAATTACATGTGCAAAGCACGACTAATGCGCCATTCATAAAAATACATTTTTTAGAAAACATCCCTTTCTCATTCAAATGGTTATTATTTTATTTATATTCAATATATAACCATTGAATTTATTTTATACATGTGTAAAACATATATTTTACATAATTTATTTAGTCCTTTTCATACCCACCAACTTAACGGTTAGGTTATATTGGTCATGTTTAACAAATAGTATTTTAATAGAGTGTCGTGTTTCGTTTAAACCTCATGTTGTGCACATCACAAGCTATAAAAGTGATTGAATTTATTTAAAAATAAATATACTGTAAAGTATTGGGGTGTTATATTTTATTCTAATATTGGTGTTATGTGTTATACATGCTATCGAATATGATGTTCCTATTTTAAAATATCAGGGTGTTACAGATATGGCATGATCACTATGAAACACATGTATCTTTATACATGATCCTAATAGTATACATCATATAAAAAGGTGAATCCTCATATTCCCCCTTTTTCCAAGATATGAAGTGACCAAGGGACACAATGTATGTCAATCCTATATAGGCTACTCATTTATTCTTGATTCTCAGATTATAGACTAACTTGGTCGATAAATACATCACATGTCATTTATCTACATGGATGAGCACATCACATGTCACTCATCTGTATAGATAAGAACACCATTTATACTTTCAGGTGAAACCTCATACTTCACAATCTATCTCAATCGAGGGACCATATGTCATACTCATCATATGAGAGAAAAAATCCCATATCTAGTTTAAATCCCATATATAGTTTAAATCCCATATCTAGTTTTAATCATATGTAATTCCTATCACATATCTATGTGATCATCTAAGAAAACCCTCACACTAAATATTTAGTGATAAAAAATTATGAAGTAATCAAGATTGAATAATGGTGATATTTAAGAATTATATTCCTAACTATTCAAATCTTTGAACATTTTCAAACTTATCAAATTTATAACATCAAATGTTATAATGTTAAACTTAGTTGCCTACTTATAAATATTTATAAGTTCTTAATAATCCTCAAAACATTATTCCATCAATTTTTTTCCTTGAAATAATGTATCTACTTACATTATTATTGTCTGAAAGATCCTAAAATATTTAGGATACATTGAAAATCACTTTAATATGATAACTAAATGTAATTATTATATTTTTCTATACATCTATACCCTAAACTATTTTTGGATAAATTGATATCCATTTTATTATGGTAACTAATATAACTCTTTAAATTTCTCCTTATCACTATATCCTAAGCTATTTTAGGATATCAAGTGTAATTAACTTTTTAATTTTACTGGTATAATCATTTAGGAAATAGTGATATTCACCTTTCTTGATAACTAAATGAAACTCTTCACATTTTTGTTTATCATCATATATCCTAAAATTTTTAGGATATTAATTGAAATATCACTTTAATTTTAGACCGGTAAAATCCTATAAGAGATAGTAATATTCACTTCTCATAATAACTAAATGTAACTCTTTACATTTTTCTTTATCTTCATATATCCTAAACACTTTAGGATATTAATTGAAAATTAATCTAACCATTTACTTGTAAAAATCTTTAGAAAACAATGATATCCACTTTCTATGGTAACTAAATATAACTCTTTAAATTTTTCTTTACCATCACACATCCTAAAATATTTAGGACATTAAGTGGATATAACATTAACTTTAGACTATTATAATCATTTATTTATTAAATTTGATGTTCTCTAAGTCAAAACACAATCCCATTAACCTCTTATCCACTAAATTATTTTCAAAATATATTATTAAGATACTAAAAATTATTTATTGTTTAGGAAATAACCTTTATTTTATTTTCATAGGAATATTTAAAAAAATAAACTATTATTTCTATATGGAATTCTATGAGTTTGGATCAATTTACTTTGAAAATAATAATTTATTAAAATAAATCTTTTCTAGGTGGTTGGAATACATTCCATCACATTTTAACAAACATTTGGATAAACAATTTATCATGTATAATTTTTTTTAAATATATCTCATTCTCAAAACATGTTATAGAATCTGATGAATCATTAACCATGTGTATTCAATAAATCATCTCATATTGTTCATAACAAATCTTTGTTAGCTAACAAATTCTCTTATTATATTAGAGAAAAAGATGAAGATACACATACTTTACTTAGATTCATTCAAGCTTGTTACATTAATTTACATTTAGATTATTGATGTAACAACTTTTTTTCATCACTTAAACAAAAAATAAAAGATCTATAAATTATTCCATTTGATTTTTAACTTTTGTATATTGATAATAATTTTTAAAATATAAATTCAGTATCATATACCCTTCAAAACCAAAGAATTAATTCGTATAACCCCTAAACATAGCATAAACACTCCATCAAGTTTCCCACACTCCTTTAGGCATTCAAAATAATCCCATCATATGAAATTATTACTGCTCCTTCCTAACAACCTTAGGATTTAATGACCTTGACTAGCACCTTGGAGGAACATTTTTGAACATTTCAAAAAAAATTTCTTATTTTGGTTTAAAATTTTACCCACTTGTACTATTCATATAGTACCAAAATCCAAACATCATATTCCTAGTTCATCTATCCTCAATACTTTGAGAATTTTGGGTAAAATTTTATTGAATTCATTCTTCTTTCTAGAACATTTCCATCAATGAAAATTTAATGAAATCATTAAACCAAACAATCCATTTTTATTCTACCTCAAAGAATATTTTAGAATTTAAAAAATCATAGACAATGTGTTTTAAAAACACCCATCTCATTTTATTAAATAATAGTTTATTACATGATATTCTCAAGAGAAAAATTAGATAAAAAGTTTGTCCAATTTTGAATCAACCAAGTTATCAATGCGTCAAATCCTTTCCTCTATTACTTTAAGCTCCGATATTCAATTCTCTTCTCTTTATAAACTTCTGTATATTTACAAATTTTTTAAAACATACAATTGACATTATACATCTGTCAGAATAATATAATTGAATTCTATAACTAATAAATTTTTAATGAATCCTTTAGTCCCACTGAGTCATTAACATATTAAATAATATTGAATATAATTTGGAATAAGAAATCATATTGAGTATATAAAACTAAAATTCCTTATATTATTTAGCTTCTAATTCCTTTTGAAACATTAATTAAATCATTATATTCTTCCATAAGCATCAAAATTCAATTATTGAACAATTGTTACACTTGTATACTTAGGAAGGAATTTTTTTGACGCATTGAATATTTATTTATCTTAATATATTTTCATAAAACACAAGTATTTTTTAAGATATTTTCTTAAGTTACCAGTCTTTATTAAGAAATTTTATTATATTCGCATTCTTAGGAGAGACTTACATTAAGATTCTACTTTCAAAGATTAATCTCAAGGTCAAGGTAGATGATGATGATGGAATTTATCTACATTATAAGCTTTTACCAATTGATTATCATATTTTATAACCACTTAATAAGAAATTTTATTAAATAGACTCCCACTAAAATTATGACCCCTTTTAAAATCATTATATCCATTAATGGGCCAAGATCCATATTTTACTAATATTGAATTCACTCTAGTGTTTATCTCATCACTTAGCTATTTACATAGGAAATCATCCCAATCATATCATATATGACTCTTGGATAATCAAGTTGAAAAATATTTTTTCAATCCATTATATGAATAAACTGAACATTATTCCTCCAGTAACTTAATCCTATTAGGGTCTCCCAATTAGAGTAACCCAAAAAAATTCCAAGAACATACTAATAAAGTACAATCTAGGGGAACAAAACTTTAGCATGAATTACCTAAGGATGATCCAGGGTTAACCATAATTTCTTTCCTTACACAAGATAATACAGGGGAAACCAACTTCAGAATGACCTACCAAGTTTGATGATTGAGGTCTTGAAAAGTTTCTCTTTGGAAGAAATCCCAAACTTAATATTTTAAGGGGATTTAATCTCACCATATTATCTCATGTTATTCCCTTCATGTATACATAATTTTAGTGATTTATTTTTGAATCATATTCCCACCACCAAACCAATATTTTCAAGCCATATTAATGTGTAACTCTTTACATAACCCTCATGTTTTTGTTACTCACACCAAAATAGAAGAAAAAAATATTCAAAAATATACAAATTAATTATATGCATAAGGTATATAAACATTTTATATAAAGGAATAAAGATATATGAGATTGAAAAAATCTATATGAGTAAGATCAGAGCGATAAGTAGACAACCCCATTCACTTTTATAGACAAGGCATAAGCCTCTAAGATGAAAGGTATTTTTACCCCAAGTATCTCTCCATGGGGAGAATTTAATCAAGATATAATTTAATTACTAACATCTTTAACACCTAATATATAAAAACTATGCCTAATAAATAAATTCAATATAATATCTCTAATTAAAAACTGAGGTCAAGGTAAATGAAAAACTAAATTAATTATCATACCTAGCATGTAATGTAAAATTTATTTCCTAGATGCAATTTAATATTTAAACTATATCATACACTATTCATCATATAAACAATTTATAATTATGAATAAAATTGGGATTAACCTTTAAATAAATGAGCAATTCAAACATCTAAACATGAGATAACTATTTATGAACAATTCATAAATGAAATTTAATTATAAAAATTTAATAATTTTAGATTTATATAATGGAAATTACATAGTTTTGAATATAAATACTTTATATTCATTCAAATATTAACTCTTTAATATAAATAATTATATAAAATTTTCACTTTAAATATATGATATTTTATGAATTTTAAAAATAATTTATAATCTAATTTATATTATGTAAAAATTTTACATAATCTAAATATCATATACTTAATATTATTTAAACCATGATCAAATCAATCATAAAAAATATTTTAATGTAGTTTAAACAATATCCAAATAAGACCCCTTTAATTTGAATAATTCAAATTAATTAATTATGAACAATTCAGAATTTAAATATAAATATCTTTATATTTTGGCCTTATTTATGAATTTTTTAAACACTTTATAAATTATTATTTTGATTTCAAAATAAACACTTTTATTTATAGATCATGATACATTCCTTATAATTTAATGAAAATGTATTTAAAATATTAACATTCAATATTTAAGGAATGAAGTGCCCGGATCAGTGTGATCACTGAGAGGGGGAGGGGGTGAATCAGTGATCCTTTAAAACTTTTTACTAATTGATTCTTTATCAATTAAACCTCTATATCTTGTTAAGGCCTCAATCCACTCTTCTTGTATCTCTCAGACTTTCCTCGAGTAATGTAGTAAATGTAAAGGCACAAGACACAAGGATTTACAAGGTTCAGCTCCAAAGGCCTACGTCCTTGCCATATTGGTTAAACGCCCCAACATGGTTTCTCCACTATAATTCAGTTAGTAATTACAATGGTCGATACAGAGTCACACTGTATCCCTCCTGAGTCCCATAGGAGGTTCTTTATACTGCATCCCACAGTGTTACCAGAGTCCCACTGGCCTGCTTCAGCTTCCACCAAAGACTTATCCACCCTGAGTCTCACAGGGGGTCTTCTCCTGGTTCCTTGAGTCACACAAGTAGCTCTTTTTCTTTTGAAGCTCTTCAAGAGTCTTCAACAGCCTTGGATAAGGTCTACTGGCCTTGCTCACTTCTTCTGATCACTTATGGTGATCAGGACTCATCTTCTTTGCTCTGGCTTTATCTCCTTCTTCTAAGGATGACCCGACCACTGTCTTCAAGAATCTTGATTGGAAAATATGTTCTTGCACCCAGTATGCCCACTCAATCTTCTTGGTCTTCTCAACTACTGAAAAATCAGATGAATGATGTCTTTAACTTCAGTCTGGCTTCAGTCTCTCTTCAATTCAACTTCATGCACTGAGTGCATGGCATCTCTGAATCTTCATGCAGTGATTGCATGGCTTCTCAAATATCTTCAAGAACCTTTGTTCTTGGACTGCTCAAATGAACACACACTGATTTAAACTTTGTTTACGTGTGCATCTGCATGCATGAATGCATGCACTCCCCTTTTCTTCTTGGTGTGATAAACCCTTAAAAGGGTGTAAACTCTTTTAGCACACACACCTTCTTCTTCGAGTCACAGTTTTTAATTATTTTTCACACACACCAAATTGTGTGTTGTTCTTTAGTGTGAATTTCTCCTTCTCTCTTTCTTCTCAAGGTGTTCAACCACTTCTTCACTTATTCATACATGCATGGATATGCATGTATCTTATTCATTCACTTGGGCACACACAAGAGGTATGGCCTCCTTCACTTGTGCACACACTAAGGATTCGGCCTTCTTGTTTCTTTGTATACACACTATGTTCTTATGTTTGCATTCACATTAACTCCACCATGCAAGCACACTCATTCTTCAAGTAAATCACTCACAATCCGAATAGTTATGTGGATGGTGTAAGTGTGAGGTTTTCTTCTTAAGAGATTAACAAAGCCTCGGCCTCATGCATGTATTCTTCTTTGTGACAATACAAGGCCTCAGGTTCTTCTTCTTCGTGAAAACCAGGGTGCACAGGTCTTCTACACACCAAGACTGCTTGGGTGCAATAGGCGCGCAAGGTGTGACCTTCTTCTACCGCACAAGGTGTGGAAACTTCTTCTACCGTGCAAGTGGCGCGATAGCTTCCTCCTTACGCACAAATTAGTGGGCAGAGAAAGCGCGCAAGTGTGCATGGCTCAGCTTATCTCTACCACACAAAGGGAGTGCGGTGGATTCCTCCTACCGCGTGAGTTCGCGGGCACAGAGGGTGCGGCCACTTGCTACTGCGCTAGAATGTGGGAAGCGGGTGCGCAAGGTCGGCTTCTTCCCTGTCGCGCAAGGGAGCGCACATGGAGGACTCCTTCTAACTTCTTTTGCGTAGGGATTGCACAAAAGGAACTCACAAAGCCTCGGGTGGCTCCGGGATGCTCTACCGCGCAAGTGGTGCACAGAGATTTTAAATTCACTAGGCTCGGAGCTTCTCGGGACTCCTTCTCTCAGACGATCAACAACAACCTTCTTTGGCCTCAGACGACTTCTTTTATAGGCAAGGAGTTTGATCAAATCCATGGGGTTCAAATCTTTGAAGGCCCGAGATCTGCGGCGTTTTGAGATCTTCAAACGCGGATGAGATATTCCAGAAATCTCTATTATTTCCTTTTTCTTTTTCATCCACGGGATCCTTCAATCTTGGTGTACGCATCACGTGCATGCGTTTATGAACTCATGCAGAGCCTTTCCTTGCACATCGAATGAGCAGCGCACCCTCGACAACTTTGTTTGCCTCAGGCGCCCTCGAATTTCTTCATCTCATTTCATGCATGCGACTTTTAATGCATGCATGTGTTCGTAATGGAGAGACGAACACAACGGAGGTCTTCACTTCATCAGAGGCGGCCGAGAGCTCCTTCTCCATCGCTCGGGTGCCTCTGGTTCGCGGGAGGTGTCGTGGGGAGTCCTCGGCTCAGTGAGAGGTAGGAGAAAACTCCAGCGCTATTGGATCGACGTTTAATGAACGCGGACGACCAGGATTAGAACCCAGCGCCGCAGATGAGATGGACGACAACGATTAGACGCGCGATCGGATGAGCGGCCAGGATTTATTCCGTGTTCTAAAAACTCATCCCACATCGAAACGCGCTGCGGTTTTTTACGCGGTTTATCAACCATCTCCTCCCATCCTCGGTTCAAAAATCTCCTCTCCCCCCTCCGGTGCCGCCCCGCACCGGTTCTCCTGCGGGTGCGCTTCTGCGCCCACTCTGCTCCTTCGGGCGTGCTCTAGCGCCCACTCTGCCCCTCCGGGCACGCACCTAGCGCCCATGCTGCACAGGTTCATCACCGTGTGGCACCCGCGGGCTTACACACGGCCCGACCTCCTACGGGCTGGCTCTGCCTAGGCCTCCTCATGGGCGTGGTGACCTAGTCCCACATGTGCCTTGGGTTGAAGCTTGGGTAGCTGGCTCGTGGGCAGACCCCATTTTTTGCATAAGATCCTCCTTGTATACTTGGTTAAATTACCAAGTAGGAACAAGTCTACATCAATCCATTCTCCTCTTCTTAACCCCCTCTTCTTCATTAGAATTCCATCTATCTTCTTTAACATCTCTTCTCCTTCTCCTATTAGGAGATGGAATACCCAAGAATCTCTCAAGTATCTTCATCAACCATTAATCATAAATCACTTGATCTTCAATGTTCTTCTTTGATCCAATCATATATGAGATTTGATCATCTTCAAATCCTCATGCATTAAGAGATAGTGCATGGTCTTCTTCAAACCACTTCATCCACTTAGTAGCTGTGTATGGTTCATCTTTTCACTTCATCCACTTAGAGGTTGTGGATGGATCCCTTCTTCATTCCTCATCCACTTAGTGATAGTGGATGGAACTTCTTAATCTCCTCATGCATTGTGAAGACAATGCATGGACTTCTAACAATGTTGTGACATTTTATCTTCTTGATACAAGTTCTTTGAACTTAAGATCAGCTCTACAATCGTCTGATTTTATGGAGAATGTTTCAACCATTACATCCTATGCCACTTAGTGATTCTCCTAAGTGACATGCTTCTTAGTACCATGGTCATTCTCCAATCATCACCATCACCATTACTTCCTTTTTCATTCACATATCCATTCAATCCTTGACACCTTCTTAACAACATCACCATCACCATCACATCCTCTGTCATTCACATATTGACATTCCTTGTCATCCATTCAATCCTTGACACCTTATTGACAATAAATGCAACACAGTGCACAACAATCTCCCCCTTTGTATTTGTTGTCAATATCACTAGAGCACATATGAATGGGTCAATATGTGTTCCAAGATTTTCTCACCCTTATTGGCAACCAAATGCAAAGGTGTCGTGTAGTTCTCTTCAAAATATAACTTCCTCCCTTTGAATAGCATCTTCTTGAAAATCACTAAGAGAGGGATGATGTCACATGTTCACTTTAGCAAAGAGCCTTTAGTAAATCATCTCTAAGTCTAATTGGGCTAACCCGATGTAGAAAACAAGAGTGATGTAACCAAAGAATTCAATGTTGTCCACAATTCACTATACATGTGATATCATGCTTAGGATTCAAGGGGTTGAAATTTTTCAGATATATCAATGAATTGCTAAATCTTGCACATACTTCACCAAACTCATTAGAAAGTTCAGATGCAAAGATAAAGCTCCCACTTTCATCCATTTGTCTTCAATCAATTACTCCCCCTTAATTGAAATGTTAAATAAAATTAGGAAACAAGGGATGAAAGTGTGATTGGAATACCTTCATTCTTCACAAGATGATATGTATCTCAAAAGATCATCTTCTACAGATTGGCTCCCCCTCAAGGGGTGCACTCCATTCTATCCATACCATTCTCAATTTGAGAATGATCATCATCTTAAATCCCCTGAAATGTAAGCACATGTATATACCAGTGATTAGGGAATAAGATGGAACCTCCTTGGTTCATCAGTTTGAACAACAAGGTTGAGACGATTCTCTCAACCGAGATGTTCCACTTTCTCCATTCTTCACACTTTCACATTTGATATTCAATGACATTTGTACTGGTGTGGATCTTAACACCTCTTCAACTTCTTTGTGTGTGACTCCTCTCTTTATAAGTGCCTTCTGAGCACTAGAATCTCCTGGTTCAATCTTCATTCTCTTGAAGAATTCTTTTTGAGCTGGAATGAGTGTGATGCATTTATTACTGATATGACTAGATTTATTGCACCTCACACACAGAACTTCATCTTCATGTGAAATCTTTTGGTTTTATTTTGCACTAGCTTTGGCATGTTTATTTTCTTCCTTTCTCATTCTTTCCAAATCTTCTGGCCAGATGATTAATATGTCATTTGGAAGTGAGGCTTCAGATTTGGATGTTCCACATGGTTCCTTTGATGCTTTTAAGTTACCTTTCTTAGGAATCTTATTTTCAATCAATCCCTTCTTCTTATTCTGGATTGATTATCCTGTTGAGTGCAGTTTGCTTCTATTTAGTTCCATGGATTGTTTACAAAGATCCATGGTATGACCTGTCTTTCCACAGTAGAAGCATTTTATCTTGGTGGTCCTTCTGGATGCATCACCCTTCTTGTATTTGAAATACAAGGACTTCTCTTTCTTTTTCAAGTTCTTATTGGGAGAATTTTCAAATTTATTTTGCTGGATTCCCAAGGATACTTCTTCATTCTTATCCAGGTTCTGTGATCTTCTCTTATTTTCATCTTTTAAAACATTTGGAGATTGGTATGTATCATTATTGTGATCACTTTTGCATTCATCCCAGATGTTATCAAACATTCCAAATCTGTTTGCAGTAAACAAATGTTTCTGGACCTTTGGATGTTGCTTCTTCTTCTCTGGCTTTCTCCCCCTTGACATGGGCTTCCTTTGTGCTTTTTAATTTAGATGATTGTACCAACAATCCATTGCACAATGTCCATACCTGTTGCAACACCAACATTGACCCACAATTCTTGTCTTATTGACATCTTCTGATTGTTGAGTCTTTCTCTTGAATTGCTGTGTTTTTTCAGGAGATCTCTCTTTCTTCATCTTCTTCATCCATACTTGTTTAGAGTTATTCTTCCATCCTGCACTTTTTGTGGAAACACATTTAGAATCATTAGTACAAGATGGTATGGATGGTACCTTCTTCTTAGAATATGTTGCCCTTTCATTATAGGATTTCCTCCTTTTGAAATCAACCTTCTCAATGCACACTTGAGTGGAAACATTTCTTCTTTCAGCTGATTGGGAGGCTTCAGTTTTGGGTGATTGCTGATTTTTCAATATCACCTCTAGCTCTAAGCATTTCATGTTGAGAGAGTTATTCTCATCCTCAACAAATCTTATCCTTCCTTCCCAATTCTCTTCCAGTTGTTTCATGTGGTATTCATGCACCTTCTTCATTTCTTGCAATGCATTTTCAAGCTCCTTTACCCTTTTTACTTTGTCTTCTAGTTGAGCATCTTTGACAATCATTGACACTCTATGCCTCTTTTCCAGTGCATGGAAAACTTCTTTAAACACTATCACAAAGAATTCTTTCTCACAAATGCTTCTTTGTAGTTCTTCGGTAACATCATCAATTCTTTCATTGCAAAGGGAAATGGTTTCATCTTTAGCCTTCACCAGCTTTGTGAGAGTGTTGGTTATGCCAACCCTTCTTTCCAATTGATCTTCCATAGAATTGGCTTCTTCTTCTAGCTGTAATTTTTCTTCTTGAAGATCATGGATACTTGTAGAAATACACATTTCCACTTCCCTGCGGACTATCTTCCGAAGATATTTGAGTGCATTTAGAAGATCATTGATTGTTCCATCATCATCACAGCTAGATCATGCTTCATCAGAAGAGTGATAAAAGGAATTTTCATCTGTTGTTACTTTCACATTACCTTCAATGGAAGGTGTTTCTCTATTAGTAGCAACCTTCTTCTTCATCTTCTTGACCTGTTTCTTCTTTCTATTTTTTTTGAGTCTTGGCAGATATCTTCATTTGAGGGTGTTCGCTCATTTCCTCAAATATGCACTTCATAAAGACTCCCTTGGATCTTTTAGAGGAACCTCCCTCTGATACAAATTGAAGTGCCCGGATCAGTGTGATCACTGAGAGGGGGAGGGGGTGAATCAGTGATCCTTTAAAACTTTTTACTAATTGATTATTTATCAATTAAACCTCTATGGCTTGTTAAGGCCTCGATCCACTCTTCTTGTATCTCTCAGCCTTTCCTCGAGTAATGCAGTAAATGTAAAGGCACAAGACATAAGTATTTACAAGGTTTGTCTCCAAAGGCCTATGTCCTTGCCATGTTGGTTAAACGCCCCAACATGGTTTCTCCACTATAATTCGGTTAGTAATTAAAATGGTCGATACAGAGTCACACTGTATCTCTCCTGAGTCCCACAGGAGGTTCTTTATACTGCATCCCACAGTGTTACCAGAGTCCCACTGGCCTGCTTCAGCTTCCACCAAAGACTTCTCCACCCCGAGTCTCACAGGGGGTCTTCTCCTAGCTCCTCGAGTCACACGAGCAAATCTTCTTCTTTTGAAGCTCTTCAAGAGTCTTCAAAAGCCTTGGATAAGTTCTACTGGCCTTGCTCACTTCTTCTGATCACTTGTGGTGATTAGGAATCCTCTTCTTTGCTCGAGATTTATCTCCTCCTTCTAAGGATGACCCGACCACTGTCTTCAAGAATCTTGATTGGCACATATGTTCTTGCACTCAGTATGCCCACTCAATCTTCTTGGTCTTCTCAACTACTGAAAACTCAGATGAATGATGTCTTTAACTTCAGTCTGGCTTCAGTCTCTCTTCAATTCAACTTCATGCACTGAGTGCATGGCATCTCTGAATCTTCATGCAGTGATTGCATGGCTTCTCAAATATCTTCAAGAACCTTCGTTCTTAGACAGCTCAAATGCACACACACTGATTTAAACTTTGTTTATGTGTGCATGTGCATGCATGAATGCATGCACTCCCCTTTTCTTCTTGGTGTGATAAACCCTTAAAAGGGTGTAAACTCTTTTATCACACACACCTTCTTCTTCGAGTCACACTTTTTAATTCTTTTTCACACACACCAAATTGTGTGTTGTTCTTTAGTGTGAATTTCTCCTTCTGTCTTTCTTCTCAAGGTGTTCACCCACTTGTTCACTTATTCATACATGCATGGATATGCATGTATCTTCTTCATTCAATTGGGAACACACAAGAGGTATGGCCTCTTTCACTTGTGCACATAGTAAGGCTTCATCCTTCTTATTTCTTTGTACACACACTATGTTCTTATGCTTGCATGCACATTAACTCCACCATGCAAGCACACTCATTCTTCAAGTAAATCACTCACAATCCCAATAGTTATGTGGATGGTGTAAGTGTGAGGTTTTCTTCTCAAGAGGTTAACAAAGCCTCAGCCTCATGCATGTATTCTTCTTTGTGACAATACAAGGCCTTGGGTTTTTCTTCTTCATGCAAACCAGGGTGCACGGGTCTTCTACACACCAAGAGTGCTTGGGTGCAATAGGCGCGTAGGGTGTGGCCTTCTTCTACCGCACAAGGTGCGAAAACTTCTTCTACCGCGCAAGTGGCGTGGTAGCTTCCTTCTACCATGCAAATTAGCGGGCAGAGAAGGCGCGCAAGTGTGCGCGGCTCAGCTTCTTCCTACCACACAAAGGGAGCGCGGTGGATTCCTCCTACCGCGTGAGTTTGCGAGAACAGAGGGTGCGGCCACTTGCTACCGTGCTAGAATGAGAGCAGTGGGTGCGCAAGGTTGGATTCTTCCCTGTCGCACAAGAGAGTGCGCAGGGAGGCCTCCTTCTTACTTCTTTCGCGCAGGGATTACACAAAAGGAACTCACGAAGCCTCGGGTGGCTCCGGGATGCTCTACCGCACAAGTGGTGCATAGATCTTCGAACTTCGATAGGCTCGGAGCTTCGCGGGACTCCTTCTCTCAGACGGTCAGCAACAACCTTCTTTGGCCTCAGACGACTTCTTTTATAGGCAAGGAGTTTGATCAAATCCGTGGGGTTCAAATCTTTGAAGGCCAGAGATCTGCGGCGTTTTGAGATCTTCAAACGCAGATGAGATATTCTGGAAATCTCTGTTATTTTATTTTTCTTTTTCATCCACGGGATCCTTCAATCTTGGTGTATGAATCTCATGCATGCGTTTATGAACGCATGCAGAGCCTTTCCTTGCACGTCGAACGAGCAGCGCACCCTCGACAACTTTGTTTGCCTCGGGCTCCCTCGAATTTCTTCATCTCATTTCATGCATGAGACTTTTAACACATGCATGTGTTCGTAATGGAGAGACAAACACAATGGAGGCCTTCACTTCATTAGAGGCGGTCGGGAGCTCCTTCTCCATTTCTCGGGTGCCTCTGGTTCGCAGGAGGTGTCACGGGGAGTCCTCAGCTCAGCGATAGGTAGGAGACAACTCCAGCACTGTTGGATCAGCGTTTAATGAACGCGGACGACCAGGATTAGAACCCAGTTCCGTGGAAGAGATGGACGATAGTGATTGGACGCGCGATCGGATGGGCGGCCATGATTTCTTCTGCGTTCTAAAAACTCATCCCACATCGAAATGCACTGCGGTTTTTCTGCGGTTTATCAACCATCTCCTCCCATCCTCGGTTCAGAAATTTCCTCTCCCCCCTCCGGTGACGCCCCGCACCGGTTCTCCTGCTGGCGTGCTTCTACGCCCACTCTGCTCCTTCGGGCGCGCTCTAGCGCCCACTTTGCCCCTCCGGGCATGCACCTAGCGCCCATACTGCACGGGTTCATCACCGTGTGGCACTCACGGGCTTACACATGGCCCGACCTCCTGCGGGCTAGCTCTGCCTAGGCCTCCTCATGGGCGTGGTGACCTAGTCCCACATGTGCCTTGGGTTGAAGCTTGGGTAGCTGGCTCGTGGGCAGACCCCATTTTTTTCATAAGCTCCTCCTTGTATACTTGGTTAAATTAACAAGTAGGAACAAGTCTACATTAAGCCATTCTCCTCTTCTTAACCCCCTCTTCTTCATTAGAATTCCATCTATCTTCTTTAACATCTCTTCTCCTTCTCCTATTAGGAGATGGAATACCCAATAATCTCTCAAGTATCTTCATCAACCATTAATCATAAATCACTTGATATTCAATGTTCTTATTTGATCCAATCATAGATGAGATTGGATCATCTTAAAATCCTTATGCATTAAGAGATACTGCATGGTCTTCTTCAAACCACTTCATCCACTTAGTAGCTTTGGATGGTTCATATTTTCACTTCATCCACTTAGAGGTTGTGGATGGATCCCTTCTTCATTCCTCATCCACTTAGTGATAGTGGATGGCACTTCTTAATCTCCTCATGCATTGTGAAGACAATGCATGGACTTCTAACAATGTTTTGACATTGTATCTTCTTGATACAAGTTCTTTGAACTTAATATCAGCTCTACAATCGTCTGATTTTATGGAGAATGTTTCAACCATTACATCCTATGCCACTTAGTGATTCTCCTAAGTGACATGCTTCTTAGTACCATGGTCATTCTCCAATCATCACCATCACCATTACTTCCTTTGTAATTCATATATCCATTCAATCCTTGACACCTTCTTAACAACATCACCATCACCATCACATCCTCTGTCATTCACATATTGACATTCCTTGTCATCCATTCAATCCTTGACACCTTATTGACAACAAATGCAACACAGTGCACAACAAGGAATTTTTTATAATAAATGTTTCATAAACATTTATTAATCAATTATAAACCCTTTATAATTAATTAATTAATTAACCATTTTTTAATTAACAAATATCCCCAAAATACATTTTATTATAATTTATAAACAATTTATAAATTATAAGAAAACTTAATAAAATATAAATTTTTAAGTTTTTTTGTTTACCTTTTCATAAGAGGGTTGAGTTAGATAGTGGTAAATTCCTTTACCTTTACAAAGTCTAGCTGTGTAGAGGTAAATTCCTTTACCTCTACATAGGTCAAATGCATAAAGGTAACTAAGTGGTTACCTTTATGAAGCCTCACTATGTAAGGGTATACTAAGATGAACCTTATGTAGACTTCTCTGTGCAAGGGTATGCACTTATAGCCCTTATGTTGACTACTATACATAAAGGTAAATTAGAATAATCCTTATGTATACCACTATATGTAAATATAATATGGGAATACCCTTACATAGACCAATATATATAAGGGTAAGTTTATATGACCCTTGTATAGAATGCTTCTACATAAGGGTAATCTATGATGATCATTATGTAGAATGATTCTAAATTAGAGTAATCCTTTTTATTCGAATTTATCATTTAGTAAAAAACAATGCTATGTTTTTCATGATTTCTCTACTTCATGCATGATTTTATAAAACTAAGACCATGGTTCACTTTGATACCACTGAAGGGGATTAAACAAGTCTAATAACATTTATTATAATTAGAGAAAGAAATTTAATACCTTTTATAAGGATATATGTGAAATAAATGTGAAACCAAACTAAACTAGAAATTAATAATACTATAAACATGTATACTATTCACTGATGATGCCTCAAAAACAATGTTGATCTTCATTTGATGTGTTTTATGAAGATCACAAAAGCGGTAACAAAATATTCCCACCTTTAATGTTATCCATGATTTTCACCCGAATCATTCATCATAAAAATGAGACTCTACTTCACCCATGGTGTGCTAGTATCTCAATGTGATAAGGATAAAGTAGAATAACACTTTGGGTTTCAGGGAGTCTTGGACAAGAATGGAGAATCACATAACAAAGAATCACATAATAAGATATCAATATGAAACATCCTTAAAAATTTCTTTGACAACCAACCTCATTATAAAAGGATCATTTTCAAAGCACCATAATACTATCATGTCTCAAAATAAGTTAACATGTACCATAAAAACACCTTATTTATCAAAAAAATATTTAAAAACATAAATTAATTCCTTTATAAACCCACCGATCCTAAGAAATATTTTAAAATTATCAATCAATATCAAAAACCCCTCAAAATCCTTCTTTTTATTTAAAAGAGAACCTTAGGGTTTAAAAAAAACGCTTTGCATGAAATTAAATCATTTCAAAACATTACATGATAAATATATTGAAAACTATCCCATTCCACATATAAAAATAATTTTGAAAACCATTTAAAACCCATAAAAGATATCCTATAATCTTATAATTTTATATGAAATCCTTTAAACATCCATGAAAATCATGAAATGTATTATATGAAAGATTACATTGAAACACCTACCTAATTCCAAGAAGAAATTGAATAAAACACTTATCCTTCAAGGAAGAAAGATCAATTGAGTAAGGAAATAAAATTTTTGAACCCTAAACATCAAAATCCCCAATATTATAACCTTGTTGAACCCTAAATTAATCCACCATGGGCATTATGGTTTCTGGGGGAAGAAAAAATCAAGGGTAAGGGAAGGGAGAAGGGGAGACAAGAGAGAATAGGGAAACCAAACTTCCAATCCACTTAGAATCAATGAAAAAGGGTCTTGGAATTAGAGGAGATATAGGATAAAGATTATATAAGATCACTATTGGTAAAATATAGAAGGCTAAGTAAGAAAAATGGGGTAAAATCCTAAAAACTCAACATAGGAAAACAATATAAAACCACAAAAATTTACACCCAAGCAGACCACCACAACATGAACCGTAACCTACACTATACCATGGTTCTCCCCTAGTAAACCCTATAAGGACCTCAAGAATGCCCATTCACCATACCCAATCCCCACTAACCCTATCCATTTCAACACCAACCATGGATTATTCCATTATGTGATGATTTCATCTATTTACTATAGGAAAAAAATACTTGAATAAAACACCCTATGAAACACCGTATGAAACAATCATCCCGGGCATTTCCCCCTCACTATTTCTGAGGTGACCTAAGTATAACATACATAAATATTACATCATTTTTTATGAATATCTAATAAATTTCATAATAATACATGATAAAGGACCATAAAATTGTATAATATTTGTATACTATATATATAATCAACTTATTTCATAAAATATCTTCAACATCTACCCCTGTAAGAAATTTTTTACTTAAAAATTTTCTTCATAACCTGGAGAAAATGGAAACATAAGAAAGGGTGAGCTTAGAAGCTTAGTAATGGTAAGTGTGAGAGATATTAATTAATGATCATGTGCAATTATAAGATACACATAAGGGAATAAGATTATGATTATAACTTACAAACTTTATACCGAATTAGTCATAGATCACAAATCACGATTCATGACATAATGCTTTAGAATTTCAAAAGACATAAGTCATAAGAGTGAGGAAACATAATTAATCAATCATGATCCATGATATCATATAATAATAATAATAAAATCTAATAGTAATTTTTTGACATAATCATAATCATATAAAATAATTTCATTAGTCAAGGCTCCTAACAAGACTACTGTAGTGGAAGAAGTCCACAGTGTATTGGGTTCACTACCTATTCCATCATTTCCTTAGTCAAGGTTCACTCATAAGACTATCATAGTGGATTTAGTCCCTTACTAAACTAGGTTTAATCCCCATTACAGTATATATTATATCATGAGATATCAATCATTACCCAATTAATTATAGATATTTAATAGATCCATCAATCACATAATTAAAACCATATATATGTGTTTCCAAAATTCTATAAAAACATTCATCAATTCATCAGAGCATAACTCTTGTAAAATAAATAAGATTAATAAAAATTTAATCATCACATAATAATAATAATAATCCATCCATAAAAATAAAATAAATCATATCATTATATCATATCCTTAGAAAATAATAGGAAACATCAAAGAATGATGACTTAAATGAAAAATAAATTTAAAAGTGTATTTGAACATTTCTTAAAAACAGAGCAAAATATCTTTGTTCCTTTGGTATATTTGAAACTAAAAATTTAAAAGATATTGAGAAAAATAATTTCTTTTAAAATAATCATAGAAAATTATAAATTATTTTTTAAATAAAATAATGGTTATGAAGGTGGTAAAATACTTTTGTGTGGTAAACATTAAAACAAAGACTCCATTCACACTTTTGGTAAAAAGTCCAAAAGTACATCATTTAGAAATTCACAGGAAGATACCTTTTAAAAATTTGAAAATAAAGTAAAATATGATTGAAAAAATATTTAAATAATCATTTGATCATATAAAAGAACATTATTGAACTCATTATAAAGAACATGGTCATGGAAGAAAACATTTATCGACTAAATAGGAAATAAAGTTGACTTTTCTTATAAAAATATTCTCAATAATTTTATGTATCAAAGAGAGTATAATTGAAGGAAAACATAAAAAACATATAAATAAATATATTATAATAAAATATTTGGGTTTTAAACGATAAGGATCAAATAATTTCCCTCGATGGAAATTTAACATAGGCAATCCCGAAATGAAATGTGATTGGGACATAAACCCTTACCTCAAGTCCCATATGGATTCATACACATTCAAAAATATTATATAATAAATATATATTTATTATAAATATATTAAAGAACAATATTCATACATAAATTACTATTTACCATTCAATTATAATTTCTAATTATCCTTTTATTAATAATTCTTCATTAAAATGAACATTCTGGTGAAAACTGGTCGGTTTTCAATGTGTGTTTTAGTTCTATGGTTATGGTCCTTGAACCTTGGTCATGTTTTAATCATTTACATAATCTTAATAATTTCATAAGTATAATATTTATTCCTTATATAAACTTTTATAACCATTCAAATAAATTATAGATGAAAAATGAATTACATCACTTCATAGAGATGATAGTTCGTACGTATGCATAAATGATGTTTCCACTTTTCGATAGATGGAAAAAAAAATTCAATAATAATTAAAATTTAAAAAATCATAATTATATAATTAATATAGTATATATTCATTAGATACATCCTTATAACCATCCATGTAAACAAGAAATGAAAAATTAATCACATCGCTTCGTGGAGGTGGTAGTCCACATGTACACATGAACAACATTATCATTTTACAAAGAATGGTAAGAAGATATAAAATGGATATAAAATTATCATAAAAACATATAAATATAGTAAATATACTTATTAAATCATGTCAACATGGTTATATAACATTTTTATGAGGTTTAAGAAGAAATAAACGTGAAAAGATCGGTAAGAACATATACCTCTTCTTCAGGTACCCTCCTTTGAAAAGCACCTTAAGGCTTCTTGGATGAGACTTTTGGGAAGACAAAAAACTCAAAGTCATGTATAAGGATGTTGGTATAGTATATGGATACATATAGGTCAAGATAAATGGCTTAATTGGTGTGAGTAAGAGAGGAGATTAAGTTCCCTTTTATAAGAGAGGGGAGTGGCACACTTGTAATTATTAAGAATTATAACATGTAATAAAGTCACTATCATGGTAAATTTGAACTAAATTAGATAAAGTTTAAGAATAAAGTGATATAGTATCTAAATAAACCCATCTAAAAAGATTTAGATAAGTTTTTAGGTCATTTTAACCCTTATCACTTTAGTTTAACTACTTATTAACCCTTTTAACCTTTACCGTAGTAATGAATTTTTACCTTAGTTACTATTCATAATAACCAAAACTAAAAGTGAAATCATTAAAAAATTTATACATGATGATTAAAAATATGGATTTTTTTTATCAAATTTAATTTCTATAAGTGTAATAAATTTATTATAAAATAAGCACGCAAAATTCAATGAAAACCATTTTTAGAAAAAGGAATTTTAAGACTAAAACTAAATTTATTCTTATTCATTTCCTAGTAATAACCATTAAATTAATGTTAAAATATTTTAATGAATATATTATCTACATATTTAATTAAAATTATTAATAAATAATGATTAATTTAATTTATTAAGATAAAAACACTACGTGCGCATAAAAATAGTTTTTAAAAAACATTTTTTAGTTAAAATAATTATATTTTCATTTATAACCAATCGATAACCAATGAATACTTTTATAAATGTGTAAAAAATAATTTTTAATAATTAATTTTTTCCTATTCACACCCTCCAATCTAATTTCTAGGTGATAATTGACACATTTAATAATAAAATTTCAACAATATTCATTAAAAATCAGTGTTTCATGTAATGCAAGATATCAAAGAAATAAAACTTATTTAAATAGAAATATATAATAAAATATTGAGGCATTACATTCTAACTCCTTATAAAAATTTCTAACTAAAAATTATATCACTTTAATACAAACAGTTGAGGATAATTCTGTACTAGCAGATCCTTAGATTCCCACACAACTTTTAAATTTATGGTTTCACCACAAAACTTTGACCAGTTAAGTGGTCATGTTCTGAAACACTTTCTATCTTAGATCCAAAATCTCCAACTATTTTTCCTCATAATATAGATCATGCTGTAGTGGTACAAAATCTAATTTAAATAAATACAAGGGATCATATATTTACTTCACTAGGAGATATACATGGAACACATAATGTACTTGAGATATATTCATTAGAATCACTAAGCAAAAAAGAAACCATCATGAAACAATCAAGAATTTTAAAGGGACCAATATATCTTGGGATAAATTTTCCCTTATTTCCAAATCTCATAACCCTTTTCCAAGGAGATATTAATACGAATACCTTTTCACTAACTTCAAAGCATAGATCTCATAGACGATTATTAGCACAACTTTTCTATCAACTCTAAGCTACCCTAATGTATTGCTGAATTAATTTTACATTCTTTTTAATTTACTTAGTTAGTTGAGGTCCAAATACATTTTATTATCTAACTCAATCCCAACACATTGTAGTTTTACACTTCCTACTATATAGAATTTATAAATAGCCATTTAAATTATTGAGTGAAAGTTATTGTTGTAAGAAAAATCGACTAGAGAATGGGGTTGATCCCAAAAACCTTTCTAATCCATAGAAAACGCTCTCAATATATCTTTCAGGATTTTAATAACCCTCTCAAACTGACCATCTGTATGAGGATGATATGTAGTTCTAAAGTTCAACTTTGTATTCAAACACTACGGGAAAAGTGGTTTTTTGCGACGGATCAATTGCAACGAGAATATATACCATCGCAAAAGGTCCGGCAAAAATACGTATTTGTGACGGGAGTCTTTTCCCGTCGCAAATAGTAGGTTAATTGCGACGGGAATAGGCGACTCGTTGAAATAGGTTTGGCGCGGTTTGCACGCCAAAACATGGGAAGGGTATTTGCGATGGGGACGCACCCTCCGTCGCAAAAGCCCGGCGGCGGTAAATACCAATTGCGACAGGCAAATCCACCCGTCACAAATAGTATGTCGGCAGGTGTGTATTTGCGATGGGTCCCATCACAAATACCCTTTTAACCACCGACTGTAATTAATGCAGGTGAGGGTATTTACGATGGGCCCCGTTGCAAATACCACCATTTGTGACGGGAAACCCGTCGCAAATAACCCCGTCGCAACTAATCTAACCTATATATACCCCCACCCGTTTTTTTCCAAATCACTCAGATCTTCCTCTCCCTCTCTCTTCATTCTCCAGTTTTAAGGAAAAAATTTCTTTTAGTTAATTTTTTTTATACGAGAGCAATTGGAAGGCGCCAATACCTTCAGAATATCAAAGTTTAAGGTATTTATATTTTATTTTTTTATATTTATTTTATTTTTTTATATTAATTTTAATTGTTGTTTATTAGTTGTAATTAAATTAGATTTAAATTGATTTTTATTTATATTTATTTTTAGTAAGAAATTTATATTATTAGTGATAATTATAAATAATTAGTGTTAATTTGCAATAATTAGAGATTATTATAGATAATTAGCAGAATTTAGTTATAATTAGATATAATTAGGGATAATTAGGGGTAATTAGTAATAATTAGGGGTAATTAGCAATAACTAGGGGTAATTAGCAATAATTAGGGGTAATTAGAAATAATTAGGGGTAATTAGCAATAATAAGGGGTAATTAACAATAATTAGGGGTAATTAGAAATAATTAGGGGTAATTAGCAATAATTAGGGGTAATTAGCAATAATTAGGGGTAATTAGCAATAATTAGGGGCAATTAGCAATAATTAGGAGTAATTAGCAATAATTAGGGGTAATTAGTAATAATTAGATATAATTAGTATTAATTAGATATAATTAGTAATAATTAGATATAATTAGTAATAATTAGTAATAATGAGATATAATTAGATATAATTAGTAATAATTCGATATAATTAGCAAGAATTAGTAATAATTAGATACAATTAGTAACAATTAGTAATTATTAGTAATAATTAGTAATAATTAGATATAATTAGTAATAATTAGATATAATTAGTAATAATTAGATATAATTAGTAATAATTAGATATAATTAGTAATAATTGGTAATAATTAGTAATAATTGGTAATAATTAGTAATAATTGGCAATAATTGGTAATAATTAGACATAATTGGTAATAATTAGAGATAATTGGTAATAATTAGATATAAGTGGTAATAATTAGATATAATTGGTAATAATTTGATATAATTGGTAATAATTAGATATAATTGGTAATAATTAGATATAATTGCTAATAATTAGATATAACTGGTAATAATTAGATATAATTAGATATAATTAGATATAATTAGTAATAATGAGGAATAATTAGGAATAATTAGGAATAATTAGGAATAATTAGGAATAATTAGGAATAATTAGGAATAATTAGGAATAATTAGCTATAATTAGGAATAATTAGCTATAATTAGGAATAATTAGCTATAATTAGGAATAATTAGCTATAATTATCTATAATTAGCTATAGTTAGGTTTAATTAGCTATAATTAGCTATAATTAGCTATAATTAGCTATAATTAGATATAATTAGCTATAATTAGCTATAATTAGCTATAATTAGCTATATAATTAGCTATAATTAGGTATATAATTAGCTATAATTAGCTATATAATTAGCTATATAATTAGCTATATAATTAGCTATATAATTAGCTATATAATTAGCTATATAATTAGCTATATAATTAGATATAATTAGATATAATTAGAAATAATTAGATATAATTAGATATAATTACTAATAATTTGTAATAATTAGTAATAATTAGATATAATTAGATATAATTAGTAATAATTAGTAATAATTAGATATAATTAGAAATAATTAGTAATAATTAGTAATAATTAGTAATAATTAGCAATAATTAGTAATAATTAGTAATAATTAGATATAATTAGATATAATTAGAAACAATTAGTAAGAATTAGATATAATTAGATATAATTAGATATAATTAGATATAATTAGATATAATTAGATATAATTAGATTTAATTAGATATAATTAGATATAATTGTCCTTGCTTGGTTGATCACCTTGCAAGTAGCGTTGCAATAGGACAACCCAAGTCATGCCCTTCTTATCTATAAGAATTATCTCACATGACCCTTTACATAGACCATTCTTCCTTGAAAAATTAAGGGAACGATACTTATGTCCCCTCAAATTTTTAAGGATGAATGATATATGTAAAGGGAGCGAGATGATTCTTAGAGACAAGAACAACATTACTTTGGTCGTCCTATTGCAACACTACTTGCGAGGTGATCAACCATGAAAGGACAATTATAGAGTTTACATTGAACATGACTGACAAATTTTTTTTATTGCGTATGACCTGATAATTGGTGACCCTTTGAGATCTGAACATGTTAAGAATAGATCAAAGCCTGTTACGAATATTGATAATTTTAATATTTTATAATTTTTTTATTATTTTAATAATATTAATATTTTTTTTCTTAAATATTGATAATATAATTTTTTTATTAGTAATATTTAGATATAATTATAATTAGTAAATGAAAAGTTCTTGGATAATAAAGGGAAAATTTATAATCATCTCCACAATAATGATTACCAAATTTCCTTTCAATATTCAAGCCGTTTTCATTTTGATAAGTATTGCTAAGTATTGCTAAATTAGTAATAATTAGTAATAATCAGGAGCAGTTTTGCTAAGTATTGCTAAGTATTGCTAAATTAGTAATAATTAGTAATAATCAGGAGCAGGAGCAGATGCGTCAGTGGGAGAAGTAGTGGAAGTAGCAACACGATGAGGAGATGCGTCGATATCATCAGCAGCACGACGAGGAGATGCATCGATATGAGGAGTGTCAATAGGAACAGATGGAGTACATGCGCCATCTGACTCGTAGTTTAGGGATAGAGTTTCCTCCACCATCTCCTCCAGGTCCTCCAGATTATCCACCCCCAGTGATTTTTTACATGTAACAAACATTTCAGTTCGTAGCTTATTATAATATTAACTATTTACAATTTCTCTTTTTCATATTGTTATGAATATTGCTAAATTTTTTTCTTAATATTTTATTACTTATTAGTATTATTTTTTGATGTCTATTTATTTTAACAATAATAATATTAATATTTTATTAATATTTTATATTTTTTGTGAATATTGAGAATTTTAATATTTTATCATTTTAATAATATTAATATTATTTTTTCATAAATATGTATGTTTATTTTAATAATAATAATATTATTATATTAATTTTTTATAATATTAATATTAATATTAATATTAATATTATATTATATTATTTATATTAATAGTATTCATATTATTATTATTTTCCGATATTAATATTTCATAATTTTATTTTATATATTTTTTTATTGTTAATATTATAATAATATAATTTTTTATATTATAAATATTAATAATAATATTATATAATATTATATGATTTATATTAATTATTTTATATTTTATTTATTTTTTTCGGTATTTGCGACGGGGCTATTGGCGACGGGACCCCACCGCAAATATATTATTTATTGTCCTATTTGTGACGATATGAACGGCCCGCCGCACCAACTTATTTGCGACGGGCCCATCACAAATAAGTTTTTATTTACCTATTTACGACGGAATGAAAGTCCCATCGCAAATATCTTTTTTATATATAAATGAAAACCATTTGCGATGAGAAAAAAATCCCATCGCAAATAATATTTTTGCGACGGTCCCGTCGCAAAAAAATATATTTGCGATGCCATTTTCAGCAACGGGCTATTTGCGACGGAACCTCGTCATAAAAGGCCTTTAGCGATGGGATCCTGTAACAAATAGCCCGTCACAAATATTACAAATTCCTGTAGTGAAACCTTGTTTGATACTTCTCCATAAATTTGAGGTAAACCTTGTATCTTGATAATATAAAATTGAGAGTGGTACTCTATAAAATCCTACTACTTACTTAACATATAACCTAGAGAGTTTATCAAGAGATAAATCTTATTTGATATTAATGAAATGTGCTTATTTTTTAGGTGTCCAACTATAACCCAAATAACATTATTACATTTTAATGTCTTAGGGAGTCCCATAATGAAATCCATGGCCATGTTTTCCTATTTTAATTATACTATGGGTAATGGTTGCAACATAACCTTAGATTTTTATCTCTCAGCCTTAAATTTATGAAATTATATACATCAAGATAATTAATCTAAAATATACCTTTTCATGTTATCCCACTAGAAATACTATTTCAGATCTCTATACATCATGGTAATTACCTGATGGATAAATAATGATGAACTATGAACTTCATCTAACAAGTTATTATTTAATTCTAGTATTTATAGGGCACATAATCTATTACTAAACCTTATCATTCCATCACAATCACATTTGTACTTATGAACATTCCTCACCTTCTTCTACTGTTCCACATCTTCCTTCTATACCTCTTTAATCCTTACATGGATGGATGATTGAACATTCATATAATAAAGATATTATCGGTCCCCATTTATCATGATCTCAAGATCCATATTCTATGAATCCATAAGTATTCAGTCTCTTTCAATCCTCATTATAGAAAAACTATCATGGTTCTTCTGAATTAGGGCACCAACCACCTTGTTTGCCTTCCCAGGGTGGTAATGTATCAAGTAGTCATAACCTTTAGTCAACTACAACTATATCCTTTAGTTCATATTCAAATATTTAGGTTTGAATATATAATTAAATCTTTTATTATTAGTATATATATCACATTTTTTACCATAAATATAACTTCTCTATATTTTTAATGTAAAAATATCTGTCTCTAACTCCAAATCATGATTCAAGTAATTTTATGACGAATTTTCAATTGGTGCAAGGCATAAGAAATCACCATATCATTCTGTATGAGGAAAAATCTCAATCCATTCATTTATGTATCACTATAGATCACAAACCCTTATCCATTGTAGGGTAGTGTGAGTATAGGTTCACTAACCAACCTTCTCTTCAGTTTCTTGAATTTTTCCTAACATTCATATATCCAAAGGACTTGGATACCTTCCATTGGTTATGAGATCATATATCCATGAAAAATATCTAAAAAAGTATTGATATTATCTATGAAACCCAAGAAAACCATTAATCTCCTTCATTATGGTTGGTCTATGGAATTTCTCAATAACTTCCGACTTTAAAGGATCCGTAAATATACCCTCTCTTGAGATTATATGACTTAAAAATGAGACTTTCAATATCCAAAATTTACAATTGATAAATTTGGCATAAAACTTATCCTTCCCCAGGGTCTTCAACACAATCCTCAAATAATATTAATGACCTTTATTTATATTGCAATACATAACAATATCATTTATTAAAACTGCTAAAAAACAATTTAGGTAATCTATGAAGACTCAATTCATTAAATTCGTAAATATAATAGGGACATTGGTAAGTTCAAATGAAACCACTATAAATTCAGAATGACTATACCTTATATGGAAGACTATCTTAGGTATATCCTTTTTTCTAATTCTCAATTGATGATATCCAGAATAAAGGTCAATATTGGAAAATTATTGAGCTCCGCATAGTTGAGTAAAAAAGTCATCAATAGAGGGTAGATGATAATTTTTCTTGATATTGATCTTGTTAAGTTATCTATAATCATTAAAAAGGCACATTGACCCATATTTATTCTTAACAAAAATAATAGATAAGCCCCATGGTGATGCACTTAGGTGTATGAATAACTTTTCTAGATTCACTAGGAGTCGCTTCTTCAATTATTTCAACTCAACCAAGGCCATTATATATTGATTCTTTATAATAGGTGTAACACTAGGTATGAGTTATTTTGAAAACTCAAATTCACAATTTGGGGGAAGACTAGGAAATTCTTCAGGAAATACATTATCATATTCCCAAACAATAGGAATATCTTAAATTTTGATTTTCTCCCCAACCATTTGAGATAAATATACCTCATGAATAGGTAGTAATACTCATAAAATGGAAGTAATTTTCAATGGATTTTGAAATTCATCCTTGCAAAAAAATATGAACATAGGTTGATTCATAATATCAAATTTAAATTCCCTTCCTTGTAAATTGATATGGGATTTATATAGAGAGATCCAATTCATACCCAAAATCACAACAAATTCCACTAGAGGGAGAATCACAATATTTGGAGGAATAAAATTCCCAAAAATTTCTTTTAGAGAGGATATATAGACTTGATATGTGATCATCATATCATTAATATTTTTCATCTATAATTCAACATCTAATCATTGAGGTGGTGATATTACACCATTTAAAAATTCTTTAAATATAAAAGAGTGGGTAAAACCAAAATGAAATAAGATTTTTTCAATTCTAGAGTGTATGATAATTATAACTTTCACCACTTCATTCTCATGTACCACTTTGACAGTTTTGATTGCATGGTATTTCCCTTTATCTATTGGATTTAGAGGTTTTTTATGTCAATTTTTATCATTAACCCTTATATTCGGGCACTGGTTGGAATAATTTCCGTAATCATTATAGTTTTATCATTAAAGTGTGTGTGATGTATAAAACTAAGATTTATCCCCATTATTTTTATTGATTTATCTATTTACATAACTTCAGAATTAAATTTCTAAATGAACTTTCTTTCCACACTTGAAACATTTACCAGTCCCTTAGTGACAATTTCCCCCATGTTTCTTTCAACACTTCTGGAATAAAAGAAGATTTATTTTCTTTCCTACAAGGGTTTTACTTTTATAATTTCCTCAAAAGTACCTCTTTATTTTCTTATCAAAACTATGAGGATGATGAGAATCTATATTTTCTATTTCTACCCTAAGATCACATCAAAAAAATTACCTCCTAGATACTAAAGTCCCTTATGTATAAAACCTTTCAAAGGCTTGGTTTTAGGCCACTGGAGAATCAATCAATTTTTTTTTTCAAGTTTGATTATAAAAAAAAATAATACCTTTATAGTCTTGTAAAATTTCCTCATAGTTACCAATATATTCATCATTATTTTACTTAGGCTTAAGGAATTCCCTTTAAATTTTCATGAAAAGTGTTCAGGGAAAGTATTTAATGAAAAATAACCTCTTAAAGTCATCCCATTCCATAGAGTTAATTTCTTTCTCTTTCTTCATATTCTTGATAAGATTACACCATTGGTTTTATTTGAAATCTAAGTGATACACTATTGGGATAATTTTTTTATACTTCAAGCACTGAAGAATTGAAAATATCTTTTCAGTGGTACTAATCTATTACTCAAAAACTAGTGGATAATAGGACCCATTGAAAGAAGTTGGATATTTCCTAATGTAACAATCAACCATGTGTTAGTCACTCTTTTAATTTATAATATCAACACTATTCATGTCTTATGGGAGTTATGTGAGTATAAAAATAATATTTTTCATTCCATCTCTCATGCTGTTTAGTTTATTAAAAGGGAAATCATTTCTTTGTCTACCATAATATTTTTTTGCATGATTCCTCCAGGTTTTAGCTATTGACTAAAACCAAAATCCATAGTTTAAGAATAAATATATAATAATTAGAGCGATAAATAATATAATCATGAAAACCATTCCTGAGATGTCTAAAATTATGACACCTTTTTATCAACCTTTGACACTTTTAGGTCCACTCTATATCACTTTTAGTTCTACATAGGTTTTATTAAGTTCTATCATCATATTATTCATAAAATAATATAAAAAATAACTAAACCATATTTTGATACCAAATGAGGTGACTCCAACATAACATACCTAAATATTCTATCACTTTATATGAATATTCAATATATTTCACAACAATACACACCTAAGGACCATAAAGGTTTAGAATATTTTAATAATAGATACATAATTAACCTATTCCATAAAATATTTTAAATATATCCCACAATGTTCTTCCCTCATAGTACCCTTCTGAGAAATTTCTCACTTAAAACCTTTCTACATAACCTAGGGAAAATGGAAACATAATAAAGGGAGAGCTCAGATGCCTAGTAAGGATAAATATGAGATATATCAATCGATGATCATATATAAGAATAAGATACACATAAGGGTATGATATATTTATTATAGCTTTAAAATTTCATACCTAATCAATCATAGATAATAAATCATGAGTTATGGCATACAAATATCATGACCCGACCCAATGTGGCTCGAGCCGCGACTCCCCAAGCCCACCTCCAATAGGCCAGGGGCTAGCGACTAGTGCCGAGTAGGCTATCACACACATGGGAGACATTATCCTAAGGTACCTATACACACACACCCACATACACCTCCATGCAACATTGCAGAGATATATAAAACTGAAAAGAAAATGCATGCATACATCTACCCAAACTAGAGTGAAATAGAAGTACAAAAGGGAAAAAATAGGGCCCAATAAAAGAAAACTGCAAAAGAGTCCAACCTACTCAGAAGGAGGGGATTGCTGTCAAAAGAACCACCTGTAAGCTCCTCGGCACAGCTCCGGTAAGACTCCACGGTCAGTCCCGCTCACTCAGCTCCGCCTGCTCTGGGTCCTCCTGGGACTCCATTGAAAGGCCTGTGGTCTGCACAAGACACAAAAATGTGCGGGAAAATCCCATGTAGGGGTGAGTATAACAATACTTAGTAGGCACCCCAAAAACCCAAAACAAAAGAGAGAAACTGAAAGGAAACAATCCGCTCATACCAGCCAGAGGGAACCCAGACAAGAGAGAAACTCCATCTCGTGACCATCCTCGGCTAAACACAACCAGTCAGCTCAACCCAGGTGTATACCCATACATATACCATGGACATCTACTCAGATATACACTCGTATGTATACCAAAAAACATCCAAATATACTCAACTCACGCACCAAGCCACATGAGGTACCAACCTCATCACTAGCAACGGTTCACAACCAGGAGAGCACACTCCATGATCACTATCATCCCAGATGACACTCCTCCGAGAGGTACACTCCATAGGGTCCCACAAAAACATCTCAGATGCTCACCCGATAGATCACACTTGTCAGATATCGTTACTGAGGAAACTTCGCTGAACAACAAAAACACCAAACTCCTCAGATAGGGGATTGCTCCTAGGGTCTGCTAGGGGATACCAGAACCCTCAACAGTATAAGAAGATCTCACAGATAGGGGATCACTCCCATGATCCACTGGGGGATACCACAACCCGATCTGGCATTCATAGATCTCACAGACAGGGGATCACTCCCAGGATCCGCTGGGGGATACCACAACCTGATCTGGCGCTCATCAGAAACATGTCACTCAGATAGAGGATCATCACCCGTGTCACGACGGTCATGAAGATACTAAAACCCTATCTGGTACATCTCTCACTGTAGGAGATCTAACTGAAGATTCCACAAACCTACAGAAACCAAGCGTTGAGTAGGGGATCATATAACCAACGATATCACGACCCTACTATAATCCTCATGCTGAGTAGGGGATCGTATACCCGACGATGCCACAACCCCACTGAGCACAGACCACTGCGTAGGGGATCATATTCCTGATGATGCCACAAACCCTACGGGGTTAACCTTCTAGATAGGGGATCACCGCCTGTGTATAAGTGGTCACAATGATACCAAGAACCTGATCTCAGGAAACGATGCTAGAGGATCCCACTCCGGGCCCACTAGAGGGATGCCACAACTCTAATAGATTAAACATCCCATTGAGAGGATCACAAACCTATACTAAGGTTGTGATGACGCACGAACCCTCATAGGAATGAACCAAGGGAGTACCCTCAACCACTACTGGTCTAAACGTTGCTAACCCGAGCGACCCGCCACAACACCACACCGCGCACCTCAAAGGCTGATACCGAGGCCACCATCACAATTCATGCGGAAAAACTTATAGGATAATCTGTTTACTCACCTAAGATAGACAACCAGTGAAAAAGGAACAATTCACCATAGCTAGCCCATGTGGGGCCCACACTACGATCCCAAAACTCATCAAGAGGATCACACCATTGTGATCCCCTCAGAAAAACCTACGAGGTCGACTACTCGATCGTCCAAAATGGACACCCGGTGAAAAATGAACTATTCTCCGTCTCCATCCCCGGTGGAGCCCACACCACGATCCCAAAACTTTTCAAGCGGATCACACCATTGCGATCCCCTCGAAAAAACACACGGGATCGACTACTTGATCGTCCAAAACGGACACCCGACGGAAAAGTCACGTTTCTCTGTAAACCCCAGAACCCAGTCTCATGGGGTCTACACCCTAATATCTATCCCAGCACCCAAAAACTATCCTGAAAAGTCTGCCTTACTATTAGGATCACAACGTCACTGACGGCACGTCAATCGAACGCTCAGTGTAAAAGTTACGGCGGGTCGAAGTTGGATAATAATAAAATATTATTATTATTTAAAAGTTTCTTAGCCTTGGGCCATGAAAATGACTCATAAAATTCCCAAAGTGAGTTCAAAAGGTCCATATCGATGCAAGGAACGCGTCGACACAAACAGATCGCAAATCGGAGTTATGGTTTGTGAGTTACGGGGGTTTAAAGAACCCCCAGAAAAATCTGGCAGGACCACCGCAGGGTCGCCGGAAACCACCGTCTGCCTGACCAGACCACCGCTGTCTACCGGAATCCACCGCGCCGCCGCTGCCTTCACCGAAATCTGCCATGGCCACCGTTGGAAACTGGGTTTTCCACCAGAAATCTTCCAGGAGCCACTGAGAGCACCCCGGTGCTCCAAATTCAGATCCGAAAAATGTTTCAGAAACCTCAGAACCCGAACTACACAACCCTTATGACGATTTGAAAAAAAACAATGTATAAATGGGATCTGGGATTTTAAAACTCAAACCGCCTACCTGTTGGCGGATCTCTGAATCTTCGGGTGCAGAATGACGCCCGCGATGCCCTGAAGCTCGATCCGCTGACGATCAACGCTGAAAATGGTCATCCGCGGCTCGATTTGGTGAAGAATCAGAGGAAGAGGGGGAGGGGTTTCATCACCTGCAGGAGGAGGGAGATGGGAGGGGTATTGATTGATTGATTTTATTATTATTTTAAATAAAAATTTCATTTTAACTCCCCACCAACATGCCTCCAACCCGGCACCGACTAAAATTATGTCGCGCCTAGGGTAAACATGGCGTTCTGAACGCAAAGGCGCACTCAGAATTGTGATATGAGACTCTGTTTAGGAGTTATTCGAGCTGACGCTCATAAAGAAACTTTTCCATTTATTTAGGAAAACACCCCAGGTGGCTTTTCTCACAGCAGGCTCATGCCCGTAAAGTTTACACCCCGTCTAGGGTAAACGACACGCTCCAAACACAACCATACCCTCAGATTCCCGTTCTGAGCTACCGTTTAGGAGATAACGCACCCCCAACAGATGCATAGTATAAAAAAACTTAATATTTTTATAAAATTAATTCCGGGCACACCGGGACTCGAAATCACACGCCGTCTTCATGCCTAGCTCTGGAATTATTCATAGGAATATTCCAAAGTCTAACAGGGCCAAAACCCGAGTTGCTACATCCTCCCCACCTTAGAAATTTTAATCCCCGAAAATCCATAAGCATAGGTAAAGCAACTGAACTCTCAATTGGGTCTCCCATGCCAAGGAGTTCACCAAAACACACCCCTGCACAAATGCATAAGTTAGAGGGACTCGTCCACCACACCTCAACACTATCCACTTTGGGCGGCACTGACTCACCCATAGGGTTTTGATCGCATCACAAAAACACATCTCGGTGGGGGAAGGATCCCTCTTCCTCACACATTTGAAGCACGCCGAAAAACACCCACACAGGGTCTTACCAACGCCCTAAACAAAACTCGAGCAAGCAATGGAAAGGGAAGAGTACTGCTAAATAGTGTCTATTAAAACTACTGTAGAAAGTAGAAAGGACACAAGGTGTACCTATATCTATCCACGGAGCCTCTGGGTCAATAGCCTCTAGGGCATGCAGCTATCCTTGCCCTCACCCTCCAGCTCCCTGAGCTCAGCATGGACCACCTGGGGGTGGTGGTGTGGCACCTGATACCGCCTACCACCTCTCGCTGCTGCACCTGATTCATTGCCTAGTCTACTGCACTGAAAACCGCCATACTCGAGACGCTGCCTCTACCAAGGCGGTCTATCAACCAACTCCCTCTCAGCAGCAAGACAGGTTGGAAAATCTCCAGCAAGATGTCCCCGACCATCGCAAGCGTAACACCGCCTCTCCTACGGCTGACCAAATCTAACCTGTGGGCCCTGAGCCTCAGATACTCCATCCTAGGGTCACTTCCTGAAACGTCGGCCACACCCAAACCCCTGCGTCTTCCACCGGATACCATCTAATGACGTCCCAGCTGCCACATGCCCAACACTGATAGGCTGAATCTGCTCATCTAGAAAGCTCTCCACCACCAAGGCTCACTCCAGCACTCCAGAATAGGTGGGCAGATATAAGGAAACCACACCTGCCCAGATGTCTTTGTGTAGGACCTGATTGAAGGTCCGAGCCCTAAATAACGAGTCCCAAACCACATCCAGGGATTAGCATGATAGGTCTGTAAACCTCGCTGAGTACTCCGACATAGTCATGCCCTCCTGTCGAAGCTGCAGAAGCTCCTGGATCCGCACTGACCTCAGCGTCACTGGATAAAACTCTTCCCTGAAGAGCTTCTCAAACTCTGCCCACGTGAGCATCGCCTCATCGTGGGAATGCGTCACTAAACTCCACCATTTCCTGGCTAAACCATGTAGAAGGCTTGCTGCTAGGACCACCATCTGATCTGGGGGTGTCCTCACCAGGCGGAAAACTCGGGTGACTGCTTCGAGTGAGTCATCAACTGCCCGAGGGTCTGGATCCACCCAGAACCTCAGAGGTCGCTGCCTCTGGAACTCATGCAGCGCACTCAGCTTGTGCATTACCTCATCCTGCACTGCCAAAACAACCTTCTGCTCGACAGGTGGTGGATCAACTGGTGGACCACCTGGAGGTCCAACCTCAGAACCTGCGCCCTGGTCCACAGCCTCTACATGGGGTGGATTGTCACCACAATCCCACTACGGAACTCTCATTGTCTTTCGTTGTGGATGCATCCTGAAATACAATCAAGATGTACCGTGGTCCAAGAGTATATCTGGAGAGATGACTCAAGAAGGACAAGGAAAAACCCAAAACCCAGTCCTATATGATGTATGTACCGTTATGTCCCTGCGACCAGTGTCCAAACATCCTAAGTCAGAAGGCAGGTTATCTGAGTCCTAGTGAATGGATACGTCGGCCGCTGCACCAATACTAGAGTCCCTGGCCTAAAAGACAAACTTGAAACATCTTGACACTACCGTTATTCAACCCAAACCAAACTCACATCTAGACCAGCTATGATCTAAGATCCCAAATGTGGAACCTCCTCTGATACCACTCTATCACGACCCGACCCAATAGGGCTCGAGCCGCGACTCCCCAAGCGTGCCTCCAATAGGACAGGGGCTGGCGACTAGCGCCGTGTAGGCTATCACACACATAAGAGGAATTAGCCTAAGGTACATTTACACAAAAACCCACATACACCTCCATGAAACATTGCAGAGATATATAAAACTGAAAAGAAAATGCATGCATACATCTATCCCAAACCAGAGTGCAACAGAAGTACAAAAGGGAAAAAACAGGGCCCACTAAAAGAAAACTACAAAAGCATCCAACCATCACAGAAGGAGGGGATCCCTATCAAAAGAACCACCAGTAAGCTCCTCAGCATAGCTCCAGTAAGACTCCATGGTCAGTCCCGCTCACTCAGCTCCGACTGCTTCGGGTCCTCTTGGGACTCCATCGAAAGGCCTATAGTCTGCACAAGACACAAACATATGCGGGAAAAGATCGTGCAGGGGTGAGTGTAACAATACTCAGTAGCCACCCCAAAAACCCAAAAAAAATAGAGAAACTAAAAGGAAACAGTCCGCTCATCCCATCCAGAGGGAAACCAGACAAGAGAGAAAATCCATCTCGTAACCATCCTCGGCTAAACACAACTAGTCAGCTCAACCCAGGTGTATGCCCATACATATACCACGAACATCCACTCAGACATAAACTCGTACGCATACCAAAAACATCCAGATATACTCAGCTCACACACCAAGCGACATGAGGTACCAAACTCATCACCAGAAATGGTTCACAACCAGGAGAGAACACTCCATGATCACTGTCATCCCAGATGACACTCGTCCGAGAGGTACACTCCATCGGGTCCCACATAAACATCTCATACGCTCACCCGATATATCACACTTTTCGGATATCGTCACTGAGGAAACCTCACTAAACAACAAAAAAACCAAACTCCTCGGATAGGGGATCACTCCTAGGGTCCTATAAGGGATACCAGAACCCACACCGGTATACAAAGATCTCACAGATAGGGGATCACTCCTAGGATCCTCTGGGGGATACCACAACCCGATATGGCATTCCTAGATCTCACAGATAGGGGATCACTCCTAGGATCCGCTGGGGGATACCACAACCTGATCTGGCACTCGTCAGAAACACGTCACTCAGATAGAGGATCATCACCCGTGTCCTGATGGTCACGAAGATACCGAAACCCTATTTGGTACATGTCTCATTGTAGGGGATCAAACTGACGATGCCGTAACCCTACAGAAACGACGCGCTGAGTAGGGGATCGTATAACCAACAATACCACAACCTACTATAATCCTCATGCTGATTAGGGGATCGTATACCCGACGATGCCACAACCCTACTGAGCATGGCCCACTACGTAGGGGATCATATTCCCGAGGACGCCACAAACCCTACGGGATTAACCTGCAAGATAGGGGATCACCGCCTGTGGATAAGCGATCACAACGATACCAGGAACCTGATCTAGCGAAACAATGCTAGAGGATCCCGCTCCGGGCCCACCGGATGGATGCCACAACTCTAAAAAATTAAACATCCCATAAAGAGGATCACAAACCTATAATAAGGTTGTGATGCTGCATAAAACCTTGTAGGAAAGAACCAAGGGAGTACCCTCAACCACTACTGGTCCAAATGTCGCTAACCTGAGAGACCCACCACAACACCACACCACGCACCTCTAAGGCCGATACCGAGGCCACCATCACGATCCACATGGAAAAACACGCAGGATAGGCTATTTACTCACCTGAGGTGGACAACCAATGAAAAATTCACTATTCACCATAGCTAGTCTGTGTGGGGCCCACACTACGATCCCTAAACTCATCAAGCAGATCACACCATTGTGATCCCCTCGAAAAAACCTATGAGATCGACTACTCGATCGTCCAAAACGGACACCGAGTGAAAAAGGTAATATTCACTTTCGCCAGCCCCGGCAGGGCCCACACCATGATCCTAAAACTCGTCAAGAAGATCACACCATTGCTATCCCCTCGAAAAAACACATGGGATCGACTAGTTGATTGTCCAAAATGGACACCCGGCCAAAAAGCCACGTTTCTCCATAAACGCCGGAACCCAGCCTCATGGGGCTCACACCTTGATCTCAGTCCTAGCACCCAGAAACTATCCTAGAAAGTCCGCCTTGCTATCAGGATCACAACGTCCCTAACAAAACGTCAATCGGATACTCAGTGTAAAAGTTACAGCGGGTCCAAGTTTGATAATAATAAAATATTATTATTATTTCAACGTTTTGTAGCCTTGGGCCACGAAACCGACTCATAAAATTCCCAAAGTGAGTTCAAAAAGTTCGTCTCGATGCAAGGAACACGTCGCCGTAAACGGATCGCAAATCGGAGTTGCGGTTTGCGAGTTACGGGGGTTTAAAGAACCCCCGAAAAAATCTGGCCGGACCACCGCATGGTCATCGAAAACCACCATCTGCCTGACCGGACTGCAACCTTTGCCGGAATCCTCCATGGCTGCCGCCAGAAACCGGGTTTTTTGCAGGAAAACTTTTGGGAGCCATAGGGAGCACCCCAGTGCTCCAAATTCAGATCCAAAAAATGTTTCGGAAACCTCGGGACCCGAACTACACAACCCTTATGATGATTTGAAGAAAAAAAATGTATAAACGGGATACAGGATTTTAAAACTCAAACTGTCTACCTGTTGGAGGATCACTGAAGCTTCGAGTGCAGAAAGACGCCCGCGACGCCCTGAAGCTTGACCCACTGACGATCGACACTGTAAACGGTCGTCTGCGGCTCGATTTGGCGAAGAATCGGAGGAAGAGGGGGAGGTGTTTTGTCACCTGTGGGAGGAGGGAGATGGGAAGGGGCTTTATTGATTGTTTTTATTATTATTTTAAATAAAAACTTCATTTTAACTCCCTGCCAACACACCTCCGACTCCGCACCCAGCACCGACTAAAATTATGTCGTGCTTAGGGTAAACATGGCATTCTGAACGCAACGGCACAGTCAAAGTTGCAATATGAGACTTCGTTCAGGAGTTATTCGAGCCGACGCTCATAAAGAAACTTTTCCATTTATTAACGAAAATTTCCCTGGTGGATTTTCTCATAGCAGGCCCGCTCCCACAAATTTTACACCCCGCCTAGGGTAAACGACATGCTCCAGACGTAACCCTACCCTCAGATTCCCATTTTGAGCTACTGTTTAGGAGATAACGCACCCCCTCCACGTGCATAGTATAAAAAAAATTAATATTTTTATAAAATTAATTCCGGGCACACCGGGCCTCGGTATCACACGCCGTCTTCACGCCTAGCTCTGGAATTATTCATAGGAATATTCCAAAGTCTGACAGGGCCAAAACCCAAGTCTCTATAATAGATTTAGTATTTAAAAAGATATTAGTCATAAGAGTGAGAAATCACCATTAATCAATCATGATCAATGAGAGAATATCATAAGCATAAAAATGTTTCATAGGAAGTTTTTGGAATAATCAAAAGAATAAAAAATCATTTCATTAGTTAAGGATTACTACCAAGACTATTTTAGTGGACAAAGTCCCATAGTGTATTGAGTTCAATCCCCATTTCATCATTTCCTCAGTCAAGGTTCTATCCCATGACTATACAAGTGGAAAAAGACCCCTACTAAACTAGATTCACTCCCCATTATAGTTCATATTATATCTTGAGATACCAATAATTACCCAATACATTGAAAATATTTAATAGACCCACCCATTAAATAATGAAAACCATACATATGTGTGACACAAGTTCATAAAAACATCCATCAATTCATCATAGCATAATCAATAGAAAAGAAACATGTTTCATAAATATTTAATCATCTCATAATCATAAGACATAAAGATAAATAACATAGATGATTTCATTAGATCATATTCCCAATTAAGTACAATAAACATAAAAATATGCTGACATAGATGAAAAATACCTTTAAAATTTCATTTGAACATTTCTTTGAAAACAAGTGAAAATATCCTTTTCCTTCGGTATATTTAAAACTAAAATTTTATAGGATATTGAGAAAAATAATTTATTTTAAAATAACCATGTAAAATTTTAAAGTAAGATACTAACCAAAGAACAATTATGATGATGAAAAAATCCATTCATGTAGTAAATGTTAAAACAAATATTCCTTTCACACTTTTAGTAAAACATCCAAAATTTCCTCATTAAGAAAAAAAAGAATATTCCTTTTAAAAATATTAAAATTAATTAAAATATTATTTAAAATTAAATTAAATAATAATTTGATCATATAAAATATAAATCTTGAAAATATTTTGAGGAAGATGGTTATGGAAGAAAAAGTTCATCGACCAAAGAAGAAATAAAGTTGACTTTTCTTAAAAAAACATTTTCCAAATCCTTTTATGCAATAAATAGAGTATAATGAAATAAAAACATAAAAACCCCAAAAATATCCAAAGGAGAATAAAATATATGTGTTTTGAAGGATAAATATCAAATAATTTCCATTAGTGGAAATTTAACATAAATATTCTTGAAAAGAAATGAGATTGTGACATAAACCCTTACCTTAAGTTCTATATGATTTATTATGAATTCAAAAATATTATATAATAAATATGTATTTATTATAAATATATTAAAAAACTATATTCACACATAAATTACTATTTCTCATTTCACTATGCTTTTCAATTATCCTTTTATTGACAATTCTTCATTAAAATGAACATTCAGATGAAAAATGTTAAGTTTTCCACGCATGTTTTAGTTCTATGTTTATAATATTTGAACCTTTTCATGGTTTAATTATATATGAAATCTTAATAATTTTATAATAATCATAATTATCCATTATATAAACTTTTATAACCATTCATATAAAGTGGTGATGAAAAATGAATTACATTACTTCATGGAGACAGTAGTCCATACGTACACACGAACGATGTTTCCACTTTTCAATGGATGGAATGAAAGAATGGTAAATAATAATTAAACTTTAAAAAACCATAATTATATAATTAATATCATATATATTCATTAAATTTATCCTTATTACCCTCCATGTAAATAGAAAATGAAAAATGAATCACATCGCTTCGTGGAGGTGGTAGTCCACATGTATGGACAAGCAATGTTATAAATATAGAAATAGATTTGATATTAACATAAAAAATATAATTATAGTAAATATACTGGTTTCATCATGCTAATATGGTTATAGAACATTTTTATGAGGTTTAAAAATAAAGATAAAAAAAATGAAAAATGTCGATATGAACATATACTTCTTCTTCGGGCATCCTCCTATGAAAAGCACTTTAAGGATTCTTGGATGGGTATTTTGGGAAGAAAGGAAACTAAAGGTCATGGATAAAGATATTGGGAGATTATTTGTAGAGATATTGTTTGAGATAGATGTCTCAAGTGCTGTGGATAAGAGATGAGAATATGTTACATTTTATAAGCGAGGGGAGTGACACACTTGTAATTATTCACAATATTAAAATATAATAAAGTCACTATCATGGGAAAGTCGATAAAAACTAGATCATTTTATAATATATAATGATACAAGATCTAAATAAATTCACCCAATCAGATTTAGACAAGTTTTTATGTCATTTTAACCCTTTTCTCTTTAGTTTAACCCCTCATTAACCCTTTTAACCTTTATCGTAGTAGTGAATTTTTACCTTAGTTACTATTCATAATAACAAAAAATTAAAGTGTAATCATTATTTTTTTGGAAATTATGATTCCAAACATAGAAACCATTTGATCAAATTTAGTTCCTATAAGTAGTAGAAATTAATTTTAAAATAATCTTTCAAAATGCAATGAATACCATTTTTAGACAAATAAATTTTAAGTATAAAAATGAATGTATTCTCATTACTAACCTAGTAATGACCATTAAATGAATATTAAAATATTTTATTCAATATATTATCTACACATTTCATTCAAATAATTCATCAATAGTGATTAATATAATTTATTATGATAAAAACACATTTTTCTCATGAAAAAGTTTTTCAGTAAAACATCACTTTTTTTCTTTCAAATGATTTTATTTTTATTTCTAAAAATTGAAAAACAATGAATTAATTTTATAAATGTGTAAAGAATACTTTTTCATGATTTGTTTTTTCCTATTAATTTCATAAAATTAATTATCTAGGTGATAGCTTACACATTTAATAATAATATTTTTATAGTATATCGTAGTCTCTTTAAAATCAGTATTGTGTGTAAAGAAAGCTATTAGATACATCAAAATTATTTAAAGTGGAAAAAATCATAAAATATTAGGGTGTTATATTTTTCTAATGGGAAAATTACCAAGGTAAAACACCCAATAAAATTCCCCAGACTCTAGCAGCATGGCATGACGATGTCTTCTAAAGACAAAATCTATCACGAGCTTCCTGAAACTCTGAGAAAACATTTAGAACAACCATAAACATAACAAATAATAAATTCCATAATGACACGGGGGTATCATAATTATCCCATATGTTCCAATTCTTACACCCATAAATTCATTTAAAAAGGTAGAAATAATAAAAGGCTAAAATCATAAACCCAAAAAAAGGTGGGAGGGTGGGGAAAACTAAAGATAACCCCTATGAAAAGGAAACACCAATCATAAAATAACTTATTTAAAACCATGGAAAAAATCCTCCAACACTAATAAAATACGTCAATAAATCACCAAATTCATATCCATCAAACTTGAATCTATAAGAAAATAGAGGCTGGAATTGGTTACTCTACCATTTATAATTCATCTAAAATGATGAGACTAAAGAATAACACACCCAAAGAGATGAATAAAACCCCAAACCATTAAATTTACATAAAAAACCAATGGAAAGAATAATTATCCACCAACCAGAACAACCATGATTTCATAAATCATTAGAGTAAACCTTAAAATTTCACTAAACATAACCAACTGTAAGGAAAATAACTCAAATTTCTATAAAGGAAGCACAAACTAAAGAAGCATATGAAATACCACAAAATAGAGTAATCAAATCCCTAACTTCTCTAAAAAACCATAGGATGCAACATTCTAAAATATGCCTCATCAAGAAACAATATTTTTTAACCTTGGGTTATGAAACTACATTAAAGGGTAATCTAGGGTCAAACTTATAGAGCACCCTTCTCTCCCCCATGTTTAAACTATCAACTCAAATCTCATTAAAAACTATCAATATAAATCCATCATCACTAATCCATATATAAAAGGAACAAAAAAATAATGAGACATGAATATCCCAAAGAAACCATGACTTATACAAGATAAACCAAAAAGAACACACCAACTGAAAACCACTTCAATGAAACCACTGCTCTAAAATCACAAAAAAAACTCCTAAAACAAATCATCATCTAGAACCCAAGAATATTGATCCTCACCAACAAAAATATCTCACAAAGTATCACTATAAATAGACCAAATAAGGTATCCAAAACAGATCCCAACTCAACCTGCTAAGTAAACACCATCTTAGAAAGTTACAAGATGCAACATTACCCCATAGAGAGAATAAAATAACAACCAACACTCCATTTAGAGTCTATATAGAACCAAAAACAAGAAAGGGAATACCAATAAAGCTACACACTCTAACTTTTATCAATAAATTTATAGGATGAGTACTCTAAATAACTCGAAATATAAACCTCACCCATTCATGTTTTCCAAATCACATCAAACAGTCCCATTATTAATCAAGGAAAAATTCCAAAAACGCTATTCATAAAAAAAAAAAAAATTCTAAAAAAACAAATAAAATTCCAAAAAAGTCCTTTTAACCCTTGATACCTTAAAAAGGATCCCCACAACTTATTTTAAAGGAAATATATATTTAAAAAACAAGTTAATCTTTAAAAATTACATCTATTTTCTAAAAATTAAAAGATATTAATTTTAGAAATTTTAAATATAGAAAAATTACCCCCTTTATTAATTTAAAACATTCACATAAGGATCCATTTACCATATAAAAACACTTAAACCATTTTAAATTTTTTAAAAATATTTCACCATTAAACACCCATCATGGGTTAAAATAAAACACACTATGAAATTTGGTTTTAAATACCACTGACCCTATTTTAAATTCCCAACCCACTAAAAATTTTATAGTTCTTCCTTATTTCAAAAAATTTCACTATTTAGTTTTTTTAAAATTACCTTTCCCTATTAAATAAATTTAAAACACCTTCCAATTTTCATCATAAAATGACCCATCTTGAAAACACACTCCAAGAGAGTCAAAATCCTTTACAGATAATTCATAATTTTTTTTTAAAACCATTTTTTGGTTTTTATAATTAAATGAACCAATTAGAAAATATTTAATTTAAACCAAATCCATTTTATAAATAATATCTAAGGCCTTAATTTAAATAAAATACATTTTTCATAAAATCCCCCATTTTGAACATAATACCAGTTTCACAACACCCACATAAAATGAAAACAAACCATAACCCAAACCAAAAATTCACTCCAACAAGGTCAACATATCATAATAACCACCTTGATTATCTTCCAATTACTGAGAATAATATAAAAAAAATACAAGAATCAATGGGTCAAAATAAAAAAGTCAAAGAGATGTAGAACTATGCCTGACTTGGCCGCATGGATTGATGCGCCATGTGCCAATCCTGAAATAGCTTCTAAAAATTTCCAAAATAAATAATTTGGTCACTTTATAATTTTTCAAGCAATGCAAGTCTACCTCACACCACCAATTCCTTCTCAATTTCCATCCCAAAACACCATAAAGAACCCCAAAGACAACTTATACAATGGAAATGAGGATCAAAATTCCATCATCTCAAATATTAATAAAATGAAATAATCAAAATATAAAACACAAACCAAAAATACATGACCCTTAAAGGATCGAGACATGAAATAGATAACTATACTCTCCATGAACCCACCTCTCGAGTCTTGATGTTCCCATATCTATACTTACTAACTCCCTAAATAAAAATAACATGTTTAAAGAACCTAAGTAATATTTTAGAATATAGACTTTGATACTATTTGTAACAAACCGAATTGAACTAACCCAACTCGTTTCTAGAACTGATTCTACACTAGGCTCGAAGGGTATTTCCTATCTTCATGGGCTAACAACTAGTTCCTAGGTGTTAGTAATGCACACTTTGGGAATGATTTCACCCTTTGAGTCCAAATAATCACATCACATATCAAACCCATGAATCCAAAATAACTTATCTATATATTATATTCCCATGCATAAAATAAATAGTTTCAATAATAATGAAACAAACAAACACCATTATACACATAAAAAATAATAAAGATAACTCACAAACTTCATAAATGAATAAACTTAACATAAATAAAGCATCACATATAAAAAAATATAAAAATGAGGCATGGAATCACAAAGCTAATACATAGCCATCCCCAAAATAAACCAAAACAAATCCAAACCACAAAAAAACATATAAAAGTGATCCATAAACACTCAAAACATATCATACCATCCATCATTGGGTAACCTAAACCTAAAACCTAAAGTAGACTAGACCATGGGAACCTAAAAGATAATGTAAGAATTGCATACATTTAGTGGTGTATACATGGTGTGAGATAAACATGCCTAGTAGGATCACACCAAGGAGAATATATAATTTAATTTATAAAATATTCCATTATTTATAGTTTTAACATAACATATAAAATAGGTTTTCAATTTTTAATAAGTAGGAATAAAATAAACAAGATTTTTTTATCATTATCTCTTTTTTAAACCACAAAATAAGTTTTTATTTAAAATAATGAGGCATTTATAGTTCAAAATAATAGTTTCAAACCCAAACATTGGAGAAATGTTTTTTTAAAAAAATTCCTTCAAAAAAGGGAATTATAAATATATGGAACAATACCCCTCTTTTTTCCATTATTTTCTAAGACTCGTTTCCCAAATTCCATTTAGAAACCAATTATCACTTCCCTTTAAAAAAAAAAACTTACAAAATCATTTTGAAAAAATTTGAAAGTAAATAAAAACATGGAATGGAATTGAATATATGCATCACATGAACTAAGATATCAATGAGTCAAAATAAAATTGAAATAACTAGAAAATGGTTTCATGTGAGAAAATAAATACTAGAAGATAATAAAAATTCCTAGAATGGGATCCCATAAAGAAATCCCCGATGGTAATAAAAAATCATGGGAAAATCCTGAGGAATCATGTAATACTAACCTGAATTAGTGACTAGAACCCTAGGTAATCACTAAAGAATTTGTCAATGTCTAGGTAGTCCCATAGAACTAGCCGAGATATATAATCCATCCTGAAATTCGTCAAGCTACCCTAATCCACAATCCATTTTGGGAGCACTCAACATCCATAGGCTAAAATCCACTAGCCAGATCATAATCTAAACTAGGAGGGTGTACTCATCCAAGTTATCTAAAAAGTCCTAGGACTCCCACGAAAAAACTCAAATGGAGGTGAACATGTAAAAAGAAAAATAAATCACCACATTATCAATAATAAAACACAATATATTAATCTCATGAATCACCTCAAAAACCCTCATACAAAACAACCCATTTCATTTCATCCATGTTAAATCATCACATAATAGAAGATAAATATGAAAAATCCTTTCAAATTCCATTAAAAACCAACCTCTTTGAAAAATATTACTTTTCAAACCACCATAAGACTATCAAGTCTCAAAACCATTTAATATGGACCACACATGCACCTTCTTTATCAAACAAATCTTAAAAACATAAATTATTTCCATTATAAACCCAATGGTTCCAACTACCATTTTAAAATTCTAAATTGGTGTAAAAAACCCTTAAAATCCTTAATTTTATTTAAAATACCCCCTTGAGATTTTTTACAAACACCTGGTAAGCAATTAAATCATTTCAAAACATTACAATAGAAATCCATTGAAAATCCTCTCATTCGACGTATAAAAATCAATTTGAAAATCATTTACAAACCACCAAAGGTATGTCATAATATTATAATTTTATAAGAAATAATTTTAACATACAAGCATCTCATGTAATGATTTATAAGGGATATTTCATAGAAACACATACCTCTTTCCAAGACAAAATTGAATGCAACACTTCACCATTAATGAATAAAGATCAACCGGGGTAAAGAAGCAACATATACAAACCCTAAACATCAAAATACCTAATATTATAACATTATCAAACCCTAAATTCACCCCCATGTATGTTAGGGGATTTGAGGGAATGTAAAATTTAGGGGAAGGTAAGAGAGATGGTTAGATAATAGATAAGAGGGTAACTAACCATCCAATCCTCTTGGAATCAATGAACAAGGAGTTTGGAATTGAAGGTGGGTGATCCCATGAGCTCACTCTCAATTGAACATATGAGAGTGAGGGTGGAAAAGGGTGTAAAACCCCTAAAAACTAAATAGAGGGAAAAAATATAAAACCACTAAAATTTACACCCATGCAAACCACCACGATATGCAAAATGGCCTACACTATTCTATGGTTCTCCCCCAGGTATCCCCTTGAGAAACATCAACACACCCAATCACCATGCCCAATCCCTTCCAACCCTATCCATTTCAACACCCACCATGGCTTGCACTATGAAATAGTGTTTCTGGCCATTTCCCTCAGGGGAAAATCCTAAACTAAAACACCCTAAAAATCACCTACCCTAGTCATTTCAAACCTTTTCATTTCCCATAGGAAAATACCCAAGAAAAAATGCCCATGAAAAATCCCATTCCTTTAGGGCCATGATTTGGTGAGGTATCCTTAATCCAAAATCCCTCTAGGGATTCCCAAAACACCTAGAAAATATAAGGAGCGCCGAATAACCTCAAAATAACCCACAATTACATAATAATAAAAATCAAAATGACTTGTGTGAATCACATTTATGATATCTTTAACATATTTTTCTTATGAGATAAAAATATAATATTCAACTTGAATAATTTGTAAACTTAAGAAAAATTTCATTTATCAAAGGATTGAAATTTAAAATCTCTCTTTCATATGAATTTATAATTCTTTACACAACCCTTCTTCATTGATGAAAAAATAATGTCATCAATATACACAATCACAAAAAGTGATGCGGTGTTGGTCTTATTCACATACAAATTATTGTCCACTTTCCATTTCTTGGATTTAATTTTCCCCGGACATCCATCAAGCTTAAAATAAAAAAATATTAGATCTTTATTTAATACATAAAGAGACTTATTCGTCTTATAAACCTTTATTCCATACGAGTTTAACATGAAACCCTTAGGCTATTTCATGCGTAGTTCTTCATCAAGTGCTCTATTAAAAAAGGCTAATTTAATATCCATTTGGAATACTTTAAAACTCCTATAATATGCAATAGCTTGAAATATATTTAAAGATTATTTCCTATAAATCAAAGTGAAAATTTTATAAAATTCAACCCCTTCAATTTGTAAGTATCACTTACATACCGGCCTGGCCTTGTTTCTAGCCACCTTAACTTCCTCATCCAAGTTATTTATGAAAAACTAATTTTCTCTAATCATAATATTTTCCATGGTCCGAGGAACATGTTCCCATGTTTTATTATTCTAAATCTATTATATTCCTTCATTCATATCCTAAACCCACTCCTTATACTCAAATACCTCTTTAACCATTTGAGGTTTAATTTTTTATAGAAAAATAGAATGGTCGGTTTCCATAATCTTTATTCTTAACTAAAATCCTTGATTTTGGTCTCTAATAATATTTTCAATATCTACATGTTTTTGTATCCCATCATTTACTCATTTAGACTTCTAACTCTCATTATTATAATTTGAATATGAAAAATCTATATCTTTAGTATGAATTTTTGTACCTTTAATAGTTTCTCTAATAGGTTCAAAACTGAAAACTTCATCCTCATCATCTAAATAGATAATATTCCTAATTCCTTGTTCATTTTCAAAGACTGTAACATCATAAATATCAATAAATATTTCATATTTATTATTATATCACATGTAGGAACTCCTATTTGGTGTATAACCATTGAATATTCCATCTTTAGATTTTTCATTAAATTTTCCTCCACTCACATCCTTATTCTTAATCAATCGTGGAATCCCAAACACCATAAAGTTTTTATAATTTGGTTTTATTTTAAAACACATCACATATAAAATTTATATTTGTGTTTGACCATATGAGATACTAGTTATGAATTATTCCAATAGTTTTTAGAGCCAGTGGCCCGTAAAACCTTGATGTGTCATGCACAAAAAGCATAGTATTAGCCATATCAACTATAATTCTATTATTATTTTAGACACTATATTATATTAATGTTTATATAGAGAATTGAAATCATTATTGATGTCATATTTATCAAGATATTCAATGAACGATCTATTAGAATACTAATTTACATTATCTGATCTCGATGTATTCAAATATTCACTTGTTTGGTTTTCTATAAGTCTTTAAATTTTTTGAATCTATCTAAGGCCTGTTCTTTTCTTGGCATGAACATGATATATTTAATTCTTATAAAGTCATCTGTGAAAGTGATAAAGTTTATTTCTCCACGTGTTTATTTATTTTTCATAGGTCCATGCACATCAAAGTGGACCAAATTGAGAGTTTTTATAGTTTTATTTTCTCCTCCCTTCTAAGTTTTATTCACTATTTATACCTTTTTATAGGTTTTACAAATAGTGGAAATATATTCTTTACAAATAGGAAAATTCCTTATAGCCTATTATCTGATAAGCTTCTTTATATTCTTTTTTCCAATATAGAGAAGTATTTTATGATATAAACTATTTTAATCTTTCTAAATTAAATAAAATTATGTCCTTTCTTTCCCAACTTGAAACAAATTTCCTATGGTTGTCATGAATTTTTTTACAATAGCCCTATCTTTTAATCTCTTGAATATGAACCAATTTTCTAGAATATGACTTTATTTCTAGCATCAGACAACTATGATACACTCAAAAAATTATTCTTTAGTCCATAAATAAAGAAAAAATTATCTAGGATGATTTGATTTGTCCTAATATTTTATGTTCCAACCCCTCTATTAATTTTAGTGTAATAATTTCTAAATTTCATAGCTCCTATTTCATATTTACTAATTTTTTTTAAAATTTTAACATCACCTATCATTTGAGAGGAACAAACACTATCTATATCCATGTATTTTTGAATTTTAAATCTTTAAATGCTACTTGAACTATATTTTCCTATTTCATGATAAAAAATTAATTTCAATCATTTAATTTTTTTGACATATATTAAACTAAGCTAGAATAAATGAAATACACAAATCTAAAGTATATCATTCTCGATCACACCTTCTACATACCTCTTAAAATCTTCTAAAACAATTCCTCACTTCAACCTTCTTTTCAAGCTATTGATGCTTATACTGAGTTCTCATTTGTTATTTCTATCTTCCCCATGGTTCCTACTCCCTTCTTAATCCGGGTAGATGCATACTATAAAAATAGTTGTAATATTTGTGAAAAAATAAACTAAAAAAAACATCAACCCTAAAACCTATTTCTTTAAATGTAATGTTGGTGCGGATTGAATTATTGAATTATTGTCCAGCCTTGTTTTCAGTTTTATGATATATTTGTTTTATTTGGGTCTTTTATGAAAATATTTTTTGGAACTTTGTGATTGATCCATGGTAAATTAATGAAACTTTTTCCCTACATATTTTTGAATATTTTACATTATTATTAGGATTTTTGATTAAATAATATCCCTTACTCCCACTGCATTTTTTAGAAGTCAAGTTTTTTTTCTAAGGTAAAACACCAAAAAAATTTCGTTAACACATTCAACTTTAGAAACAACAACAAAAATAATAACTTATTGTTTAGAACATTCAACCTTTTATTTAATATATTTATTCCATCCACACTTGACTTTATCTTTTAGTTTTTTATTTCCATCTATCTTATAGCAACCTTGATCTTTATTTCATATTTAAACATGACTTATTACATAAAATTGCTCTTAAGACAACTCCGATGACCAATAGGTCTAGTGTCTTTGGAAATTTGGAACATTACATGATAACTTATGATATAAAATACAACATATTTATTGAAAAATTCTTTTACATGACCACAACATTACTTCGTACTTATCATTGCATGGGATAACTTGAGGACATACATAAGAAAAGGGTGAGTGAGAGAGTAAACAAGGCATAACATGAAGAATATAGTAAATGTTAGGAAAAAGGAATATCAATGTATCACAAGAGAAAAATGAACATAAAGGCATTATATATCATGATTATCATAACATGGAAATGTGGCAACAACATACAACATGATATTAGTATGATCCAAGGCTCATTGCACATGGATTAGCACAAGTAAACCCTCATTGCACTTGAATTAAAATGATTAAGCCCTAATTGTACTTGTATTATCATGATTAAACCCTAATTTCACATGGAGTATCATGATACTAAACTTTACCCAATGCATTGAAGCACTATCAGAGCTCATCCTTTATAAACATTTCATTTCATGCATAAGTGTGCCATGTGGATCATATAACATGGAATCATTAAACATCGTCATTTATTCCATGATAAATGAATGTGGAATAAATAAATATAAGTACCATTAAATATGTATATGTTATTAAAGGTGAATAACCTTGATAGAGAAATGTGTATGGTATTCACTACACAATGATTTTGGCTTGGAAAATCGTGGTGCAATCTCAGCAGCATAATGGTGGGACATAAAAATTCAAAAAAAGGTCGATGATAGAGAAATGAGTATATTATCATATGTACATGAAATTTAAATTAAGTGGGTAATATATATACATGTCCCAACACATGGAATTTAGAAATAGAAGGCGTAACATAATAAATAAATTTGAAGAAAGAGGAGAAATAGAATAACTCTTATGAAATTTCGGTATGGTAATGGGTGTAAGTGGGAGGGATTAATGAGAGATAAATAGTTATATAACCATTCAAACATAACTAAAGAAGTATGGGGAGGTGTTAAATCATACACCAACATTTTTAATTGAAAATAAAAGTGTATAACAACATAAAAAAACTTGGACAAAAATGAGAAAGGAAGAAATCCTTTACTTGAGTGTGTGGCTTCAAGAGCTTGAGGAGAGGCTTATTGAGAGCTTGTGTTGCCTTTTGAGGATTATAGATAGAGGAGGTAAGATTATGAACGTTATAAAAGTATTTTTAGTGAATATAAGTGGGATCTTGGGTGGGTTTCTATAGAAAATGAGAGGGAAATTCTTTAATATTTTACAAACTTAGGTTTTGGAATCTATATAATTAAATATTCAAAAACACAAACCTTCCCATGGTTTTCCCCTTGTTTTTTCCAAATTGGAGTGAAAAACCTTATTTTATATGGCCAATGGCCTAAAATATTAAAATATTAGGCTTTCTTATGTGGAGGTGAGTCACACTCTCAAGGAAATCATTTTAAAATGTTAAAATATTTTATAAGTCTTGAAGTGTACACTAAGGCATTGTAAAATTAATCAAACAAAAATAAAATAAAATTATTTTAAAGGAAAAACATATATTGGACAAATATCCCATTTATTATATTTTATTACATCACTATTGGGTCATTATGATGTCATAAAACACATTATATATTTATAAGGTATTTAATTTTTACCCAAAAATTCGATTATCTTAGAAAATTATGAAAAATTCACCGTTGGATAATTTTGACATCATGAATAAAAAATAATATTAATTTTATATAAATATTTTTTTAAATATGTAAATTTTCATTTTTAAAATAAAAACCATCATTTATTGATAATTGATGGGTTTTGACAAAAACAAATTCCAAACCTTAATAAAAGTTACATTTGACTTCATAAAAGTTATATGATCATATATATTTAATAAAAATTATATTATAATAATATTGTATTAAAATATTATTTATTACAAAAATTCATTAATTCATCAAAATAAATTCTTTAATTAAAAATACAATTTTAGTTTTATTGTATGAAAATATAATTCTTATCAAACTGAATACGTAATCATTTATAGAGTAAAAAAATAAGGAATAAATATAAACATCACTTATAATTAGAAGGAGTGTTTTTATAACACTATTATAACAATATTAATAAAATATCAGTTTAATATAATAATTTATATATTTCTAAAAAGCACCATTTTATTCAAAAAATCAATTTTTCTAATTCATTATATTTTTGAGAAAAACTAATCTCATAAAGGAATTGATGGAATAAGACTTTTATTTATAAAAAGGGATTACACAATAAGTAATTAATTCCTTATTACATAACCCCTTATAACACCCGCATAAGACCTAAGAGTAAGGTGTACGATGGTGACTGACTCTTGGGGTGACTCGGATAACATCACCTGGGTGGTAATATATATTAACTTGAACTTCTCTCATGGGTGATTCCATTCAAGCATAACATATTGAAGATCATATTGGGATTGGTGAAGAGAGAAGCCGAGTGATGCTACCTCTTTTTCGAGCTATGAAAAATGAGATTCTTATGGCCCGAGTCTACCGGATGAGGCCATCCCCTCCTTTGTCTGTGTCGAAAGGATTTTTTTTTAAAAACCTTAAACTTATATCAGTCATGTGATCACTATTCAATGACTATATTATCAACATTAATGATACTTAATGTCCATTTAAACCCAATAAAAAAAGAGTGCATGTGTTTTGTATATCCATAAGAAATTTAATTAAATAAAAGTATGAGAATTTTATTCATGAATGTTCAGGTCATTACAACATTCCCCCCCTCATAAATTTCTCCCTCGAAATTTCATTTTCCCATGTTGAAACAAATGTGGGTAACTCTGCCTCATCACTTCCTCTAGCTCCGACATTGCTTCTTCAAAATTGTGGTTTCTCCATAACACTTTGACAAGGTGAATTGTCTTATTTCATAGAGATTTTTCTCTACGATCTCATATCTCTAATACTTATCTTCATAGGAGAGGTTATTCTCCAATGGTACCACCTCTGGATTGAGTACATTTGATGGGTTAGGTATGTACTTCCTCAAGAGTGATGCATAGAATATATCATGTACTTGAGATAGGTTCGGTGGGAGTGAGAGTCAATAGGCCATTGATCCAATGTGACTAAGGATCTAAAAAGGACCAATGTACCTTGGAATAAGCTTTCCATTCTTCTAAAATCTAATAACCCTCTTCCATGGTGATATGCAGAGGAATTCCATGCCTCCAACATCAAAATCTTGGTCTCATCGATGATTATCAGCATAAATCTTTTGTCGACTCTGAGAAACTTTAATGTGCTATTAGATGGTCTTAAACTTCTCCACCATTTCTTCTACCATTTCTAGACCTAGGAGTTTTCTCTCTATAACTTCACCCCAACATGATGGTGTTCTGTACCTCTTCCCATAAAGGGCTTCATAAGGATCCATTTGGATTCTTGAGTGGAAACTGTTATTGTAAGAGAACTCAACCAGAGGAAGATGTTGATTCCATCCTCCTTTGAATTCCATTGAGGATGATATCAACATGTCCTCAAGTGTTTGGATAGTCTGCTCAGATTGTACATCATTTTGAGGATGATAAGTCATACTGAAGTTCAACTCAGTATTTAGATCATGTTGGATACTCTTCCAGAACTTAGAGGTGAATCTTGCATCTCGACCGGATACAATCGATAGTGGTATTCCATTCAGCCTTACCACTTCTCTGATGTATATCAGTTCCAGTTTATCCAATGAGAAATCCTCTCAAATTTCAATGATGTGTGCAGTCTTTGTGAGACAATCCACAATAACCCATATAGTATTGTTTCCTTTGGATTAATTTGGAAGTATGGTGACAAAGTCCATGGTGATGTTCTCCCATTTCCATTTTGGTATGGGTAATGGTTGCATCATCCCCTTATACTTCTACCTCTCAGCCTTAACTTTTTGAAACACCAAGCACTTTGATGTATACTTAGAGATCTCCTTCTTAATGTTATCCCACCAATAATACTCTTAGATATCTCGATACATCTTTGTGTTTCCTGGGTTAATAAAGAAATTTAAACTATGTGCATCATCAAAAAGTTCATTCTTTAACTCTGAATTTGATGGAACACATAGTCTTGACCGAAATCTCACAATTCCTACTTCATTAACATTGAATTCTAAGGATTTACCTTTTCTGATAGTTTCCACTTTCTTTTGAATTCCCACATCATCCTTTTGAGCATCCTTTAACCTTTCCAAAAGAGACGGTTGAGCAATCATTTGTTAAAGGATTGATAATATTCCCTTATTTATGATTCTCATGTCCATATTCATCAAATCTAAGAAGATTTGATCCTTTTCAATTCTCATCAATGATAGAATTGCTGGGTCCTTTCTACTTAGATCATCTACCACCTTGTTCACTTTACCAGGGTGGTAATGGATTGAGAAATCATAGTCTTTGATCAGTACTAACCATCTTCATTGGCGCATGTTCAACTATTTCTGTGTGAAAATATAATTGAGGATTTTGTGATCCATATATATTTTATAATTCTCCCCAAAGAGGTAATGTCGCCAAATTTTTAATGAGAATATTACTGAAGCCAACTCCAGATCATGTGTTGGATTATTTTTCTCATGAACTTTCAATTTCCATGAAGCATAGAAAATGAATTTCTCATTTTTCATCAACACATAGCCTGGTCCCTTCTTCAAAGCATCACTGAATACCAACACAAGTTCTCCACTTGTGAGTAGTGTGAGAACGGGTGCAGTGATATGCCTAATTTTCAACTTCATGAAGCTATCTTTGAATTCATTACTCCAAGAAAATTTGACTCCCTTCCAAGTTAGCTTGGTAAGAGGATTTTACAATCGTGAGGAATTTATCACCAATCGGTGATAATATTCAGCTAAGCCAAATAACCTATGGATATATATCACATATATTGGCCTCATATATCCCTCAATTTCATTTGTCTTGGAGGGATCCACTGATATCCCATTTCTTGTGGTGATATGACCCAAGAATGAGACTTCATTCAATCAGAACTCACACTTGATGTACTTTGGAATGAGTTTGTCCTTTCGCAAGGTCTATAGTATAGTGCTTAGATTCTCCTCATGATCCTCCTTGGTTTTGGAGTATATTAGAATATAGTCTATAAAGACTACCAAAAATTTGTAGAGGTAATCTATAAAGACTCTACTCATCAGTTCCATGATGATTTCTAGAGCATTAGTGAGTACGAAAGGCATTAATATGAATTCATAGTGCCTGTACCTTGTACAAAAAGTAGTCTTGGGGATATCCTCCTTCTTTACCCTTACTTGGTAATATCCCGACCGCAGATTCACCTTGAAGAAGTATTGCGCTCCATGTAGCTGATCAAACAAGTCGTCAATTTGTGGTAGATGATACTTGTTCTTTATTGTGATTTTTTGAGCTCATGATAATCAATGAAAAGGCACATTGAACCATCCTTCTTCTTGACAAAGAGGACTAGTTCACCCCATGGTGAAGCACTTGGGCGTATAAACCCTTTATCCAGATTCTCCTGTAGTTGTTTATTTATCTCCTCAATCTCCACAAAAGCCATTCTATATGGAGTCTTGGATATTGGAAAATCCCCAAGTATAAGATTAATCTATAATTCAACATCTCTTATAGGAGGAAGACCAGAAAATTCCTTGGGAAACACTTTAGAGAATTCCCACACAATAGGCACGTCTTCATGGATGTTTTCTTCCTTAGAATCAATCATCTGAGCAAGATACGTGTGCTCATAAGGGAAGTAATATCGATGCTTGATATGATGGTGCTAAAGAAGATTCGTCCTCCTCCTTGAACTTATACAGAATTGGGGGTCGATTCTCTATATGGATATTGATTTCCCTCTCACGACAATTTATGTTGTCTCTATATAGGGAAATCCAATCCATGCAAATAATTGCATCAAATCCCACCAGTGGGAGTATGTCAAGGTTCACCGGGAAGTTCAATCCAAAAATTGTGATAGGGGAGGAGTTATATTCATGGGATGAAATAATTTACCCATTTTTCGTTCCCACTAACATCTCTACTTCCATGATTTGTGGTGGTGTTGGGATTGTTCTACTACACTTTCGGGATATAAAATAATTCATAGAACTAGAATCAAAAAGTACATTCACTATTATTGAATGAATAACTAGATTACCTTTCACCACTTCATTTTCGGGATTTTCTTCAGCGGTAGTGATGGAAAAATATTTCCCTTTCTACCTTAAAGGTTGTTGGTTGCCTCTGAAAATTGTTTCCTTAAGGAACTAGTTTGTAAAGTGCCCTGTTTCTTTGCATTTGAAGTAATAAACTATGCGTTGAGGGTCGAACGGAGCGTTCCTCTCCTCTATCGCAATAGTGGGGTTTTCTTGTCGACAATTAATGGCTAGGCTCCCTTCTCTTCTACACCTAATGAATTTCCTTGTCCCCTTCAGAAAATTTTTCAGGTGCTTATTTCCACACCTTTGGCAAGTGGGGTGCTGGAATTTATTAGCACTATAGTATTTATCCATCGGACTGCCAAAATTAAATTTCACTTTCCACTTCTATCCCCATAATACCCATGAGATTATCTGATCTCCATTCTGAATTTGAGGGCACATCAGACAATTTCCTCATAGTTATCGAAGGCACAAATTTCTAGGTCTTTCTGTAGGCTAGGTTTTTTTCCCACCAAAGAAGCAGTCAACCTTGCATTCAGGGGTAACGAAAAAGTTGGAGGCATATCGTGAAAGCCTTGTGAAGTTTTACTCATAAACTCTAATGGATTCATCATCTTTTTTTTTGAGGGAAAGGAAGTCCCTTTCTATATTAAGTCAGAGTGTGTGAGGAAAATATAAATTGAAAAATATTTTCTGGAAATCCTTCCATTCTAATGCCTCGATCTCTTCATTAGGCTTCATATTTTTGATCAATTTCCACCACTGATCAACATCACCCTCCATATGATAAGTATTTAAAAGAACCTTATCTTGTTCAGAACATTAAAGGATGGAGGAGATCTTCTCAATGGAGTTGATCCATTGTTCGGTGATAGAGGGATCAGATGATCCATTAAAAGTAGGAGAGATTTGTCTCATGAGGCTCTCGATTGTAGCTTGTTCTTTCTTAGGGGGGTCAAGCATTCCTCTTGACCCATGTTTCTGTTCAAAAATTGAGTTAAATGAGAGAGTATCATGACAAATTTTGTGATTCCCGCTCCCATCGGGTTGGGCATCTCATTAAAACAGTCATCACATTGATCTTCGCATCGGTTGTTAGCCCGAGTACTCCTATTACTGACCATTGGTTTGAATAAAAGGAAATTTAGGGGTAACACATAAAGGGAAATCAAATGACAAAAGGGATAAATTATAAATTAAATTTATTACCTTAACTTATGAATTTATAGGCTTCAATATATGTTATCCATGATCTACTTCCCAACATATATTATTAGAGGCATTTTTTATTCCCTTAATAATGGTTCATACTAAGCTTATGAATTTACCAAAGAATATCCCTCAGGAGTGTCGAACCAAGAGTGAAACAAGGCCTATTTTCATGCACCAATTCCCATTTGAGTCTATCTCAAAGTGGTGTTTTTAGGTTTTACCCCTAGATATATCTGTTCCAGAGCCACCTCAACTTATTTATATCCAGGTAGGGTTGTATTTTCTTGATAAAACACTTACTCTATACTCACCGAAATTTAGGGATGTTTTTGTTATACTTAGTCTTATACCTAAGGCTTTCACTACGGTTTTCTAATCCTAATCTAAAAAATAACTAAACCTATCCTCTGATACCAACTATAACAACCCTGCTCTTTATTACATATTTAAACATGATTTATTACATAAACTTGTACTTAAGATAACTTTGAGGATAGATAGGTCTAGTGTCTTGAGAAATTAGTAACATTACATGAAAACTTAAGACATAAAATAAAACATCTTTATTGAAAACTTCTTTTACATGACCACAACATTCCTTCATACTTAGCATTTTATGGGATAACCTGATGACATACATAAGAAAAGGGTAAGCTATAAAGCCTAGTAAGGGAGTAAACAAGGCATAAAATTTAGAATATAGTACATGTTAGGAAATAGGCATATCAATTGATCACAAGAGACACATGAACATAAATTCATGATATAACATTATTATAATAATATGGAAATGTGGAAACAACATACAACATGATATTAGCATGATTCAAGGATCATTGCACATGGATTAACAAGAGTAAACCCTCATTACACTTGAATTAACATGATTAAACCCTTATTTCACATGGATTAGCATGAGTAGAACATCATTTCACATGGTGTATCATGATAGTAAACATTATCCAATGCATTAGAGCACTATTAGGGTACACCCTTTATAAACATTTCATTTCAAGCGTAAGTGTGCTGCATGGATCATATAACATGGAATCATTCAATATCAACATTTATTCCACGATAAAGGAATGTGGAATACATAAATGTAAGTACCATTAAATATTTATATGTTCATAAAGGTTAATACACTTGATAGATAAATGAGTATGGTATTCACTACACAATTATTTTGGATTGGAAAATCTTGGTGCAATTTCAGCTGCATAACGACATGACATAAAAATTCATAAAAAATATTGATGAGAGAGGAAGTGGTATCTCATCATATTTACATGAAATTTACAGTAAGGGGTTCATATATATACATGTACAAACACATGTACATTGGAAATATAATTTGTAATGAAATAAAGAAACTTGAAGAAAGAGGATAAATGGAATAACTCTTATGAAATATCGGAATGGTAATGGTTGTACAAGTGTAATGACCCGCCAATTTTCATTGAATTAAGAGTACAATAAGTCCTTACTAGGCTTTAATTGACATCCCCAAGACTCCAAAGTCTAGCAATAAATACCAAAGGGTTTCAAGTACAAGTGGGGGATGATATACCCTTTTTGAAATAAACCAATAAACCAACAACCCATAACCAAACCATACACTAAATGATGCATGAACAAAAAGAATACAACTAAACAAATTCTTGTATCTAAACCAAATAAAAGTATACTACAATGGAAAAAAAACAAGAATCAAAGTGCACAATGAATAAATAACTAAAGACACTCAAGATACCACAATACTTCATACTCCACAAGCTCCAAGCTCCACAATCACCAAACAACCCAAACATCATGAGGTAGTTCTAAATATGTGTGAACCATTACCTATTCCCCTATCCTAGAAGATAGCATATGCAAAAGCATCAAAGTGCCAAAGAAAAGGTGAGTATAAACTCAGTAGGTTTCCCCCAATGAATTCCCTACTCATGCCACTAGGATAGAAGAGTTAACAACATTAAAAATGAACAGTTTATATAAAACATTTTCTCAAAACAGTTTATAACAAGATATAAACAAGTTTCCCAAAACCATTAATAACCAAAAGCATACAAGTTCAATTGAAACCAATTTTCCAATAATTTATTTTTCCAGAAAAATAACTAAACAAGCTTTAAAACCATTTCACAATATCCCCTTTTTGTCATACCCAACCATCCCACAAACCCATGCAACCAACCATGAATTCTACATCATGACGGTTCCATACTCATGTGTGATTTCTCTTTGATATACCAAGTCTTCACAAGTTAATTATTTCCCATGTACCATTAACCCTTTGGCACTGAGCACAAGGTCATATTTCAACCATGCCTCGTATATGCAATATGAACTCTATATCCCGTGTGCCATTTAACCTTTGGCACTGAGCACAAGGTCATATTTAAACCAAGCCCCAAAAAATTCAATCTGAACTCACACACCAATATGAACAAGGATCATGACAAAACACCTTTTCAATAAAAAACCCTTTTTATTGAAATCCAATTCCATCAAAGTCATTTCACTATCAAACCATTTCAATAAAACATACCTTTTATTGAAAACCAATTCCATCAAGTCATTTCAATACCAAACCATTTCAATAAAACGAACCTTTTATTAAAAACCAAGTTTTCATAAAACCATTTATCAATTAAAACAAATCAATAATTTAAAATCATCATTTTAAATTCAAGAGGCTAAACCACTTTGCACAACAATTCACCAAGATTTCATAATTTTACTAAAACCATAAATCATCACTAAAGAAGATTTATTCCATGATTTTCATAATAGATATCATTCAAATAAACCAATTTGAAACTAATAAAATCAATTATAGCAAGAGGAGTTGAGAGAGAATCCTCCTACTTTAAAGGTTTTGACGAAAACCACAACGAACGAAGAACGATCAAGAAAACCATGTCGATTCTCCAAGAACCCGCCTTAGATCTCTTCTACTAACAAAACCGAGACCAAATCTCATTACATTTGGAATCCACATACCTAGATCTAACCATAATGGGCATATATCTAAGTAACCAAGAGAAGAGGAGAAGTAGATCTAAGTAGATCTAAGATACAGAATAAGAACGAAGAAGAACGATCACATACCTCAAGAATCCAACTTCAATTTGCCAAGGGAAGCCTTCAGATCACCTATGGAATAATGGGAGAACCTTATTTAGACTTAGGAGAAGTAAAATCCCATGTTATGACTACTTAGGAGAAAAATGAGCCACTTAGAGGAAAAAATGTGTGAGATCCACTTTTTTAGGATCTCACTTAAGTTCCCACACGGTTAGTTCACACAGTTAGACAAACTATGCGCTAACCATGAGTTAGCCACTATCTAGCCAGAACCTCGCACGACTTCCTCACCACAGTATCTCTAACCATAATCCAACCTTGTGGGAGACACTACCTAAAAATTAACAACTATTCATGGTTTGGCCGCATGGTTAGACAAACCATGCACCACCCATGCGACTTCCCCTTTGCCTTAAAACTTCATTCAAAGTTATATCGACTCTCCCATTCAACACCCTTAACTTTATAACCATAAAAAGCATCAAGGGTTACATACTAGAAACTAGGGGTACTACATTCTCCCCACCATTGATCTTTTTGTCCTAAAAAATTATAAAAACCTCATCAATATGAAAGAGTTCTGACCATCGCTCCTTCACTTCCTTTTCACATTCCCAAGTCTCTTCCCAAATCTGACCTTGACACCATAAAACCCACACTAGACTGATGATTTTTCCACACAAAAATTTCTCTTGCCTATCCAAAATACATACTGGAATATGTATCAATGAAGCATCCGACTCTAGGTCAATGTGATCTCATCTGATCACATGGTTAAGATCAGGATGATACTTTTTCAACCGAGATACATGGAACACATTATGCATCGAACTGAACCATGGTGGTAATTCCAACTGATATGCCACCTCTCCAACACGTTCCAGTATCTTGAAAGGGCCTAAGTATCTAGGAGATAGCTTTCCATGCTGCCTAAAATGATGATGTCCAAGCCTTGGAGATATCCTCAAGAAGACATGATCACCCATAACGAATGACAATGGTCTTCTACGATGATCTACATAAGATTTCTAATGACTCTGAGACATCTACATCCTATTTATGATCAACCGAATCTTGTCCATTATTTCTTGGAAAAGGCTCGGTCTAACTATTGAAGTTTCACTTGTTTTCACCCATCATAGTGGATAACAACAAGGACTCCCATACAATGCTTCAAACAAAGCCATATGTATCGAGGCCTGATAGATATTATTGTATGACAACTCCACCAAGGGTATATTCTCCTCCCACGAGCCACCAAAATCCATTACACAAGCCTACAAAATTTCTTCCAACATTTTTATTGTCTGCTCAGATTGTCCATCCATCTAAGGATGATACACCATGCTCATAGTCAACTGAGTCCCAAGATATTACTGTAAGGATTTCCAGAAACGAGATGTGAACCTCAGATCTCTATCTGAGACTATTGAAACTGGTACACCATGCCTCTTTACCACTTCTTGGATATAGATTTTTGACAGATACTCCACCGTATGAGTTTCACAAATAGGAATGAAAAGTGGTGACTTGGTAAGACGATCCAATATCACCCATATGACATCATGTTTCCAAACTATTCTTGGAAGACCTATAACAAAATCCATCGCTATCTGCTCCCATTTCCACACTAGGATAGGTAAAGACTGCAACATTTATACTGGTCTCTGATGCTCTACTTTAACCTATTGACAAGTTAAGCATCGCGAGACAAACACAACCACCTTCCTTTTCATCCCACTCCACCAAAACTGCGCCTTTAATGCCTTATACATATTTTATGTACCTAGATGTACAACCCATATCGAATGGTGGTAATCATGAAGAAGTTGTTCCTAACAAGACATAAATACCACTATCTAATCTCTAAAGCACCAAACTGAACTCCCATCAAGTTTCTAGTCCTCAATGGTCTCCCCACCATTGAGTTTTAAACTCATAACCAAACATTTCGTATTAGATGTTTGTTCCTATTTGACCACATTTACCAAATCAGAAACAAGAATAGATGAAAATAAAACCACAACATCACATCGTTCTTCACATTCCATGTGCATGTCATCTAGGACTGAAATCAATTGCCATTTATCATAAGCTTCTTTTTCCAAATGAGCATATGAATTTCTACTTAATGCATCAGCCACTGAATTTCATTTTTTTGCTGTATACATCAATTCAAAGTCAAACATCTAGAGGTAATCTATACATATCCTTTTCATCATATTTAAATATCATTGTGAGAAAATGTGTTTCAAGATTTTTTGGTCCATGAACACAGTGAATTTCTTACCAAAGAGATACTATCTCCTTGTTTTAAAGGAATGTATGACTGCAGCTAACTCCAAATCATGTGTTGGGTAATTTTTCTCATGAAGTCTTAACTGCCTTGAACCATAAGAAACCACATGGTCTCCTTGCATGAGAACACAACCCAACCCTAATCTTGAAGCATCACATTACACTACATACCCCTGTCCTAATTCTAGAAAAATCAAGATAGGTGCTGATGTAAACTGATCTTTCAACTCCTGGAAAGACTTATGGCATTCTTCAGTCCATTGGAATGGATCATTCTTATTTGTCAGAGTTGTCATTGGAAAAGATAGTCATGAGAAATCACGTACAAAGCATCGATAGTAACTAGATAGACCAAGAAAACTTTGTATCTCAAAGACATTCTTCGGTGGTTTCCATGAGATAATAACTTCTATCTTTTCAGGATCCACAGAAACACCTTTTCCAAAAATGACATAGCCAAGAAAACATACTTCCTGTATCCAAAAATCACACTTTGATAATTTAGAATAAAAACGGTGATCTCTTAAGATTTGTGACACTACTTCCAAATGCTCCTCATGGTCAGCCCTTGTCTTTGAATACAACAATATGTCAGCCATAAACACCACAACAAAAGAATCTAGATATCGCTGAAATATTTAATTCATCAAATCCATGAAGACCACTGGTGCATTCATTAGACTGAAAGGCATGACTACATATTTTTAGTGTCCATATATTTTCCTAAAAGATGTATTTGAAATATACTCCTTCTGAACTCACAATTGGTGATATCCAGATCGCAAGTCAATCATTGAGAACAACTGACCTCCCCTTAATTGATCAAACAGATCATCAATGCATGGAAGTGGATATATATTCTTTATTGTAACTTGGTTAAGCTTACAATAATCAATACACAGCCAAAGAGTTCCATCTTCTTTCTTCATGAACAAAACTGGTGCCGCCCACAGAGATGTACTTGGCCAAATGAAACCCTTACTTTCCATCTCCTCCAACTACACTTTCTATTCCATTAACTCTGTTGGTGCCATACTATAATATGGAAGGGAAATAGGAATGGTCCCTAGAAGGAGATCAATCATAAAATCCACTTCCCTTAGATATGGTAACCCTAACAAGTTCTTGGGGAAGACATCTGGAAATTGATCCACAACTACTGGAAAAATATTTTACTTGATCTCTTCTATTGATTCCAAAGTCAATGCTTCCAACTGATAATATATCATTCCCACCATTGGTGCCAACAAGATATTTTCTCCTTTCTTTACTATCCTCTCTCCTCTGAAGAGATTATTGATTCTGTCCTCAGTTGTGAAACTAACTATTATCCTATAATAGTCGATGTGATCCTTGAACATCGTCAACCAATCCATACCCAATATTACATCATAGACATCCATGTACAACATTGAGAAGTACCATTTTAGCTTAGCTCTATCAAGAATTATAACACATTCTCTATACACAAATACTTTCCATTATCTTTCACCAAGAGGGGTTTGTAGTTTTAAAATAGAAGGCATCATTTAAAAATTTAAACATAGTAAGTCAATAACATGAGAAACAATGAAAGAATGAGATGCACCAGTATCGAAGAGAAATTGCATAAGGGTAGAATTCAAAAGAATCGTAGCTCTCATTATAGATGTTCCAACCTAATCATTTATAATCATCTGATAAAATACATACAATTTCTTCATCGTTGGACTGTTCTCCTTATTAACTTTTTGAGATTTCCCTGGCTGAGGAGTCATGGTATTTCGAGAATCACTATGGCTAGCTCTGTTATACTGATGAGACTGATTCTGCTATCCTCATCCTATCGAAGCATACGATGCTTGCGATACTTGAGAAGTGTCTCAAGAACCTGACCTTGTAGCATTGGGACAATATAACTAAAGATGTACCATCTTGTTGTAATTATGACATAAACTAGGTTGTACCATACACTCTCACTTTATGTGGTCTTGAAAACCACATTGAAAGCAACCCATTTTCTTTGGGGTCATGGAGGAATGTTCACTGATCCCACAGTCTGATTCTGATTTCCACTTCCACCTTGGAAATATGTGTCCCTTTTCTGCTTGCTCCCAACGGTTGAGTTCCCACCATTTTCTGTAGGTATCATCATACCTCCTCCCATCGATCTCGAGATATCACATTCATCCACATTTGCTCTGTTCACCATCTCTTTATAATCTGTAATATAGATCCCTAAAATCTTCAATCGAATCTCCTACCTTAGCCCCGATTCAGAGATTTCGGCCTTCAAAGATGCACTTGTCATAACTTCTTTTGAAAAACGAACTAAATTCATGAATTTAGCTGTGTACTCTATGATAGAGAGGCTCTCATGTTTCAGGCTAAAGAAGTCTGTCGTTTTATAGATTTTGAATATATGAGGATATAATTTTTTGTTGAACAATTCTTTAAAATACTCTCACGTAAGGCATTCATCCAATTTAGCCTGCACTACTAAATCCCACCACTATCATGCAAGATCCTCAAGCATATAAGTCTTCATCTTGACTTTGATCTATGATGGTGTGTCGATGAAATCGAAGATATGATTCATCATATTCAACCAAACCTCTACCTTCTCAGGTTCAGAATCACCTCAGAAGTTAGATGGATTTTTCTTCATGAACTGAATAGTATGATCCATATGTCGTGGACCATTCCTCCGGTTCGCCATATCCACAACTTTAAAAGCCTAAACAATACTCTAAACCAGATCTTGGTTCACCCATGGTTTAGGTGAAACCACATTCTCCCCAAATTATTCATGTTGGTTTCGATGACACCTACCAAGTTCCATTTTCTAAACCAACAACAAACTCCGTCAATCTCACTCTCTAGTAACTGATGAATTATCATTTCAAATTCTATCACATCAACTATCACAACATTGTTTTCCAAAAAAAATATTTTTCCATGCTCAACCATTTTTGAAAATCAACTATTGGTTTTGAAAATCAAACCATTTTCAAAATACACCAAGTATCCTCTTTTCAAAATCTTTCATTTAAAAATAGATTCTGCATTTTTCAAAAATTTACATCTTTGCAGAAAATAATTAATCATTCCTCACAATAAGATATGAAATATTAGTGGGAATTAATTCCTCTATAGTGCATGTCATGCTAATATCATTAGCTAAACCCATGACAATGAGATTTGCAACATTCTAGAAGTGTATCCAAAACACTTATGTACCCAACACCCTGGTAACTTGAAGTTCAAAACAACTGGGTTAGCTACATCCTTTTATGTTATACATTTCAAGTTCTGAAAATCCTACTCCTATCTAACATTCAAACCCAAGGAATAGACGAAAAGGAATTACAACTCCAAGACCAAGAACACTGATGATTTGTACCACAAGGGAAGGACTAGACTGATACCATTTGTAATGACCCACCAATTCTCATTGGCTTGAGAGTACAACGAGTCATTACTAGGCCTTAAGAGACATCCCCAAGATGCAAAAGGCTGTCAATAAATTCACAAGGGTTTCAAGTACAAGTGGGGGATGATTTAACCTTTTTGAAATAAACCAATAAACCAACAACCCATAACCAAACCATACACTAAATGATGCATGAAAAAAAGGAAGAAAACTAAACAACTTCAAATATCTCAACCACATCAAAGTATACAACAGAGGAAGACCAAAAAAGCAATAAAGTACACAGCAGATAAACAACTAAAGACCCTCAAGAGACCACAATACTTCGTACTCCACAAGCTCCAAGCTCCACAATCACCGAACAACCCAAATGTCATGAGGTAGTTCTAAATACGTGTGAAACACTACCTTTTCCCCTATCCCGGAAGATAGCATCTCCAAAAGCACCAAAGTGCCAAAGCAGAGGTGAGTATAAACTTAGTAGGTTTCCCCTAATAACTTCCCTACTCACGCCACTAGGATAGAAGAGTTAGAAACATTATCCTGAATGGCCCGAAGGCCTTCATTTTTATTGATTTTTGATAACCCCTCTTTCAAGGGATGAGGGGGAACCCTTACAAGGCCCGTAGGCTCAGAGATACAAGGCCCCTAGGCTCAGGAGATTACATGACCTGAAGGTCTTAGGGAATTCAACCAGACTATCTACAAGGAACTACCCCTCCCCAGCATCTACGTCATGATAGTAGCTATCCACCTTTGCATGGCTGTCTGGCTAGGCTTCCCATGCAAGCATAGGCTGGTACCGATGGCATAACCATACCCTCTCATTTTGACAATCCATTTGGCTCTGTTCTAGTGAGTGCACCTGCTCTGAATCCTCTTATGGGGCTGATCCTTTTTTTGTAGTGTGTCTGGGGCAACTGCATGTGGCCCGAAGACCTTGAGGTGGCCTGAGGGCCTTAAAGGTGGCCCGAAATCCCTATTGACCCAAAGGCCTAGGTGGCCCGAAAGCCTTAAGGACTCCAAGCCCAAACCGGTGGCCCAAGGTGAATAGTTCCAGATGCTACAGTACCAAACAGTACCTGCTACAGTAACTGCTACAGTGCCTGTTATAGTACCCACTCAATGTACATTACTGCTATAGTTACTGCTATAGTACCTGGAAATATTCCCCTTTTTGTTATACCCAAACATCCCACAAACCCATGCAACAAACCATGCATGCTACGTTATGAGAGTTCCATACTCATGAGAGGTTTCTCATCTATTTACCAAGTCGTCACAAGGTAATTGTTTCCCATGTTCCATTAAACCTTTGACACTGATCACAAGGTAATACTTCAAACAAGCCCTGTATATGCAATATGAACTCTATATCCTATGTGCCATTTAATATTTGGCACTGAGTACAAGGTAATATTTCAACTAAGCCTCAGAAATGATATATGAACTCACACACCAATATGCCAAAGGATCATGCCAAAACACCTTTTCAATAAAAACACCATTTTTATTGAAAACCAATTCCATCAAAGTCATTTCAATATCAAACCATTTCAATAAAACACCCCTTTTATTGAAAACCAATTCGATCAGTCATTTCAATACCAAACCATTTCAATAAAACACCCTTTTTATTGAAAACCATGTTTTCATCAAACCATTTATCAATTCCAACAAATCTATAATTTAAAATCATCATTTTAAATTAAAGAGGCTAAATCACTTTGCACAACAATTCACCAAGATTTCACAATTTCACTAAAACCATAAATCATCGCTGAAGAAGATTTATTCCATGCTTTTAACAATAAATATCATTCAAATAAACCAGTTTGAAACTAAGCCAATCAATTCTAGCAAGAGTAATAGAGAGAGAAGCCTCCTACCTCAAAGTTTTTGATGAAAACGACAACAAACAAAGAACGACCAAGAAAACTGGGTTGATTCTCTAAGAACCTACCGTAGATCTCTTCTACTAACAAGACCGAGACCAAATCTCATCATATTTGGCATCCACACACCTAGATATACCCATAAAGGACATATATCTAAGAAACTGAGAGAAGAGGATAAGTATATCTAAGAAACCGAACAATAATGAATAAGAACGATCACATACCTCAAGAATTTGGTTTCGATTTGCCAAGGGAAGCCTTCAGATGACCTCTGGAATGATGGGAGAACCTTCTTTGGCCTCAGGAGAAGAAAAATCCCGAGTTATGGTCACTTAGGAGAAAAAATGATCCACTTAGAGGCAAAAACGTGTGTGATCCACTTTTTTAGGATCTCACTTAAGTGCCCACATGGTTAGTTCACACAGTTATACTAATCGTGCGCTAACCATGCGTTAGCCACTGCCTATCCAAAACCTCACACGGTCTCTCTAACTGTGCTCCAACTGTGCGGGAACCACTGCCTCAAAAGGACCAACTATGCATGGTTTTCCACATATTTATAAAAATCATGATCTGCCCGTGTGACTTCCCCTTTTCCTGAAAACTTCATTCAAAGTTCTCCTGACTCTCCCATTCACCACCCTTAACTTTATAACCATGAAAAGCATCAAGTAAGGGTTACATACTAGAAACCGACGGTACTACAACATGGGAGGGATTAATGAGAGAGAAAGAGATATCTCATCATTCAAACAGAAGTAGGGAAGTATGGGGGATATTCTAAATCATACCCTAACATTTTTAATTGAAAATAAAAGGGTATAAAAACATAAAAAAACTTAGACAAAAATGAGAAAGGAAGAAATCCATTACTTTAGTGTGTGACTTCAAGATCTTGAGGAGGGGATTCTTGAGATCTTGGGGTTCGTTGGGAGGATTCTAGAGAGAGGAGGGAAGATTAGGGATGTGATCTGAGGTTTTTTTAGTGAAGATAAGTGGGAGCTTGGGTGGGTTTATATAGGAAATGAGAGGGAAATTTTTTAATATTTCACAAACTTAGGTTTTGGAATCTATATAATTAAATATTCAAAACCACAAACCTTCCCATGGTTTTTGACCATGGTTTTTTCCAAATTGGAGTGTAAAAAATTATTTTACATGGAAAATGGCCAAACATATTAAAATATTAGGCTTGATTATGTGGAGGTGAGTCACACTCTCAAGGAAATCATTTTAAAATCTTAAAATATTTTATAAGTCTTGGAAGGTCAACTAAGGCATTGTAAAATTAATAAAACAAATATATAATCACATTATTTTAAAGTTAAAACATATATTTTCCAAATATCCCTTTTATATTATTTTATTACATCACTATTGAGTCATTATTATGTCATAAAACACATTATATATTTATAAGGTATTTATGTTTTACCCAAAAATTCGATTGTCTTAGAAAATTATGAAAAATTCACCATTGGATAATTTCGACATCCTGATTCGAAAAATAATTTTTATTTTATCTAAATTAATTTCTAAATTTGTGAATTTTCATTTTTAAAATAAAAACCATTATTTATTGATAATTGAAGGGTTTTGACAAAAACAGTTTCCAAACCTTAATAAAAGTTATGTTTGACTTCATAAAAATTATATGATCATCTATATTTAATAAAAATTATATAATAATAATATTTTATTAAAAAAATATTTATTCCAAAAATTAATTTATTCATCAAAATAATTTTTTAATCAAAAATTCAATTTCGGTTTTATTGTATGAAAATATAATTCTTATCAAACAGAATACCTAATCGTTTATAGAGTAAAAAAATACGGAATAAATATAATCATAACTTATAATTAAAAGAAGTGTTCTTATAGCATGATTATAATAATATTAATAAAACCTTAGTTTAATATAATAATTTATATATTTCTAAAATGTTCCATTTTACCTAAAAAATCAATTTATCTAATTCATTATATTTTTAAGAAAAACTAATCTCATAAAGGAATTGTTGGAATAAGACTTTTATTTATAAAAAGGTATTACACAAAAATTAACTAATTCATTATTATATAACCACTTATAACACCCACATAAGACTTAAGGGTAATGTGTGCAATGATGAAAGACTCTTGGGGCGGCTTAGATAACGTTTCCCAGGTGGTAATCTCGATTAACTTGAACTTATCTCATAAGAAATTCCGTTCAAGCTTAATGTGTTGAATCTCGGCTTGAGATTGGTCAAGAGTGAAGCCCAGTGATGCTACCTCCTTTCCGATCTCTGAAAAATGAGCTTCCTATGGCCCAAGTATACTAGATGAGGCCTTCCCCTCCTTTGTCTGTGTCGAAAGGATTATTTTTAAAAACCTTAAATTTATATCAGTTATGTGGTCACTATTAATTGACTATATTATCAATAGTAATAATACTTAATGGTCATTTAAACCCAATAATTAAAAAAAGAGTGCGTTTGTTTTGTATATCCATAATACATTTAATTAAATAAAAGAAATGGAATTTTATTCATGAATTTTTGGGTCGTTACATATCTTCTCCCTGAGCCCTTTTGAATACTTTATTCTCAAAAATGATTATGAAATTCATATATTTAATTATATTTACTTTATTACCAATCTCATGATTCATTATTTAAATTTATTTAATTTTTTTTATTTTTCAATATTTAACTGACTCTGTTTTTTTGAACTCTATTTTAACCGAGTGTTGTCTTCTCTCAACCTTCCTATTTCTTTTAAACACATTTTAATTTCCATTTTCATAGTGTATTCTTTTACCATTTCACCTTTTTTATTTATTATAATCATTATTAATTTGTGAGTCATCATCTATTGAGTCCACTTCTTCATTCTCTTATGTCATGATTACCCTTTGAGGGGAATATCTAGGAGCTTACCTATTATCACCACTTTATTCAGTATCAGACACAACTTATTAAATGGATAGAAAATTATTTCTGAAATATTTTGGTGAAATATTATACTTTCCTTTTGATTTAACTTTATTTAAAGAGTACTTATTATTGGTTCCATTTCTGGTAACATAATTATCTTCATTTTCTCCATTGATTTTCATGGGAAAATTTATAGACAAATAACTAAACATTTCACAATTAAAGAATTTTAAGGTAAGTTTAACTTTGTACTTACCTCTTCCTCAGGTGAAGTTTCTTAACATTAGAAAGATTATTTCAGAAAAATCCTCTATAATTTCATCTTCATACAATCCTTCCTAATCCTATTCAATTTTCAAGACTTTGAAATCATTAAAGGAAATTTCCTTTTCCTTTTTTTCTTTCATTTGAGTGCCACTCCTCTTCTTCTCTTATAATTGATAAGAGTGGAATGGAGTTCATTTATGCTGTAGTTATCTTGATCTCTATATTTAAGTACTAATATCTTGTAATTAAATTTATCTAGTAATATTCTCATTATATTCTTCACCATAGTAATAATCAGATTAACCCTGGTATAGAATTCATCAAATATTTCATCTTCTTACATTGTAATTTTGTCAAATTATTTTCTACTAATTTAAAACTATGATTATTTAACCCATTTTTTTCTTTATAGATGATATTAATCTTATTTAATATATCATAACCTATTATATATCCCATTACTATTGTCTTATCATCCTCAAATAAATAATAAAATAAGGCATTCCCAACTTTTCCATCACTTTAAATACTTTTACTATCAATAGGAGACTATGCTAAGGTGTAACTTGGTACTATAAAACTATATTGGAAATATCCAATCACATAAATCCCAATAGAGTTTTGGAATGGTAACATCATCACGCTATAAAAATATGAAAACAATTACCATCTAATTTTGGAATTCCTTTATTATTAACTGAGTTTTGTTGATCCACATCAAATTCTTGAGAGAAAAACAAAAGAGTATACCCACTCTGATACCAATTGACATGATCCCAAAAAGGGTGATAATAATCGAGAGAGGATTCATTCTCTCAAGATACTCATTGATGTATAAGAAAATTGACACAACTCATTTGTTAACAAGATTCACCTTCTTTAAGGATGACTACATCCTCAGTGCATCGTGGTTATTATCCCTCACACACAACTCTCCTTTTATTATCAAGAATAACTTAGTCAAGTATATGAACTTGAATCTATTACAATGGATAAATTCAAATATTTTTTACTTTTTTATCAATAGAATTAATAAACTACTTTTGAAGAAATGAATCTAAGGAATAATCAATCCTTTATGTAGGCCTAGAATGATATATATCTTCTTCCTCAGTAAAAAGACTTCAAATGATGATAAAGTATATAACTTGATTTGATACAATAAATCATTAACACAACATAGTATTGGATTCAGTTATAAATTCTCAAAACCCCTTCATCTTCTTAATTTCTCTAATTTATATTCACTGTATTTTGTAAATATTATTTCCATAAAATTTTATGGAATTTTCCTTAATTTTTAGTTGTATATATTTCCCCTAAAGAATACCAGAAATTATAACGAGTAATAATTTAAAATATTTAATTTTGAAATAATCATGAAACCTGCATGATCTCATTATTTAATATTAATTAAGGTCTTCCTTTAAATTATTCTTAAGACTCGGGTTCAACTTTCCTCACGTGATATTTGAATATCAAAATATTCTTTTTCTCTAGAAAATTCAGTGGTTTTATTTATTTTAAATCTTTCATGCGTCCATGGAAGCATGCATCAGATGTGGCACTCCTATTTATGGAGGTAACTCTCAACCACCATATTTAATCACAACACTTTAGACATTTTCACTTGGACTATATTGATCATCTTCATAGGGTTGGTTTATCTCTATGTTATGGCTGATCGAACTTTATAAAATTTCATGTACCCTATTAAATTCTTGAACTCTATGAATGTTGAACCTTAAAAATTCTCTTGGATATTCCTCCTTATCTTTATAGAGTTGGGTTTAACTTTAAAATGTTTTCTTATAGTCTATAAATTTATAGAGAGCTCTAAAAATTCTATATACCCTATTAAGTCTAAAATCTATGAAGTCACTATACCTTAAAAAGTTCATTTTTTATAAATATTTTAAATCTATAAACTTTACAACCTTATAAGGTCCTGTTCCACACCCTATGAATTTTATGAACCCTATAAATTTGAATGCTACATCGTGCCTAGGGTTTAGGGATTTGTTATTTTTCTCACTTTAGCACAAAATTTTCCAAATCATTTCGAATCATCTCATAACTCCTTAAAAAACTTGAAATCATCTTTAAAATAATTCTAAAAACTCCCAAACATAATAAAAATATTTCCTTAATCAAATTTAAATATCTCCAACTTCAATATTCTTTTGGATGGATACTTCCTAACTTCTCACAACTTCAACAAACACTTACTTTAATATTGAAGCTTCAATATTACCAATAGTAGTCCTTATTCAAACCACTAAACTTCTATTTTAGACAACATATTCTTATTTATCACATGTATTAAACTTGAAGATAATATAAAAAAATCATAAAATATAAATAATAATTGACAAAAAATACAACAACATCCTTAAGTGGGTTCAATAAACTAGCCCAAAATTTTCCATAATATCCCCCCATCATCCTCTATTGGGACCCCAAAAATATCAAATAGTACCAACATCTTCAATACAAATTGATTTTATACTCATGAAATAATATTTTTATCTTTTTAACATTTTTTAATATTTTTTAGTAATAAATCTGTTAGTATACAAAAATTAAATAAGTTTTTTTCATATAAAAATCCATACTTATAGCCTTTACTCTATAATATCCTTATGAGGTATCTAGAGTGATAAATTTCTCTTTTTATGCATGAAAATAACTTACATAACCTAATAACCCACCATTATTCTCTTATGGGGTAGATTTATTTATAGAAAGTGTTCCATATGTTGTTAGGTGGGAGTCACGGGGATTTCCAAATGCCACCGAGAGGGATATACAAGGTGTGTCAAATATAGTATGTGAAACATAAACTGTCAAAGTAGATAAATTTTGGTTTGAGGGTGAAACATCTCTCTCTGACCGGCTGTTACCATCAAAATGTTTTATCCTTAACATTACTATCATAGAAAATTAAAACATTTTCATATTATATATTTTAAAACAAGTATAACATTTAAAGTATCAAAATTAAATTCTTAATTTATAAAAAGAAATTGAAATATGATAAAATATTCACAATAATAAAAATAAATAATATAATTCATAAGTTAATTGATAAGTTAATTGATTACTACACATAAAACCATTTTCTACTTCAATGGTCATAACATTATCATGCTCTATCATTACTTATTTTACTTTATCCCCCCGTACAAGAACACTATTTTGAATATTGTTATGGGAAAACAATTTAATGTCTTTTTATCGATGGGATTAAATAAAATAAGTTAATTCACTCACTTTACTTCCCACATCATATAATTCTTATTGTTTTGTGTAATATTATACTTCACCCATAATTTACTAAAGTTTCTATATAATATACCATTTTTATTATGACGTGAAGATATAAAAATATAATTATTCACGGTAACTAATATCTATTAAGTGAGAAAATATAATAGAAGAAAATTTTATTTAATCTCTTTTAATACTATGGATAATATTAACACACTTTTATTTGAATAAAACTATTGAAAAATGATTGTGGTAGTTTAATTTTATAATACTAGTCAAATTTCTATAATATCCCACTTTTAAACTATAAACATACCGATATTTATGTTTTTAAACCTTCTTACTGATCAAATTTATAAAATATAAATCCATTCATATCATAATTGTCAAATTTTCCATCTTACTTCAGTGGATCTCGATCCAAAAACTTCAAATTGTTTAACACTTCAGCTGGAATATCAAAATTCAATATCTAAAAAATTAGTATAAACAATTACATTTATAAAATATATATTTTACCCTATTATTTATATGATTCATATAATTTATGAACTTATAAGATGTTCAAATTATTCTAATAACTATTTATTAATATATTTTGTTATATCTATCTCATTTTTTGTTCTAATTCACAAGAGTCTATTTATTTGTATCCATACTTCTTTAATGAATGGATCTACAATTTCACTATTTAATAATGCATATCTATTTGCTTATAATAATTCCTATTGTTTCAATGTAATATTCGAGGTTTCCTCAACTAGTTGGGAAATAATAGGAAAAATTATTGATTTTCTATCACATTGAGATTGCATTGACATATCATCAATATGACCAACTCAATTGAATCTTGTCTCAACATTATCCAAGTACCTAGAAAAAAAGGTAAGACACTTCTCACAAGATAACCTTTAGAAATAGAGCCTTCTTATTGGGATTTATTTTTCACATATAATTTAAACTTATTAAGGTATCTATAAAAAATGAATGAAACATAATTAACTATATATGTAATGAATTAAATAGAATAATTTACACAAGAATAAAAACACATAAATAAAGTACCTCTTAATTGGACACATCCATAAATAATATATGGGTCATCCTAATTTAGCTTCAATGACTAAATGTACAGTAAAATACATCATGATAATAAAAAATTATTGGGGGGGGGGTGATCATATCCATATGGAAAAATTTTAGTACAATCCATTCTTGAATTATATTAAGCTCAATTGTTTATAGAGTTTTCTAAATTTTTTTTCCAAATAATGGTAAAAACTTTGTTATAATTATGTTAAATTTTTTCAAGAAATGATATATATAATGATAAAGGTAGAAACTTATTTATCAAAATATGTGAATTATTAATTTTTCATCCATTTAACCTAAAATATTTTAAGTAAACACATCTTGAAATGTTACTTTAATAGCCATCATATACTTTTATATTATTTAATAATTAAATTAATATATATTTCTTCTTACTTTTAATTACAATAACTACAATTTTATACTTTTTATTCTCATATAGACATATATTACATATTATATTCATTTCTTTTAAGTCTTTCCAAGTGTTAATATGGTACTATGGTTTCCCATGCTCATTAAGTAATGTGAAAATAAAGTTTTCATATAAATTAATCTCAATATGAAAAACATTAGGATTATAATTTAGAAAATTAAATTCTTAATATGGAAGTTATAATTATATACTTTTTTTCTTCCATCGTTATGTTAAAATTTCAACTGATGATGTAAATTAAACTCATTTCCTAATATTGTTCAAATGTTGGGATTTCCAAAATTATCCATAAACATTAACTAGTTGTACCAATATTTTTGAACGAATTAGTAACTTTGGTGTCAATATAAAATCCATGGTTCCATTAAATTTGACTTGTTTAACCAAAATCTATGTGATGCATTGAGAAATATATTATGATATAGTAATCACCATTTTTTCTATAAGGAAGTCATTCAGGATTAAAATCAAAACTAAAAATTTGATAAGCTAAACGATTGTAAGTAATCTGACCAAATAGTTCCCAAGAGTAGGGAAGTCAGTAATGGTCCATATTACAGGAAAATTTATTTTGAAAATTTTCATAGTAGATGCACCATATGTATTGACACCATTTTCCATGACTCTTATAATTATTTAATTAGAGTTTTAAAGTACACATCAATTTCATTTCCTATATTTTTTTTCAGAATTAATATTTGAAATGATAAAAGAAGTTTACTATATACACATCCATGTAGTTGATTATTTGTGATCAGAATAATTATACAAATACTATAACTGGTACTAAAAGTATTGAATGGGTTGAATACATTGGTACCCAATCATAATTTCACATTCCTAGTATTGGATGAGAAATATGGATGTAATGAATCAAATTTTATCAATGATTTTGAGTCTCTTGGATACCATACTAACCGATCATTATTATTTTCCAAAGCATGAAAAATTATGTGATTGATAATTTTAAATGAAATGAATAATCTCTTGAGTCATGTTTCTAAAGGAAAGTAGTACAAAAATCTTTATAGGAGTATTCTTTTTCTACTTATTCATAGTAGTATATTGATTAAGCCTTCCAATATTACTCTTTGAATTCTATCTAAAAGTCAAAAATTTATTTAAATCTTGTCTGCTAAAATCCTCTCCCCAATATAACATATAATGAATGGGAAATTCATGTGTTTTTGTGTAATTGTGCCCAATATTGTTAACATATTTCTTCATAAAAGGACTTAGGGGTCTTTTCTGCAGAGAAAGCATCTTACTATAATTCCAATACCATGAACAATGATTTATTTATAATTCCATATATAAACTTGATATGGTTAGAATTAATTAGTAAAGACGATTTTGACTTCGTAACACATAATCTATATATATCTTTATTTAAATATTTTACAAATTATTAAAATACATTTTTCTTATTAGTAATGTTTTTGTTATTTTTCCCTTATACATCAAGAAGAGGATCCAATAATATGTTTCAGTATTGATATGGTTATCCTAAAATTCAAAAAATATTATTTTCAAGTTAATATTTGCAGTTTCCTCAAATGGTTCCACTAATATGTTTTGATATAGATAATGATTCCATGTAATAATGAAAGAATCATTTATCAGGTTCTGAATTTCATTCTCCACTGTTAGGTAAGTAATATTTTTATTCAACTTATTAACATTAGTGCTCAATTTTTTTTTAATATTTGATTCTCCATGCTAAACATAGCACACACATTGAGTAATGAATTACTTAAATATCAAGTGTTCATAAACTTTATGTCTATTCAAACATACTATAAATTTATAATTAAGACATGGTAATTTTATCCTCCCATCAATATATTGATTAGAAATCATTTTTTAAAACCTCTGTAAACCCTTAGTATACCAGGGTGTGTTCTTAGGTAATGTGATCCAACATTTATACTTATATCAAGAACTTACTACAATTTTAGAAAAAAATATAATTATATAATAATATAAAAATAAAATAAAACAATTCAATCACCATAGATATACAATCTTTATAAAATAATTTATCCTTACTACATGTTTTTGTTTACTATAACACAAATGAAGCAATACAAAAACATCACTAGTCACTTTATCTAATTAATAAAAAAATTGACATGTTATTTTAAAAACATGAAAATTTAATAAACATGCACACTAATATCCCTACATAAGTGTTTCAGGATCTCAAATGGGGCATCAAAAATACATTTAGGAAAAAAATGAATGTATTACTGGGGAAATAAATACTATTGTGAAAAAAATCAGTAATAGGTGGAATTTTGATCCAGGAAATATTTAAGGAGAATGCACATATATCATATTGACTAAAATATTATAAATATATATATATTTTTTATTATCCACATATTAAATATTCAAATATGTATTTATCATTAAATAAAAAAATTCATGTATATTAGGATATAACTATTCATCCATTATTTATTATCATCTTAAAAAGAAATATTTAGTTCTCCCAAAATAAAAAAATTTAGTTTTTAATGTTTTTAAAGTATAACTTAATTTTGTTTCATTCAATTCATGAATTAATAATATTTTCATTTTTAAAACCTTAATAAAAACTAAGAATATAACACATTTTTTTAATGTAGAAAAAATAATATTTAATCATTGTAAAAAAATTTATTCATATCTTTATCATATATTTGATGAACACCATAAAGAAAAGGGAGTATAAAGAAGTTAATTATAGAGAAGTTGAGATGATTAAGTGGGTTATATAAAAAAATAATGTATACTTATAAAAAAATATTATATATTCAACCGTTAGATGGGTTTAATGTCACCAGGAAACTCACTCTTCACTGGGATGGTTGCCTGTTGTCAGGTAGATCAAATGTCATCTAGAAAGAGGGGAGCTTGGTGATCATGATTATAAAGTAGGGGAGATTCTCTGAAATCTGGTTTAAGACTTTAGGATTTGTTAGGATGGTGAATATGGGGAATATGAAGTACATTTTTTTAATTTTTTACATATTTTATGGTGGGTTTTTTAGAAATTATCATGAAATAAATGTAATTTATTTTATTATCAATTTTCTAATCCATTGCTGAAAATTGTTTTTAAATATAGATTTTTTTATAGTGAGTTATATCTTCATTGATGATTAATACTTTTCTAAGGGATTAATTCCTTGATGTCTTGGAGTGAGGTGAGACCAAAATAATTCCATAGAACCTAAGAGTACTAAGATGAGGGATATGGGAAAATATTAAGCAATGATATGAATTTTGGAAGTAATTTTCCATGGGGGTGTGAGGGGGTATTTTTATTTTTAGGTGTAAGACCCCACTCTTCCTTGAGGTATATAATTTTTTTAATTACCTTAATTATACCTTAATGGAGGTTTCTAAGGGATTAGGGAAGGTCCTAAGAGCATTTGGAAGGTTTTTAGCTCAGAGTTTTGTTTTTTTGGGAAGGTAGAGCAAGACACACAGTTAGCGCACAATTTGCGCTAACCATGCACTTTAACCACATAGCATGAAAAGTAGAGGGGAAAATTTTCTCAAAAAATGTGAAGGAGTCCAGTAAAATATGAAAAAACTATGTTTTTTTTTAGGTTTAATTTTCATGGTTTGTGCATGGTTTTTCTAACTGTGTTCCTAACTATGTGGGGTGCGGTTTTTCTAGAGAGTAGGGTTTCACAGTTGGTGTAAGGTTTGTATGACCATGCGGCCAAATTATATACACAGTTAAAAATGGGTAAAATTTATCTTTTTACCCCCTTAAATATAATTTGGACTTCCTCCCCTTATTGGTAAAAATATCTCCTTCATAGGTTTCCTCTCTTCCTATCCTCCAAGCTTGGTGGATCTCCCTCATCCGACCTTTATTTTTGCATCCGTCTATCGCATTGGATGTATCTTGATAAGTATACCACTCCATTAGCTTCCAAACTTGATTTAATTTCAATCACAATCTATCCCACCAAGTTTAACATAAATACCCTATTTTCGATCAATTTTTCTAGTTCTCCATTTTCTCTCATTATTGCTCAAATTTGAGGCTGATACTAGATGAGGAGTCTTCCATTATCCCTAGTTAGGTGTTCTATATGATTTCACCTAAAATTATAATCATTTATAAAATCTATCACTATTCCACATGCTGATATTTTTGAGAATTGAATATAGAATTTATATTCCTTTAATTTTTCACCTAAGGCCCAATATAAACATATTATAGGCCTCTAAAACACCAAAGGTGGTTGAAAAAATCAACCCAAACCACACCTTAGGGTTTGTTTAGACAATAATAAATGATAAAAATTATTTAATGTAACTAAAACACACATTAGGGTGTGCTTGGATTGTCATAAAAAGATAGAATTCTTAAGATGGGTCTTTGGGCTTGTCTTGGGCAATATAAACATGGTTAAGTTAATTAATGCATCTTTGATAAATGATAGAGTAAGAAAACAATAATTATTATGTAATTATAAGAGGAAATAATTGATTAAATTGTGAAATGATGCGGGAATCTCATGGAAAACCTTGGGAGAAACCTCCAAGGTTTTGATTTAATTTTGATAAAAGCCTTGGAATAAATAATTTACTTGAAACTTGTGACTTATTACCATGGATAAATTGGTTACTAATTATGGAGCTTGGTTTCACCATGAAGGGCGTTGTATACCTTGAGAAATCCTTGGATTCCCTATTAGAATGAATTGGGTGAACTCATAGGATGCAACCCGATTCATTTATGTGAATCAAAAGTGGTAAAACTACATTGGATTTGGTCAGTGTCTTACTCTCATTAATTCCACAAATAGTTGTCATGGATTAATCTGCATCTATAGAAATAATGTAACACTTAGTTTGATTTCCTATGTTTGGATTGATGTCCTTGGACAATTAACACCTTGGGCTATCCCCTTATAATCCAATTGAGACATACCTTGAAATTAAAGGAAAAATTTCATTAGTTCATTGAGAAACTATTAGGAGTATAATTCCAAGGGTTCATCCCTTGGATTTCACTCAAAACCGAAGATATAAATATCATGGATAGATCATTGCATGTTGGATAAAAAACGAAAGATAAAGAATTCCATGGGTCCTCCATGGATTCAAAATGGGTGAATTGTGTAGGAATTCCTGGACTGATTTTGAGGATTATTTTTTGTTACATATTCTTTGATGATATGGATACATGACTTGGGTACCATGAAAAACTAAAAGGTCACATGATTAGAGACATCCAACTTAGGCTAAGGCATTCATGATTAGATGAGTATCCTATAAGGAGCCCCAACTCGACAAGTTTTCTCTTAATTTATCACTTTAAATTATTATATCTTCACACCATTAAATTTTCTATTCACATACTGGATTTTTATTAGTCACCATTAGTGTTTTCTTACTAAGTTTTATTCTCACCCTTTTTGGGACACCGGTTGGTCCTTGGGAATATTTCATAGATACATAAAATAACAAAGGGAAGAACCCTACTATGGGAACTTGATTTTTGTCTTAGTTTAGATGCATGGGAGTAGAAGATTGAGCTGGGACTCAAGATTAAATTATAAATTAGTATTTTTTCTCTAATTTTTTTCCCAGTACTTCTTTTATGATTGCTTCCGTGGAATTATTGACTTATATTTTTCACCACCATTATATCATCTATATATAATATTGATTTTTTTTGCTCTGTGCATATTTATTTATTATTTGGATTGATTATGTTGTCATTGTTTCCACCATGTCTCACTCTAATATAGAGAGTATAATATCACAACCATACCACCATACTCCCTCACTGCTGGTCGATAGCCTCTGGAATATGTGGAGGTGTGATCGAGGCCTTGTGGTCCACTGGACTGGTTTCTGATTAGTAAATCAGGCTAGGGATGTCATAAAGTGGTATCAGAGCATGGTTTAATTTTTTTACCTATATCTTACCATTTTAAGTTGGTAGATAGGAGTATAAGAAATGTTAGAACTTGGTAATAAGCCTGTTTCTGGGGTTATCTACCCCATGCGTGGGGGAATGGCCAAGTTTCCAGGGAAGGTACTTGTTATGGAATTATCTTGTTCAAATTGTACTATTTTCACCTTTGGGTGAAAAAATGTAATATAATGTTATTTTTATGGGATTTCCACCCTTGGTATGGTATGAAAAGGGATAATTAACTCTTGCATCATCATAGGAACATAAATTTTTATGGGGAATTCATATTCCATTCCATGCATATTACATAGATTGTACTACTTGTTTTTTAATTTATATGAATTGGTTTCTATGATTGTAATTTAGAAAATTACTTAGAAAAAAATTGTTTAATTAAATTTTTTATTTCAACCTAAATAGTGTTTTCCCACAAATCTTGATTATGGAATTTTATTTAACCAATATAGATATAATCAAAACCTTAAAACCTCAATTACTTAAGTTGATAATTTAAACTAGTTATAGTTAAATTGAGTTCCAATTGTAACTTATAGGGTGTGTACCTCAATAACTTGTGAATGGAAACTAGTATAACCAAACCATTATATATAGACTTGCTAAATTATAACTCCTAAGATTAAGAAGAAAATTTGGTTATAGTTAAATCAGATACCAATTTCAACTTAAAGAGTGCTTACCTATAAAACTTGGGATTGAAAAACCATATAATTAAACCATTATGATAGAGAATTTAAATATTACCATATAACCTTACCCTAGGAATGGGTTGTTGGGGTTACTGTAATCGACTGAATTGAACAATTTTATGAATTTAAGGAATCTTAAGTTTAGAGGCCTTGAGAATGATATTTATTTCCCTATCTATAATGTAATCTATTGTTGTATTGTGTTTTGAGGTGTGTGATTATCATTGTAGTTATATGACTCCATGACGACCTTAGATCGAGTGCTCGTAATGTGACAAAGACCATGATATTGAGGTGGTGGGACTAGAACCATTAGTAGTACCACATGTAGTACCACATGTGGAACCTGCCATAGTACCACATATCATGATTAGACTGGGAATTGATGATCAACTTAGAGAGGTATTTCTATTCTTAGTGCAGTCTATGTAGGGAGATCCATCAGCTACGTCTACCATGTCTGAGTTCACTAGGGAGTTCCAACAGTAGCACCCACCAACTTTCTAATGGGAAGGTGGTCCCCAAGCTACATAGTGTGGGTTAGAGGATATTCATATAATATTTGAGAACTTTGATATACCTCTATATTAGAGGGTGAAACTCATAGCCCATATTCTTCATGGATCTTCCATGTGATAGAGGGATGTTCTTATTCAAGAAGATCATCATCAAGGCATTGTCTGGAGGGTCTCCCAAACTATATTTTCTGATGAAATTTTTCCAAAGACTCTGATGGATGACTGATATAGGGAAATTAATGAATCTATAGTAGGGTAATATATTCATCATGGATTACTTAGATCGATTCACCGATCTCTATCACTTTTCACCCACCCTTGCGGTAGACGATCTCTCAAGGGAAAGACATTTTAAGGATGGAATTTGGTATGCTATTCAATCTCAAGTGAAGGTCTTTCAACTAACTTCCATCTTCAAGATGATGAACTGGGACCTTATATATAAGTGAAATATGAGGGAATATTAAGGTATAGGACATAGTGGTTTATCCAATAGGAAAATAATTGGATCATCTAGTGGTAAAAAGCATCACCATGATAATTTTCACTAGGGAAATGGAAGCCAGGGTGTGCGCACTGATAGTTTTGTGGTATATCATCAGTTTGGTAGGAATTTTCATGTAAATAATCAGTGTGATAGAAACCTAAGGGATTATCAATATTGTGGTAAAATGGTCTATATTCAGAGATTCAGTTGGACCTTTCCACCAATTCCTAGTGAGAGGGGATCTACACCAATTTAGAGTTCTGGAGTGGAATGTTTGGTACCACACCAGGAGGGAAGATTGTGTGCTATTATCCATTTAGGAAAAGGAGGTGTCCATGGTTGAGATATCTAGACAAATGATTTATAGTGATTACAAAGGGGGTCTACTTAAGGAGGTCAAGTTGTAGCTAAGGGCCATGGATTTGTCTAGTTACATACAATGCTTCCTACACTTCTTGAGTATAGTGCCAAACAATATACTGTGTGATGTAAAATTTTAGTGGCATAAACCATGATTTTTAATTATTTTACCTAGGATCTTCACATTTTTTTATATATACTACTATTATGAGATTCTTAGTCTTAGATATTGAATACCTATATGGGGTAATATCCCTTGGCACACCCCTAGGAATCAAGTTAGAGGGAATTCACCATTGTAAGGAGTTTCCCCTAGAGATAGGTGAATATCATTTTTTTATTATACATTTTTATCCTTGATATGATAGGCTTTGAATTAATTATTGATATGGAATGGCTAGTTCCCTTTCTAGCTCTTATTAATCATTATCGCTAATGGGTTTCCTTCTCACCACACTAGGGTGGTAGATATGTTCATAATGGGTAATGATATTTCTGGGAATGTCATGATGGAACTAAACATCATGGGATCAAAAGAGTTTTGCACTAGAGTGTCAGCCTATTACTGGATAACCAAAGCTTATAACATGATATATTTCCTCTAGTTGTGGAACATTTCAAGGATTTCTTCCTTGATGAATTTTTTGGGCTACCTCCTAAGAGAGTGGTTGAATTTACTATCGATCTTATGCTAGGAACATAACCAGTATCCTTTAATTCATATATATGATGGTTTCTAATGAGATTTGGGAACTCAATAGGTAGTTTGAGGACCTAGAATCCAAGGGGTTTATGTGACATAGTATTTCTCCTTGGGGTTCACTGAAAATTTTCACTAAGAAAGAAGATGTTACTTTTAAATTATGTTTGGATTATAGAAGGTTAAATCAGATTAAAATTAATAAATAGAACCCATTTACTCATATATATGACATCTTTAACTAGCTTAGAGTATCTTGGGTCTTCTCAAAAATTTATTTGAGATCGGACTATCATAAGGTGAGAGTTAGGCCCTCGGACATACCACATGTAGAATTTTGAAGTAGTTATTACTTATATGAGTATTTGGTAATGCCATTCTGTCAAACAAACACACCAAAGTCATTATGGACTTAGTGAATTGGGTTTTCCACTCATATCTGGATGCTCTCATGGTATTTATTATTAATGATATCTTGGTGTACTCCTAGTCATGGGAGGATCACATGCAACACCTATAGGTTGTTTTATGTCATGTACCCCTCACCCCAAAGGTACCCCTCCTTGGACAGTAATGAAGAAAGAGAGATAATGACCCTAATTCATAACTTCTGTAGGCCCTAGATAGGTGACTATCACTGAGGGTATAAAAATATCACATATGGAAGAAATTACCCTTAATAGATATAGAAGGATCATGAGATAGGATATCAACCATCTATAAACTCCATGACATAATATAGAAGAAAAAAACCAAAAACATCCCACAATAAACATGTAAAGAAAATAAATACAAAGAGTCTCTAAATAAATACCCAAAAGAAAGTCCTAAGTCATAAACATAGCAACATATCTAAAATACAGGTTAGTAATGTCAAGCTCAGTCCCCATAGTCCTTTTATAAACCTAAAAAATTATTTATATATAAATGGGGTGAACATAACATGTATACTTAGTAGGATCATACCCAAGGTCTCTAATTCATATGTGAAAAAAGAATACTAATAAACCCATGAGAAAAAAACATAACCAAAAACACCTAATTTGGGTAACTAACCAATCCCATCATCACCATGAATCAAACTCACCTAATAATGCATCCAAGTATAGTAACATAATAAGAAGCATATAGATATAAAGATACCCCATACCTCTTTACCACTGATTTTCCTCTCTTATTCCCCAACATCGAATGTCTTGGCACTCCCATCCCTTTTGTAGAATCCTACCTAAAGACACTTGAAAAAATGTATCATTCCAAGAATCTTGAATACAACTAGCCATCAAATATTTCCTAAAGACATTTAGGAAACCTCATTATACTAAGACCCCATGTACAAGCAGTCATATCATACACATCCTCCCATAACCACTACTATAGGAAATTTAGTAGGGTACCATGAACATGGAAGACATCAACCTCATGCACTCCTCATACCATGCATGACCCCGATCTAGAACCACCTCATAAAACTCATTAAACCAAACCACAAGTGAACTTTTGATGTCTGAATATCCCAACCAGTTCATAAGAACATCTCCTAGAAGAGAGATCAGGGAATATGTGGTAGCTATCCATCCATACTAACCATCTTATATATTGGTAAAACACCCCCAAAAAAAATTGGGTGTTGGAACATAATGATTGAATTGGGTGGGATGTGTATATAAATCATAATGAAAATATAATTTATAATAGCCACACACACAATCCCAACCTATGAATTCATAGCAAGAGTATAATCCCAAATAAAAAAATCACCATAAGGCCTCAAAACCTCCATCACCACTACTTGCAACTCCAAATGAATTGAATAGACACTGAATGAGGATAATATTCATTTTTAATATATATAATATTCATGTTATTTATTATTCATAAACACAATTTTAGTACATTTTACACTTTGAACATTATTTCATATTATAATTGTAATTCCTTCTTAAAATGCACTATTACATGGTATATATTTTTAACATAATTTAAAGTATCCAATGATATTGATTTTATTTTAATATTTAATTTTCATTTTTCTTACTGAATTGGTAACAATTCATACTTTTGGAGTACTTGAAGATTCATATTGGAAGACCACCAAAGTTTTCCTTGAACAAAAAACATTCTGGGTGAAGTAAATTGAAAAGAATCCCAATAAAACTACTATAGATACCAATATTCAAGCCCAATAATTCTGAAAATTGAAATTAAGATAGAGAACATCAAGGTTAACATTTAATTACACAGAAGACAGAGCTAATTTTGATGTTGGAATAGATTTCTAGGCGGCCCAAGTTGGAGATAAAATTATAATCCATATTCTGTGGCCCATAAAAACAGACCACCATTTTGATAATATCTCACAAAATAAAATTCCATTTGCGGTGAAATTTTAAATTTGGTTAGGAGACATTGGTAGATCCATTTTCTTTTTATATGGTCCACTCTAATTGGGCCATATACAAGGTAATTTATATGCCTCTGTTCATTAGATGAAATCCAGCTGCCACTTCGGGTCAAGGATAAAGAAGTCCACTCTCCCTTACTTTCCACCACCCTAGGACTACCATAATCAAGTGGTATACTTTTTAATGTTGGTATATAGAACCAAGACTCTTGAAATACCTATTTAAGTCAGTGGTGGTGGAGGAGTTTATCATATTGCATGCTTGGTTTCATTGTAGTGTTATGCTGTCGCTTTGTGTCTGTAATCGTGTTTCTTTCTCATGTAAGTTGTTCAATTCACCTTAGTTTCTTAATAAAAGTTCCTTATTTACTCTTATTCTGTTATTATTAAAATCACGTTGATACCGTTGCCTCGGTGTGAATTTATTCACACCATACCTTGTGAAATTTATCACATAATGGTGGAGTGATCATTATTTCATTGTTTCTTTTTTACTTATCTATTTCCTCCCTCATGAGTCTACTTCCTGCTTCCATTGAGACCATATAATAAATGGAGGTATAACTCTCTTATGGGTTGATACAAGGTCGTATAAAGGGTATGTATTAGATGTTATTAATCACCCCATTAATGTCTAATCACTTATTTTAATTGAGATTTATATTTGATGAGTTTATAACCTCTTCGTCCTTATTGAATTTTAAGGCCACATATTTCAAGTGCTAATATGGACCTTTACCTTGGAGTGCTCACGAATTTGATCCTCCCAGTGTATAGGTGATTAGTATTAGGGTATGTAGGCATTAAACTAGTAAGTGATGATGTCGTTTGATCTCCTTAAATGAACCCATCTCAAATATAAGAAATTGAAATAATTGAAACAAGAATGCATCCAATCCACCCCAAGTGATAACCTAGGATCAAATAATTATTTTAAATTGAATTAACTTAAGAGTATTTGTGTTCAATTAAACCAATCTAAAATGAACCCAAGTTGACCACTTCATAGCCTAAAATAGTACATAGAATGTATGTGTATATAGGTTTCTTCTTTGGTCTCTGAGGATTCGACAACCCAAGCTAAACTACATGCGACCGCTTAAACCTAAAATCTTGGGTAAATTTGGGTGAAACAAAATTTTCGCACAATTTTTGGGGACCTAAGTAAGTTATCTTAGACACTAGTATTTTTTCATTCCACTTATCTGTTCTCACCCCCTGACTCATATGGAAGTCAATTTTGAACAAATCCAAACATGGGGAACCTATCCCTACTTTGATCACCCAACCCCATGTGTTATGTACAATGACCATCCTAATTTATAATTGTGGGATCATCAAAAAAATAATGAACCAAAATGTTTTAACTTCTATAATCCATAAAATATTCCAACATATAATGAGTTTCATTCCCCACAAATCCAATCTGAACACCCTCCTACGAAATTACAAAAACTTAATTATCCAACTAGAATAGACCATTTGGATCAACCCCTTATCCATAATGATCCACATACATTTCTTGAAAAACTTAGTCAACAAATAGAGATAATTAATTTTGAGGTTACATAATTGAGATTAGAACTTCAAAGAATTGAAACAGTTTTGGAACCCATTCCCACTCAGGTTTTCCCTTAACATTGATAGAAGAATCTTGTTACACACAAACCTCTCATGAAAGTGCTAATGAATTGTTCTTTGAATCTAGGGTACTAGAAGAACATGAAGGAATTTTTTATGGGTATTTAAATCAAGAGGAAAATAATTTTATGTATTAAAAAGAGAGAAATTTTACATCGTGGATTGAGTTCCCCTATTATAGCTCTTTTGATGATTTTTCAGAAACACCAATCACTAAATCATTGAGAGAAATAAAAAACATTGAGTCCATACCGATTACTAACACTAATTATAAGGACCCGGCCTTATTACATACATAATCTTGAATTTAGTCAAGAAAACACTTCCTTTTACATTTAAGATCTTTTCAAGTTTATATCTTTAGAGAATTAGGATATCACATTCATGACATTACACATTATTACAGAGTGGATACCATAAAAACAATTTCCATTTTTTTCAAAATATAAAACATTAAAACTTAAAAAAAGACTCCTTTACAATTATTCAACATTTAACGTGTATTCCTTCCTTGTATTACACATACATTAACCTGTGAAAAATCATTTAAAAACTTGGGATGAGCAAAAAATCTCAGTAAGGGATGGAAAAGAAGGAAAAATCACATTAGTCCATGAATACTCATAACGTATGAAAGCATTTTCAAAAGACATTCTTGTCACCCATATATACTTACTCTGTGTAACATGAGATTTACATAAGATCTAAAAAAAACATGAGAAATTAAATATAATCATAAAGGTATCTTGGGGAATTACTTACATAATCTTGTAACCATTCTTGTCTACCTTATAAATTGTAACCCTCATGGCTACCTTACTTTGTGTAACCATCGCAGTTACACTTGGAGTAACCATACAGACAACCTAAAACATACTCTTAACCAATGAATTGAAGGGAGATATAGGTCCCACCCTTAATCATAAATAATTCCCAAGAAACAAAAAATAATCATAAAACATGAATAATTCCATAAAAACATTGCTTTGGAATTTCGTAAAACCGAATTTAAAAAGAGGATTTTTAAAGAAAATCCCCTTGTAAATATCATACAATTGAAGAGAGACTTAATAGAGTGAATAGAGTATGTATATATACTATAAATAAACATAATAAAAAATAATATAAACATAACCCATCACAAAAACAATTTAAATAGCACATAAATAATGAAGTAGAAGGATAACCCAAAGAATGAAATCGGGTTAAGAATTCCCTTACCTCGGGTTTGACTTACTGAAAACTTGTTTAAAACTCCTGTATAATGGTTAAAAGAGTGTTATTAATATTTTACAGAAACATTTTAATGTTTATAACATCTTATATGATCATTTCATAACATCATTTCAACCTTAATTGTTAGTATTTTTCCCTTTGCACTGTTTTTGGGTGAGTTCTTAACATGATTTCCATGATTGGTTCATGATGGACATTCTTGTCGATTGGAAGTGAAACTCCAAAATTGGAATAGAGTAGTATTTAAATATATACAGTAACATAAATTATTCCATACATAATTTTTAATTCTTACATGAGGATGATTCATAAGTTAGAACATTAATGATGTTCATTTAGATCCTTTTAGTGGTTCTTTGACAATAACAACCTTGTTTTATCTTATAAATTAGAACCATGAGTACAAAATAATTCCAGAACCATGGGTGAGTCATAAAACATATATTATAACCTTATTCAAAAATATAAATGGTTTCATGACCATACTTTAAAGAATTAATGGAAATTGAAATCACATCGTCCACGATGTCGATAATTCGACACAAACGGACAATGTTTTTATTCTTTAAATAAGTGGGAGAGGAGAAGAATACTGATGAGTAATTTTACATAAACATGATAAAATATAGAATATACATGATTTCTGGAGATTTAATTTCTCTTGGGTAAGGATATATTAATAAAGTATAAGGAAAGAACTCAAAATAAAAGAATAATTGTGAAATCGCTTATAAAAATTCGGCAGCCTAACGGCTACGCAACATGGTTTTATAAAATATTAAAAAGAGAGGGGATAAGGGTCAACCATACATAAATGAATCATAATATATAGAATATAAATAATAAGAAATAAATAAGAACATGGTATGGAAACTTGAAAATTATACCACATAAAAGAGAACTTGAAAGGAAAAAGAAAGAAATTGAGAATTTTCTTACCTTGTAGAGTAACCCTTAGAACTTGATGGTTGGGACCTTGGGGGATTGAGGAAACCTTGGGAGGACTAATATTAAGTTTAGGAGGCCAGATATTCGTTGAGGGAGAATTGGGAATGAATTAAATGAAGGGAAGAGTTGGTATTTATACGAAAAGTGAGGGATTATTTTAATAATTTTCAAGGGACACCTCATGAGTGGTATTTACAAAACCATGGGCGTGACCATGGTATAAGACACTTGGAATACCTCACATATTATTTAACTATACACAAGTCTACCAGATTTATGACATCATTATTATATCATTAATGATGTCATTAATACACCGAAACTAAAAACTGTATTTTTTACTATTCACCGAAAAATCAACTGTTTCAGAAAAATTCCCAAAATTCACCCTAACCATTTATCGAAATTTAGATTTCAAAAATGAAGTCCATTTTTTGAAAATAATTTTCTAAATATTATTAATTTAATTTTTAAATAAAAGCATACTTAATTCAAAAATTAACAATTCTAATTCTGTAACTACTTCTATATCACAATGAAAAATTAACATAGATGGTATTATCTTAAAGCCTTAATAAAATAGAATAATAATAAAATTTACTATTAATTAGGGTCATATTAATATTCATATTAATATTCATAAGGGTATGTTACTATTCACCAAAAAACAAGTTGGTTTTAATAGACTCCAAATAACATACTGAACACAAATATAGATGACAATTTCTTGAAATTCGGAACATAGAAGTAGAAAAGTTATGTTTTAAAGGATAATTAAAAATATCTATTTAAAACAAATTTACGTGAATTTATATTTATTTTTAGAAGAACTTGGGGTGTTACACCGATCATTCCAATTTTTGGGTTGAATATTTTGTTCAAAAGAAACTGAATCTATTGAGAAATTTGGAAAATAAATCCGAGTTGGATTCAAAATCTCAACCTGTGTCTGAATGCCCTATCCAAAACGAGCTAAAAATTACTATCCTTACTTCCCCACTCAAGTATCCATTCATAGGGTATAACCATGACCTTTCAATTGGAATTAATTCTTCTATTGAAACCAAAAAAGTTGGAATGATCATTGATGTCTTAGCAAAGACTGTAGAGGAAACTGGATCAACCATTTCTGATTTTACTTGGATTTTCCCCCTCATTTTAGAAGACAGTTTTGTGCATGAAACAAATTATAAAAAAAGAATCAATCTCAATCTAGTTGAAGTAAATAAATATAGGGTCCTTAAAATTTTGAAAGTTGTTATTGGGTAAGTTAGGTTGTTCATATCGAGCTAACGACATTAAACTAAGCGCTGCACAGAAGGCAACCTGTTGTGTTCATGTTTCTTATCATTGTGAATAATCTTTATTTTTAATTTTGATATTTAAAAAAATTACCTTATACTATTGACCTATTCTTATTTTATGAGTATGGATGGGAATGGAAGGGGAGCACTATATTCATCCGTATCACGTGGTGTGATCCTTGAGTAATACCTTACCCATAAATTTAAAAAGAAGACAATGTATCATCAATTTATTTTTATTTTTATCAAAAAAGTAATATATATATATATATATATATATATATATATATATATATAAAGAAACGTCATAGGTCATGGGGAAAACCCCATCACAACTGACGAAGCTGCAAGGACTTGAACCCGGGACTGAAGGGAGACAGGGGAACATACTTACCACTGACCTATGACTTATAGTGGTTCATTATTCTATAATTTTTGTATATATACTTATATTTTACTTTTTTTATTATATGAATATATATATATATATTGTTTTGTTTTGTTTTCTTGTTTGTTTTTTCCTTTTTCCACTATGAAACTCTATAAGTGACATGGATATCAAAGGAATAAATTGGAGGAGTAATAACTTTAACTTCAACCACCAGGTGACTTCATTTAATGATCCTCATATTTAAAATTCCTTTCATAACTCCTATCATCTACCTCTACCCCCTTCTAAATTTTATTTTATTTAAACACTGGGGATAATGTTATTCTAAGTTGGGGGGGGTGTAAAGAATGGAAAAAAAATATTTATTTTGTGTGTATAAAAAATTTGTGGAAGGAAAAATTTATTTAACCTTGAACATGATAATACAAATTGCACACTTTGAAACTGAATATCAAATAATTTAGCATGCCTTTATTATAATTTTAATCCATGTATAATTTGACGAGCATAGATTTTGGAAAGTGTGGTTGTCTAATGTGAAATTCCATTGTTTATATTTTCATCCAAATAAAAAAAGAGATCAATTTGAACTTCCTTTGGATATTGGTGTATTAGTTTGAGTTCATGGGGTCCCCCAAATAAATATCAAAGGGTTGGTGATCATTTTAGTTTTAATATGAGTATTCAATAAAAAATAAATAAAAACAATAAATTTTCACGTAGAGAAATGAAATGACCTAATGTGTGCCTTTTAACACTTTGGGATCATGAATCCATAGTTTTCTAGCCCAGAGTTTGTAATTTTATCTCTATTTGTGGTAATTTAACTTTGTTTTTGACTGAGTTAACTTGAGATGATTCCTGAGTATGTGGGATTCACTTGGTTCCCTAAGGTCTTTGATCCTGGGAGTCATCGACAAAGTATCACTACATGGGTTGACTCTTTTGAGTGCAATTTCAATTACCATGGAAATATTGCAAAAAAGAAATTGAATACTCATCTTAATATTAAAATGTGATTCCACCTAGTTCTTCTGTCATTTCCCCCTTGAATAAAGAAAAACACCCATGTCTATTGTGATACACAACACATCCTCATACTTAATTGATATTGGATGAAATATGGAGATGAATTTGAAGAAAGGAATGGGATTGAGATTGGGATATGCTTATGAAACTATATTGTATTAAAATATTTTGATGGTTTTCATAGTTGTTTTATATAAGGGTTTTTGGTGATCATTGTTTATTAAAATGTTTTTAGAAAAGGGAATTAAAATTTCACATTTTTGAGATATATTTTGCTCAGGACTAGAAAAAATAAATTTGGGGGGTGTGATTAGCCACTGAATGAGGCTAATACTAATTTTTAATATATATAATATTCATGTGATTTATTATTCATAAACACCATTTTAGTGTGTTTAACACTTTGAACATTATTTCATATTATAATTGTAATTCCTTCTTAAAATACACTATTACATGGTACATTTTTTGAAATAATTTAAAGTACCAAATGATCTTGATTTTATTTTAATATTTAATTTTCAGGTTTTTCATTACATTGGTAACAATTAATACTTTGTGAGTACTTTAAGATTCATATTTGAAAACCCCCAAAGTTGGCCTTGAACAAACAACATTCTGGGTGAAGTAAAATGGACAACAACCTAATAAAACTACTATAACTAGAAATATTCAAGCCCAATAATTATGAAAAATTCAAATGAAGATAGAGGAAATCATGGGTAACATTTCATTCAATAGTGGACATAGCTAATTGTGATGTTTGGATGGATTTCCAGGCAACCCAATTTGGAGATAAAGTTCTGGGCCAGATTCTATGGCCCAGAAAAACAGACCACCATTTCGATAATATCTCACAAACCAAAATTTCCTTTGGGATATTATTTTACAAGAGGTTTGGAGACATCTGGAGATCCATTTTCTTATTCTATTTCCCACTCTAATTCGGCCATCTAGAATTCCATTTATACACCTTTGTTCGGTAGACGAAAGCTGGATTCCACTTCGGGTCAAGGATAAAGAAGTCCACTCTCCCTTACTTTCCACCACCCTAGGCCTTCCATACTCAAGTGGGATCCTTTTTACTATTGTGATATTGACCCAAGACTCTTGAAATGCCTATTTAAGGTAGTGGTGTTATAGGAGTTTATCATCTTGTGTGCTTGATTTCATTGTAGTGTTATGCTGACGCTTTGTGTTTGTAATCCCGTTTCTTTCTCATGTAATTTGTTCAATTAACCTTAGTTTCTTAATAAAAGTTCCTTCTTTACTCTTATTCTGTTATTATCCATATCATGTTTATACGGTTTTCTCATGGTGTGAATTTATTCACACCATTCCTTGAGAAATTTATCACACAACAGTGGAGTGGTCATTATTTCATTGTGTTATTTTTTTACTTATCCATTTCCACCCTCATGAGTCTACTTCCTGCTTCCATTGAAACCATAGAATCAATGGACGTATAACCCTATTATGGGTTGATCCAAGGGAGTATAAAGGGTATGTATTGGATTTTATTTATCACCCCATTAATGTCTAATCACTTCTTTTAATTGAGATTTTTATTTGATGATTTTAAAACTTTTTCATCCTTGTTTAATTTTAAGGCCACATACTTCAAGTGCTAATACGAACCTTTACCTTGAAGTGCTTATGAATTTTATCCTCCAAGTGTATAGTTTATTAGTATTAGGGTGTGTAGGCATTAAAACAGTAAGTGATGATGTCATTTGATCTCATTAAATGAACCCATCTCAAATATAAGAAATTGAAATAATTGAAAAAAGAATGCATCCAATCCACCCCATGTGATATCCTAGGATAAAATCATTATTTTAAATTGAATTCACTCAAGAATATTAGTGTTCACTGGAATAGACCATTTAGATCAACCCCTTATCCATTCTAATACACATCAATTACATGAAAAAATTAGTCAAAAAATAGAGATAATGAATTTTGAGGTTACATAATTGATATTAGAACTTCAAAGAATTGACACAGTTTTGGAACCCATTCCCACTCAGGTTTTCCCTTCCTTAACATTAATAGAAGAATCTTGTTACACAAAAACCTATCATGAAAATTATTACGAATTTTCCTTTGAATCTAGGATACCATAATAAAATGAAGGAATTGTTTATGGGTATTTAAATCAAGAGGAAACTGATTTTATGTATTCACAAGAGGGAAATTTCACATCGTGGATTGAGTGCCCCTATTATAGCTCCATTGATGATTTTTAGAAACACCAATCACTAAAAAATAGAGAGAAATCAAAAACACTGAGTCAATACCCATTACTAACACCAATATTTCCAATTTTTTTGGTTGAATATTTTGTTCAAAAGGAACCGAATCAATTAAGAAATTTGGATAATAAAACTGAGTTGGATTCAAAATCTCAACCTGTTTCTGAATTCCCTATCTAAACCGAGCTAAAAATTATTATCCTTCCTTCCCCACCCAAGTATCCCTTAATAGGGTATAACCATGACCTGTTAGTTGGAATTAATTATTATATTGAAACCAAAAAATTTGGAATGATCATTGATGTCTTAGGAAAGACTGTAGAGAAAACTGGATCAACCATTTCTGATATTCCTTGGATTTTCCTACTCACTTTAGAACATAGGTTTGTGCATGAAAAAAATTATAAACAAATAATCAATCTCAATATATTAGAAGAGGATAAATACGGGGTCCTTAAAATTTTGAAAGTTGGTATTGGGTAATTTAGGGGGTTCATGTCGAGCTAACAACATTAAACTAAGAGCTGCACGGGAGGAAACCCGTTGTGTTCATGTTTCTTATCATTATGAATCATCTTTATTTTTTATTTTGATATTTAAAAAAAATACCTTATACTGTTGAACTATTCTTCTTTTATGAGTATGGATGATTATGAAAGGGGAGCATTATATTCATCCGTGTCACGTGGTGTGATCCTTGTGTAATACCTTACCCAGAAATTTAAAAAGAAAACAATGTATTATCAGTTTATTTTTATTTTTATGGGTTTGTAGGTTAAAAAAAATAAAAAAATTCTATTATAATATTTATATATATATATAAGGAAACATCATAGGTTTTGGAGAAAATCCCATCACAACCGGTGAATCCATGGGGACTCAAACCCGGGACCGAAGGGAGACAGGGGAACACACTTACCACTGACCTATGACTTATTATGGTTCCTTATTCTATAATTTTTGTATATATATTTATATTTTACTTTTTTATTATATTATTATATATATATATATATTGTTTTGTTTTGTTTGTTTGTTTTTTCCTTTTTCCACTAGGGAACTCTGCAAGTGACATGGATATCAAAGGACTAAATTGGAGCAGGAAGAACTTCAACTTCAACCACCAGGCGACTTCATTTCATGATACTCATATTTAAAATTCCTTTAAGAAATCCTCTCATCTACCTATTACCCCTTCCAAATTTTATTTTATTTAAACACTGGGGACAATGTTATTCTATGTTGGGGGGGGGGGTGAAAAGAATGAATTTTTTTATTAATTTTCTGTGTATAAAAAATGTGTGGAAGGAAATTTTTTTTAACCTTGAACATTATAATATACATTGAAAACTTTGAAACTGAATATAAAATAATATTTCATGCCCTGAAAATTTTAATCCATGTATAATTTCATGAGAATATATTTTGTAAAGTGTGGCTATCTAATGTAAAATTTAATTTTTTATATTTTCATCCAAATAAAAAAAAGAGATCACAACACACGTCTTTTGGATAGTGGGGTATTAGTTTGAGTTCATGGGGTTTACCAAATAAATAGCATAGGTTTAGTGATTATTTTAGTTTTAATATGAGTATTAAATAAAGAAAATAAAAAAACAAATAAAAACAATAAATTTTAACCTAGAGAAATGAAATGACCTAATGTGTGGCTTTCGACACTTGGGGATCATGACTCCATAGTTGTCTGGACCGAAGTAAGTAATTTTATATCTATTTGTGGTAATTTGACTTCGTTTTTGACTGAGTTAACTTGAGATGATGCCCGAGTATTTGGGATTCACTTGGCGCCCTAAGGTCATTGAGCCTCTGAGTCATTAGCAAAGTCTCGCTACATGGGTTGACTCTTTTGATTGCAATTTCAATTACCATGGAAATATTGCAAAAAAAAAATTGAATACTTATCTCAATATTGAAATGTGATTCCACCTAGCACTTCCGTCATTTCCCCCTTGAATAAAGATGAACCCCCATTCTATTGTGATACACAACACATCCTCATACTTAATTGATATTGGATGAAATAGGATGATGAATTTGAACAAAGGAATGTGATTTGGATTGAGATAATCTCATGAAACTATCTTGTATTAAAATATTTTTATGGTTTTCATAGTTGTTAGATATAAGGGTTTTTTTGTGATCATTGTTTATTAAAATGTTTTTGGAAAAGGGAATTCAAATTTCACATTTTTGAGATATATTTTTCTCGGGACTATCAAAACTCAAGTTAGGGGGTGTGATTAGCCACTGAATGAGGCTAATATTTATTTTTAATATATATAATATTCATGCGATTTATTATTCATAAACACTATTTTAGTGAATTTTACACTTTGAACATTATTTCATATTATAATTGTAATTCCTTCTTAAAATGCACTATTAGATGGTACATTTTTGAACATCATTTAAAGTAAAAAATGATCTTGATTTTATTTTCATATTTAATTTTTTGGTTTCTTATTACATTGGTAACAATTCATACTTTTTGAGTACTTGAATATTCATATTGGAAGACCACCAAAGTTGGCCTTGAATAAACAACATTCTGGGTGAAGTAAACTGGACAACATTCCAATAAACCTTCTGTAGCGGCCAATATCCAAGACCAATAATTCTGAACATTTAACTAGATATTAAGGAAATCCTGGGTAACATTTAATTCAATAGTGGTTAAAGCTAATTATGATGCTTGAATGGAGTTCCAGGCGGCCCAAGTTGGAGATAAAATTCTGGGCCATATTCTACGGCCTAGAAAAACAGCCCACCATTTCGATAATATCTCACAAACCATGTCACGACCCAACCCAACGGGGCTCGAGCCGCAACTCCCCAAGCCCACCTCCAATAGGCCAAGGGTTGTTGACAAATACCGAGTAGGCTATCAAACACAAAGGAGGAATTATCTTAAGGTATCTGTACACACGCACCCACATACACCTCCATAAAACAGTGTAGAGATATATAAAACTGAAAGGTAAATGCATGCATACAACTATCCCACAACCAGAGTGAAACAGAAGTACAAAGGGAAAAATAGGCCCCACCAAAGGAAAACTACAAAAGTGTCCAACCTGCTCAGATGGATGGAAAACATTTCCAAAAAAACCTGCCACTAAGCTCCTTAGCACGGCTCCGGTAAACCCCAGTCAATCCCGCTCACTAAGCTCCGCTTGCTCTGGGTCCTCCTGGAACTTTTTCGAAAGGCCTGTGGTCTGCAAAAGACACAAACATGTGTGGGAAAAGCCCGTGCAGGGGTGAGTATAAAAATACTCAGTAGACACCCCAAAAACCCCAAAATAAAAAGGGAGCAACTGTAAGGCAACAATAAGCTCATCCCAGCCAGAGGGAACCCAAACGAGAGAGAAACTCCATCTCGAGACCATCCTCGGCTAAACACGACTAGTCAGCTCAGATCAGGTGTATGCCCATACATACACCATGAACTTCCATATATACTCAAACCATGCACCAAGCCTCATGAGGTTCTGACCTCGTAACCCGCAACAGGTACATAACTAGGAGAACACACTCCACAAGACCTGTTAGCTCAGATGTCACTCATCCAAGAGATAAACGCTCATCAAATACCGTCATTGAGAACCTCACGCTAAAATAGTGAAAAAAAACTAAACTCCTCAGATAGGGGATCACTCCTAGGTTCTGATAGGGGATACCAGAACCCACACCGGCATACGAAGATTTCACAGATAGGGGATCACTCCCAGGGTTCGCTGGGGGATACCACAACCCGATCTGGCACTTCACAAAAACATGTCACTTAGATAGAGGATCGTCGCCCATGTAAAAGTGGTCACGATGATACCAGAACCCTATCTGGTACATCTTGCACTATAGGGGATTGAACTGATGATGCCACAACCCTACAGAAACCACGCACTGAGTAGGGGATCGTATAACCAATGATACCACAACCCTACTATAATCCTCGTGTTGAGTAGGGTATCGTATACCTGATGATGCCACAACCATACTGAGCATGGCCCACCACATAGGGGATCATATTACCAATGGTGCCACAAACCCTACGAGATTAAACCGCTAGATAGGGGATCTCCGCCCGTCGATAAACGGTCACAATGATACCAAGAACCCTATCTAGGGAACCAATTCTAGAGGATCCCACTCCGGGCCCACCGGAGGGATGCCACAACTCTAACAGATTAAACATCCCATCGAGTGGATCACAAACCTATGCTAAGGTTGCAGTGCCACGTGAAACCTCATAGGAACGAACCAAGGGAGTACCCTCGACCACTGCTGGTCCAAACATCGCTAACCCGAGCGACCCACCACAACACCACACCGTGCACCTCTAAGGCCAATACCGAGGCCACTATCGCGATCCACGTGAAAAAAAACACAAGATAGGCAATTCAATCACCCGAAATGGACAACCAGTGAAAAAGACTCTATTCACCGTAACTAGACCATGTGGGGCCCACACTAAAACCCCAAATTTAAGCGGGAAGATAGCACTGTTGCGATCCCCTTGGAAAAACACACGGGATCGACTAATAGAACACTCCAAATGGATGTCGGGTGAAAAAAAGTGACATTTCATCGCAAAACGTGCGAACTAGGCCCTGTGGGCCCCACACCTTGTCTAAAGCCTGAATAATGAAAGGAGAATCTCAAAAAGTCTGCATGAGGACTAGGTTCATTATGCCGCTGATGGCGCATTAATCGGATATCCGGTTCGCGAGGTACGCCCGTTGCATGCTTTAATAATAATTTAATATTATTAAATTAAAGTGTTTCGGGTCACCCATCCTCCGGTGAAGAACCCAAAAACCATGAAACCAAAACCATGGCTGAAGACGGAGTGTCAAATAGATGCGCCGTTTAGGAGATATGCCCCCTTGAACAAAGGGGGCCCAAAATTGGGCCGGTCCAGACCGCCGGCCCGCGGCCCAGCCGCAGGTCCGGTCCAGCACACCGCGGCCCGCTGGCCGTGACCCCCTTGAGAACCACTGGACCCCTAGGGTCTTGTTCTTCCAAGTTGACTGGCCACATGGCTGGTCTTGTTCCGTGCACCGCGCCGGCAGGACCCGCCGAACACGGGTTCTTGTCCGCGCTACACCCCCCTGAGGTCAGCACCTCGGGTCCTCCACCCCAACCGAAACCGGCCAAGGCCACCGTCTCCGGACCAGATGAGTGCACCACCACACTCTGGACCACCGAACGCCACCCACGCCCGGGACTCCCCGCTCCACCGCCTGGGTTCGCCACACCGTGCCGGCCGCCGCTCCGCTCGGCGTCTCCGCCGACCGCTGCCTCACCTCACCGGCGCAGCCGGGTGCACTACTCTGGCCACCCCCGATGCCATCGTCCTCACCGGCCACACCTGACTCCACTACCTCATCCGAGCCCCCGGCCGCACCCACTGACTGACGCTCGAACCCCCCTCCCGGACTCCGCTCATCCGCCGACCGCCGCACACCGGCCGAGTACCAGTCCCACCGCTGCGCCACCCCAACCTCCGGCCACTGCCCTTGCTGGAGCCAGGGCTTCTGATGGCTGCCTCCACCGCTACAGTGGACCGATTTTAAATCTGAAGAAAGATTCATAATCCTCGGGGTGAGGCTTTCACAACACCTTCCCCCGATCAACGATCCAACAAAGATTGGCACATATGAAAATTTGGAAGAAGGACGCCCAAGAACGACAGTTAAAATGGTGCTCAGACGATGGTCGTGTTTGTTCGGCCACTGTCCCAATTCTAAAATTATAGAATTAAAATGAAGAAATTGACAAAAACTCTAGAAATTGACGAAGGGGTGGAAAAACAACTGAAATCCTACCTCGATCCGGCCATTTGTCATTGGCGATGCGTCCGCTGTGATCCCACTTCGATCCGCCGAAGTTCGCTCCTCAATCCAGCGAAGAACAATGAAAAATGAGGAAGAATAAGAGAGAGATAGATAGAGAGATAGAGAGAAGGGAAATTAGGGTTTTCTCCTAATTCCACTTTCAAGTGAATTTATAAAATCTCTCTAAAACTCTACCAACGGGCGAGGATTCCAAAACCTCCGTGCCCGCCTATTTTATATCACGCCTAAAAAAACACCCCATTTCGAACTCAACAAAAGTCTCTGATTTCCATTCCGAGACTTAGTTTGAAAGTTATTCGAAAATAATGCCAGTGATAAAAATCACTAAGTCATTAATTTAAAATGATGATTTTACCCCTGGGTGACATCTCTCACAACAGGCCCGCGCCCGCAACGTTTACACCCCTCATAGGGTAAAAGGTATGTTCCAGATGCAACCGCTCGCTCATATTTCTGATACGAGCTACCGTTTAGGAGAAAAAAAAACCCCGACATGTGCATAGTATAAAAATAATTAATATTTTTATAAAATTAATTCCGGGCACTCCGGGCCCCGAAATCACACGTCGTCTTCGCACCTATATCTGGAATTATTCATAGGAGTATTCCAAAGTCTGACAAGGCCAAAACCTGAGTTTCTACATCACTCCCACCTTATAACTTTTCATCCCTAAAAATCCATAAGCATTAGGAAAGCAACTGGACTCTCAACTGGGTGTCCCACACCAGTGAGTTCGCCAACACACACCCCGAATCAAATGCATAAGTCATAGGGACTCATTAACCACACCTCAACACTATCGGCTTTGGGTGGTACTGACTCGTCCGCACGGTTTTTAATCGTGTCACAAAAAAGCATCTCGGTGGGGGAAGGATCCCTCTTTCTCACACATTTGAAGCACACCGAACAACACCCACACATGGTCTTACCAACGCCTTGAACAAAACTTGAGCAAGTAGTAGAAAAGAAAGAGTACCGCTAAACAGTTTCTATCCAAACTACTTCTGAAAGTAGAAAGGAAACAAGGCGTACCTCTATCCATCCGCAGAGCCTCTGGGTAAACAGCCTCTAGGGCATGCAGTCGTCCTCATCCTCTCCCTCTAGCTCCTTGAACTCGGCGTGGACCACCTGGGGGTGGTGGTGGTGGAATCTGATACCACCTACCACCTCTCGCTGCTGCACCCGCTCCTTCGCCTCGTCCGCCGCTCTGCGGACCGCCAAAGTTAAGACGTTTCTGCTGCCAAGGCGACCTATCGACCAGCTCCCTCTCAACAGCACGGCGGGTCGGAAAATCTCTAGAATGATATCCCCGATCGTCGCAAGAATAACACTGTCTCTCATACGGCTGACCAAAACTGTCCTGCGAGCCCTGTGAGCCCTGAGCCTCCGATCCTCCATCCTGGGGTCGCTTCCTGAAACCTCAGCCATGCCCAGATGCCTGGGTCTGCCGTTGGCTACCAACTACCGATGTCCCAGCTGCCACATGACCAACACTTATGGGTTGAATATGCTCAGTGAAAAATCTCTTCACCACCAAGGCTCGCTCCAGCACTCCAACATAGGTGGGAAGACTCAAGGAAACCACACCTACCCAGATGTATCTGCGTAGGCCCAGCTTAAAGGTCTGATCCTTAAAGAACGGGTCTCTAACCATATCCAGGGAGTAGCGTGACAGGTCAGTAAACCTCGATGAGTACTCTTACATTGTCATACCCTCCTGTCGAAGCTGCAGAAGCTCCTGGATCCACACTAATCTCAACATCACGGGATAGAACTCTTCTCAAAAGAGCTGCTCAAACTCTGCCCACATGAGCGTCTCCTTGTCATGGGACTGCGACACTAGCCTCCACCATCACCCAGCCAAACCATGCAGAAGTCTCGCTGCTAGGACCACCATCTGATCTGGAGGTGTCCTCACCAGGCAGAAGACTCAGGTAACTACTTCGAGCCAGTCATCAGATGCCTGGGGGTCTGGGTCACCCTGGAACCTCAGAGGTCACTGCCTCTAGAACTCATGCATCACACTTATCCTGCGCACAACCTCATCCTTCACTACCAGCACAACCAGCTGCTCGATAGGTGGTGGATCAACTGGGGGACCAACTGGAGGTCCAGCCTCAGAACTGGCGCCCTCGTCCACAACCTCTACATGGGGCGGATCGTCACCACAATCCCACTGCGAAAGCCTCACTAGTTGTCGTCGTGGAGGCATCCTGAAATACGATAAAGATACACCATAGTCAAAGAGTATATCTAGAGAGATGACTCAATAATAACAAGGGAAACCCAAAAACCCAGTCCTATATGATGCATGCACCGTTATGTACCTGTGACTAGTATCCAAACGCTCCGAGTCTAAAGGTAGGTTATCAGAGTCCTGGTGAATGGATACGTCGGCCAACACACCAACACTGGAGTCCCTGACCTGAAAACCGAACTTGAAATATCTTGACACTGCCGCTATGAAACCCAAAACAAACTCATAGCTAGACCAGTTATGCTCTGAGATCCCAAAGGTGGAACCTCCTTTGATACCACTCTTTCATGACCTGACCCAACCGGGATCGAGCCGCGACTCCCCAAGCCTGCCTCTAATAGGCCAGGGGTTGGCGACTAGTGAAAAGTAGTCTATCACACACAAGGGAGGCTTTATCCTAAGGTACCTGTACACACGCACCCACATACACCTCCATGAAATAGTGTAGAGATATATAAAACTGAAAGGTAAATGCATGCATACAACTATCCTACAACCAGAGTGAAATAGAAGTAAAAAGGGAAAAACAGGGCCCACCAAAGGAAAACTAAAAAAGTGTCCAACCTACTTAGAAGGAGGGAAAAAACTACCAAAAACACCTACCGCTAAGCTCCTCAGCACAACTCCAGTAAACCCCGGTCAATCCAGCTCACTAAGCTCCGCCTGCTCCAGGTCCTCCTGGAACTCCATCGAAAGGCTTGTGGTCTACACAATACACAAACATGTGCTAGCAAATCCCGTGCAGGGGTGAGTATAAAAATACTCAGAAGGCACACCAAAAACCCCAAAATAAAAAGGGAGCAACTGTAAGGCAACAATCAGTTCATCCCAGCCAAAGGGAACCCAAATGAGAGAGGAACTCCATCTCGAGACCATCCTCAGCTAAACATGACTAGTTAGCTCAGCTCAGGTGTATGCCCATACATACACCATGAACATCAAAATATACTCAAACCACGCACCAAGCCTCACGAGGTTCTGACCTCATAACCCACAACAGGTAAATAACTAGGAGAATACACTCCACAAGCTCTGTCAGCTCAGATGTCACTCGTCCGAGAGATATACGCTCATCGAATAACATCACTGAGAACCTCACACTGAAACAGAGAAAAAAAACTAAACTCTTTGGATAGGGGGTCACTCCTAGGATCCTCTAGGGGATACCAGAACCCACATCGGCATATGAAGATCTCACAGATAGGGGATCACTCCCAGGGTCCGCTGGGGGATACCACAAACTGATCTGACACTTCACAGAAACACGTCACTCAGATAGAGGATCGTCACCCATGTAAAAGTGTTCACGACGATACCATAACCCTATCTAGTAAATCTTGTGCCGTAGGGGATCGAACTGACGATGTCACAACCCTACAAAAACCATGCGCTGAGTAGGGGATCATATAACCAACGATGTCGCAACCCTAATATAATCCTCGTGCTGAGTAGGGGATCGTATACCCGATGATGCCACAACCCTACTGAGCATGGGCCACCGCATAGGGGATCATATTCCTGATGATTCCACAAATCCTACAGGGTTAACCCGCTAGATAGGGGATCTCCACCCATGGATAAGCGGTCACAACGATACCAAGAACCCGATCTAGGGAACCAATGCTAGAGGATCCCACTACGGGCCCACCAGAAGGATGACACAACTCTAAAATATTAAAAATCCCATCGAAAGGATCAAAAAACTATGCTAAGGTAGAGATGCCACACGAACCCTCGTAGGAATGAACCAAGGGAGTACCCTCAACCACTACTGGTCCAAACATCGCTAACCCGAGCAACCCACCATAATGCCACACCGCACACCTCCAAGGCCGATACCGAGTCCACCATCAAGATCCACACTGAAAAACACGTAGGATAGGCTATTCAATCACCCGAAACAGACAACCGGCAAAAAAGTCTCTATTCACCATAACTATCCCATGTGGGGCCCACACCACATCCCCAAATTTAGGTGAGCAGATATCACTATTGCAATCCCCTCATAAAAACACACGGGATCAACTACATGAACACTCCAAATGGATGTCGGGTGAAAAATAGTGACATTTCATCGCAAAAAGTGCGTACAGGGCCCTGTGGGGTCCACACCCTGTCTTTGGCCTGAATACTGAAAGGAGCATCTCAAAAAGTCCGCACGAGGACTAGGGTCATGCTGTTGCTCATGACGCATCAATCAGACGTCCGGTTCGCGAGGTAGGCCCATTGCATGCTTTAATAATAATTTAATATTATTAAATTAAAGAGTTTCGGGTCACCCATCCTCGGGTGCAGAACCCAAAAACCACGAAACTGAAATAAAAAATTCTTTCTTTCTCACAAAAACTCGTGGCCGCAGACGGTGCATCAAACAGAAGCGACGTTTAGGAGATATGCCCCCTTGAACAAAGGGGGCCGAAAATTGGGCCGGCCCGGTCCCGACTGCCGGCCCTGTCCCGACCGCCGGCCCATGGCCTAGCCGCGGGTCCAGTCCAGCACGCTGAGGCCCATTGGACATGGCCCACCTGAGAACCACCGGACCCCTCGGGTCCAGTTCTTCCAAGTAGACCGGCCACATGGCCGGCCTTGTTCCGCGCATCGTGCCAGTAGGACCCGCTGAACGCGGGTCCTTGTCTGCACTGCGCCCCCAAGGTCAGCACCTCAGGTCCTCCACCCCGACCATGACCGGACGAGGCCACCACCTTCCGACCAGCCGAGCGCACCGCCACACGTCGGCCCACCGAACGCCATGGCTGCCCGGGCATCCCCGCTCCACCGCCTGGGTTCGCTACACCGCTCCGGTCACCACTCTGCTAGGCGTCTCCGCTGGACACCGCGAAACCTCCCTGGCGCACCTAGGTGCGCTGATCCGGCCACCCCCGACACTGCCGCCCTCACCGGCCGCACCCGACTTCACCACCTTTTCCGAACCCCCGGCCGCACCCGCTGCCTGACGACCTTACCCCCCTACCGGACTCTGCTCGTCCGCCGACCGCCGCACACCGGACGAGTACTGGTTCCACCGCTGCGCCACCCCGACCTTCGTCCACCACCATTGCCAGATCCTGGGCTTCTGAAGGCCGCCGCCACCGCTCTGGTGGCCCGATTTCAAAACTGAAGAAAGATTCAGAATCCTCGGGGTGAGGCCTTCGCAACACCTGCCCCCGATCAATGATCCAACAAATATTGGCACGTCTAAAAATTTGGACGAAGGATTCCCAAGAACTATAGTTAAAATGAGGCTCAGACGATGGTCATGTTTGTTCAGCAATCGTCCCAATTCTAAAATTATAGAATTAAAATGGAAAAATCGACAAAAAACTCCAGAAATTGACAAAGGGGTGGAAAAACAACCGAAATCCTACCTCGATCCGGTCATTCGTCATTGGCGACACGTCCACTGCGATCCCACTTTGATCCGCCAGAGTTCGATCCTCAATCTGGTGAAGAAAAGAAAAGAACACCGAAGAATAATAGAGATAGAGAGAGAGAGAGAAGGTAAATTAGGGTTTTCCCCTAATTACATTTTCAAGCGAATTTATAAACTCTCTCTAAAACTCTACCGATGACCGAGGATTCTGAAACCTACGTGCTTGGCTATTTTATATCACTCCTTGAAAAAACACCCCATTTCAAACTCAACAGAAGTCTCGGATTTCCATTCTGAGACTTCGTTCGAATGTTATTCGAAAAGAACACCTGTGATAAAAATCACTAAGTCATTAATTTAAAATGACGATTTTTCCCCTGGGTGACATCTCTCACAATGGGCCCACGCCCGCAACCTTTACACCCTACCTAGGGTAAATGGAACGTTCTGGAAGCAACCACACCCTCAGATTTCTGATCTGAGATACCGTTTAGGAGAAAACACAACCCCGCCATGTGCATAGTATAAAAATACTTAATATTTTTATAAAATTAATTCTGAGCACACCGGGACTCGAAATCGCACATCGTCTTCTCTCCTAGCTCTGGAATTATTCATAGGAGTATTCCAAAGTCTGATAGAGCCAAAACCCAAGTCGCTACAAACCAAAATTCCATTTGGGATGAAATTTTATATGTGGTTAGGAGACATTCGTAGATCCATTTTATTATTCTATGTCCCACACTAATTCTGCCTTATATAAGGTCATTTAGATGCCTCTTTTCGATGGATGAAAGCTGGCTGCCACTTCAGGTCAAGGATAAAGAAGTCCACTCCCCCTTACTTTCCACCACCCTAGGCCCACCATACTCAAGTGGGATCCTTTGTACTATTGTGAGATCGAACCAATCCTCTTGAAGTTACTATTTAAGGTAGTGGTGGTGGATTAGTTTATCATATTCTGTGTTTGGTTTCATTGTAGTTTTATGCTGCTGCTTTGTGTTTGTAATCACGTTTCTTTCTCATGTAAGTTATTGAATTCACCTTAGTTTCTTAATAAAAGTTCATTATTTCTTATTATTATATTATTCTCCATATCATGTTGATACCATTTTTTCAAGGTGTGAATTTATTCACACTATACCTTATGAAATTTATCACACAACGGTGGAGTGATCATTATTTCATTATTTTCTTTTTTACTTCTCTATTTCCTCCCTCAGGAGTCTACTTTCTACTACCATTGTAACCATAGCATCAATGGAGGGATAAAAATCTTACGGGTTGATCCAAAAGAGTATCAAGGAGATGTATTTGATGTTATTTATCACACCATTAATGTATAATCACTTTTTTCATTGAGATTTTTATTTGATAATTTTAAAAATTCTTCGCCCTTGTTGAATTTTAAGGCCACATACTTCAAGTGATAATACAAACCTTTACCTTGGAGTACTCATGAATTTGATCCTCCAACTATATAGGTGATTAGTATTAGGGTGTGTAGGAATTAAATCAGTAAGTGATTATGTCGTTTGATCTCCTTAAATGAACCCATATCAAATATAATAAATTGAAATAATTGAAAAAGGAATGCATCCAATCCACCCCAAGTGATAAACTAGGATCAAATCATTATTTAAATTGAATTAACTCAAGACTATTAGTGTTCACTTAAACCTATATAAAATCAACCCAAGTTGGAAACTTCATATCAAAAAATAGTCTATATAATGTACATGTCTATAGGTTTATTTTTAGGCCTCTGAGTATTCGACAACCCAAGATAAACTACAAGCGACCGCTTAAACCTAATATCTTGGGTAAATTTGGGTGAGACCATGCATCACACCACAAAAATAATCCACAACCACAATCCATATTCCACCTTTTTTTAAGTTAACCATATCCAAATTTTTTAATTACTAACCATCTTCATTTATCAATCCCATTCATTTCATACTTAAAAAAAAATGTTAACTAAACTTCTCATTTAATTCCTAAAGTTCATAATATATTTCAACCCATAACCTTTCAGTTTCATCATTATAATTTCATCCCATCACTACTAGAAAACAAGAATAACACAACACCAAATAACACAATAGCCCATATTCCTCATATCAACAAGCCCTGTGCTTCAACCATCACATATAACAACCAAATATTATCTCAACAACATTCCATCATAACCACAAAACACAACCACCACGCAAACAGTCCACTAAAAAACAAAAGAATATCACAATAAAACCACTACACAACACAATTTTTTTTCACACATCTTATTTTAGTTTAACAAATGGGATTCCATCATATTTAATTCAATATTCTCAAGGTAATTATAACATAATCCAAGATTCCATGTGCAACCAATTTATTAGATGGATATATGTTCATAGCTATTTTTTGTGTGGTGAGTTTAATCAACAATATAATAAGCTTTACCAATTTCAATATCCGTGACAAAAAAATATAATACAATGTTGTAAGTATTTATAAGCATGTTAAAACATATTTGAAAAACACAATAACAAGAAAAAATAATTCAATTTCTTCCCTCCCATTAAATTTAAATTTAACCAATTAATTATCTTCATTAATTTTTAGTATACCATCTCCCTAAAGGAAATAAAAAGCATGATCCCTCACATGTAAAACTAAAGGAATAAAGAAGAAGGATCCCCTACCTTGATCGAAGATTCAAGGAAAATTTCACAAAGATAAAGGATCATCTAACACTAATTTCAAAAGAAAAACCATTGGATTCTAATTTAAAATAATCCACATTAAAAACCCATCCAAAACAGAAGATAAAACCTCCATATAAAAAATCTTAGATAAAAGAGAAGTAGAGGAAATAAGAATGGGGAATAAGAGAGTTACCTTGATCCAAAGGAGTCCAAACCAAATGATCCAAATAAAACAAGGGGTTTGAAACAACAAGGGAGGTAATTGGAGAAGGAAAAAATGATCAAGAGTTAGCCAAGAGTCATGCCAAGGTTTGGAAATCAAAACATGGGGGGGGGGGGTTGACCTTCAATTTATAAGAAAATGCCACTTGAATCCACCACGACGTGTTGGATAGCTAAAACCCTCACGATGGAACCAGTAATCACATGATTTGAGGCTTCTATAAGAGATCCAAATTATCCACAAATTTTAAAAATGGTATTTGACAACCACTATGGTATTGACCATGGATTGTTCTAAGACATGGCAGTTCTTCCACCTTATTCTATAATTAGAAAACATTCCCTATCACTAAAAAACTATCCATTTTACCCTTACCATGACCAATTCCATGACATAGTGGGACTATTCTACCAATTTCAGATAGGTTCTCTATAAAAATTCCCCAAACAACACCAAAACCTCTATTTGGAACTTTCTTGCCACCCATGCTGCACAAACATAACACCAAGAAAACACACCCAGCAAAACAACTTTACAAGATGTGGTACCCCATAAGGCCAAGACAACACCTCAAAACCCTAAATCACCCCAAAATATCCCATCAAACCTCCAATCCATAGGAAATCAAAAAGGAAGGTGGAAGGTCTAGCAAGGTCAAAGTAATTTCATCAGATACCTATAAAAAAATTTCATCCTTGAGAATAAAAATGAACCAAAATCACTAAAGGGAAGGGAAAGGTTTGAACAACCACCCCAAAAGATACCTCTTAGGAATATGGTGACAACTAAAACACTTCCATTACCTCACACCAAACTCAAGCCAATGAATATATCAACTGTCATAAAACACTACCCCAAACACACAAATCAAGGAAATACACCTTCCCCATCAAGATATTGTCCACTTTCGGAGTAATAAATCACATTTATGGTTTTAAAATGTGTCATAATATAACTTTTATTGATTGGGAAGGGGTTTACCCCTCATAATACTCTTTAAAGTTTAACAGACAACATCAACAATAGAAAAAGTCACATTTTATAAACTAATAAGATTCAGTCATGACATAATTAAGTAAAATAAATAAAGAAAAAAAATCAAAATATCTATTGGTACTGGGTATAAATATGCATCTCATTCTCCCAAGTACTCTCCTATAAGAAACCATGCTACAAAATCACACAAACTAAGGAAATGGTTCATCCTTGCATCACCTTCTCCCGATGATGTTGGATCACTACTTGATATTCCATGAACATCACACCATCCTCAATATCAAACTCTCCCTAGTAAATGGAATGGGAGTCATCATGAAGATATCAATGGAGCTGATACATGTTGAATAAACTATAGAGTTTTCTAACCATAGTATAAGTTCCAATCAATAGGACACCATGCCAACATGCTCCAAAACCTAAAAAGGTCCCACAGACTAGGGTTAGAGCTTTCTCCCTTGACCAAACCACTTTTACACATAACAAGGAGAGAAATTCAAGAAAACATGGTCTCTAACTACAAACTCCCAGGGCCTATTCCTTTGATCTACATATGAATTATGTTGGTCATGTACCACCTCCATTATCTCATGAACCACTTAAACCTTCTATGTCGTTCTCTTCACCACATTGAGACTGAGAATTAATGATTCTCCAAACTCGATTGAGAAAAATATAGAATGAAATATCCCCCCATACAAATTCTCAAATGGACATACGCCATTGTATGAGTGGAAACTACTATTATAAGAAAACTAAACCAAAGTCAAGTTCTTTCCCAAGATATACCAAATTATAAGATGCACACTTGTAATATATCCTCCATTAAATGGATGGTTTTCTTTTTCTGTCTATTAATTTGAGGGTGGGAAAAAGTGTTGATGTGTAAATAATTCCAAAAATCATACTAAAATACTATCCCGAATCATGAGTTAAAATGTGAATATCTATTTGAGACAATGGAAATTGGAACTCCATGAATCCCCACAAACTCATCCACATACCTCCTCGCGAAAACATCCATGATTCTATACTCCTTAATTATTAGGAAGTTAGAAGAATTATCCAGATTGTCCATGATTACCTAGATAACATCATACTCTAATTGAGCTTGAGGTAATCATATAATTAACCTCATCAAGATATTGTCCCAATTTCATTTAGGAAAATCTAATGGATTCAAAAACTACTAGAAATATGATATTTTGACTTCACCTTCTAGAATACCAAACATTGATCCAAAAACTCTACCACTACCCATTTCATCCTAGGTCACAAAAACTACATCCTCAGACCACAATACATATTAGTTACCCCTTGTTTTACCTCTATAAGAGATCTATGAAACTCATAAAGGACTCTCTCATGCATCTCCAATAGAAAGAACAACCTCACATGAAACCATATCCAGTTATGACCATCCTATGACCATCCCTCCGGGGAATCACTATGGACTACATGGTCGTTCATCACCTCAACCTTTAAGTATTCCCATAGATACTGTTCCACTTAAATAATCAAAAAATACCAAACCATTATCTAAAATAATAAACTTCCACTATCAACTACCTCTTCATCTAAGGGCAAATCTTCCATCTCCTCCATCGCCCATCAAGCATCTCTGAAATCTTGAAAACATAATTTTGTGACTTTCTACTTAGTGAATTAGCCAAAATATTCCCTTTTACTAAGGTTTGGTAGATCTAAAATTAATAGTCTTAGAGAAAATCTATCCACCTCTACTGTTCTAGATTTAAGTTATAATGAGAAAATATATACCTCAATATCCTGTAATCGGTAAGGGATATGATATAAGGACATAAACTTAAAAATTACTTAATCTTGAGATAATTTAATAATTCAACATTAATTCACATAGAGGATCTTTTCAGGTTTATAGATTTAGAGAATTAGGTCATAACACTTAAATATTACAAGTAGACACTTATTCTCACTATCCATTTTATTCATAAAATAAAAACCTTTTAAAAAGAAACATGGTTTCGTTTCATATAATAACTTTTCCTTGATCCAATCCTTGACTAAATTATTCTTTAAGTCCAATGAAAAAAATTTAAAAACCTGGAATGAGAATAAAAATCTTAGTAAGCAATATACAAATAAGAAAAATTGTTAGTCTTGGGAAAACATGTAAACCATACATACTTTATCATAAAGTAATGCATTTCACCTTTATGAAGTAGTAAATACTATTCAATAAATATAAGCTTAATGATTACCCTTTTTTGATACCGAAATATTACCATAAACCCATAGAAAGAAACATATATCATATAAAGGTATCTTAGTACATAAAAGTACTTAAATAGAATAACCATATGGTCAAATTCCACACATATAAATATTACAAATGGAATTTCCATACGGACAACTTCCTTACCCAATGCATTAGAGGTTATAACGTAACCAACCATACTTGGTTTATCACGGAACCACCCGTATTTGGTTTATCATGTAACCACCCATATTTAGTTTATCACGTAACCAAACATAAAATTTCTAAGTACTATTATATAATTACAACACATAAAGACTCAAATTATCAACATTTCACTCTTAACATTGCATTTTCAATCATAATAAATCATTTAAAGATATTAAAATAGTAAATACAATTTAAAACCCATTTTTAAAACCAAAACACCCAAAAAGGGAATAATATATTTTATTTCCTTTTAAAAATCATTAAATCTTGTAGAAGAATCCAAATATCAAATAACAGTTATGGTGACAGAGAAGTCATTGTCGCTACATACGTTAAAAACATTCCTTTTTTTTTCATTTAGTAAAATGATTTTTATAAAAAATATTTCCTTTGAACTAAATAAAAACTCAAAGGGGCTTATTATACACTTTATAAAAGAAGGTGGTGTATATTATCAAAATATGCCTCAATGAAAGGAGACAAAGTCCCTTACCTTGAGTCTGACTCATCATGTATAATCGTTATGTTTCTGAATAATAAAATTAGGTTAATTTATAATTTCTTGAGAAATTTTTTCAAGTTTATTATTCCTTTTAAATCACTTATTATCATGTTATAAAAATTACATAATAATTTAAGTTCATATCAGACATTTTTCTAATATTCGATACTTGAGTCAAAAATTAACTTGTTTTGATATAAATTGTCCATGAGGTAAAAATTAAACCATATACAGAACATTATTCATGATTTAAATATCATATATATCAATTATATATTTATTTATAATATCTATAACATTTGGATATAAGAAACTAAATGTACTGTTCATGGAGACAGTAGGCCGTACGTACACATGAACGTTACTTTCATTACTTTTTCATATTATAAGAATAATAATTAAATGATATAAATGTTTATGATAATTATATTATTATATTAATGTCATGTATGTATAATATGTTTAATAAAACCATCCTTTATACATTCCGTGTATAGTTGGAAAGAGTCATATCGCCTTGAGGGGGTAGTAGTCCACACTTCCTCAAATGAAATTATCATATTTACACAACATGAAAAACATAAAGGTATGTCCTAAATAAAAATTAAATAAGTATAGAGATAATATAAATATAATATATATCATACATAAATAAATTTTTCATCATAATGGACACCGTGAGAGGTGGTTGGATAAAATTGAACAATCATCGTTTCGTGAGGCAGTACTTCACCGTACACCGAAACAATATGTTTGTTACCCATTAAATGGAGGTGTGTGTAAGTTTAGGTTAAACAATTATCATTAAAACATCCTAGTATAGTTAGGAAACTATTTTTATTATGTAATCATAAAATAAGAAGAGTATATAGAGTGTAGAATGGAAGTGAAACTAAAAAGAATGAGAGAAGGTGTTACCTCTTAATCGGGTAACTTCTTTTGGTTTATACCAAAATGCATCCTTGGGAGGATTTATAAAAAAAATTAAAGATTCTAGGAAGATTATTGGGAAGATATTATCTAAATGAAATAGTTCTTGAAGTGTGATTATTAGATGATAGAGGGTACCTTTTTATAGGAGAGGGAAGGGGCACCCTGGGAAAGTATTAAAATATTAAATTAATAAAAATTAAATTTTTAATCCAAATGGATCCAAATTTAGATATGTAGAAGATAATATGAGGATAGTTCTAAATCGTTTCATCCAATAATTTTAATACATGTATTTATTTTATTTTAAACCGTATCTTTTTGATTTACCCTTAATAATTATCTTTTAATTTTAATTGTGGTATCAACATTTTAATTATTAAGAGGATATTAATTTTCATTATATGGGGTAAATTTTCCACAATTGGGAAATTAATGAAATTATAGACCTTATAATAGTAACTTTTTGATTTTAAAATGTTTTTAGGATTTTTAAATAATTTAATAAATTACTATTTTAATAAAACATCAATTTTGTCAATTTTTACACTATTCATTTCATTAAATTTAAATAAAATCCAAAAAGAGAGATAACTTCGAACCAAATCATTAAATAGTCTTATAAAATGTCATATTAACCTATAAAAATAATTTATGACATACATTATTTCATATAATATTTATTTTAATATTTATAATATCATTTATTTCATATTTATCTTAATAAAATAATTATTGTATCACTATTGTGTCAATATTTATGGTATTTATTTAATATCTAAAATTTATAAATAAATTCATATTATGTAGAAAATTTCATTATATTTCTTTATAATACTTATTTGTTTATTTTCATCACGTTTAATAATACATTAAAATTTTTATACTTATATGAGATAAGAGGGTGACATGTTGTCACTTTCTTTTGTTTTAATAATAATTATATCAATTTCAGGGAAAAAAGTCCATTAAAATAATAAATTTTTATACTTATGTGTTAAGGGTATAATTTTATTCATCCAATAAAATTTTTTAGGTGTTAGGGTAATTTTATTGTCCTTATCATTTTTTTGTTACCCTAATTTACCTGATTTACCTGTAACTGTGGTAAATAATAATTACCAAAGTTACTATTAATAATGTCCAAAAATAAAAGGGAAATATTTACACAATTTGGTACTTATAATTCCAAATATGAAATCAATTTTTCTAAATTTAAAACACATAAGTTTCAGTAATTAATTTAAAATTAATCCCTATTGTCAAAATGAGAAAAAAAGTTTTTAAAAGTAAAAACCATCAAAAGATTGACATGTATTTATATCAAATTTCTATGTGAAATTACCTCCAATGAGCAAAATTTTATTAAATGATAAAAATATAATTTAAATAAACTTTAAAACTAATTCAAAATATAATCTATCAATACAAATAAATTATATGAAAAGTCAATTTTGAATTAAAATGCAGTATTTTTCACTATTCATTAAAATATGAATTTTGTCAGAAAAATATGAAAATTTTCACCAAAGTAAATTTTTAGGTCCTTATTAAAAATAATATGTTTATTTTTTCAAATAGAACATATAAAAGTGGAAAAAACTATATTTAAAAAGGTTTCTCCATCAAAAGACTGTAAAACAACCTTTTAAAAAAAATTCAGTATTTTATGCTTAAAATTGGATTCATTCTCAATTTAAGCCTCTAAAATTTATTTTATGAATGTAAAAACATTTAACAAACATGTGTAAAAATATTATAGATACTTATGTTCATTCCCATCAATAAAATGACTAGGTGTTAACTACTATTTAAAATAACAATATTAATAATGTTTTATTTTTCAGTATAACTCAGTTTTGTGTGCAATTTAAGATTTTGGAGAAACCTGTTGTTGCGTGTCAAGTATGATATTAAAAAAATAATCCCCATTAACATAAAAGGAATATATTATTCATAAATATTAATATATATGAAAATGTATTATTCTATAATTACCCAGGATGTTACATCCTTCCACCCTTTTGGAAATTGCATCCCCACAATTTTATTCACTTATCAAATAAGTGGGGGTATTTATCCTTAATAGAATTTTTAGATTCCCATGTTTCATATTCAACCATATGGTTTTTAAACAAAACCATAACCTAAAAAATAACCTTATTCTGCAAAACTTTCTCTCTACATTCAAGAATCTAGACTGGATGTTCCCCATAAGAAAGATTCTCTTCCAACTAAACTACTTCTGGACACAAAACATGAGATGGATATGGAATATACATTATTAACATTGAAACATGAAAAACATTGTGTACCTGGGATACAATTGGAGGTAAATCCACTTGTTAGGAAACTAACATAACTTTCTCCAAGATTTCATAGGGTCCAATGAATCGTGGACTCGACATCCATTTCTTACTAAAACGCATCACACTTTTCCATCATGAAACTTTTAGAAAGATATGATCACCTAACTCAAAAGAAATAACCTTCCTCCAGTTATACAAATAACTTTGTTTCCATCTCTAAGCTATCCTCATATGATTTTGAATCAACTGAACTTTTTCTGCCTTCTCTTATACCAATTTTGATCTCATCAACTTCCTTTCACCAACTTTATCCCAAAAATATGGAGTTCGACACCACTTTCCATATAATGTTTCAAATGGTGAAATCTGTATACTAGAATGAAAACTATTTTTATAAGAATACTCAAACAAATAAATATGATGATCCCAAATTCTCTGGTAATCCATTAAAAAATCACACAACATATCCTCTAAGGTCTGAATTGTTTGTTCTGACTTCCCGTATGATTGAGGATTACAATATGCACTAAAATTTAATTCAGTTCCCAATGACTTCTAAAGACCTTTATAAAAGTTAGAAGTGAACTTGGGATCATAATAAGATACAATGGAGATTGGAAATCTATGTAACCTAACTATCTCTTTAAGATAAAACCAAGAAATTTGATCTAAATATAGAGTATCTAGAATAGGAAGAAAATGAGTAGATTTAGTCAATCAATCAATAATAACCCAGATTGCATTGTTACCTTGAGAAATCTTTGGTAACCCCACTACAAAATCCATGGATGTATTTTCCTATTTCCACTCTAGTACTGTATAAGGATGAATCATACCTTTTAGTAACTTATATTATGCTTTAACCTATTGATAAGTTAAACACTTCACAGTAAAGTAAACAATATCTCTTTTTATTCCATCCCACCAGTAATACTCTATAAGATCTTTGTACATCTTAGTACTACCTGGATGAACTGAAAAAGGATAACTATGAGCTTCACATAGCAAATATTTCTTCAATTGTGAATCATAAGTAACACATAATCTTTTCATAAACCTCAAAAAACAATCTTTATCAATGTTAAATTCAGGTAACTTACCCTTCTAAGCTATTTCTACCTTTTTCTACCACTCACTATATTCTTTCTGTGCTTGCTTAATTCTCTCAGATAGAGATGATTTCACTTCCACCTAAAACAAAATAGATGAATTCCCTGCACCAAAAACTTCCAATCCAAAATTCATCAAATCAATAACCAAAGGATCTCATTCCAAACATAGCATAGTTAATACGGTATTACTTTTTTGACTCAAAGCATCAACCACTTTATTTTCCTTTCACGGCTGGTAATGAATCGTGAAGTCATAATCCTTGATTAATTATATTCATCTCCTCTATCTCAGGTTCAATTATTTCTGAGTGAATATATACTTCAAAATTTTGTAATCAGTATATATTTCACACTTTACGCTATAAAAATGACGCCTCCAAATTTTTAATGCAATTTTTTTAGCTAATTCCACATCATGTGTAGGGTAATTTAACTCATGAGGTTTCAAATGATGTGAATCATAAGAAATTACCTTATCATTCTGCATTAGGACACAACCAAGTCCTTTTAATGAAGCATCACTATAGACAAAAAATTCACTATTTCTGGAACCAAAACTAGAGCATTTACCAATCTTCTTTTTAGTTCTTGAAAATAATGATCACATTCCTTTGTCCAGATAAACTTAACACCCTTACATGTTAACTTAGTTAGTGGGCTAGATAACCAATTTTTTTTCAACAAACCTTCAGTAATAAGACACTAATCCAAGATAACTATGAATCTCTATGATATTGGTAGGTCTTATCCACTCTTCAAAAACATTTGTTTTAGAAGGTTTAACAGTTATTCCATATTTTGAAACAATATAACTAAGGAAAGAAATTTGTTGCAACCAAAATTCACTCTTACTAAACTTTCCATAATTTTTCTTTTCTTTTAAGGTTTTCAAAACAATCCTTAAGTGAATTTTATGTTCCTCCTGAATTTTAGAATATAAAAAAAATATCATCTATAAACACAACAAAAAACTAATCCAAAAACTGAGTAAATACTCTATTCATGAGATTCATAAATACATAAGGTGAATTAGATAGCCCAAAGGTAATAACTACAAACTCATAATGCCCATATCTCGTTCAATAAAATATCTTTGGAATTTCATCCTCCTTCACCTTCAGTAGATGGTACCCAGACCTCAAATCAATCTTCAAAAATAATGAGCTCCCTAGATCTGATCAGACAAATCATCGATATGAGGAGAAAAATAATTGTTCTTAATAGTGATGTTATTCAAGCCTCTATAATCAATACAAAGTCTCATAGAATGATATTTTTTTTTCACAAATAAAATAGGATCACCCTATGGTGAAGTGCTAGGTCGAATGAAACCTTTATCAAGCAATTATTGCAAATGTTTTTTCAATTATGCTAGTTATACTTGAGTCATTATATAAGGGGTTTTAGAAATAGGCTTATCGTCAGTCAACCAATAAATAGTAAATTCAAAATACCTATTTGGAAAAATAGCATAAAATTCATCAGAAAAAATATATGTGAATTCATTCACTACTGGAATGTCAGTAATCAACAATATTTATTTATTTTCAACAAAATGAGATAGAAAAATTTCACTACCATATTTAATCAATCTCTCAACTTCTTGGTATTTTATCAAAGGTATGAAATCATTGAACAAAATTTTATTAGCTGTACAATCTATTTTAGCAGGATAAACTGAAATCCAATCCATACCCAAAATGATATCCAATTCCACTATGGGAAGTTCAAAAGGATTATCAGGAAAGACTATACCACTAATGATAATAGGAAGATTCTTATAAATCTTGGTTTCTTTAATACTTCCACCTAGAGTTTTTACCAAAAGTTTTATATCACATTCATGAGGTTCTATTTCCAATTTACTTGTAAATCACTCGTAAATTAAAGAATGTAAAGATCCAGAGTCAAATAGAGTATTGAAATATTTCAAAAAAATACGTGACATACATATCACCACTTCATTTGATGGTCCCACATCAACCGTAGTAGTAGAAAATTATTTTCCATACCCTTATACTTTCAATATTTCTAGTTTCCACCCTTGGTAATCAACTTTGGACACACATTGGAATAATTTACTAACTCATTGAAACTAAATAACTTACCGCTAGTTTTTCATTGCATTCTTGATAATATTCCTTACAGTTATGAGAAATACAACCAGTCTTACCACACCAGAAGCACTTACCATACTTTGAGAGACATTATCTAGGATTCTTTTTAACACACTTCTCATTGGTTGGAAATTTATTTTTCTTACCTCCATACTTCATTGATGAAATCTTTCCCATTTCCCACCAATTGGATCTCTTCTTTTGCTTTCTCCCATAGAACACATGATCATCAAAAAAATATATTTCTAACTTCTCAGAACATCATAAAAGTTTCTCATATATTTTGAACTCATGATAAGATACCACCCTTTGATATTTCTACTTCAATCCTGAGTAAAATCGATTTATCTTACTATCAATATCCTGGATAAAATTTGGGATGTACCTTGAAAAACAGGTGAAATTTTATTCATATGTAGCCACAAAATCTTCCTCATTTTATCTCAATTCCAAGAATAGATTTTCCATCCTAAGTTGAACATCGCCAGGAAAATATTTCTCAAGGTATATATTCCTAAATTCATGCCATTTCATGGTGTCAATATCTTCACTTCATCAGATATTTTTAATCATTGGCCACCACTGATCAGATTCACCTTAAAAATGATAAACAACAAGACTAACCTTTTGATTGTCTGAACAACCCATCACATAAAAAATATTTTCTAGTGCTTTAATCCACCCTTCAAGTTTCACAGGGTCAGATGATCCTCTAAATGATGGGGGATGTTGACTCATAAAATGATCCACTAGAAACATATTCCTCTGTGGTTGATTTGGTTGATTTCATACATGGACACCACTACCATTTATTACCTAAGTAAACTAATCCATCACCACAACAAACTATTTATTTGTGATTCCAACCATCTCATGATGCTGATTTGGAAGATTGTTTCCCTATGTATGTCTTCCCAACATAGCTGCCCCATTTCCTCTACGAAAAACCATTCTGAACAGACATATATTAGAAAAAAAAACATGATAATCATCAAATTATATATCAATTCAATTAGAACATAAAGTAAAAATCTTTTATTGAAATTATATTAACAATATAATAACACTTAAAGTTATCTAAACCGACCTATGATACCAAGTATAAGGCCCTAACCTTAAACATTACTTAATCTTGATATAAGTCAATAATTTGACTTTAATTCACATCACATATTATTTCAGGTTTAGATATTTAGATAATTAGGTCACAAATATTAAATATTATAAGTAGAAAATTTTACTCACTATCCATTTTTTTTCATAAAACAAAAACTTTTTAAAAAGAAACCTGGTTTCATTTTATAGAAAAAATTTTCATTGAACCCATCCTTGGCTAAATTTGTCTTTAAGTCTTGTGAAAAAAATTTCAATACTTGGGATGAGTATAAAAATCTTAGTAAGGGATACAAAAAGAAGGAAAAATGTTAGTCTTGGGAAAACATGTGAACCATGAATACTTTATCATTAAGAAATACTTTTCACCTTTATAAAGTAGTAAATATTCTTCACTAAATATAAGCATGATGCTTACCCTTTTTGTAACCAAAAGATTACCATAAAACCATATAAAGAAACATATATCACATAAAGGTATCTTTGGACATAAACATACTTAAATGGAATAACTATACGGTCGACTTCCACACATATCACTCTTACAAATGGAATAGCCATACGGCCGACTTCCATACCCAATGCATTAGAGGTTATAACGTAACCACCTATCAGTGGTTTATCATGGAACCAAAAATATTTGGTTTATCATGTAACCAACCATATTTGTTTTATCAAATAACTATCCATAAAATGTCAAAGTACCATTATATAATGATAACATATAAATATTTCAATTATCAATATTTCACTCTTAACATTTCATTTGCAATCATAAGAAATCATTTCAAGATATTGAAATAGTAAATCCAATTTCGAAACCATTTTCAATAACAAAACACCCAAAAAGGGAATAAGTTATTTATTTTCTATTTTAAAAAAACATTAAAGCTTATAGGGGAAGCTAAATATAAAATAACGACTATGATGATGGAGAATTCATTGTCGTCGCATACGTTAAAAAAATTCCTTTTTTATCATTTAGTAAAATGATTCATAGAAAAAAGATGCCATTTGAATGAAATTAAAATTAAAAGGGTTTTATTATACAACTTATAAAAGAAGGTGGTGTATTTTATCAAAATATGCCTCAATGAAAGAAGACTGAGATGAAGTCCCTTACCTCGAGTCCGACTCATCACGTACAATCGTTATGTTCCTGAATAATAAACTTAGGTTAATTTCTACTTTATTGATAACCTTCTTCAATTTTATTATTCCTTTTATATCACTTATTACCATGTTATAAAAATTACATAATTATTTAAGTTCATATAGTATCTTTTTTCGATATTCATTACTTGAGTCAAAAATGAACTTGTTTTGATATAAATTGTCCATGTGGTAAAAATTCCATCATCTCAAAAATATTATTCATGATTTAAATATCATATATATAGTATATATTTATTTAGAATATCCATAATATTTGGATATAAGAAATGAAATGCACCGTTTATAGAGATGGTAGGTCATACGTACACATGAACGCTAATTTCATTTCTTTGTATTATTAAAAGAATAATAATTAAATGATATAAATGTATAATATAATATCAGTATTATATTAATGTAATTTATGTCTCATAGGTTTAATAAAACCATTATTTATACCTTCTATGTATAGCGGGAACGAGTCATATCGCTTTGAGGGGGCGGAAGTCCACACTTCCTCAAACGAAATTATCGTATTTACACAACATGGAAAGCAAAAATGTATATTCTAAATAAAAATTAAATTAGAATATATATAATATAAATATAATATATATCATATATAAATATAGTTTCCATTATAATTTCCACCATGAGAGGTGGTAGGGGAAAATTGAACAATCATCATTTCGTGAGGCACTAGTTCACCGTACATAGAAACAGTATGTTCGATACCCATTAAATGGAGGTGTGTGTTAGTGTAGGTTAGAAAATTATCATAAAAACATCCTATTATATTTAAGATACTGGTTTTGTTATGTAATCATAAAATAAGAAGGGTATAGGTAGTGGAGAATGGAAATGAAACTAAAAAACATGAGAGAAGGTGTTACCTCTTAATCGGGTAACTTCTTTTATTTTATACCAAGAGGATTCCTTGGGATGCTATCTGCCCTAAGGGAGGATTCTAGGATGATGGGATGTATTCTAGGAATATTGTTTTGAAGATATTGGCTGAAAAAAAGAGTTATTGAAGTGTGATTATTAGAGAAGAGTGGGTGCCTTTTTATAGGATAGGGAAGGGGAACCCTTGGAAAGTATTAAAATATTAAATTAATAAAAATTAATTTTTTAATCCAAATGGATTAAACTTGAGTTATATCTAATATAAGATGAGAACAGTTAGAAATCACCTCATCTCATATTTTTTAGACATTTATTGATTTTATTTTAAACCTTATCTTTTCGGTTTACCCTTAATTATTCTCATTTAATTTTAATTGTGGTAACAACATTTTAATTATTAAGAGGCAATTAATTTTACTTATATGGGGTAAAATTCACATAATTGGTAACTTAATAAACTTTTATACCTTATCATATTCACTTTGTTATTTTAATTTTTTTCTATTTTTAAATAATTTAATAAATTATTATTTTTATAAAACATCAATTATGTCAATTTTTACACTATTCATTTCATTGAATTTAAATAAAATCCAAAAAGAGAGATAAATTCGACCCAAATAATTTAATAATATTATAACATTTCATATTAATCAAGAAAAATCGTATATGATTTAAATTATTTCATATAATATTTATTTGAAAATTGATAATATCATTTATTTGATATTTCTATTAATAAAATAATTATTGTATCACTGTTGTGTCAATATTTATGGTAATTATTTAATCTATAAAAATTCTAAATAAATTCAAATTATGTAGATAATTTCATTATATTTCTTGAGACTACTTATTTTCATAGTTTCATCTCGTTTAAAACTAAATTAAATTTTTTATTCTTATAAAAGATAAGAGGGTGACATGTTGTCACTTTCTTTTGTTTTAATAATAATTTTATCACTTTAATGAAACCAATTACATTAAATGAATCATTTTTAATAATTAGGTGTTAAGGGTCGACTTTTATTCATCCAATAATATTTTGGAAGGTGTTAGGGTAATTTTACTATCCTTATCATATTATTTGTTACCCTAATTAACCTGATTTACCTTTAACCATGGTAAAAAAAATTATTAGTTACTATTCATAATGTCCAAAATTAAAAGGGACCTATTTAAAAAATTCTAACATTTTGATTAAAAATTTGGAATCATTTTTTCAAAATTCAAAACACAGAAGTTGGAATAATTAATTTATAATTAATTCCTGTTTTCAAAAAGAGACAATAAATTTTTAAAAGTAAAAACCATCAAAAGATTGACATGTGTTTATATCGAATTTCAATGTGAAATTTATTCCAATGACAAAAATTGGATTAAATGATAAAAACATAATATATAATTAAAACCAATTCAATATATAATCTATGAATATAAAAAAATTAGATGAAAAGACAATTTTGAATTAAAATGTAGTATTTTTCACTATTTATTAAAATATGAATTTTATCTGAAAAATACCAAAATTTACCCCAAAGTAAATTTTTATGTCTTTATTTCAAATAAGAAGTTTATTTTTACAAATATAATATATAAAAGTGAAAAAAACTATATTTAAAAATGGTTCTCCATCAAAAGGTGATAGAATATCCTTTTAAAAATATTAGAGTATTTTATGCTTAAAATTGGATTCATTCTCATTTTAATCCTATAAAATTTATTTGATGAATGTAAACACATTTAAAAAACATGTGTAACCATAGTATAGTTAGTTATGTTCATTCCTTTCAATATAATGACTAGGTTTTAACTACTATTTAAAATAATAACATTAATAATTTATTATTTTTCGGTATAACTCAGTTTTGTGTGAAACATAAGATTTTGGAGAAACCCGTTGTTGCATATCGAGTATTCTATCAGACAAAGTGTCACCTTTAACATAAAATTAATATCATATTCATAAATATTAATTTATATGAATATTTATTATTCTATAATTACCTGGGATGTTGCTCATGAAGTATTCTCTAATGAGGTAATGTCACCACAAATTCAAAGAAAATACAACTGCCTCTAATTATATATAATGGGAGGAAAAATTACACTTTTATATAAATAAATACCTATACCCATAAGATATCACTATCTTCTACCACATTAATATACACCCCAAGCACTGATGAGAAGAATCATGTAAAACCTTAAACATAACCCCTTATTCTGGAAGCTAAACTATGAAAGCGTTGATCAATTTCTCATGTAAGTAATCAAAAAACATTTATAATTGATCATTCTAGATGAAAACTTCTTCTTTTTTGATCAAATCTATCAATGCGGACACAATATGTGAGAAATTATACATGAACCTCTGGTAATATCCTATGCCAAGGAAACTGTGAACCTTTGTCACATTCTTATGTGAAACTCAAGAAATAACTTCCTTGATCTTGTATGGATCCACAAACACACTCTATCGGGACACCACATGTCTAAGTAAATGTGGCACCTGAGTCTAAAAATTACATTTATATAATGTTCCATAGAACTGGTAACATCAAAGAAACTACATGAAAACTCTAAGATCATCAGCATGATCCTAATTTGACTTTAAGTAGATTAATATATCTTTAATGAACAAAACTATAAACTAGTACAATAAATCATGGAATATAGAGTTCATGGGCCCATAAACTCATCTGGTGCATTCATGACATCGAATGACATAACCACAAACTCAAATTTCCCTTACCTACACTAAAAGGTAGTCTTTGAGATATCATCCTCTTGACCCTCAACTAGTGATATTATAACCATAGATAAATATTATATAACCAACTATATCCTCTCAAATGGTCAAAAAAATCATCAGTCCTTGAAAGAGGGTAATGATTCTTGATCTTCATTTGATTCAACCTCTAGTAGTCTATACACATACTTAAACTATCATATTTCTTCTTGGATAATAAACACTAGAGGACCCCAAGAAACACATTGGGATAGATAAAACCCTTTTTTATTTTGTCTTATATCTAGATTCTCAACTCCCAAAACTCATAGGGTTATATCCAATAAATAGTCATTAAAATCAAAGAAGAAAATGGCTACAAATCTATCCCAAACTCGATATCACATCGAGGGGGTAGCATCACAACCTCACCAGGGAGAATATCTAGAAACTCCTCAATGAAACTGGGAGCCTCTACCATCCCAATTTACACTAATTTCACCAAAAAAATATACCATCAAAGAGATAATGGGATCTACACATCTACTTCCCATCTAACAACCTCACTCACTGATGAAAATTGTATAATAAACATCCACATATGAGAACATGACCTTACTTTGGAAGAAGTTGATAACCACACACATGGAATACAACCAATCAATGCTAATGATGACATTTTATAGATGTATAAAAAGTATGAAAAAATTTCCACATGACTGATTCTACCCCATCATCATTCTCTACCCCAAAACATACCAAATAAGCTTGTTTTTCTTTTGACTAACATAGTCAATACTAGGGGCATGATAAGAATATGTTTTCCTAGTACCAGAGAATGAACTAAAGTAGTTGAAAAAAGGAGTGTGAGGATCCTAAATCAAACAAGTAAAAAAATGGTAGTTGAAAATATGATCACACCTTAGACGATCTCTGGCCCCTTAGTGATGGAACCTCCAAAGGATACAATTTTCCATGACTAACTCCACCACCTCACTACTGATGAACACCTACATGACCAAACTCAAGTAAGGGTCCCTAAAGATTTGGAACATCCTAATACAATCAACTACCTACCCCATCTACTCTTAATGGAGAATAAGTCGACCTCCCACCTACTAAAATGGTCTCATCATCTACTGCAACTAAGGTTAACATTGAGCCCGACCACCACCACTCTACTAAGTCTTGAGAACCATTGGAAATTGATCATAATGATGAAAAAAACCACAAAGACATAGAAATTTGGTCCAAATCCCCCAAAAAATAATGGAAACCACTAGCCCTTATAGGCGAAAAAGGAAGCCTATAAGGATAACTCCCCACTAGTCAAAAACTTGAAGTCCTTAATGTCTAAGACCTGTCACTAACAACTTTGAGATTCAAAGAACCATACTTGTTACCCTATCATTATAACCATCATCTTGAGTGAATATTCTCGATCAAATTATCCTTCTTTTGCACCTCCAAATATGTTGAAAAAAATAAAAGTAGTAACTACGTACTAGATGGAAGGACAAAGTGCCTCCTCAAGACACTGCATATGAGACTCCTCATTTGGGAAAAGATTAGGGGAAAACACAAAATATCCTTGAAATGAATCATATACCCTCACTGATATACTCCCATATTGAAGTGGGATTAACTCTGAACACTTTAATACCTTCATAGTTAATGATAGGAACTCCACTAAAAACTCCTTCTAGAAGTCTTCCCATAAAACATTCGCCTCCTTCTACTCCCTAAGATATAATGTCTCCCAGTAACGTGTACACACCTTATCTAACTGACTGATAACAAGAAATAGTATTAATATTAAGACCAAATCAAACCAAAAGAGATATTTAGATCCTCCAACCAGTGCTCTATCTCTACATCAGAGACACCACCCTTGTACTTCACCAAATCTTTCCATTGAAAGACACACAATGTATCCTACCACATATCATACTCCTTGATCAGATCAACCCTTTATTGGTCAGCCGAGTTATCTTAATAAACCTCAACAGCCAGTATAACATGAGGATGACATACATTATCCATAACTAAAAGGAAAACAAAGATTACCTAGGCCTAATAGTATATAATTTTATTAAGATTCATTAAATTAATTAATTTTAACTTCACCAAACCACCCAATTTAGATAAGAACACAAGAAGTCATGATTCATGTACCTCTTCTAGTATCTAGAATATAAATGGAACCAACTAAGCTGGTCAATTAGTAGACATAGAGTCTTTGCATCAGATCATAGGGGGCCATAAAATCTCATGTCCTAACTGGTCTCCCTATCTTGAGTTATGCACTAAGATTGAATAGATCTATTTCCTTAAAAACTCATGCAATCCTTACTATAAATAAATCCAAAAACCATCCCATATATTAACCAAAATAATTGATACCAATTTTTCATGACCCCATCCCTCTAAAGTTACCCCTCTTGGGTCAACAATGAAGGAAGAGAGATAATGACCCTGAGTCCCACTTTCAATAGGCTCCATGTTGGCGACTGGAACTGTGGGTATAAAAATCTCACATATGGAAGGAATTACCCTCAATAGTTATAGCAGTATTAGAAGATAGGATATCAACCCTCAGGAAACTCCATGATATAATATAAAATAAAGGAAACCAAAACCATCCCACAATGCATGTGTAAAGTAAAAAAATACAGAGTCTCTAAATAAATACCTAAAAGAAAGTCCTAAGGAAGTTACTTAGAAACAAATCCAAATAACGTGTTAGTAATTTCTATATTGATACCTCTAGTCCACTTTAAAACCTAAAAAATAGTTTTTATATATATGGGGTGAGCACAAATTTTATACTATATAGGATCATACCCAATTTCTCTTATGATCATCTAAAAGGAGCATACTAAGCATCTATGAGAAAACAACATAACCAACCACACCTAAGTTGGTCTAATAACCAATCTCATCCTCACCATGAAACACTCACCAAATAATGAATACAACTATTGTAACATAATAAGAATCATATCAATATAAAGGTACCCACACAACTTTCCCATTGATTTTATGCTCTCACACCACAATATTGAAATTCCTGGAACTCCCATCCCTTTCGTAGAATCCTACCCAAAGAAACTTAGAAAATTGCATCATGATAAGAACCCCACATGAAACTTTCCAATACATCTCACCCAAAGGCTCATGGGAAAACACATCATAAAAACCTCCTTGTGTAAAATTAATCGATCATCTCGTACACATATTACCATAACCACTACCATAGCCAATTTGGTAGGGTATCATGAACATGATGGACATAAAAAATGTTCCCTCCTCCTACCATGAAAAACCCCCTCTAAGAACCACCTTATCAACCTCATTAAAATAAACACATGTGCATTTATTACTTCTGGACATCATAGACCATGTGTAAGTACCAAGACTGGAAGAGAGAGTGGGGAGAGGGGGTATCCAACCATCCATCCTCACTATCTTGGATGTTGGAAAAACACCCCCTAATATGTTTAGGTGCTGACACATAGTGCTTGATGTGAGTGGGGTGTGTATAAAAATCATATTGAAAATGAAATATCTAATAGAAACACACAAAATCCTAACATATGGGTTCATAATAAGAGTACAATCCCAACTCAAAACATCACCACACATCCTTAAAACCTCTATCACTACTGCTTCCACTTCTAAATGAATTACACATCACAAACAATCCACAACCAAAATCCATATTCCATATTTCTTTTCAAGTTAACCACCTAAAGGTTTTCTAATTACCAACTGTATTTATTTATCAAGACTATTTGATTTATGTTTAATAAAAACTATGTTAACCACACCTACCATTTAATTCCAAAATTTCATTATCCATTTTAACCCGTACCCTTTCATTTTCATCATTAGTATTTAATTCCATTACTATAATGAAACTAACATAATAAAACAAAACACAACAAAAAATCCCATATTCCTCATATCAATAAGCCTATTGCTTTGACCACCATATACCACAACCACATATCATCTCAACCATATGCCATCACAACTTCACAACATAACCACTACATAAAAAAACCACCACACAACACAACCACCACACAATAAAACCACCACATGAAAAAAATAATTTTAACATATCTTATTTCAGTTTAAAAAAGGAATTTAATCATATTTAATTAAATATTCTCAAGGTAATTCTCATACAATATGATATTTCATGTTCAAAAATTAGAGATATGTTCTTAGCCATTTTCATGTGTAGTGAGTTTAAGAAACAAGAACAATAAGGTTTACCAATTTTAATAGCCAAAAAAACAACAAAAACTAATCCAAATCCAGAAATATTTGAAAGCATGCTCCAAAATATAAGAAAAAAGAAAGAACAAGTAAAAATCATTTGATTTATTCCCTATAAATTTGATTTCAATTTATCTAATTAATTATCTTCATTAATCCAGTGAATAACTTCTCCAAAGATGAAAAAAAATTATAATCCCCCACATATACAACTAAAGGAATAAATATGAAGGATCTTCTACCTTGATTGAAGCTTCTAAGAAAATTTCATAGAAAATAATGATCAACCACCATCGATTTCAAAGGAAAAACCACTGTATTATTATTCTCAAAAAACCTCCCTCAAAAAACATATACAATTAGCTACCAAATAGAATAAAAGGATAAGAAATAATAATGGGGGAAATATAGAGTTACCTTGATCCAAAAAGAGTCCAAACTGAATGATATAAATGAACCAAGGGGTTTGAAATACCAAGAGAGGTTATTGGATAAGGGAAAATGAGAAGAGGTTGGCCAAGATTCAGCTAAGGTTTTGAAATCGAAACAAGGTGGTATCCGTCCTCCTATTTATAAGACAATCTAGAAGGACTCGACTATGGTATATTGGTAATCTAAAACAACCATGGTGGGTCTGTTCAACACATGATCTGAAGCTCCCATTCTAGATCCACTTTTTTTTACCCATTTAAAAAATAGGATTTAATCGCCACCAAGGTCTTGAACACAATGTGGACCAGGTTATGGTGGCCATTCCACCTTCTTCCATAGTTAGATGCCATTCCATAACACAAAATAGCTATCCATTTTACCCTCACCATTCCCAAGGCTACAATATGGTGAGCCTATTAAACCTATTTCAGATAAATGCTTCGTAAAAATTCCACTCCCCACACTACACCATCCACATGGAATTTCCTAGATGTTCGTGGTGCATAGGTAGAACACCAAGCTAATTGCCCACCAAAATGGATTACGAAGCTGTTTTACAAGTCGTGGTTCCCCCGAAAGGCTAAGATGCCACCTCAAACCTCTATATCACCATAAAAATCTCCCAGAACATCTTTAATCCTTATAAAAACATAAAGGAAGGGTTAGGAAGATCTGACCCATTGGATTTTGATTATTCTTCACGTTAATAACCTTTATGATAAACTCACATAATATTAGACACATGGGTATTAGTAGATAGAGAGAAGGTGATAAAGTTGTTTCTTAGGAGCATCCTTAGATTTGTTTGATATGCAAAGCTTCTTGGGATTATCTGATTACTACTAGTGATTTATTCAGAACTTTTCTCACCTTATAGCACCAATTATGAGATTAACCAAGAAGTGTGTAAGGTTTACATTTTATAAGGCATATGAAATGGATTTTTAGGAGTTAAAAAGAAAATTTACCTTAGTACCAGTCCTAATTTTTCTTGATCCTGGAACAGGGTAAATAATTTATTATGATGCATCAAGTGTAAGACTATGAGTTGTATTATTGAAAGGGGAGTGAGTTGTGGAATAAAAGTCTCAATAGTTAAGTCCTCATGATAACAACTACAAAATACATGACCTTGAGTAAGAAGTTGTTGTTCATATATATTTAATGATGGAAACATTACCTTATGATGGAGTGATTATTGGTGTATACAGACCATAAGATCCTCAAATATATATTTTCTTAGTGGGAATTAAACCTCCAACAATAGAGATAAGTTAAATATCATCAATATTTTAATATTGAGATTTTATATATTCTAGGAAAAGGTAATTATGTTACTAATTCTTTGATCCAAAAGACAAGTGGTTTGAGAAGCTAGTAGTGAATGGAAGATTAAGGATCTATTTAATAAAATGTATCTTGATGTTCAAGAGTGTTAGGGGAAACTGATCCTCATGATTTTTTCTATGGTTCCCTCAAATATGAATTGTATAAAAAGGAGGTAGCTTTCTAATCCTGAAGTCTTGGTCCTAAGGGACAATATTTATGGCAAGGATCCACCACCTAGTTGGGTTATTGATGGGGATGAGATTTTGTATGTCTATGGGAATTTCTTGGTCCTTACTAAAATGAAAGAGGAACAAATATGAGAATATCATGCTTCTAAGTGGGTAGTGCATTCCATACCAACAATGATGTGTAATTATTTACACTACCAGTAATGATGTATAGGGATAAATAAATAAATATTAGGATTTTCATGTAGTTCTCCACCTATCAGTAGATGAAAGAAGAACACCGACTACCTATTTTCCTTTTTCATCTATTACCTATCCTAACATGGAAATGGGATTATGTAATAATAAACCTCATGAAGGGGTTACCAAAGTCACCATGAGGTAGTGACGTCATATGGGTGATTTTGGAAATACTAACGAAGGCTGAAAATTTCTTTCATATCTGGGAGAGCTTCTCGGTGGATTAACTTGGGAGGTTATATGTCTAAGAGGTCATATGTCATCATGAAATTCTATGTGCCATTTTCTTAAATAGGGATTATTAGTTCATATGATGATATTAGTAGGTGTTTAAAAATTATTTTGGTTTTTAGGTACACTTGAGTACAACTTATAACCCTAAAACTGATGGAAAATTTGAATAAAATATATAGGTAATAGAGGATATACTTCATTCTTGTGTCCTAGATTTTAGAGGCTCATGGGAGAAAAAATTTCTTATTAGTAAGTGTTATTATAATAATAGCTTCTAAGAAATAATTAAGATGGATCATTATGTGGATATATACAGTAGGACATGTTTTTCACCTCTTTTCTAGTTTGAGGTATGGGAGGATGTGCCTTTGGGACCAAATCTTGTCTAGGAGACAACATAGTAGGTGCATGTGATCAAGAATCATATGACAATGATTCAATCTGGGAAGAATTCATATGATGATCAACATCACCTACCTCTAGAGTTTGAGGTGGGGGATCAGGTCTTCTTACGTGTTTTCTTAGATTGGGTAATCAATGAAATTAGAGGCAAGGAAAGTTGGAACATAGATTTTTTGGGCCATTTAAGATTTTGTATAGGGTCGATATGGTAGCTTATTGATTATTGCTTACTAGATGGTATAGTGTTAAGAATGATGTCTTCCATATATCTCAGATCTATCATTATTATCCCAACCCATATCAATTTTTTGGTCATAAAGAGGATGATTTTGAGGTTGATGCTTTATTTAAAGAATATATGGTTTTTATTATCAACCATATCATAAAGAATCTCCATGGTAGAATGGTTCCTCTAGTTTAGGTGTTATGGAGATATTACTGTATTACAGAGGAGACTTGAGAACAAGATTCTGACATACACACACAATGGATTGATTTATTATATGATATAGCTCAACAAAACTCAAAGGCACAACTTGAGGGTGAGTTGTCTTAAGGAGGACAGGTTTTAAGACCCCATTATTCATTTAGGTATACAGTCCTTTTGTTTTTATTATAATTACCTAAATTTTACCTCAATAGAGGTATCCAAGTGAGTAGGGGATGTCTCAAGAGCATTTGGAAGGTTTGGGGCTCAGAGTTGAAGTTTTTGGGAAGGAAAAGAAGGGCACATGGTTAGGGCATAGTTTGTACTAATTGTGTGAATTAACCATGAGACTTGAAAAGGGGAGGATAACTATTTTTCAAAACATGAAAATGGGACTAGTAAACTATGAAAAACCTATAATTTATTTTAGGTTCACTTCACATGATTTATGCATGGTTTGTATAATCGTGAACCCGCCTATGCGAGTTGTGTTTTTTATGGACAATAGGGTCACACGAATGGTGCATAGTTTATCCAACTATGTGGTAAAACTATCCATCTAGTTAAAAATTATGAAAATTTACCTTTTTCTTACTTTACCCCCTTAAATATAATTTTTGATTCCTCCCCTAATTTTTTCACAACAACTCCTCTATAGGTTTACTCTCATCCACTCCTCTAATATTGGTGGATCTCCCTCATTTTACCTCTATTTCTGCTTCTATTTATCACATTGGATGACTCTTGGTAAGGTTATTACTTTATTATCTTCCAAACTTTTTTTTTACTTTCCTTCCAAATATCTCCCACTAAGTTTAAATAAATACCCTATTTTTATAGATTTTGTATGGTTATTTGTTTTATCTCATTCCATATCAAATCTAAGGCTAATACTGGATGAGGAGTCTTCAATGATACCCAGGTAATAAATCTATATTCTTTTCCCAAAAAATCTCACTATTTATAAATTGAGCCATTGTTCCACACACTATTATTTATGGGCATTGATACTAGAATTTTTATTCCTTTAATTTTTTACATAAGTCCAAATCTAAAAGTATTACGAGTCTCAAAAACACCGTAGGTGGTTGAAAACCTCAACCTAAACCACCCATTAGGGCATGCTTGGCTTGGAATCCTTGAAAAAAATTATTTAATGTAACTAAACCACCTCTTAGGGTGCATCTGACGTATCTCATAAAAGGAATAACTCTTAAGATGGTCCTTTGGTTGTGTCTTGGGTACTATAACCATGGTTAATAATTTTTTTAGACCCAAACCTATTTTTGGTGTAAGATTTGTTGTTAATCACACTATTATACAATGTGAATACATTATTGGAATGGAAATGAATGTTGCTATCACATGGAAGATATTTAAGACATAATAATACTACCCAGTCTAGGAGAATTAAGTGAAGAGATATTCCAGGAAGATACCAATTTCATATCTAGAAGTTATGATTTGAATTTATGATTGAATATAAAGAAGGGGATGGTTGAATATCATTTTTTTAATAGACTTAGTTTAGGGGAGTAGGTTGTGAAGTTCATAACTCCATCCATAGCGAGTGATCATTTTTGGATCTAGAAAAGATAATTATAAAACCAATGTTATATTTGAATGATGAAGGATGAATGAAACATAATTACTATAGTTTGGAATTATTCTCACCTGAATGAAGTTTCACATGCTATTTTATTTTTTGGAAGACATGTACTTAACCCTTATATCGAGCAGTTGGTCCTATATGGTTTTGTGGTAAAAATAATAGTGTATCCAAGAAGAGAAGTGAAAATTATAATTTTGTGTCATTTATATATGCTTATAAAAATTTTGGGTAAAAAATTATGGAGGGATATCAATTTTTTCACAAAAGTCATGGTCTAGAAGATAGAGAAGTTTTTCTAATCAAAGACATTAGTTTTAAAAAATATGGATGTTTTCATGAAAGTGTGGTATTTTCATGAAAGAATATTACATAAATAAGGTGGAAAAATATTATAAAGTAAAAATAAATTTTGAAATATTATGTTATATGAATAGGTTGAAATTGGTTAATTGGAGGTGACATGTTTTTTAGTTGTGGTTAATTTCATGAAATATAGGGAGTTTCATGAAATATGGTTGCCCGAATAAGGTAGATGAAATATTGAAAAAGTATAATGTCACGTGAAATATCAAGTTTTAGACCAAGTTTCATAAACTAGTAAACATCATATGATTGAAGGAATCATGAAATAGGGGTTCTTGGAGATTTAAAGTTTTGTGAATGAATAATTAAAAAAAATGTTTTGTTAATTGAAGTTACATGAAGGAAAAGTTTCTAGGTTACATAAAGGGTTTATATTTTCTTATAAATATCCAAAATATAATGGAAATAATAAAATATAGAGAGAGACTTAGTTCAGTGATATTCTTAAGAGAAAAACACTATGAATTTTCCAAATTTTTAATTTCTGTGAATGAGTTACATAAACCACCGTGTTCCATGAGTGAACACCCATGAATCATTGAGTTTCACAAAAAAACTATTTTTGTAAACCTGTGTTTAGAAAAAAAGATAATATTACATAAAATAATACTATTTATAATGGTTAATTCATTAGAACTTAAATAACTATAGTTTCATGAAATTAAAATCTTCACTAATATAAGAGTTTCACAAAAGACAGGGCTTCGTGAAAGGTGAATTTTCACAAATAAAATGCATTTAATATCCATTTTGAGTGAATATTTTATTTAAATGGAATTAAATAAGGACTATGATACAAGTATATTATCATGATAATTAGATAAAAGGATTATGTTACCAATATATTGAATAAGACCTATAAGTGGAAGTACATTCATCAACGTGGATCAAAAAGGTGTGGTAGAGGTAGTGTGCCTTGGGTAAGGAGTTTCCAAACCCTAAATATTATAAAGGAAGTATTTATAAATCATTTGTAATCTAAAAAAATAGTGAATTTTAGTTTATTCTAGTATGATTGATACAAAATCAACAAATACTTCTAAGAGTATCCATTTGTAGTAAAGTAAGTAAAAATACCTATATCTCATGGATGTTTTACTTTCTTTCATATTTTTTATCACTCATTGAGGTCGAAAAGAAGTAGTAATAAATTTAAAGGTTGAATATAGTTCCTATAAATGGGAGAAAACGATCCTAAAATAAAGTTAACTAGTCAATGAAGAAAATTCTAAATTTATATATCATCATGATTCGCCCCCTTCTCAGGGTGCATCTGGTTTCAAAAAGTGGTATCAAAGGGTAAAGGTTAATACTTAGTGTTCAAGCTTAGAAGTATTATTTAGAATTGTATGAATGGATTATATATTGATTCCTCTATTTCTTATGGATATAAATTTTATGGATGTAAAAAATAAATGATGAAATTCCATCAAGATTGCAGTGAAGAGATTATGAAGTATATAGAAAGAGATGCTAACTTGAAAAAAATAATGAACGAATAGGAAATGTAGAGGCTAAGAATATATCTGAAAGATCTTTGTCTGATAAATTTTGTAAGAAAACTATTCATTTTTATAATACTTTTGAAATTTGGAAGACCCTGTAAATGATTTATAGGGAAATGAAAGAGGAAAATAAGGCTGTGAAGTCCAATAAGAAGACTGAAGCACAACCAAAGGTGAAATCTAAATAAGTAGTAAATCTCAATAAGAAGACTGGAGCACAACCAAAGGTGATTGAAATCTTGAATGATTATACTAAAGAAGAACAGAAAAGATTTATCTATTTTATGATGAATTTTTAAAAGGAGAAAATTTAAGGATACATTTTAAGATGTTGAGTTTGAGAATAGAAGTTTTAGAGGCTTTAGTAGTAAATATGAACCGCTCTCATATTATGATAAATCTGAAAAGGATGACGAGTATATGATGTATGGTTGTCAATTTTAAAATAGGTAATTCCATGATCAATAAGAGATCAAATACTTTCAAGAAAAGGTGGATTAGTGGGAGATCATATAGGAAGTAGACAATGAAGTCATCAAAGATCCGTGAATTGAAAACAAGAGGCTAAAAAGAGAATAGGTGGCCATAAATACTGATATAAAAAATATAGATGCCAAGTTGAAAGAAAAAAGTGATATATATGAAGAAATGTATAAAAAATCAAATAGAAAATGGTCATGGAAAATGAGTTTAAAGTGAGTGTCATACCTCTCAATACAATTCTTGAAGATAGAATAAAATATAAAAATGAAGTTGGTGCTAGATTCCACTATGGTGCCAAGAAGGATAATTGAATAGATCCTTAAGATCTTAAGTTAAGGTAATTGTTAGTATGAGTGGGAAAATTATGATTACTATGATTATGAAAATGATGTTTCATATTATTATCTTTAATTTTTCTATTTTCTGGATGAGGGAAATTCCCTTTGTTTTATCCCATCTGATTTCTTGTCAATCTTTTTTATTTTTAATGAATGGTTAGAATATTTGATTTTGGATGGAATTTTTGGGAAGATAGTTCTAGATTAAGGTATAAGGAAACTCAAATTAAGGAGAAATAATAGAATATCAGGGAATTGGAGACAAAGAAAATTTTTCTAAGGGAAAATAGAAGGGGAAGTTTCCCTTTGGAGAAGCATCTATAAGTTGAGAATTAAAGGATTTGAATCAAAAATAAAAAAATCAGAGGATGTTATGTAAAAAATATAAATATAAATTATTTTAGAAGAAAGTATCCATAAAATTATACTATTTTGGAAAATTGAGATACACCATAAATACATGTATAAAAGCATAAGGTCATAGTTCTAGAAGAATAACACCAAATTAATGCACCTACATCTCAATAAATAAATGATGACATGTGGTATGTTTTTAATGGGAGATGTTTTAAATTTTATAATTATGGGAATTTGGAAGTATATTATAGTTGGAATAAAGTAAGGAAGGAAAAAGGAGTCATAAGGAGGGTCTCAACTCTTGTGGCATACAATGAGAGAATATATACTAGAATACAACATGTTAAGTTGGAAAATAAGTTTGAAATCTTGGAGGAAAACATAGATCTCAATGAATAGTTTATCAAGAACCAATAATGGAACACTAACATAATTCCTCTTAGAAGTAATATTTTTTTTTGGAAGAAATAGGTATAAACTACTCCAGTTGTGAGTAAGAAGAATGTACACTCAAAAAAAGACTCACCTAAAAAGAAAATGTGTGATGTGACTCATATGGTGGATAAAGATAAGAAGCATGAAGAATGCCTCAATGGATTCATAAGTTTTAAACTAAAAAAAGAGGTAAAAAAGTAAAATATCCCTCTAATGTAGGAATAATTAAGATTATATGACTAGTGAAGAGATTATTTCTCTATGAAATAATCATGGAAAAAAGGCAAACAAACGGTACATTAAAGAAATAATCTTGTACTAATGGGTTTAAACCAACAGCTGTAAAGAATACCAAGCCTAGCAAATAAATATAAAGAAATAATAATGTTCATGTGGGTAGATAATGTCAAATTACATGACTAGAATAGTTGTAGTTGGATAGGAAGTTGGAACAAACATAGAAGGAGTACAATATTTTTCTAGAAAAAAAATCAAAGGGTTGTCCATTGGGATCAACCAAAATCCTATTTTTGAGGATTCCATAGGTAACCCTTTCCCCATGAATTTAAATATTTATAATATATTTTTTTAAGTAGTACATGATAAAGGGGCATATATGACCTATGAGTTGTGTATGTGCTAAAAGGTCACAAGTTCATATGATAAATAGAGATACATTTGACAAGAAGAATCAGAATACTTGAAATTCACATATGGTATAAAATTTAACATGTACTATTAAACAAACACTTTGTTTTCAAAATATATACTTGAAAGTAACATTATATGGTAATGGAAGATCATATGATGAATAGCCTTATGTGAAACTACAGAGTTATAAAAACTATATTTGAATAGTCCAATGTTTCCAAGTCACAATGAATGTTCACCCATTATAACCAGGCCTCAGTTCAAGTGTTATTTGACCACCAAGAAAAGATATATTGGTGGAGAAGAAAAAAATCCATGTATTTCATGTTTATTTGTTTTTTTTGAAAAAGTGGTATCAACGCACTATTTTTTGGATACCAAGAAGTTGAAAGAAAATAAATAGCATTTCCATCAAGTGGTCTCCCTATTTTGAAGAGGTATTTAACATTTGGAAGTATCTCAATGACTGGTATCAATAAATGATATCAATATAAAGCTATATATAGTCAATAAGTGTTAGTGAAAACTACTCTAGGATATTTAGATTTATCTAAAAAATGATTCTTGTGATGAATTAAAGATCATGCATATGAAGTGGTATTATGAGGTTATATTTAACAAGTGGTATCCATTGGTTTAGCATGTGGTATGTCTCACACACTTGTGCTTAATTATTTATTCAATAAATTTTTTATGGTAGTGTGATTGATATCAAAATATGTTCTTCAAAATAAAGGAATTTACACTGATAATATCTATAAAAGTAAGTGAGTGACATGGTAAACATTGGTTTTTTTTGGATTAAAATCTTGTTACTTACAACAAATTCAAACTCAGTAGGCTTAGAGGATTTTTGGATGAATTAATGTCAAGTGGTAATTCTAATCACTAAAAATATATAAAAAGAATTAATATACAACAAAAAATTGATCCAATATTAAAAGGTGTTAAGAATAAAAATTTATTCAAGTATAAATTTATATATGGAGTCAAAAGTGAAAGGTGGAGGTAAAAGGGTGAGTACAAACCCTATATATTTATTTTCATATAGTTGGAAGAGAAGGGTGTACCCCCATAGGTTTATGAATCATATTGTATTGAAATGATATTATTGAAGGGGGAGTACTGTTTTGGATGAATAAACCCCCTATGAACTTCACACTAATAGAGGGAGGTGACTTAGGAAATTTGGGTTCAATGCATCCCTATTATTTAGGATGTCAAAGGGGGGGAGATGGAATAAAAGGAAGCTCTGGTGACCCTAAGGGGAAGATAATTTGAATAATAAAACTAGTTTTATAAATTTAATCCTACTATATAATAAACATAAGTTTATTATAAATCTATCACAAAACCATAATTATATATATCATACCATATATGATTTAATTATATCATTTTCTTTCCCATTTATTAACAATTCCATGATAAATCTAGGTTTCGAGTAATAATCACTTTGTTTTTCATATATGTCTCGATTTTTTATTTTTTTTACTCTTAATTTTATCATTTTCCATAAAATACAAAATAATAATAATGAAATAATTATCATATTTATACATAAATTATAATTTTTAAAACCAATTATGAAATATGGTTTTGAGAAATGAAGTATCTTATGATCATGGAGATGGTAGGCCGTACATATGCATGAATAATGTTTCCATTTTTCAATGATTATTATATAAAGGATGTAAGAAATAAATTATCCTTACATAATGATAATAATATCATAAATACCATATTATTTCTTTAAATATAGTTACATATATCACCCATGTGGCGTGGTGTTGAAATTAGAGTCACATTGCTTCGTGAAGGTGATAGTCCAAACATATAAGAATGATGTTATAAATCTATCATAGAACCAAAATTATATATATCATATCATATATTATTTAATTATATCATTTTATTTCCTTTTTATTAACAATTCCATGTTAAAGCCACATTTTGAGTAATAATCACTTTGTTTTTCATATATGTTTTGATTTTTTATTTTTGGTACTCTTAAATTTACCATGGTCCCATAAGCTACGAAATAATAAAAATGAAATAATTATCATATTTATACATAAATAATACTTTTTGAAACCAATTATGAAAGATGGTTTTGATAAATGAAGTATGTTATGATCATAGAGACCCCAGGTCGTATGTACGCATGAATAACATTTCCATTTTCAATGATTATTATAAAAAGGGGGTAAACAATATATTATAATTAAATAATGATAATAATATCATAAATACCATATTATTTCTTTAAATATACTTATATATATCACCCATCTGGTGTGGTGTTGAAAATAGAGTCTTCGTGAAGGCGGTAGTCCACACGTACACGAATGACGTTATCATATTTCAATGTGTGAAAAGGTAAGAAAGAAAATGATATATTATCTTTTTATAATGATAAATATTTCATAAATCTCATATTTATTTAATGCGTATCACATATATTTATCATTATTATCTTCTATATAAAGCATTAGTGAAAAAAATAACATCACTTCACGAGGTGATAGTCCACCATACACTCATACGACGTTATCATATCACCTATAGAATGGAGAGTATATATATATATATGATATAATAACTCCATAGGTATAATTAAGTTATAAATATCATATATATACTTTATATTCATCATCATACTCAACCGTGAGATGTGGTAATTGAATAATAATTGACATCGGTATATGAGGCGGTAGTCCTCCGTACACACAATGATGATTTCACAACCCATTTCATGGAAGTGGAAATGGTTGTAGGTTATTAAATTAACATAAAAAAATATAATTATATAGAAGATACAATGTTAATTATATAAAAATTCTGTAATAATAATTTAAGTAGGTGGAGGAAGAAATAAAATAAAAATTCTTATTGATGAATATTACTTATTTTTCATGTATCAACCTTAGTTTTTCACCAAAAGCCTTCAAAGGTTTGATTTATGTCCAAAATAAGGATTTTAGGATGAGATAATTTAAGTTGGTAAGTGGTTTTGGTAGGGTTATTCTGAAACAAAATGTTTTTAATGTATGAAGATGTGAAGGGTAGTGGTGGCCTTTTATAAGTGGGGGAAAGGAACCCACTTGGAAACTACTCATAATTTTCCCAAAAGACTCAAAAATAATAAAGTCATTTCCAAGAAAAAATCTTCCAAATAACCCTATATTATAAATTTGGAATTATAAAATGAAAATATGGCCATAAAATATGATTTATATTTGTTTTGGGTCATTTTTAGCCCTTATCTTTATACTTTAACCCCCATCAAACCCATTTTTACCATAACCATGGAAATTAATTTTTACTATTTTTGCTATTCATTTTGGAAAAAAATTAAGTTCAAATTATTATATAATATAAATTATTATTATTCCAAATATGGAATCAATTTTTCTAAATTCCATTCACAGAAATATAAAAATTTAATTTAAAATTAATCTTTCGAACGTGATGAAAATGTAAGTTTTCAAAGAAAAAATGTTCAAAAGTTTATAAAGTTTTTATATCCAATTTAAAAATGAAATTTATTAAAATGAACTAAATTGTATTAATATATGTATAATTGATCTAATTTTACTTTAAAACAAATTTAAAATATAATTTAACTTTATAAATAATTTAAACTAAAAGGCAGTTTTCAAATAAAATTTAGTATTTTTCACTATTCATAAAAAAAATTAATCTTTTTATAAAATTCTAAAAAATTCAACCTAATATAATTTTAGAATTATGATTGAAAAAATTAAGTTTATTTTTTTAAAATAATTTTTTTAAAAGTATAAAAAATTAAATTTAATTCAAAACCTACATACATGATGAAAAAGATGGTTTTCAAGAAGTGAATTTTTCAAGAAAAATATGATTTTATATTAATTATATGTCTAATAATAATAATTTTATGAATATAAATTAAAATTTATTGATATATGATATATAAATTTAATTTTAAAAACTCATAATTAGGGATTATTTTCATTTATTAAAATAGAGAAACATTATGCACTTTAAAACAATTTTCAGAAAAAAACCCTTTTTAAAACCAAAAAATAAAATTAAACTAAAATACAATATAAATTTGATTTAAAATTAATTAAGTGTATTAAATATAAATAAATAATACTTATTTTAATTTAAAACATAATGGGGAATTTAAATATCTTAATTTATTGAAAATAAAAGCCAGTTTTACCAAAATCGGTATTTTTCACTATTTACTGAAAAATCAACATTTTCCAAAAAATACCAAAATTTCACCATAAGTTAATTTTCATATGATTATTTCAAAAAATAATTTTATTTTATCAAATATATTCTCTAATTCATTCCTTATATCTCTAGTGATCATCATAATAAAATTTTTATCATTGGTTATGGATAAATATCTATATGGTGAAGTAGTACATTTATATTTAAAACATAATCCAAAGTTCAAATTAAATCATTAAACAAATTGGTAACATTATAAGACTTAAAAAATTCAAAATATATAAATAAGGTCACTAAATTTATCAAAATAAACTTAACATTAATCCCCCATATATCATAAAGTAGATCTTTATTGTCACATACCAAACATGTGAATACCTTCATCATGTATTCTCTGTAAACATGGTAATAATATGAATTTCCATAAAACATTATTGAAAACGTACATGATTTATCACTATTTAAATAAAACTATATATTATTTAATATATTACATAAATCCAATAATTATGTAAACTCCATCAACGATAACGTAAACCACTTTTTCCACAAATAATTAATTAGTTCCAAGGTCATAAATATTATCCAGTTAACTTTATTCATCTCACTCATATATTTATCTAAACTAAACACCATTTTATTATCATTAGGAACATATTAAGGGTTATCTTACCTTAATTATATTCTTTACATAAAATATCACATTTCTTAATACATCACTTTTCTAGGTCATTAGTACAGACCAACATATTCTTACACATCCTTAACAAAAAACTTATACTGAACAATCCTTATATATTACAGGATTCATATATCATAATTATTAAAATGGAATATATTTTCACTTCAATCATCCCATTTCATTCATAAAACATTAATTAGGATTCATCATATTATTCCTTAATACCTCTTTCCTATAATATGAAATATGAATCATGTATTTACATTCATTAACCTCAATTTAATCATGCTTATTAAATTTAAAATAAAAAATTCCTTTAAAACAACCCATACCTTATACATACATACATACATATATATATATATTATAGTCTATTTATCATCAGTAGTATACCCATTACTCATACCACCTTGATGATTATCTTCATGATCTTTCCCCTTAGGACATCCATTTGCATAATGATCATTCTTTCCACATTTAAAGTATTCATCCATTGATAATACATTTGGGAGGACAACATTCCCATCCATTGCATAAATTTAACTTTTCATTTTCAATTAGAAATATCTTACTCTATTACCTTATTCTCTACACATAAAATATATTCTCATTCCTTTGAGACATTACCTAGAGTTATTATTCCCACATTTTCAACATATAGGAGACTGAATCTTCATTCCTACATGGTCTATACTACCTGAACTCTCAAAAAACTCTATCATAATCTTCTTTAATGAGTCTGAGAGTTAATTAAGGTGTGATTTTTTAATCATTTTCAATGATGACTAGTTATGAATAATCACAATATCCTTTACTCCAATCATCATCCCATTTTCCTGCTTATAAGAAAATTACCCATTACATTAAATGTTAACCCAATTTCTTCTGGTTCCCTTTATTTAATAAAACCAAAAATCATAGTGTGAGCAACACTAATCATTATGTAAAACCACATAATCATGAACATAACTAAAAATATGTATAAATCATGACACATTATTTTTAATCTATGAGTCCTTAGGTTTATCCTAGGTTATTTATAGTCATCATATATTTAAATCCTTTATGATGGTTTGTAAAGAGTTTGTGAATTTCCAAAGCATACCTCCTAAGATTTTCAAACTAGGAGTATATCAAGGTCCATTTTCATGCACTAGGTGTTGATTGAATCTAGATCAATGAACCATTTTAGGGTTTTTTACCCATAGTCATCACTATACAAGAGACACATCCACTTGTAGTATCCAGACAGGGATGTAATTTCATGTAAACTAATTTCTATATCATTTACCAAAATTTCAGGACATTTTCCAATAATTTGACTCATCCTTATAATTATCCTTAGATTTATCCCTATATATATCCTTAGAAATATCCCTAGGAATCTTACTAATGTTTTTTCATCCTAGTTTCTAAAGGTTAACTAAAAATTTCCTCTAATACCAACTATAGAGACCCAAAATTTTCATACATAGATAATAAATATTTTCAGATGAATGTTTAATACATTACCAAAATACATACTTTAGGACCATAATATTTTAGTGTCTTTGGAGACTAGGTATAAAATATTCTTATCTAGTGAAAGATATTCAATGTTTCCCACAAAGATCATCCCATTTAGTAACCTTTACAGACATACCCTACATAAAATATTTCTTTATAACCTGGGAAAAAATCATAATAATGGGTGATCTCATATGCTCAGTAAGGATAAACAATGTAAATAAATAAACCTAATGATATCCTCATAGGGTGTTATTAGTTCCCTATGTGACTATGAAAAACAATATTTATAAAAACTCAACTATACTACTCAATTAATTAAAACGTAGTAATGTAGCAGATCAAGATCGATCTATAGGGATAGAGATATTAGTTTATTATAATTTCAAAAGATTAATTTTATTATAGTGAGGAAAAAAGGTGAGAGAAGATTTATTATTTTAGAAAAAAAATTTTGAAGACAAAACAGATTGATTGATTGGTGTTGTGATCAGATTTGGGAAGCCTATCAAGGTTTTGTAATTTTTGGGTTCAAGTGAAATTGGATTTTAGAATATAGATTGACTAATTCATGATTGATGTTATAGTTGAGACGAGGTAGATCCAATGGTCATGGTATCCCTTCCTCAACATGGAAATACCCTATTTCCCTTGGTCTGGTAATATAGGATTTTTAAAAATTGAGTTTGTCTTGATACCATATTTAACCCCAGTTTCCCCCAAAGTTGACATTGGTCATACCTCCTTTAGGGTTATCAGTTTCACAATTTTAATTTTTCTTTTAATTAAATTATCAATACTCATGATGAAATAAAAATAAAGGGATTGAAAGTTTGAATAATAAATTACACAAACCAAATACATGAATAATTAAAATAAAGAAATCCAACACACCTTACCCCTTATATTTATATCACCCTATCACATGTAAGGATTACTCGTCAACCTAATGATGAAGGGTTTAGAGGGAAATAGAAAATAAAATTAAAACATTAAGAAGATAGATAAATAACTTGGATAGGGTGTAACAACTTCACTCCAAAATTTTTTCTCCAACCGAATCTGAATGCCCCAAAGTAGTAGCCTAGATACTATATTTATAGGATCTGGATGGTTTCTTCCTGACCATATTCAGGACATGTAATGATATTACATGTTGTGTAATCCTGATCCGATGTTGCCTTCGTTATTTTTGAATCTATGAAAATATCATGCGAATATCATTTGAATATTTTGGCCATTGAATCCATTCACGACGTGTAATGGGGACTCATGATGTGTAACCCTAAAATATTTACATCCCATGGATCTAGGTATATTTATTATTAAAAAAAATCATGAAAAATTTCACATCGTGTAATATAGTTACACGACCTGTAATGGTCTTTCACAACATGTATCTTCTTCACAACTTGTCCTTACAATGACCTTCTTCTTTGATAAAGTCAAAATGTGTAATGGGGTTACATGATGTGTGATATTATTGTTCATTTTTATAGCTCCACTTTGGATTCAAAAATCTGATGTCACATCACATCGCTTTGCTCGTAGTATGAACTATCTTTTGACTTGTATTTCTTCCACTTTTCTTCCTTTTTTACAAGTTCATTGTTTCCTTCCGTAAAACATAAAACAAGTTGATTAACTCCCAAATTGGAAAGATTATTCATTTAAGTACAAAAATCATTATAATAAAACATTCAAAAATGTATGCATGAAATACACTTATCAAATACCCACACACTTGAAATCATCCTTTTCCTCAAGGACAGGATCTCAACATGCTACAAAGGATATTCACCTTACGATGCTTCAAATTAAATTTCAATAAAAGCAATTGATCAGACAGAAAATTAAATGTTCATGCATGACATAGAAGAATTCATCAACACATCATTTTTCAAATAAAAAAATCAACCACATATTCTAATTTTTTCTCTTTTGAAATATCCAAGCCTTTTCAATCATCCATTTTTATTTTTCAATCCATTATTAATATGAATTCCATTTTCAATATATCTTACATGATTTTTGTCTCACCATCATGGTACACATGAATAAAGTGATGCACATACCTCAAAAACATGTAACTCACCATAGTTTTTCAAGGCATCTAACATCTCCACTACATAAAGACAAAATCACAATTAATCATCTAGGATTCATCATTAAGGTTCAAATGACTCTAAGGCTTCAGGGTAAGTAGGTAAATGATGTAAAAGTAAAGCTAAAAAATTAGGTTTAACTCTAAATCATTTTTCGTGATAATAAAAAATATATCAATAAATATATCCTTTTTTAAAATGGCATCTCTCTCTTCCCCAAAAATCTTAAAGTGGGCTCATGATACAGGTAAGTGCAATAATAGAATCAACCTCTATTTCTCTCTCTATTTTGCTTTTTATAATAATTTTTTTCTTTTTTTGAAAGTTATTCTTAGAAAACATCTCACATCTGTCACCTAACCACATAAGATAAAAAATCATCAGTCTGGAAAATAGTGATTTTTAATCCTCCCAAAACACAACCCAATTTTTCATCATTTCATTATTAAGAAAGAGTGGGGAGAAGTAAAATACAATGAAATTTGTTATGACCTCTCCCCATATCATAATAGAAAATCCCACAATAAAATATCCCCAATAAAGTATATATCAGTGCATCCAATAAAGTTCCTCCCCCACACTTATTCATTTAAATATCATGGAAAAAATTTAGAGAAAGGTAGAAATGGATAAGATAGGCATTTAACATGGATCAATTGTAAACAAGGAAATTCATGGCTTCTACGATCTTAAAAATGATAAATGCATGGTGGGTCTCAAGATAATGGCTATAAAAAATAATACCTCGATCAATTTAAAAGTGAATATGTTTATCCATAGCTTCAATAAGATGAAAAGAAAGTTCTAAAAGAAAAAATGTCTGAGTTTTTCAAGAAATATACTATAGAAATAATAGGAAGTATTAGGCTTAGTGGATGTCTCAGGAATGAGATGAATGGTTGTGAAAATCACTCATGGAAATGCAAATGAATAATTAAATCAATGAATAAAAACATCATAAATTCAAATCATGACCAAATCTCAAAAAAAATTCATATATAATGATTAACATGCTCCCATAAATCATGATTTTTAATTACTAATCCAAATTTTTATCGATACTAATTCTTTTAAACATTTTTCTCATTCAAATTTATTAACAAAGAAATCGAAATAAATGGAATGATAATAGTTCTAGGTAGTTTATGTCTCCTAGTTCAGTTGAGTAAAGAAATAATCAAGTGTGGGTATGAAAGTGTGAATTAAATCTCTACAACAATTTTAAAAATACAAAAAAAAATTATTGAATTGAAACTCTTACTCCCATTGAATTTTTTTTTTCAATCTTGGATGTTCAGGTTATGCCTGATCTTATACTCATGATGTGTAATTAATCTTTATGATGTGTAATGTCGTTGTAACTTCTTCTTTATATCCCTTCTATTTTCTGCTGCCTTGGGTCTTGATGGTCCTACTAATTAAAAATAAACAAGTGAAAGAACATGCCATTTTAAAATAATTTTAAAACTCTTGGAGTGAGAGCATGCACGCCTCTAAAAATTGAAAATAGATAAAGAAGAATAAAAAACTCAGGTTTCCTCCTAGAAGAACTTTTGTTTAACATCATTGGCTTGATCTTACCTTCTTAAGATTCAGTTCAAGTGATGTATGATTGAATTTTTTTTACCTATTTGAGGTTTATTAATGGTCTTAGTTGTGTCATATCCATGTAGTTCGGCTACTATCCTTCTTTTTTGAACAAATTTATTATCCTGAATGGTATTACTTGTTTTACCTCCATTAGACCAACCCAACATTTCTTCCTCAATCCTAATGAACTGAGTGAAAGTTCATGTATCATACATACTTGTTGTCCTTCATCAAATTTAGTGTAGTTGGTCTATTTTTTATTTTCAGTGATCTTGTTCTTAAAATTCAATTCCTTATTTAATTGAGCATCTTCTTTCACAACAACAACCAAATCATGCACCTCTTAAATATCAAAAATATCTTCAACTTCAACTATTTCTATTTCTCCAAAATCATTGGCCTCTTGAAAATTGTAGTTATTAATTGATCGATGGATATTGAAACTTACTTGATCACTTTCCACTCTAATAAAGATTTATCCATTATGACCAATGATCAGATCATGCCCTATGGCTAAAAATGGCCTTCCCAAAATGATTAGATTCATCTCCTCTTCCATATCTAGCACTGGGAAGCCAATGGGAAAGCATAACTTTTCGACTTTGATTAGGATGTCTTCAATGACTCCTCTTGGGGATTTCACTGTTGAATATTCTAATTGAAGAATTACTCTTGTAGGCTTTAGTACATATAGTTACAAACTCTTTAATATTGTGTATGACATGATATTGACACTTGTACCTAAGTTACATAAAGGTTTCTTACATTTTTTTAGCTCTGATAAAGATAGAAATTGAAAATCTACCTGAATCTCTTTACTTATTAGGTGGGTCATTTGATACCACTTCTGAACACTCTTGTGTGATTGGAATGGTTTTAATCTCCTCCAAATTCTTCTTGTTTCTTACTATATCTTTCATAAATTTCAAATATGTCAGCATGTTTTCAAGAGCCTCTGCAAAAGGAATATTAATATGAAATTTTTTAAAGTGTTCCAAAAATTTACCTTTCTAAACATTGTTCTTCACTTGAACCATTAGTTCTAGAAAAGGTATCCTTGGATTGTATTGAGTTTTTTCTTCTTATTATTATTCAGTTACTTTTTCTTTGTTATCTTCAGCTTCCTCTGGTGGTTGTCCTGAAAATTCTATACAACTTCCTTTTGTTTTATTCCCACTTTTGATCTATATAGCTTTCAAATCTTTACATGGGTGTTCTTTAGTGAATCCTGGTTGTGTACCTATGGGTCTCTCTCTATGTTGAGAAATAGTTTTTCCAACTTAAATCTCTATATTTCTTAATATGGAATTTTGGTTCGATACTTCTTATTTAACTTATTTGAATATGACCCCATAAGTAGTGATGAATGTTGCCATCGTCTCTTCCAATGAATGGACCTAGATTATTAGTGTGGGCCTTTGAGGTGATGCTGTTGGTACCCCTGTAGTCTTTGTTGAAATCATTGACCTTGTTTTTGTGGTTGTTGTCGCCAACCCTGAAATTGATGATTGCACTTATCATAATTCACATCTTCTACACATGTACCTTGGGGTTTTTTATTGTCCCATCATGATGTCCACATTCTTGGTAAGTGACTTCAGTTGTGCTACCATACAATCATTTTTTTACTACATGAACTAATTTACTTTGTGTTCCCTCTCCTTTCCAATGGAAATTATTGCTCTCCATTTTATTCAGTAGATTGTAGCTCACTTTAGGCGACTTCTTCATCAACGATCCTCCAACTGCAGTGTTAAGAATTGATCTATTTCCAAGTAAAAACCCTTAAAGAATGTTGGTATTAGCAATCATAGCTCTATTATGTGATATGGGAATTTAAAATTCATGTAATTATACCACTCTCAGGCATAATATAGAGATTCATATTCAAATTAATAGAAGTTTAGAATGTTTACTCTTATATCTGTTGACTTAGAAGATGGGAAGAAGCGATTGAGGAATTTTCTAGCTAACTCATCCCATGTAGTGATGGAATGTGCAGACAGACTTCGGTTCCAATCTCTATATCGATCACATAAGTAAAATAAAAAATATGGAGTCTTACTACATCGCTTGAATCATTCTGGAATTGGAAAGTATCACAAAGCACAAGAAAACTTACCAGATGTTTGTTTGGATCTTCATGTGGAAGTCTAATAAATTGAATGTTGTTTGATATCATCGAAATGATTGCTGGATTGATCTCTAAGTGGTTTACAATGATGGGGTGTTCTAGGATGCTCGATAGTAATCCTATGTTTTACGGGTACCCATAGTCTACAAGCGTTCGCAAACCTTGATCTCTTTGAAGTACCTTGATAACTTGGTTTTGTATAGCCCCCACTATGGTTGCAGTGATTTTGACTTCCGAGCTTGGATTAGAATTTTTTGTTGAATCAATGACGTCTTTATCCTTTGATCAAGTGTTATAGTTGTGCATTAAATATTTAAAAACCTAAAAACTTATAGTACAAAATATTGGGTATAATAAGTGGAATTGAAATAAATAAAAAAAATTTTGAAAGCTGAAATCCTAAAATCTAAAAGATACCAACCCCAGAAATGATGCCAGTTTAATAGCCCCATAGGGTTTCATTAGTTCCCTATATGTCTATAAAAAAAATATTTATAAAAACTCAACTATGCTACTCAATTAATTAAAACATAGTGAAGTTTCATATTGAGATCGATCCACAAGGATAGATAAATTAGTTTATTATTATTTTAAAATATTAATTTTATTAAATTGAGGAAAAAATGTGAGAGAAGATTGATTATTTTAGAAAATTATTTCTGAAGGCAAAGAAGATTGATTAATTGGTGTTGTGATCAGATTTGGAGAAGAGTTCCAGTGTTTTGTAATTTTTGAGTTTAGGTGAAATTGGATTTTAGAATATAGATTGATCAATTCATGATTGGTGTCAGAGTAAAGATGAGGTAGATCCAATGGTTGTGGTATACCCTTCTCAATGGAACAATAACCTATTTTCCTTGGTCCAATAATACAAGATTTCTCCAAATTGAGTTTTTCTTGATACTATATTTAAACCTAATTTTCCCCAAAGTTGAAAATGGTTATGCATACTTTAGGGTTATAAGTTTCACAATTTTAATGATCCTTTCAATTAAATTATAAATGGTCATAATAAAATAAAAACAAAGTTATTTTAAGATTTAAGAATAAATTTCACAAACCAGATACATGATTAATTATAATAAAGAAATCCAATGCACCTTCCCCCTTATATTTACATCACCCTAGCACATGGAAGGATTACTCCCTCATCCTAATAATGAAAGGTTGAGAGGGAAAGAGAAAATAAAATGAAAACATTAAGAAAAAAGATAAAGAACACAGATAGGGTACAATAACTTCACTCTAAGTGTTTGTCTCCAACTAAATCTAAATTCCCCAAAGCAGTAGCCTATCTCCTCTATTTATAAACTCTGTATGGTTTCTACCTAACCACATCCATGAAGTGAAACGTGATTACACATTATATAACCCCATCCGATGTTGCCTCCATGATTTTTTAATCTGCATAAATCTCGTGCAAATCTCATTCTAAGATATTGACCATTGACTCCATTCATGGAGTGTAATGGGGACTCATGACATGTAACCCTTAAATCTTAACATACCACAAATCTTGGTGTATTTATTCTTAAAAACAAATATTGAAAAATTTCACATCGTGTAATGTAGTTACATGACATGTAAGGGTATTTCACAGCATGTATCTGCTTCAAAACTTGTCCTGGAAGTGGCCTTATTTGATAAATTCATGACATTTAATTGTGTTACATGACATGTAATCTCGTTGTTCATTTTTCCAGGTCCAATTTTTCTTCAAAAATCCAATGTCACACCACTTCACTTCACTTACGGCACAAATTATCTTATGTATTATATTTCATCCACTTTTTCTTCCTTTTTCAAAAGTTCATTGTTTCCTTCCATAAAACACAAAACAAGTGAATTCACTCCAAATTTGGAAAGATTATTTATTTAAGTACAAAAATCATTCTAACAAAAATTTGAAAAATTTATGCATGAAATACACTTATCACATAACATGAGCATAAGGGTATGAGAACATGATAATAAATGATGAAAACCATACCCTATATATCATAGATCATAAACATGATTCATGGAATAAAGCTTGGTAGTTCATAAGACATGAATCATAAAGAAATAAAAGAATAAGATTCATGGGAAAATAACATTGGCATAAGACATAAGATTATGGAATAAACATAAGCATATAAATTCTTATGTCAAGGCTACCCAGTAAGACATTCATAACATATTAGGCTTGGCCTAACCACTCATGTACCTACTTCCGGAATGGTATAAGCACCCATGTACCATATATTTTGGGATTAGGATAACCACCCATTTACCCTATTTTTCAGGCTTGGGATAACCACCCATGTACCCTATAATCTCATAGAAAATTTTTCATTACCCAATGCATTAGAGGGATATATAGGTCCCACCCATCACATAATGAATACTATACACATGTGTTCAAGAAGATCATAACATATTCATTATATCATAATCAATGAAATGAAATGGGTTTCATAAAAGTTTCATCTTATAATAACCTATGGAAAATACATAGGTTTCATAATAATTTAATTATTTCATCATAACATAACTCATGAAAAAGGAAGCAAGTTTCGTAAGAATTTTATCATTGCAAAACCCATGGAAGAGAAACAGGTTTAGTAAACATCTTTTTATCATAAACATAAAGCATTAAGAGAAAGAATAAGAATGGAATCCTTGGATAATAACCCTAGTAAATAATAAGTTATATAAAAATATTTCGTATTATATGGAAAATGATTTTGAAAGATCACTTGGAACATTTATTTGAGGAAAAATAACTTTTCTTTGAAAATAAATTATTAAAACAAAAACATTTTAGAAATCCTTTTCTTTGAAAACAATCTTGAAAATTTATAAATGAAGATTTAAAAATAATTTAAAACATTTCTTAAGGGAAATATAATTTCCAATTTTAAAAAATGTTTTAAAAAATAAAAAATTATTGAATCATATTTTATAAAACATGGTTTTGGAAGAAAAAAGGGTTTTTTCCGAAGGATGATTTTTATTAAAAAAATATTATTTGAACTCTTGAGTACGTAAAGAGAAGAAAATTAAGGGAAAAATCTATTATGATGGCATAACTAGTGAATAAGAAAATTCATGATTTTATTGATAGATGGATCATAATATTTTATCATCGGGAACATAATCATAAGTAGTCTCAATAAATGATGAGATTATAACATAAAATCTTTACAACTTTGGTAACTTTAAAATAAAAGACACATGAAGGAATATAATAAAAATAAAAATTAAATATCATGAGGATAAATAAATTCATGAAATTACTTTCCAAAGGGGCTACATATACACCTCATAAAATAAGATAAGTGCATAACATTACCATATATCTCAAGGAAGGAAAATTGATACAAAAATATCAGACCACTTTTGTAACTTTTGAATCATAAAACACATAAAAGAGAGATCCAAAAATAGATATTTAAATTCCCATAATTTTATGTATATTAATCAGAAAATTTATTCATGGGAAGTATATACACTACATAAATGAAATAGGTGGTGAATATGGCATGTGTCTCAAAGATGTAAAAAGTGAGATAGAAATCCCTTACCATAAGTCTCAATTTCCTTTGCACTCATTATAAACTTATTTATAATAAATATAAGTTTGTTATAAATCAATTATAGAACCATAATTGTATATATAATATATATATGATTTTATTATTTCTTTTTATTACCTATTTATTAACAATTCCATGTTAATGTTACGTTTTGGGTAATAACGGCTTTGTTTTTTGTATATGTCCATCCATCCAATGACCAGAAGGCCTTCAAATTTTTATTATTATAGAAAAATACCGTTTTAAAGGGATAAGGGGGAAAACCAGACATCATAGACATAGGAAAATCAATAACATGAAGGTCAAAGAGATAAAAACCAGACAAACAACCTGGAGGAACACCGCCCCAACAATTGATCATGATGAAGCCCTTCACCTTTGCATACCAGTTCAGCAAGCAAGTGTCCCATGTCAAAGAACATGCCCAATCTGATGGCTGATGCCATACCCTCTCAAACAACCAAATCTAAAAAGCTCCGCATAGATGAAAAACCAACTCTGAATTTTCTCACGTGTTGTTCTATGTGGTCAGATCCAGCTGCACACACTGACTTCAAGTCTGAAAGAAAGCCATCCACTATCAGAATTCCAAATGAAAACCACCACTATCTTCGATTACAAGAAGCCTTACAATCCATACACAAGAACCTTCACGGGATCAAACTATCACTCAAAAAATAGAACAGAGCCCAAACACTAGAGCCGAGTCCAGCAACATCCCACCACGTCCACAAAAATCCTCTAGCCACTTTCGTAGAAGAAGAAGACAATCCAGCAAGAATGAAGGTGGGTCTTCATCTCCCAGGATTGGAAGAACCAAAAACACATCGAGGGAAGGTATCCATTAAGGGTATCTGAGCAGAATTGACCCAGAAACACCTCTCTAGGATGGAGACAGACAAATAGATATACCAAAAAATCCCTCAATGGATCCCTAAATGGGTGAACTACAGAAATATGGACGAATCAATGGGCAGGAGGATACACCGCTAAAGGCACCATCGCAAGAACAACGACAAGAAACACACATCAACCTCCAGTAACCCCAAGTAAAACACTATCACAAAGAAAACAAATCACCAACAACATTTGTTCAATAGCGCAAGAAACTAGTAGAAACAGAATGCAGTGCCTCCCCCTTCAAACCACTAAAGTAGACCCCGAGCAAAACAGAGCACAAAAGAACCGCCATCGAGCCGAGAAGGAGACCCGTTGGGATCTGAGAGATAGAATAATAATAGGGCCAACATCAAGAACACCACATCCACAACTGGGTCTCAAAGTCCAAGAGGAGTCTTCTGCAGCCGACAACAATCAAACCGAAGATTAAGACGAGTGCGCAAAAGTCGTGATGAGAACCCGAGGCACCAAGTGCTCGAAGAAACATAAAGATCATGTATCTGGAAAGGAAGATACCAAACTGATAACTGAAATCTGGACCACACAGAGTTGATGCAAACTGAATCCAGATAGGAATCCTAAAGCCAGGAGAGTCGGAGCTGTCTCTGCGTGAACCAGATCCAGCAATGAAAGAATTGAAGCCAGATCCAGATCCCAAAGACTCAAGGCACGGCAGAGCCACCACCGAGTCAAAAGCGAAGACATGGAACATGGTAACAACCTCTATAGATGCCAATTCAAGATGAATCCGTAGTCACTGAGGTAGAACCACACTGGAGGGGGAAGGAAGAAGATCTGATGTAGAACCCTAGCATTACGAGGGGAGGAGAAGAGCCACCACTTCGAGGCTCCTTGTATATGTCTTAATTTGTTATTTTCAGTCCTATTAATTTAATGATGTTTAAATAACCCAAGTAATAATAATAATTACCATATTTATCATATTAATACATCAATCATTCAATGATGGTTTTATGTACGCATGAGTAACATTCAATCAATCAATGATTATTATGGAAAGGTGGTAAGTAATATATTATCCATAAATAATTATAATAATATCATAAATAATATATTATTTCTTCAAATATACTTATACATACCATCCATGTGGTTTGGTGAGGAAAAGAGAGTCACATCTCTTTATAAAGGTTTTATTCCACATGTACACGAAGGATGTTATCATCTTTTAGCGAGTGAAAAGGTAAGAAAGAAATTGATATATTATATTTTCATAGTTATAAATATTTCATTAATATAATATTTATTTTATCTATATCACATATATTTACCCTTATTATCTTTTATGTAAATATTTAGTGAAAAAAAAATCACATCGCTTCGCGAGACGGTAGTCTTACGTACACACGAGCGACGTTATTGTATCCACAATGAAATAAAAAGTAAAACGATATATATAATATAATGAATATAGAGGTATAATTATATTATAAATATCATATGTCAACTTTATATCCATCATCATACCCATCCATGAGAGGTGGTAATGGAAAAATGAATGACATCAGTTCATGAGGTAGTAGTCTGCTGTACACACAAACGATGATTTTGTAACCCATTTTATGGATGTGGGGATGGTTGTAGGTCATAAAATTAACATAAAAACATATTAGTATATAGAATATTCTGAGGTTATTATATTATAAATGTGTAATAATATTTTAAATAGGTAGAGGAAGAAATAAAACAAAAATACTCATTGATTAATGTTACATCATCTTCAGGTATCCTCCTTAGGTTTGCACTAAAAGCCTTACTAGACCGGTTTTCAGTCCAAACTAAGGCTTATAGGATGAAATGAGGATGTTGTAAAGTTTTTTGTTTAGGAATTTTTTGAACCAAAGTGGTTTGAATCTGTAAATAAGTGAAGGGTGGCGTTGGCCTTTTATAATTGGGGGAAAGGAACCCACTTGGAAATTATTGTGAAATTTCCTAATACAATACAAAATAGTAAATTCATTCCGAAGAAAAAAGATTCAAAATGAACATATATTAGGAATTTAAAAGGATAATATGGAAATATGTCTATAAATATGGATTATACACGTCTGGGGTTATTTTTAAACCCTTATCTTTTTTGGTTTAATCCCCCAGTAAACCTATTTTTTACTTTAACCTCATTAATTAATTTTTGTTATTTTCATTATTAATTTTGGTAAAATATTAATTTTAAATTATCATATAATATAAATTATTTTTATTCTAAATATTAAATCCATTTTTCAAAATTAAATTCACATAATTATCAAATTTAACTTAAAATTAATCCCGTAGACGTGATGAGAAAGCATGTTTTCAAAGAAAAAATATTCAAGACTTTACAAATTTTTTATATCCAATAACAATATGAAATTAATTACAATGAATGAAATCAAATTAATAGATTTATAATATAAATAATTTTAATTTTAAAAAAATTAAAATATAATTTAACTTTATAAATAATTTAAACTAAAAGGTAGTTTTCAAATAAAATTCAGTATTTTCACTATTCATAAAAAAAATTATCTTTTCAGAAAATTCAGAAAAATTAAACCTAATATAATTTTGAAGTGATGATTTAAAAAATTATTTTTATTTTCTAAAATAAATTTTCTAAAAGTCTAAAAAATTAAAGTTAATACAAAACCCACAGATGTGATGAAAAAGGGGATTTTTAAGAAGTGTATTTTCAAGCACAATATGATTCTATATTAACTCTATGTCTAATAATAATCATTATATGAATATAAATTAAAATTTATTGATATAAAATTTATAAATTTAATTTAAAACATACACCATATTTTATTATTTTATTTTATTAAAATGGAGAAACATTATGCACTTTAAAATAGTTTTAATAAAAACCCATTTTGAAACCCAAAAATAAATTTAAACTAAAATCCAATATATAATTGATTAAAAATAAAATAATTTGATTAAATATAAATAAATAATAATTATGAAACTTTAAAATATAATGGGTAATTTAAATTACTTAATTTATTGAAAGGAAATGACAGTTTTACAAAAATTAGTATTTTTCACTATACACTGAAAAATCAATATTTTTTAAAAAATCCCAAAATTTCACCATAAGTTAATTTTTATTTTATGATTTTAAAAGTAAAGTTAATTTTATAAAATAAATTTTATAAAATTTCTATAAATTAATTATAATTTATTTTTCATAAAAATAAATAAGAATAAATTTTAAAGAAAACATATTTTTGATTAATATAATTACTTTACTAAAAATTGATTTATTATTTAATAAGAATTTATAAATAAATTTAAATTTAGTAGAAAATTTATATTTAATTTTCATAAATTAGTTAATACTATTCATACCCACCTATTTAACGGCTATGTTATAATAATAATATTATTTTTGGTTCACTGAAGCTTAGTGTCACATATCATACATGCTATCAAATAAACTCATTGTTTCATATAAAACAAGATTTTTTTGTTTAATATAGTGAAATATATCTAAAAATTTAAATTAATTTGAATAAAAAAACATTTCACAAAATTTCAGGGTGTTACACTTGTTGAGGTGGCCTTGTGTAGGCTAATCAAAGTGTCTTGAGGTATGCACCATGCTGTGATCTAGGGTGTGGTGCTGACTATAAAGATTTGAAATTAAAAAAATTACATAATCTAGTGTCTTTATACTATAATTAAATTAATTTCATTCCTAAGAACCATTTAGGTTTGGAGTTGTAGATAATTAGGATATTAATTTTTCATAAAAAACCCATACATTAGAAAGTGGGCACATATACTTATTATCAAATTTTCCCATAATATAAAACTTTTAAAATGAAACAAATTTTATTTTCATGAAAAATATTCACAACTTTCAACATGACTTTTTCTTTGTTTTTACTCATCCTTAAACCCTATGGAAATCATTTAAAAACATAGGATAAACCCAAATATCTTATAAAGGGACATAAAAGTAATAAATCCATAAGTCTAGTGGAAAAAATAAAACCCATAAAATGTTTACCTTTATCACATTATTATTTGAGTGTATGAAATAGGTTATATCCACATTAAAAAAACATTTTTTTCATAAAGAAATCCTTTAAAACCCATAGAAAGAAAATAAAAACCCTTATAGGAAACTTAGAGAACCATATTCATAACACATGTTCACTCATGTCATAAATAACTAGAGCCTAATTAAATTTAAGGATAAATAACCTTGTTTAACTCCCTACTTATTTCCTTTGAGTATAAAGAATATTACCCAATTCATTGGAGAGCTATATCGGGCTCACTCCCCTTATAACCCGAATTAGGATCACCTATCATATAATGTATATCAAGATCACCCATATCATCTCAAGTACCATATCATGAATAAAAAATTTTAATATTGTACCCTTTAATCATAAAACCCTTAAAAACAATTTTGAACCCATAAGTAAAACATTTTCAGATATCAAAATACCCTTTCCTTTTAAAAACCCATTTTCAAAAATAAAATACCAACAAAAAATTTAAATAGGGGTTTTCTTTAGATAAATAATGGAATATTTTAAAGTAATCCAAAAATAAAAATAATTATTGTGGTGGTGAAAAATTCATTGAAACTTAATAAGTTAAAATATAATATTCCTTTTTTATTTTGTAAAAAATTCAGAATGTTTGGTATAAAATAAATAAAAATATTCCTTTTGAAAACATCTTAAGTAAAGTAAAAAAGGAAAATAAAATAAAATATACAATTTATTTATATATATTTAATTAAATTTATAAAATAAAGGAAGAAAAATATTTAGGAAATAAATCATTAAAACATTTTAAACAAGGTTTTAAGTTAAAGTGTCCCTTATGACATGATAACTTTGAAACTAATGAAACATTGAAATAAATAACACAGATGTATTTTGAAAAACATTAATTTTATAATGGAAAGTAAAATTATATCCATAAGATAGTTTATATACAACAAAAACAAAATATATTTTGACAATAGCTTCAGTCTTTAAGAAAGAGAATTGAGACTATAAATCCCTTATCTCAAGTCAAACTCATCAATTTCATTTTTTATCATACTGAATAAAAATATTATGTTAATTATTTAATTTATTAATAAAAAATTTCAGTTTTATTATTCCTTTTATTTTATTTATTTAGTACCATTTTAAATTCAATTACTTAATCAATTAAGTTCACACAAGATTATTTAATGATATTTGGCTTATATGGCCAAAATGAATTTTATTGGTTGAATATGTTCAAAGAAGTCGGTATTACATCAACTATGTAATAATAATCTTGAAATAAATACAAATTTTATATATTAGTTATAATTTTAAAACCAACCTTGAAATATGGTGATGAAAAATTAATTATGTTATAATCATGGAAATGGTTGGTCGTACGTACCTATGAGTAACGTTTCCATTTTTTCATAAACCTGAGGGAAAGAAGGTAAATATTATTTGATATTTATATAATTATTATTATATCATAAATATAATATTAACTCTTTAAATACACTTATATATAACATCAATGTGATGTGGTTATGAAAAATGAATCACATCACTTCATAGAGGTGGTAATCCACACGTACACACAAACAACTTTATCATTTTTCAATGGATGGAAAGGTAAAAAAATAGATAAAAAATTCTATTGAAATAATGATAATAATATCATTAATATCATATATACACATTAAATACATAATTATTACTATCCATAATAGGTTTTGAGGGAAAATAAATTACATTGGTTCGCAAGATGGTAATCCACCATACACATGAACGATGATTTCATTTCCCATTTGATGGAAGAAGAAGAAGAACTAATATTAATAAATTCACATAATAAAATAATTTTATATGATAGATAATGATGTTATTATATAATAATGGTTATAATTATAGAGAACCAAGCTTTACATATATAAATATTACATCCTTTTAGATGAATATTCAATACATGTCACAAAAACTCACCCAAGGAATGTAAAAGTTTATTGTCTTTGGAGACTAGATACAAAATATTATTATTTATTAAAATATTAAAAATATCCCATACATATCAGAATACATAGTATTATTCTTAGAACTTCCCTACTTAAACCTTTCTTCATAACTCGGGGAAAGGAAACATAAGAAAGGACGAGCTCAGATGCTCAGTAAGGGTAAACAAGGGAGATATCGATGATCACATAAGCATAATATGAGAATAATTGTTTGAGAACATGAGAATAATATTTAAAACCATACCATACATATCATAGATCATGAACTTGAGTCATGACATAAATATTTCTTGTTCATAAGACATGAATAATAAAAAAATCAAATAACATAGTCTATGAGAGCATAACATTGGCATAAGTTATAGAGTCATGGACATCACATAAGAAAATAAAACCTTATGTAAATTCTACCCACCAATAAATTAATAACATTTAAGGATTAGGATAACCACCCCCATATTTACTTCAGTCTTGAGATAACCCCTAGTGTTCCATCTTTTTGGGATTGGGATAACCTCCCATGTATCCTTTGAGCTCATAGAACATTAATCATTACCCAATGCATTAGAGGGAGATATAGGTACCACCCATCAGATAATTAAAATCATAAAAATGTGTGTAAAAGATCATAAAACATTAATTATATCAGAACCCATGAAAATAAATAGGTTTTATAAGAATTTCATCATAGCTTAACCCATGTAAATTAAATGGTTTTCATATACACTTTATCTTAACATAACCCATGGAAAAAGTGGGCTTCATAAACAAGTACTCATCATAATTATAAACCATATAGAGAAATAATTAAGATGATATAATTGGATCATATCCCTAGTTAATATTCAATAACATAAAAGTATTTCAACATAGATGGAAAATTATTTTTAAAGAAAAATCACTTGGAACATTTTTTAAGAAAAATAACATTTCTTTGAAAATAACCTTTTAAAACTATAAATTAATAAAATATTGAAGAAATAATTTTGTTTGAAAATAGAATTAAAAAAATATAAATTAATAATTAACACTAATTTAAATCATTTCTTTTGTAAAATATACTTTCCACTTTGATTTTTCTTCAAACATAAAACATTTTCAAAATCACATTCTTTGAAAACAAACTTTGAAACTTAAAAGGGAAGATTTAAAAATAAATTAAATTATTTATAGAGGAAAATAACCTTTACTATTTGATTTATTTTAAAACATAAAATTTTTATGAATAATTTTCTTTTAAAATAACAATTTAAATTTTTAATGGAATCTTGAAAACATTGAGTGGTCATTATGATGGGAAATGTTGTACACATTAAAACAATGATTTCTTTCACATTTTTTGTAGAAGTAAAACAAGGCTTGTTTTGAAAATATGATGAATAATAACTTTAATTTTTTTAAAATTAAAAGAAGGGTAAAAATTAATTTAAACAATACTAAAGGAAGATGAAAATATTATTTTATTTTTTTTTATAAAACATGGATATGGAAGAAAAAAGTGTTTGTGATCTAAGAGAGAAACAAAGTCCGTTTTCCATAAAAAAAATTATTTTAAAATAATGAGTACATAAAGAGATTAAAATGAAGGAGAAAAATTTATTCTCATGAAATAACTAGAGGATAATAAAATTCATGAGTTTATTGATATATATATTATAATATTTTTTTATTAGAAGTTTAAACCTAAACAATACTGATAAACGATGAGACTGTATCATAAAACCCTTACCACTTTTGGTAAATTTGAATCATAATCCCTATGAAAGAGAGATAATATAATTTATATTTAAATAAAAAATAGATTTTAGGATAAAAATCATAAAATACATTCATGGGTAGTATATACCCCACATAAAATAAATAGGTGGTGAATATAACATGCGTCTCACAAAAGTAAAAAGTGGGATGAGAATCCATTACCTTAAGTCTCAAATTCCTTCGTACATGTTCAAAACTGAAATATAATAAATATATGTTTATTATAAATATATTAAGAAACCATAATTATATATATATATCGTACCATATATTATTTAATTATGATGTATTATTATCCTTTTATTAACAATTCCTTGTTAAAATCACATTTTGGGTAATAACTGCTTTTTTTTTCATGCACATTTTGACTTGGTATTTTTGATCCTTTTACTTGTATCATATTTAAATAATATCCATAATTTTAAACATGATATTAATATAATATATATTCAGTATATATGTATTTATATTAGGACATAAAAGATAAAGATATAAAATTGAATACACTATTAATGGTGACAGTTGGTCGTATGTACACATGGAAGTTGTTTCCATTTTTTAAAGGATGTAAAAAAATAAAGTTAAATAATAATTCACCATTATATAATAATTATTATTTCATATATATTACATATATTTATTAAACTTTTCCTTATTACCTTCTATGTAAATATTTAGTAAAAAAATAAATCATATCGCTTCGTGAGGAGGTAGTCCGCCATACACACAAGCGACATTATCGTATCCCCCAAAAAATGGAAATTAAAAAGGTATATGTGATATTATAATTAAATAAGTATAATTATTTTACAAATATATTATATATTTATTTAATATATCCATATTACCATACAATTAAAACAGAAATGAAAAACACATCACGTTGGTTCAGAAGACGGTTGTCCTCCGTACACATGAGCGGCATTTTTATTTTCCAACGGGTTGGAAGGTGAGAAGGTTGGGGTAATATTATAATTAAAAAAGTATAATAATATCATAAATATATTATATATACATTAAATATATCATTATATCCATCCCTGATAGGTGGTGACGAAAAATGAATAATATCGATTCGTGAGGCGGTAGTCCACCATACACTCGATCGATATTTTTGCTTACCATTTTATGGAATATGAGATGGATATAAGTTAGGAAATTATAATTATAAAATATCCTAATATAGTAATTTTTTTTATAATATCATCATAATTGAATAAGATATAAAGTAATTAGAAGAAGAACCACAACAAAAATGCATAGTTTAATAATTGACCTCTTTTTCGGAAAACCTATTTAGGTTTAACTTAAACCCTTCATATACTACATTTTTAATCTAAAAAAGGACTCTAAGATTTGGGTATGGATTTAATAAATATATTTGGGTAGTTATTGTCTTAAATAAATGGTTTTGGAAGTGTGAATTTGAGAAGAGAGTGAGTGGCCTTTTATAAGTGGGGGAGAGGACACTAATGGAATTTTTGAAAAGAATAAAGTGTAACCATGTTTTTCACATGAAAAGAAGATAAAAAATGTTACAATATATACTATTATAGGTTATAAGTTCTAAATATTTCCATAAAATCTGTTTTTTATAATTTTCTAGGCCATTTTACACCTTATCTTTTTTAGTTTAACCCCTTAGTAAACCCATTTTAACCTTAACCATGGTAATTATTTTTTATTGTTTTCATTATTCATTATGGTAAAAAATTAAGATAAACTTATTAGATAATCTTAATTATGATTATTATAAATATTTAATACATTTTTTTAAATTCTATTCAAATAATTGGAAAAAATATAATTTAAAATTAAACCTGTAGATGCGGTGAGAAAGTGACTTTCTAAAACCAAAATTTTTAAATGTTTATAAAGTTTTTTATATAAAAATTCATTATGAAATAAATTATAATGACTTAAATTGGATCAATATATATAATTGAACTAATTTTACTTTTAAAACCATGTTAAATTTCGTTTTTTTATATTATTTAAATGAAAAGGCAATTCTTAATAAAAACCTATATTTTTCACCATTCACTGAAAATTTTATCTTTTTAAAAAATTCTAAAAAATTAACTCTAATATAATTTTGACATTATTAATTAAAATTTTAATTTTTTTTAAAATAATTTTAAAAAAATTATATATATTTTAAAATAATTTTAAAAAAAAAATATATATTTTTTAAAATAAGTGTGTAAAATGCATCAAAACTATTTTTTAGAAAAAGAGAGTTTTTATGTGGAAAATTGGATTTGTTTTTACCTCATACTTCTAAAACACATAAAAATGAATTTTAGACATTTTAATGAATATATAACATATAAATTTCATTAAAATAATTCAAAAAAATTTATTTCTTTAATTTATTAGGCTAAAACATGTTTGTGTTCATAAAATAAGTTTTTTATAAAAATAATTTCTTTATTTTCAATTGGTTTTTATTTTAATTTATAATTAATTTTTCACTAAAGAATTAATTTTATATACATTTTTAAACTATATATTTTTAGAATTTGTTTAATCCTAATCATACCCACCATTCTAATAGCTAGACGATAACTATTATATTAAATAATAATATTTTAATAGCATGCCGCATTTTGTTAAAAATCAATGTTGCGTGTAACAAAAATTGTAAAAGAAATTAAATTTATTTGAAAAAAATATTTTATAAAATCTCAGGGTGTTAAATTATACCCCCTTAAAAAAATTAGTTCCTCAAAATTTGAACATGTTCTTGGTAATTAAGGGTTTAACATTTGAAAATCCCTTTTTTGGAAACCCACATCGTAAAAAGGGTTGATAAAATTTCCTCCTGAAAAGAGAGAATGGGATGTGTGAAGGTCACCAAGAATAACACATGATTAGGTTTCCATGTAGAATAAAATTGGGGGGAAGTGAAAACATGTACATTGATGTGAAATGTAATTCCCAAATACTAATAGAGGGTGATAGAGAACATAGTCAGGAGAAATGTTACAACCAAAAATCCAAAAATCTTTGATAGGGAAAAGTCAATCTATTCATAAAAAATGGAGGTAAATGTATAAATTTTTTATTTTAAGATCCTTTTCCTAAAGTTGAGGAATTTTTATGAGCTTTTATACTTAATTGATTTCATTCCACTTCATAACCATAATCTAATACTTTGGTTGTGATTTTATCATTTTCCACTTCATCTCTTACCCCAATAAATAAAGATATATTTTTCATTCCTAAAGTACTAATAGATAATAAGACCCATAAAAGAATTATAAGTCCTTCCTTATATCTTTGGTTATCATAAAAAATTGTTATCACATATTATTCAATATACATAAATCTTTACATGGTGAAATAAGACATCAATCTAAAAAACCTCATCCAAAGATAAACTCAAACCATTACAGAAATGGTTAACCTTAAGACCCTTAAAATATTAAAAAAATTAAACATATAGTCACTAAATTTTCAAAATAAACTTAACATTAATCACCTAAATAACATTACATAGCTCTTAATGGTCATATACAAAAAATGTGAATTCTTGGGTCATATATTATTCTAAAGCATGGTAATAACCATAATTACCATAAAATATCATTGAAAAAAAACATGCTCCATCATTCCTTAAATAAAACCATAGATTATTAAATATATTCCATAAATCCAAAAAAAAGTAAACTCCATCAATGATAACACATACCAATTTTCAACAAATCATTAATCAGTTATAGGGTCATCAATACTATCCATTTTACTTTACCCATATCAATCATATCTTTATTTGTAAGAACCCAGGTTTTGAGCCTGTAAGACTTTGAAATTTTCTTGATGTTATTCCCCAGCAGGGCGTTCAGACGGAGTGTGATTTCGAGCCCCGGTGTGGCTGAAATTAAATTTTAAGTGCGTTCAAACTGGACATGCCAAATAAATAGAATAACTCCAAAACAGTTGCTTGGATGGGAAAACTGAGTGCACCATTGAGTCCGGAGCGCGTCGTTTACCCTAGGAGGGGTGTAACTTTCACGGGCGCGACCCTTGTGGAAAACGCCACCAGAGGCGTTTTCGTAATTTGATGGCCCTAGACATGAACTTTACAACTTCTGAAAGGAGGCTCAGATTAAAATTCTGAGACAGTCGTTGCGCTCAGAACGTGGTTTTTACCCTATTGGCGGCTTAACCTCGACCCCATCGAGAGTCCGGGTACGGGCCTACTGGTGGGTGTTTTAAAACTTAATTAAATTTTAATTAAGTTTTCTATTTAAAGACATCACCCCCACCCTCTTCTCCCCTTGGTTTTTCTCCTTGGAACAAGTTATTCTAAAAAAGGGAGAACCTCCTTAAAGCTTCTCTCTCCCTCTCCAAGGAGGGTGGTGACTCTGACAGATCATTGGTGACGCATCGGGCTACGCCCCACGAGGTAGGATTGTGCGTTTTTTTATTCTTGCATCTTCTGGAATTCAAATTTTAGCATTAAAATTCTGTTTAATTGTCTATCGAACACCATAGATGCGTAGGGCTCAATCCGAGCTTCCGAACACTCTTTTCAGATCGAAATTTTGAGTCCTGGGGCGCCCGGGGTGGCCCCGAGAATTTTTCCGGCCATTTCCCTTGGTTTCCGGCGGTTCCAAGGAGGTCCGACGGGAGACGACGGCGGTGTAGGGTGTTCCACACGGCGGTGCTCCCTGCGGCGGCGGTGGTCCCCGGGTGGCGGCGGCGGGCTCCCAAGCGGACTCCCAGGCGGCGCGGCAGGTGTCTACATCAGAGGTCGCCAGTGCGGGGCGCGACGGGGGTCGCGGCGCGCAACCCCATGAAGATAACAAGACCCCCCTTCAGCGGGTCTCTACGCGAGACATAAAAAATCCAAGATGGAAAATAGGTGGGTGTGAACCGGGGGTCAGCGGTCGTGCCGGACGGGGCGGGCCGGGTGGACCGGGTGGACCGGGCCGGTCCAGCCCAAAGGGGTTCTCCCCCCCTTGTCTTCGGACACCCATAACTTCCACTACGAGTGTCCGTTTTGCATGCCGTCTACAGTAGTGCAATCCTCAGATCGAGAAGGATATTTTGGGATGGTCTCAGGAATTTTTAATTCCCAACACGGGGGATCGGTGGCATGACACACCGTTAAGTGTTGTTTAGCACCTCGTCGGGATTCTTCTTTCGGATGGCGCAAACACATCCGGAGTCCGTTTAAGGCACCATCAGCAGCGTTGTGACCCTGGAATCGAGATGACTTTTTCCATGGTGGTTTTAGGCATTGAATCCAGAGTTGAGGCATGGGCCCCATGAGCCATCTTTTAAGCTCAGAGCATTGTTTTGCGACTTTTTCATTAGACATCCGTTCGGGGAGATTGAGTGGTCATTTTGGCATGTTTTTCCGAGAGCATCACGATGGTGCAGTTCACCCGACCTCTTTTATAATCGAAGTGTGGGCCCATGAGATGTTGAATGGGCATAAAGCAGTGTCAAATAGGTTTTTCATCAGGAGACCGTTTCCAGTGAGTAAATAGTCTATCTCGCGTGTTTTTATCAAGGATTACAACAGTGTAATCTGTTTGTCCGTGCAGAGCCTCTTTCAAGATCTCATTAAATGTGGAAACATGAAAGGGAGTTTGTCGGAGGAACCTTTGACGCACTCTGAAACAACACACTGTAGCGATGTTAGTGACACCCAGTGATGGCACAGGCAGCGCGAAGTTATCAGACCAGTTCCAGGTTTACCCTCCAGCAGGGCTGGGCAGTGGGTTACCCACCGGCGTATTAGGGTATACCCTCCAGCGAGGCTAGGTAGGGGGTTACCCATTGACCTTTTAGGGTTTACCCTCCGGCGGGGCTGGGCAGTGGGTTACCCATTGACTTTAGGGTTTACCCTACAACGAGGCTGGGCAGTGGGTCAACCGACCACCTTTTAGGGTTTACCCTCCAGCAGTGCTGGGCAGTGGGTCACCCGATGAACTTTTAGGTTTTACCCTCCAGTAGTTCTGGGTAGTGGGTCACCTGATGACCTTTTGGGGTTTACCGTCCAGTTGGGCTGGGCAGTGGGTTACCCGATGACTTCTTTCAGAATCAGACCTTTTGATGAGGCTAGTCAGTGGTTTTTTCTCTGTGGATACTGGAGTGGGACTTTTGGTGGTACGATTTAGTGATGTGGAAAATTTGACATGCGGGACTATTAGGCATCAGTGATGGCTACCCTTAGAGCTGTTGGCAACTTATCCTGGGCTGAGATTGGAGATGGAGATCCCCTTACACACTCATTTGGGTTTCTTGTGGAGAACATATATATACACCCTACTTTTGTTCCCACTCCTTGGGTTTAGTTACTCTCTTTATAGGAGGGGTAAAGACACGCGGGTTATGCCACATGCTTTCCGTGTCTATCTCCCCTTGGTCGGGACGAGTCTACTTCCTTTATTTTTTAGGTTAAGCTGCACTCTATCTATTGTACTCTTACACTGTTATTTGTTTTGTCTACCGCTCACCATTTTAGTACCTCCTTTGTTGCTCCCTCTTGCTTTTGGGGCATCCTACTGAGTATCTTTATACTCACCCCTGCTTGGGCTTTGCCCGAACTTGGTGTTCCCTTGCAGACGACGGACAGGACGATCAAGACTACGGAGGAGTGTAGATGACACAGGAGCTTGGGCTGTGATCAATGGTCTCAGTAGGACTTTCAGGTGTGAGGCTCACCAGCTATTTACTTTTGTTTACCTGTTGCCGAGTTGTGGCACCTTTCGATTTGGGCGAGTGTTTTTCCCTTTTTCTATTCAGTATCTTGTTAGTACTTTTCAGCACTTTACCTTTTTCTATTTAAAGATTGATTCATGACTGTGGTAGGGTTATAGTTGTTTTTAATTTGGTTTTCTTTTTTACTCTGCACTTCTGCATTGAGTGGGATGTGTGTGTGTGTACAGGTACTTAGGAGAAGGCCTCCCTGAGATTGTTATGCCTTCAGCGCTTGTCGCCAGCCCCGGGCCTATGGAGGCGGGCTTGGGGTAGTTGCCGCTCGATACCGGTAGGGTCGAGTTGTGACAAAGGGGTATGAGAGGTGGTTCATTCTTTGGGGAATTGTTCGGACGTCCCTAGAAAAAAATTGGTTGGGATTTAGGGAAATAGTGTCGACGTGTCTCGGGAGCGGCTCTCGAGCCAGGGAGTCCAGTGATGGTACGGGCGGCTGACGTATCCATTCACCAGGACCCTGATAACCCGCTTGTCGACTCGGCACACTGAGACATTTGTTGCAGGGAACTTTGGAACATTCATAAAGTAGGATTGGGTCTTTGACTATCTTTATTGAGTTATATACCATTTGTGATTACTATTATATATATATGCTCATTTGATCACGATAATCCTTGATAACTTTCAGGATGGCCCCACGACAGCAGCCAGCCATATTACCCTCTCCAGTTCATGACGATGATCTGGAGAGTGACGAGGCCTTAGTTCAGGGACCTTCCTGTGATCCCCTTCCACACAGTGCTTCAAAAGTAGACCCTCCACCGGGATATAAATAGTTATTACCAGCAGCACATGCCGAGGTTGAGCGCAGGCTGAGTGCGCTCCGAGACTTCCAGCATCAGCGACTGCAGAAGTTCCGCAGGGACCCGGATCCCCAGGTAGCGGAGGACTGGCTAGAGTCTGTAGACTGACTTTTTAGGCTGGTACAGACACCAGCAGACTAGATGGTGCCCCTAGCTGCCAGCCTTTTCCTTGGGATGACCGGGCGTTGGTGGGTGTTGGTTACGCAGACCCATGATTAGTCGTCTCTCATGTGGGATAGCTTCTAGCAGTTCTTCCGGGAGGAGTAATCCCCCTCTTATTTACACTCGGTTCAGATTTAGGAGCTTCTGGAGCTAAAGCAGGGGGGATGACCATGGTGCAATACTCAGCCCGTTTTACCGATCTGACACGCTACTCATAGGATATGATCCACGATAGTTACTTCCGGGTGCGGAAGTTTGAGCAGGGTCTTCGTAAGGAGATCCGTGCTAGTGTAGTACACCTGTGCATCCCTACTTATGCTTGGGTGATAGAGTGGGCACTCGTGACTGGGAGTTTCTTGGACGAGGGATTCTAGATGATAGGGCCTAGTAGTGGCCGCTTCAGAGGAGAGTCTTTTGTGACAGGCAGGCGGTAGAGAGTAAATCCTCAGTCGAGGAGGCCCTTCCATGAGCAGAATCAGGGCCAGGGTCATACACCGCAGTGGTGCTGTGGAGCACCAGGGTAGTCAAGAGAGAGACGGTACTATTCCTGTGACGGATGGGGTCACCTAGCATGGGATTGCCTGACCAGGCGTACCGAGAAGCCGTGGCAGGTAGTGGACACACCGCAGCGGTAGAGGCAACGCCGTGACTATGGATCCCCTAGGAGAAGACAAGGTGGTCCTCAGGGAGGCTGTGTAGGCAGAGCGGCAAGACCTGGAGTTCCAGGATGGCGTTTTAAGGTCCTTCCACCGCCACCACCGAGCGGACCATGCTAGGCTTAGGGAGATGGCGGTAGGGGCAACAAGAAGCTTCAGGCTATGGGTGTTCGTGACCCCCCAACACATAAGATGGTCTGAGGTATGCTTTGTGTTTAATCTATGCTTTCTTCGGTACTAGTAGTCACAGGTTCCATCCACTCCTTTATATCACTGCTTTTGGTACGGGAGTTGGAGCTTCCAGTAGAGGTGCTGACACCTGCACTTAGCCTCGAGGTTCCTACGGGAAGTGCCTCGTTGTTGACCTTTATCTGCAGATAGTGAGAACTGTCGTTCAAAGGAGAGAGTTTCACGTGGGACTTACTCATCATCACAATGGAACCTCACAACGTCATCCTGGGCAGGGATTGGATTTCTATGGTTCACACCTAGATCGACTGTCGTCATAGATGAGTCAGAGGTGTGCACACTGATGGGACGAGGTTCACCATTCTAGGTGAAGGAGACCTCATGGCAGAGCATAAGAGTACTCTGAGCAGGAGACCATGACCTTTTTCTCACTAGTTGGTGAGCATGGCTCTCGGAGCAGTAGGCTCTACATGCACCTATATCCCTACCATTTTATAGGACTACATAAACGTCTTTCCCAAGGATGTTCTGGGACTACCTTCGAGGAGAGAGATGGAGTTCTACATTGACTTGCTACTTGGGACTGCCCCGATATCATGTGTATCATATCGGATGGCGCCCATAGAGCTTAGGAAACTATGAATTCTGTTGGAGGACCTTCGGGAGAAGGGATTCATTAGGCCTAGTGTGTCCCCCTGGGCAGCTCCAGTTTTGTTTGTGAAAAAGGAAAATGGGAGTCGGCGGCTTTGTGTGGATTATCGTTGCCTGAATCAGGCTACGATAAAGAACAAGTTACCTTTTCCAATGATCGACAAACTCTTCGACTAGTTGAGAGGTGTGAATTGGTTCTCCTAGATTGATCTTCGATCCGGCTACCACTAGTTGCGGGTTCGTGAGGCTAACATCCCAAAGTTTGATTTCTGTTGTAGATATGGGCATTATGAGTTTTTGGTGATACCCTTTGGTGTGATGAATTCCCCCATCATTTTCATGGCTTTGATGAACCATATCTTCCAGCCATACTTGGACCGGTTTGTGGTTGTCTTTATTGACGACATACTCATCTACTCTGCGATGGAGGAGGAGCACGCAGAGCATTTGAGGATGGTCCTAGACTTACTCCTGGAGCACCAGTTGTATGGTAAACTCTTGAAGTGTCAGTTCTGGATTCATGAGGTTCACTTTCTAGGGCATTTCATTACGGAGCAGGGATTGGTTGTAGATCCTGCAAAGGTAGAGGCAATGCTTGCTTGGGAGCCACCCAAGAATGCGTCAGAGGTGCGGAGCTTCCTTGGTTTGGTAGGGTAATACATGAGGTTTGTGGAAGATTTATCCATGATTGATGCCCCTTTGACCACATTGATGTGGAAGGGACGACCATTCACCTGGACTGAACAGTGCGAGAAGGCCTTCGAGGAGTTGAGACAAAGGCTGACTAGTGCTCAGTGTTGAGGCTGTCGGAGGAGGGCGTTGAGTTCGTGGTGTACTGCGACGCTTAAGGAGTTAGTCTTGGGTGCATGATGATGCAGAAGTGGGTAGTGATTGCATATGGGTCGAGGAATTTGAGGCCCCATGAGCAGAATTATGCGACTCATGATTTGGAGCTAGCAGTAGTGGCCTTCATCTTGAGGTTATGGAGACACTACATTCTGGGTGAGCGTTTTGTGGTCTACTCATACCACCAGAGCCTCGAGTACATCTTCACTCAGAGGGATTTGAATCTGAGGCAGATGTGCTGGCTGGAGTTTTTACATGACTACAATTTTTAGATAGTCTACACTCCAGGGAAGGGAAACATAGTAGCAGATACCCTTAGCAGGAAGTCCCAGGATCCTATAGTGCAGGAAGCTTCAGAGCAGTTGTCTTCCCTACGGCTGACCTTGGTGGAGCAGGAGGGTACAGATTTTCTATAGTTGATGGTGTTTACTCCTCGTCTCCTTGAGCATGTGAGAGAGTCATATCTGGGGATATAGATAATGAGGTACTACGTGATCAGATATCCATAGGCGATGCACCCGATGGGTATTCTAAAGGAGGGAATCACAAGATCCTGTTCCATGGGCGATCTGTAGTACTAGTGGAGATGCGAGAGGAGGTGATGAAGGAGTTACACACTTCTCCCTTGGCTATACATCCCGATGTGGGGAAGATGTACAGAGACCTTTAGTGGCAGTATTGGTATTCTAGCATGAAGTGGAGCATAGCTGAGTTCGTTTCTCAGTATCTTACCTATCACCAGGTGAAGGCAGAGCATCAGGTTCTAGCAGGGTTGTTGCATCCCCTTGATATCCCGGAGTGGAAGTGGTATGACATATCTATGGACTTATTCATAGGGATTCCATGCAAAATGAAGGGCCATGACTCCATCTGGGTGATAGTGGACCGACTCATGAAGTCGGCACACTTCCTTTCCATCAGGGAGTAGAGTTTGGTGGAGAGCCTGGGGCAGCTGTACGTTCGGGAGATCGTCCGCCTTCATGGAGTACCCTCGATGATCGTCTCCGACCATGAAGTGCGATTTACGTTGCGATTGTGGCGAGGCCTAAAGGAGGCATTCAGGACTCAGCTGTGGATGAGTACAGCTTTTCACCCCCAGACCGACGGGCAGACATAGCGCACTATCCATGTGTTGGAGGATATGCTCAGGGCGTGCATGTTGGACTTTGGCCTGAGCTGGGAGGATCACCTTCCCTTGGTGGAGTTTGCGTACAACAACAGTTACCACTATTCTATCGGCATGACACCTTTTGAGGCCCTCTACTAGAGAACCTATAGGTCACTGTTGTGATGGACGAAGGTTGGGGAGACCTCCCTTGTGGGACCCGAGTTGGTGCAGGCAACGACGAAGAAGGTGCAGGTCATTTGTGAGTGGATGAGGATGGCTCAGAGCAGAAAAAATTCCTACGCAGATTGTCGTCGCAGGCATTTAGAGTTTGAGCAGGGGGACCATGTCTTTTTGAGAGTCTCTCCACGGAGTGGGACATGGAGGTTTGGCCGGGGAGGCAAGTTGTCCTCGAGGTTCATCAGGCACTTTGAGATCATGCACAGGGTCAGTGAAGTGGCCTACTATCTTGCTCTACCCCCATAGCTGGAGAGGGTGTATGAAATCTTCCATGTGTCGCAGTTGAGGAAATATGTTCATGACCCCACACACGTTATCAACTAGGGAGAGCTGGACATCGAGGATGGAGCCACCTTTTTGGAGTACCCGAGGGCAATTGAGGACCGGCAGGAGTAGACACTACATGGATGGACCATTCCTTTGGTTAGTGTGATGTGGCAACACGGGATAGTGCAGGAGAGCACCTAGGAACAAGAGAGCCAGATGAGGGCTCAATATCCCGAGTTGTTTTTGTAGTTTTGTTTTTCAGGGATGAAAAACGTGATGGAGGGAATGATGTAAGAACCTGGGTTTTGAGCTTGTAAGACTTTGAAATTTTCTTGATGTTATTCCCAAGTAGGGCGTTTAGACGACATGTGATTCCGAGCCCTGGTGCGATTGAAATTAAATTTTAAGTGCATCCACACTGGACACACCAAATAAATAGAATAAATCCCAAATGGTTGCTCAGATGGGAAAAATGAGGGCACTGTTGAGTCAGGATCGTGCCGTTTACCCTAGGATGGGTGTAACTTTCGCTGGCACGACCCTTCTGTGGAAAACGCCACCAGGGGCGTTTTCGTAATTTGGCGGCCACGGGCGTGAACTTTACAACTTCTGAATGGAGGCTCGAATTAAAATTTAGAGACCTCCATTGCACTCAGAATGTGGTTTTTACCCTAGTGGTGGCTTAACCTTGACCCCATCGAGAGTCTGAGTATGATCCTACTGGTGGGTGTTTTAAAACTTAATTAAATTTTAATTAAGTTTTCTATTTAAACACACCACCCCCACCCTCTTCTCCCCTTTTTTTCACCTTGGAGAAAGTCTTCCCAATAAGGGAGAACCTCTTTCAAGCTTCTCTCTCCCTCTCCAAGGCAGGTGGAAGCTCCGGTGGATCATTGGTTAAGTGTCTGGCTATGCCCAACGAGGTTGGATCGTGCGTTTTCTTTTTTTTTTATTCCCGCATCTTCTTGAATAAAAATTTTAGCGTCGAAATGCCGTTTAATTGTCAAAATAATTCCATAGATGCGTAGGGTTCGATCTGAGATTACCAAAACTTTTTCAGATCGAAATTTCAAGTCCTGGGGCGTCCAAGGTGTCCCTGGGAAGTTTTCCAGCAATTTCCCTTGGTTTCTGGTGGTTCTAGGGAGGTCCAGCGGGCGACGGCGACGGCGGGGGGGGGGGGGGGGGGGGTGTTCCAGGCGGCGGCGCTCCCAGTGGCGGTGGCGGTCCCCGGGCGGTGGCGGCGCGGAACAGCTCCCAAGAAGCTGCGACGGGCTCCCAGGCGGGCTCCCAGGCGGCGCGGCGGGCGTCTACGACGGAGGTCTCCAGTGCGGGGCGCAATGGGGGTCGCGCCACGCGACCCCGTGTGGAGACCGAGACCAGCCTTCGGTGGGTCTCCGTGCGAGATAGCGACCGCACACGAGGGCTGGTAAGTGGGTGTGGAGAGGGGGTCAGTAGCTAGGCCACACAGATGAGCCACGGGCCGGCGCTGCGAGACGGGCCGACTGGCGTAGGCCGGCCCATGCCAGGTGGACCGGCTGGACCGGGCCGGTCCAACCCAAAGGGGTTCGCCCCTTGTTTTCGGACACCCATACCTTCCACTACGGGTGTCCGTTATGTGTGCCTTCTATGAAAGTGCAATCCTCGACTCGATACATATATTTTGGGATGGTCTTGAGGATTTTGAATTCTCAAGACTGGGGCTCGATGTCACGACACGCTGTTAAGTGTTGTTTAGCGCCTCACCGAGATTCTTCTTTCGGATGGTGCAGACACATCCGGAGTCCGTTTAAGGCACCTTCAGTAGTTTTTTGACCCTAGAATCGATACAACATTGTCCAGGGTGGTTTCAGGCATTGAATCCAGAGTTGAGGCATGGGCCCCACGAGCCGTCTTTTAAGTTGTGAGCAGCGTTTTGCGACTTTTTCATCAAACGTCCATTCGGGGCGAATGAGTAGTTGTTTTGGCGTGTTTTTCCGAGAGCATCGCGATGGCACAGTTCGACCAACCTATTTCAGGACCAAGGTGTGGGACACACGAGATACAGAACGGGCATAAAGCGGTGTCGAATAGCTTTTTCGTCAGGAGACCGTTTCCAGTGAGTAAATAGTATATCTCGCGTGTTTTTTTTGCAAGGATTACAATGGCATAATCTGTTTGGGCGTGCATAGCCTCTTTTGAGATCTCATTAAATATGGAAACATGAAAGGGAATTTTTTGGAGGTTTCTTTGACGTACTCCGAACCAACACACGGTAGTGATGTTAGTGACACCCAGTGATGGCACATGCAGCGCAGAGTTATCAGACCAGTTCCAGGTTTACCCTCCAGTGGGGATGGGCAGTGGGTTACCCACCAGCGTATCAGGGTATACCCTCCATCGAGGCTAGGCAGTGGGTTACCCATTGACCTTTTAGGGTTTACCCTCTGGTGGGGCTGTGTAGTGGGTTACCCTTTGACTTTAGAGTTTACCCTCCAGCGAGGCTGGGCAGTGGGTCACCCGAAGACCTTTTAGGGTTTACCCTCTAGTAGTGCTGGGCAGTGGGTCACCCGATGATCTTTTAGGGTTTAACCTTCCGCAGTACTAGGTAGTGGGTCACCCGAGGACCTTTTGGGGTTTTCCCTCCAGTTGGGCTGGGTAGTGGGTTACCCGATGACTTCTTTCAGACTCAACCCTTTCGATGAGGCTAGGCAGTGGATTTTTCTCCGTGGCTACTGGAGCAGGACTTTTGATGGTACGGTTTAGCGATGAGGTATCTTTGATGTGATGGACTGTTGGGCATCAGTGATGGATACCCTTAGAGATGTTGGCAACTTATCCTAGGCTAAGCTTGGAGATGGAGATCCCCTTACACACTCGTTCGGGTTTCTTGTGGAGCATATATATATACACCCTACTTTTTTTCCCACTCATTGGGTTCAGTTACTCTCCTTCTAGGAGGGGAAAAGACATGCAGGGTTTTCCACATGCTTTCTGTGTCTATCTCTCCCTGGTCGGCACGAGTATACATCCTTTCATTTTTTGGGTTGATCTGCACTCTCTCTATTGTACTCTTACACTGTTCTTTGTTCTGTCTACTACTCACCGTTTTAGTACCTCCTTTGTTGCTCCCTCGAGCTTTCGGGGAATCCTACTGAGTATCTTTATACTCACCCCTTCTTGGGATTTGCCCGCACTTGGTGTGCCCTTGCAGACAGCAGACAGGTTGATCGATACTATGGAAGAGTGTAGAGGACATAGGAGCTTGGGCTGTGATCAGTGGTCTCAACATGACTTTTATGTGTGAGTCTCACTAGGTGTTTACTTTTGTTTACCTGTTGCTGGGTTGTGGAACCTTTCAGGTTGGGTGCGTGTTTTTACCTTTTTATGTTCAGTATCTTGTTAGTACTTTTCAGCACTTTAACTTTTTCTATTTATAGGTTCATGCATGAATGTGGTTGGGTTATAGTTGTTTGTCCTTTATTTTTCTTTTTTACTCTGCACTTCTACATTGAGTGGGCCGTGTGTGTGTGTACAAGTACTTAGGAAAAGGCCTCCCCAATATTGTTACGCCTTTGGCGCTTGTCGTTAGCCCCTGGCCTTTGGAGGTAGGCTTGGGGTAGTTGCGGCTCGAGACCGGTAGGGTCGGGTTGTGACATTATCCACAATAAACACTATTTTCTCAACATCAAGAAAATATTAAGGTTTATCTTCCCTTAATAATATTTTTTACATAAAATATCACATTTACATTAAATCGATTTTATAGGTTATGAGTACCATTCAACATATTCTTCCAAATTATTATATTGAAAATTTTATAGAATAATGCGCATATATTTCATGATTCGTAATTCTTGAATTCCCATTCATAAACACTTTAATCATTCCACTTCATTCTTACACCATTAATTATTCTTCATCTTCTTATTACTTAATACATCCTTTCATTCATATTTTATTTGTAGTCTTTTCATCCTCAATATAAGAACCTTTACTTGTACCACCATGCAGGTCCTCTTCTTGAGCCCCCCTCAAAAATATATTTGTATAATGAACACTCTTTCCACATTTAAAAAATTCATCCTTTGATGAATCCTTAGGGAAAGAATTATTCTCAGCCATTATGTTAACCGAACACTTAATTTTTCCTTGGAAATTGATTACTCTATTTCTTATTTTCCACACATAAAATATATTTTCATTCCTTTAAGGAATTTCCTTGAGTGAGTATTCCCACATTATTGACATATAGAAAATTGAATCTTCTTTCCTCTATTGTCTCCACCACCCAAACTCTCAACAAATTCAATCCTTATCTTCTTTGGTGAGTCTGAGAGGTGGTTAATGTGTATTTTGTTAATCATGTATAATCATAACTGATTAGGCATAATCACAATATCCTTCACTCTAGTAATTATCCCATTTCATTATCATTAACAAATTTTCTATCACATTCAATATTAACCCAGTTCCTTCTGGTTCCCACCATTGAATAAAACCAAAAAGCATAGTGTGTAAAACAATATTCATAGTGAAAAAACCACATAATCTTGAAAAATCACTTATAGGATGTATAACTCATGAAAACTTATTTTCAATCTATTACACCTTGGGTTTTACTTAGGTTGTCCATGGTCATTATTCAAGTCCTTCATAAAGGTTCATAAAGAGTTTGTAAATTTCCAAATCTTATCCCCTAGGAGTGTCAAACTAGGTGTGTAATAAGGATTATTTTCATGCTCTAGGTGCTGGTCAAGTCCAACTCAATACACCCTTTTTGAAGTTATTACCCCTAGGAACCTATATTATAGATCCAAATCCACTTTTAGTATCCATACAGGGATGTAATTTATTGGAAACCCCTCCCTTTATCCTTTACCAAAATTATAGGATAATTTCCAATACTTTTACTCATACTTAGACTTATCCTTAAACATATACCTAGAAATATCCTTATAAATATACCTAGGTATATCACTAAATTTTTACAATACTAGTTTCCAATGGTTAAATATACCTATCCATTAATATGAACTATAGAGACCCAAGCTTTATATACATAAATATTATATCTTTTTAGATGAATATTTAGTAAATATCATAAATTCTTGATCAAATACTGTATAATTTACATGTATTTGGGGAATAGATATTCAATTTTCTAGTTTCTTGAAATATCTTCAACATCTCCCATAAATATCTTCCAACATAGTATTATTCTTTGAAATACCCTACTTAAACATTTCCTCATAACCCCAGGAAAGAAAACATAATAAAGGGTGAGCGCAAATGCTCAATAAGGGTAAATAAGAAAGATATCAGTGATAAAATAATCATAAAATGTGTATAAGGATATGAGAATATGAGAATAACATTTTAAAATCATACCATTCATATCATAGATCATAAAATTGAGTCATGGAATAAATCTTGATAGGTCATAAGACATAAATAATAAAGTATTCAAATAGCATATGCCATGAGAGCATAACATTTTCATAATACATATAGTTGTGGAAAACACATAATCATGGAAAAATTTATGTAAAGGATTCCCACCAAGAAATTCATAACATATTAGGCTTGGGATAACCACCAGTGTACCTACTTTAGTCTTGGTATAACCTCCCATGTACTATCTTTTCAGGCTAGGGACAACCTCCCATGTACCCTTAAGATCATAGAACATTAATCATTACCCAATATATTAGAGGGAGATATAATTCCCACCTATCACATAATGAAAATAATATAAATGTGTCCCATAAGATTATAAAACCTTCATCATATCTGAACTCATGAAAATAAATGGGTTTAACAAGAATTAAATCATAACATAACCTAAGTAAAATAAATGGGTTTTATATACATTTCATTATAGCACAACCCATGGAAAATAAATGGGTTTCATAAAAATATCTTCATTATAATCATAAACCACACCGAGAAAGAATGAAGTTGGTATAATTGGATAATATACCTAGTAAATATTAAGTAATATCAAAGTATGTTATATTATATGGAAATTGATTTTGAAAGAAAAATCACCTGGAAAATTTCTTGAGGAAAATAATTTTTTTTTGAAAATCACTCTTAAAAAAAAGAAATCCGTAAAATATTGTGGAAATAATTTTCCTTGAAAATAACCTTGAAAACATATAAAGGAATATTTAAAAATAATTTAAAATATTTCTTGAGGAAAATATCATTTCCACTTTGAAAAACATTTATTTAAAAAATAAAAAATTTTCAAAATCCTTTTCTTTGAAAATAACCATTAAAACTTGTAAAGGTTGGTTTAAAAATAATTTAATTTTTTCTAAGGAAAATATCATTTCCACTTTGATTTTTTTTTAAACATAAAAAAATTAAAAATAATTTTATTTTAAAATAATCTTTGAAACTTATAAAACAATCTTTGAAAAATAGAGTGGTCATGACACAAAGAAATGCCTTACACATTAAAAAAAGGTTCCTTTAACATTTTTGATAAAATCCAAACAAAATTTGTTTTGAAAATAATATAAATGTTTCTATTTTTTTTTAAAATGTAAAAAAGGGTAAAGATGACTTAAAACAATCCTATAGGAAGATTATAACATTTTTTTTATTTTTTAGAAAACATGGATATGGAATAAAAAAGGGTTTTCAACTGAAGAGAGAAATAAAGTAGGTTTTCCTTAAAAATATTATTTTAGAATCATGAGAACATAAAGGGAGGAAAAAAATTTATTCACAATAAATAACCATAGGAGAAGAAAATTCATGAGCTTATTGAGATATTTATCATAAGATTTCATCATTATAATCATAAACATATATAGTCCTAATAAATGATGAGGTTTTATCATAAAACCCTTACCACTTTGCTAACATTGAATTATAAGCCCCATGAAATAGATATCCTCAAATGGATGTGTGAATATCAATAATTTCTTGGAGAAAAAACATATAATACATTTATTTGAAGTATATACACCACATAAAAAATAAATAAGTGGTGAATATGGCATGTGTCTCGCTGAAGTAAAAAGTGAGATAAAAATCCCTTACCTTAAGTATCAAATTATTTGATACACATTAAAATATCCTTTATAATAAATATAGGTTTATTATAGATCTATTATATAACCATAATTATATATATTATACCATATATGATTAAATTATGACCTTTTATTACCCATTTATTAATAATTTCTTATTAAAATCAAGTTTCAGGTAATAACAATATTGTTTTTCATGTATGATTTGATTTGGTATTTTTGATAATTTTAATTAAATCATGGTTTAATAATATAAAGAATTTTATGAATGATATAAATATCATATATATTAATTATATATGTATTTATATAAATCCGTAAAAGTTAGAGATAGAAAATGAAATACACCGTTCATGGAGACGGTAGGTCGTACATACTCATGAACATTGTTTCCATTTTTTAATATATAGAAAAAATAAATGTAAATAATAATTAAAATTTATAGAATAATTATTATTTTAGATGTATCACATATATTTATCTATGAAATGTGTTAGTGAAAAACGAATCATATTGCTTTTTGAGGCTGTAGTCAACCATACACACAAGCGACATCATCGTATCCCTTACATAATAGAAAGTAAGAAGGTATATGTGAAATTATTATTAAATAATAATAATTATGTTAAAAATATCATATATATTCATTTAATATATCCCTATTACCATCCATGTAAAACATAAATGAAAAACACATCACATCGGTTCGCGAGGCGTTATTCAACCGTACACACAAGCAACGTTATTATTTTCCCATAGGTTGGAAGGAAAGAAGTTAGGTGTGATATTATAATTAAATAGGTGAAATAATATCATAAAAACATATATAAATGTAAAATATATTATTATATATAGTTATCAGTGGTGGTGATGGAAAATGAATAACATCAGTTCACGAGGAGGTAGTCCTCCAAACACACAATCGACAGTTTCATTTTCCATTTGATGGAAGAATAGATGGATATAAGTTACTTAATTAACATAATAAAATGGAAATATATGGTAGTTATTGTTTTATTATATTTCCATAATTTAATAACATTTTAATAATTTATAATAAGTAAAACAAAAACACATAGTTTAAAACATCACCTCTTCTTTGGACAACCTCTTTAGGTTTAAACTAAAACCTTCCTAGATTGGATTTATGATCTAAAAAATTACTCTAATATGTTATGGGGGATTTAAGGAATATATTTTTTCATTTCTTGGTCAAACCAAAGTGTTTTTAAGTGTGAAGAGGAGAGAACAGGGGGTTGGCCTTTTATAAGTAGGTGAGATGACACACATGTATTTTTTTGAAAAGAATAAAGTGTACCGATGCTTGTCACATGAAAAAGATTCAAAATTATCCATTATTTAATATTATAGATGATAAGGTCGAAATATGGATATAAAATATGTTTTTTACAAGTTTATAGGTCATTTTACACCATACGATTTTAGTTTAACCCCTTAGTAAAACCGTATAACCTTAATTGTAGTGATTAATTTTTGTTATTTTCACTATTCATTATGGTTAAAAATTAATTTTAAATTATTATATAATATTAAAAATTATAATTAATAATATAGAATAAATTTTTTAAAAATTCCATTCACATAAGTGGAAAATTTTAATATAAAATTAAACCCGCAACTATGGTGAGAAAACAGTTTTCCAAAGAGAAAATGTTCAAAAGTTTAAAAAGTTTTTTTATATAAAAATTCAATATTAAATTTATTAAAATGACCTAAATTGGGTTAATATATTTTTATTTGAACTATTTTTTTAAAACCATATTAATTAAATTTGGAAGTTTTTAAATACTTTAAATGAAAATACTATTCTTAATAAAAATAGGTATTTTTCACAATTAATTAAATATTTTAACTTTTAAAAAAATTATGAAAAATTTAATATAAGATAATTTTGACATGATTATTTAAAACTTAAGTTCATTTTTTAAAATAAATTTTCTAAAATTGAACAAATAAATTTTCAAATAAGTGCACGAAATGTGATAAATCTATTTTTTAGAAAAATACAGTTCTTAAACGTAAAATTGGATTTATTTTTATCTTATACTTAAAAAACACATAAAATTAGTGCTAAAAATTTGAATGAATATATAATATATACGTTTAATTAAAATAATTCTCCAATGGTGATTTTTTTAATTTATTAGTGTAAAGTTCATTTGTGTGCATAGAAATATTTTTTTTTCAGAAAACAATTCTTTATTTTCAAATGGTTTTTATTTTCATTTATAATTAATTGGTCACCAAAGAATTAATTATATATATATGTTTGTTTTTAAATTATATTTTTTTATAATTTATTTAATCCTATTCATATCTACCATTCAAATAGCTAGGTGATAATTATAAAATTAAATAATAATATTTTAATAATATGTCCAGTTTTGTTAAAATTCGGTGTTGTGTATAATGCAAGATATCAAAGAAATTAAATTTATTTGAAAAAAAATATTTCATAAAACCTTTGGGGTGTTACAATAAGTGTTTTTAAGGAATTTTAATATGAAACAAAACTTTAACATTTAGTTAAAAGTTATACCTCTTCTTTTGAAAACCTCATTTTCTTTATACCTTAAGCCTTCCAAGTTTGGTACTCTACGCAAAATAAGATGTCCATGACATACGTAGGGATGTTGGGTAGATAATTTAGTATGTATTGGTTGAAATATATTTCTCAAAATGTTCAAGTAAGATAGGATAGAAGGTTACATTTTATAAGTGAGGGGAATGTCACATTTTTGAAATGCATAAAAGATTAGATAATATATATATATACATATATATAATAATATTTAACATGGAAAAAATCACTCAAAATTAAAATATAAGATTTTATAGGGTCTAAATAAACTCAAATAATCACATTTATTCAAGTGTTTGATACATCTTAAGCCTTATCTCCTAGTTAAATCACTTAACCCCATTTTAACCTTAACCGTGATAAGTAAACTTTTTACCTTGATAAATTAATTATATGGAAAAAATTAAATGGGGTCTTATAGAAAAATTTATATGATGATTCCAAATTTCTAATCTATTTTATTATATTATGTTTTTATATTTGGAAGAAGTTACTTTTAATATAACAACAAAAACCCAAAGAAAGATTTTTTTTAGAAAAATGCAATTCAAGTCCAAAAATGAACTTATTCTAGAATTATGTATAATAATTATTCTTATGTAATCAATTATATTATTTATAAATAAAATTGAATTATGTTAATTTGAAATAAAATTAAAATTGTGATGATATTTTTCAATGAAAAGAAATGTCAATTTCACAAAATAGGTATTTTTTATTATTCATATAAAAATCAATATATTTAAAAAAATCCAAAACATTAACCCTAAAATAATATTGATATGTTTATTTAAAATATTAAGTTAACTATGTAAAATTTATCTTATAAATTTTTTAAATTAATCATATAAATAAACCCATATGATACATATAAACAAATTTAGTAAGAATAAAACAATTTTTTTTGATTGAAAAATTACTTAATATTATTATAGTGAATATAAATTTATAAAATAAAATTCATGAAAATTAATAAGTCCTAAAATTGATTTACTACTCACATCACCTTGTTTATTACATTATTCCTCCATTTTGGAAAATGTTTCCTCATAATTTTATTCATTACTTAAACAAGTGGGGATATTTTTACTTCATAGAATTTTTTGATTCTCGTGTCACTTCTTTACTCAAATGGGTTTTACACAAAACCTTAACCTAATTAATTACCTTATTAAAAAACTCTTTCTCTATACGGCTAATAATCTGTAGTTGTTTTTCCTCATAAGAAGTGTTTTCTTCCAACCAAACTACTTTAGGTTTCAAAACATGATACGCATCTGACACATATTTTATTAAAAATGAAAAATGAAATATGTCATGTACCTAATATAAACTTAGAGGAAATGCCACTTAGTAGGAAAATGATTCAAAATTATCTAGGATTTAATACGATCTAACGAATCATGGACTTTGTTTCCCTTTTTTACTAGAACACATAACACTTTTCTATGGAGATACACATAATCACCTACCGCGAATGAAAGATCTTTCCTCCTATTATCTTCATAAATCGTTTTTTACTATGAGACTTCCTCATATATTGATTTATCCAATCAATCAATAGTAACCCAAATGGCATTATTTTCTTGAGATGTGTTTGTAAATCACACCATGGAATCTGTATATATCTTTTACATTTCCACTTTGGAACTAGAAAAGGATGAAGCATACCTTCTGGAAATTGTCATTCAGATTTAACCTGTTAACAAGTCAAGAATTTCATGGTAGACTCTATAATGTATTTCTTCATTCTATTCCACCAGTAATAATCCCAAATTTCTTTATATATATTAGTACTTCCAAGATAAATAAAAAAAGAGATATATGAGATTAACTCAATAATTCCTTTTTGAACTAGGATATAACTGGCATGCCCAACCTTTTTCCAAATATCTAGAAACTTTCCTTGTCAAAGTTATGTTATGGTAACTTAACTTTCTTTACTGGTTCAACATTTTCTTTTAAAAAAAATATTCCTTATGATCTTACTTAATTATATATGACAATGAAGACTACACTCAAACCTAAAATAAAATAGAGTATGTTATTTCATTCATAATTTATAGACCATCATTCATTAAATCATTTACCAAAGTATCATGTTCTGAATGTAACATGGTTAATGATGCATTATCTTTTTGACTCAAATCATTGACTACTTTGTTTTCTTTTCGTATATGGTAACGAATAATGAAATCATAATCCTTTATCAATTATATCCACCTTCTCCGAATCATGTTCAACTCTTTTTTGGGTGAATATATACTTAAAATTTTTATTATTAGTATATACTTCAAATTTTATTCCATACAAATTAGGCTTATATATTTTAAAAAAACAAAAAAAACTAGTTAAAAATAATGTGTAGGATAATTTACCACTTGAGGTTTCAATTGTTGTGATGTATGAGTAATTAACTGATCATTATTCATAATAACTCTAGAAATTCCCTTCAAATAAGAAATACTATAGATGGAAAACTTATCATTTCTAGAGGGCATAGACAAAACTAGATCAATGACCAATATTATTTTTAGTTGTTGGAAATTATCATCAAAATATTTAATCATAATGAATTTAAATCTATTATGAGTTAACTTAGTGGGATATATAACTTAGTAAAGTTTTCCAAAAACCTTTGGTAGTAACTCACTAATCAATGAAAACTATAAATCTCTATGATTTTTTATTTCATATTATTCAATTTTTTTGTTTTAGTATGGTTAATAATTATTATATATTTAGAAACAATATTTTCTAGGAATTATATCTTATAAAACCAAAATTCACATCAAATAAATTATATATATATATATATATATATCTAATTTTCTTTTAAGTTTTACAAAAAAAATATTTAGGTGTCTTTCATAATCCCCATGAATTTTAGAATATACAAAAAAATAATCAATTAATACAACAAAAAAATTATCTAAATATTCATGAAAAACTCTATTCATAAGATCCATGAATATAGATGGTACATTAGAAAACCCAAAGGGAATAATCACAAAATTATAATTCCCACATCTATTCTAAAATTACATCTTTGGAATATATTCCTTCTTCACCTTCAACTGATGTTATGATGACTTGAGAAAAATATTCAAAATATATTTCACTCCCTAGAACTGGTAAAAATAATAATAGATATGTGTCAAATTATTATTGTATTTAATAGTGACGTAAATAAGGCTCTAAATTCATTGAAAAGCCTAATTGGACCATATTTTTTTAATAGATAAAATAATATAACCCCATGGTGAAGTTCTTTCATGAATGAAACCTTTATAAAAAAACTCCTGTGATTTATTTTTCAATTCAAAAATTTCTACTTGAGCCATTCAGTAAGGGGTTCTTTAAATTTGTTTATCATCAAGAACTAATTGAATATAAAACTCAACCTAATGATCAAGAATAAAATGAGGAATATCATTAGGAAATACAACCATATATTCATTTACAAATGAGACATCACTAATCTGAGTAGTTTCTTTATTTTATAAAATATGATCTAAGTACTTTCACTACCATATTTACTTAATTTAAAAACTTATTAGTATTTCATAAAAGGTATGAAATAATTTAATATAACTTTATTAGATCTAAAATCAATCTTATCATGATAAAATGAAAGCTATTTCATACCTATAATAATAATAAATTGTACTATGGGAAGTTTAACAAATTTTTATGAAAAACCATATCACTGATAACTATAAGAATATTCCTATAAATCTTTTTCTTTAATACTTCCACTAGTATTTTTTAACAAAATTTATATCATCTTTTTATGAGATAATATTACCATTTTACTTGAAAATTTATTGTAAATAAAGGAATGAAAAGTTCCAGAGTCAAATAAGGCACCATCATATTTAAATAAAAAAGTAACATACCTTTAAATACTTCATTAGATGACACAAAATCAACCACAGTTGTATTAAATAATTTTTACATGCCTTTTTTGTTTCTTTCATAATGATTTCCAACCCATGTAACTAATTTGGGACACACGTTAGCATAATTTTTCAAATAATTTCAATTAAAAAATCTAATATATGGATATATATTTGTTACCCCATTATTGGATTGTTCATGACCATTTTATTTACTATCACGATCCCTATGAATAAAATTACCACAAAAATAACACTTTCTCATATATTATCAATAATTTCTTGAAATTGTTTTTACCATACTTGGAACATGTAAAGATCCCAAGCCTAGTAGCCCAAAGTTGGTGGTTAATTTATTAGATTGGAATAATATAAAAGGAATCATATCCCGAAGGAAAAAATATTTTAGTAGTCTTGGTAAACTACATACATACTTGAAATTCAAATTATAATTAAAAATATAAAATACACAAATTGTTTTCTTTGATAACGTCATATTCCTCCTTAGCATATCCCTACATATCAATAAAAAAATACTTCTTGGCATCCTGGGGAAAATAAAATATAAAAAAGGGGTGATCTCAGATGCTCATTTAGGGTAAGTGTATAATATAAGCTTCCTGAATAAATAAGTATAATCAATATGGAAAGGTAAATAAATTAACCACATACCATTTAAATAATAACTTATGCATAATATGATCAGAATAAATGATGATCAAATAAAGCCATAAACATGATCACATGAGCTTGAAACTTATCAATGGATATTCTAACTAATAGAATAATCAAATAGACATTAGTAACTATTATCATAATGAGGTAATTATTAATTTAGGACATATAAAATAAAATTTCATGGACTTTCACAAGACATTTAAAAATATGGGTAAAAACCCATTTAATTTTGTCAACTAATCTGTCTTATACGACCTATCAATGCATTGAGGGGATATATAATTATAGGTCCCAACTATCACATAATAAGTATAATGTACTCCTCATATTAAATGGGTGAAATATAATCAATATAAACATTCTTATTGAAAAACTAACATATGAAATGTTAATACTTACGCTAATAAATAAACACAATCAGAATCCATCAAGAGTAATATAATGAATGGTAATAAAATAGTACATATCCATCCAAAATAATAATAAAACATATAGATAAATAATAAGTATAGTTTAATTACAAAATATCCTTAGTGTAGAATAAATAGAATAAAGGTTTTTTCATTAATGAATATAAATTCCATGAAAATATCTTTTAAAACATTCTTGATTAAAATAACCATTGCACTTTAAAAATAACCTTTTAAAACTTAATGTTCACAAAAAAAATTTATAAATAATTTTATTTTTAAATAACCTTTTAAAAATATAAATTATCCTTTAAAACATTGAGTGGACATGATAGTAGGAAAATCTATTCATACCATACATGTTAAAACAAAGACTCCTTTCACATTTTCTGTAAAATCCAAATGGGCCTTTTTTGGAAAACAACATGAATATTCCTTTATTTTTTTTAAAATTTAAACATGGGTAAACGTTTCTTTAATAAATAATTTGAATAATATTAATAATAATTTTGTAAATAGTTTTAGAAAACATGGTTTTGGAAGAAAATGGATTTTTAACTGAAAAGAGAAATGAAGCCAAATTTTATTAAAAACATTTTCCCAATAGTTTTAAGTTAAAAAGAGAGAAATATGGAACTATTACTTGAAAAATTATTGAATTAATAGAGGATAATAAAATTAAAGGGTCTTATTATACAATGATAAAATAATTTCCTTTAAAGGAAATTCAAGTATAAACAACCCCAATTACAATGAGATTGAAACATAAATCTCTCACCACTTTGGTAAATTTTGAATCTTAATACCCATGAAAGTAATTAAATAAAATGAAACATTAAATACCATGAATTAAAATATATTAATTATATAACATATAAAAATGGGTAGTATATACACCAAACCAAATGAATAAGTGGTAAATATGGCACATGTCTTGTGGTAGTAAAAGTGAGACAAGAAACCCATACCTCAGGTTCGACTTCCTTTGTATATTTATGAACATATTGTATAATAAATATAGGTTTGTTATTATTTTATTAAATAAAAGTAATAATATATTTCATAACATATATGATTTACTTATATCCTTTTATGATCTATTTGTTAACAATTATTTATTGAAATCATTATTTTGTGTGATAATTGCTTTGTTTTTCATGCATGTTTTGGTTTAGTAATTTTTGTACTTTTAATTTTATCATGGTTAAATCATATAAATAATTTAAAATAGGATATAAATATCATATATTTATTCATTATATTTTTTTGTGTAATATGTTAAATTTTCAGATAGAAAATGCATTACATCGTTTATGGAGATGGTAGGCTATACATATTCATCAATTTTGTTTCCATTTTATTGATTTATGACAAAAATATTAATTAAATATAATATAATAATTTTTATATATATTGAATTTATATTAATCAAATCCATACTTATTACCATCTATGTAAAAATAAAATTAAAAAATTTTACATCGCTACGTGGAGATGACAGTCCACACGTATGCACAAGCGATGTTATTGTTTTATAAAGGATTAAAAGGTAATAATTTAGATGTGATATAATATTTTAAAAAGTATATTCATTTCATAAATATCACATATATTAATTTACTTTTTTCCTTTCTACCTTCAATGTGAAGTGTAATTGAAAAGAAAATTACCTCACTTTGCGAGGCAGTAGTCTGCCGTACACATGAATGATGTTATCCTATGCACCCATGAAATGGAAATTAAGAAGGTATATGTGATATTATAATTCCAAAAGTATAATTATGTCATTAATATCATATATATATGTTAAATACATCATTATATCCAGCCTCAAAATATTTTTATCAAAAATTAATTACATCGGTTCGTGAGGTGGTAGTCCGCCGTATACACAACTCACAATTTTTTTTCAATTTTATAAAAGTGGAGATAGATATTGGTTATTAAATTAACATAATAACATATAAATATATGGTATATATAGATGTTATTATATTATAATGATTTAATAATATTTTAATGAGGTTAAATAAGAAATAATATAAAAATTCTTATTTAAGAATGTTACCTCTTGTCCAGGGAACTTCTTTATGTTTGCACCAAAATAATTCTTGGTTGGATTTAGGATCAAAAAATGAATTTAATATATTTTTAAAATATTAAAGAAGTTATTTTGGTGTTATTTATTCTTTTATTCCATTTCTTCACATAATTTTTTCCAAAATGGTTTTTTATAAAACCTTATAGGCTATAAGGTTTATATATGGCCATAAAATTGGATTTATACAAGTTTTAGGTTATTTTTAACCCTTACCTTCTTAGTTTAACCCCAGTAAACCTATTTTCACCTTAACCTTAATAATAAATTTTTATTGTTTTAACTATTAATTATGGTAAAAATTTAAATTGATCTTATTATATAATATAAATTATTATAATTCCAAATACGTAATCCATTTTTCCACATTAAATTCACATAAGTAGAATAATTCAATTTAAAATTAAACCCATAGATGCGTCAAAAGAAGATTTTTTCCAAAGAAAAATTTTCAAAGGTTTAAAAGGTTTATATAGAAAAATTCATTATTAAAATTATTCAAATGAGCTAAATTAGTTAAATTTTAATATATTTGAGATATTTTAATTTAAAAACAATTTCAAATATAATTTAATTTTGTAAATAATTTAAACTAAAGGTAGTTTTCATTAAAAATTAGTATTTTCATTATTCATCAAAAATTAATCTTTTCATAAAATTCTCAAAAATTTAACCAAGGATTATTTTGACATGTATATTTTAAAAAATAATTTTATTTTTTCAAATATTTTTTTTAAAATTGTTAAAAATTAACTTGAAATTATGTGGTCAAAGCACAACAAAACCTCATTTTAGGAAAATATAGTTTTTCAAAAAAAAAACATTTCTTTTTTATTTCAAATGATTCTTATTTTATTTTTAATCATTAGATAAACATTGAATTTATTTTATAATTGTATAAAACATATAAATTTCATAATAGTTATTAATATTTTTACCCAACATCTTAATGAATGGGTTATATTGGCCATGTTTAAATAATAATATTTTAATATAGTATCACGTTTCATTTAAACCTGGTGTTGTGTTCATCGCAAGATATCAAATAGATTGGATTTAGTTAAATATAAATATATATTAATGTCTCAGGGTGTTAAATCTTCTTCTAATTTTGGTGTTTCATGTCATATACACTATAAAATGTGATATCCCTCTTTTAAAATCTTAAGCCGTTACATTCTACCCCCTTCAATAAATTGCATCCTCCCAATTCTATCATGATCTCAGTAATAAAGGGTTTGACATTTGAAAACAACTTTCTAGAAATATCCCATCATGATAAGGGTAAATAAAAAATCTTCTTGATAATAGAGAAAGGGATGTATGAAGGTCATCTGGAATAATTACATAACTAGGTTTCCAATTAGAAGAACATTGGTGGGAAGTGAAGATATAGAAATGTAAGAAAAGAATAAATAATTATAGAGTGTGATCGAGATCATTTATCAGAATAAATTGAATGATATAAAAAATTTATCAACCATAAATCCATAAATTTGTGATGAATTAAAGGACAATCGGTTCATCATAAATAAAGGTATTTGGATATTTTTTTGTTTCAAGATCTTTTTCATAGAGTTGAGGAATTCCTTTAATATATAGAGAATGAATATAATGAAATATACTTACTTGAAAAGTATAAGTTCATCCATTGGTTGTAATTTGATCAATTTAAACTTTATATATTACTATAAGAAATGAATATCCAAAACAATTTTTTTATTCGAAGCACTAAAATTGAATTTTAACTGATCATTAGACCTATAAAAGAATGAAAAGTCCTTCCTTTTATATTTTCCAAAACCAAAATGGTTAACAAGAGTTATCTAACAACACCCAAATTCCAAATTCATCCATTCCATAAATAGTTAACCATAATACCTTTCCAAAATATGTCCGACCAAATTCAAAGTCCCAATATTTATAAGGAAGGTCACAAAATAAACATTATATTCCATAGACAATATAATGTGTATATTGATGCCACTTTCCGAATATGTGAATACCTTGATCACTATAAAACCTTAATTAAAATATGAATACTTCCAAAAATAAAATCTCATATTTTTTAATATATTCTATAAACTCAAACATGAAGTAAACTCCATGAAATATAATATAAACCATCAAACTACTAACCAATTTAAATTTTAATAATACTATCCCATAAAAATATCTTTATCATTATTATCTTAACATTAAACACATATTAAGTGTTGTATTCCCTCAATAATGTGTTTTCCAAAAATATAAACTTTACACTGAATCACTTTTCATGTTGCCATTCAACACATGTCTCCAAATAATTAATGAAAAAACTACTATAGTATAATCTTTATAAGTTTCATGACTCTTATAAATGAAACATCATTGATAAAATAATTCTTAAAAAACTATTGAATAAAAATACACAAGTAATTTATTACACATTAGATGTAGTAATTTCATATTCTTAAACTTGATCCCTAAGCTTATTTTGGGGTACATTCCCATGAATCTTGGGACATTAGTTTGCGTAGTACCCCATCTTCTTAAAGTTTATTCATTTAACATTAAAAAAATATTTCTTTCCCTTGAATTCAGGATAATGGTGTGCTTTCTATCAACACTTTTAGCAAACTACCATTCCCTTCAAGAAAGTACAAGGGTGATTACTTCCAAAATTATCACATGTGGGAAAATAATTATTTCCCTTCTTCAACTTATATATCCTTTTCTCTACTGCCCTATTCTTCTCTTGATTCCCTTAAAAGTGAAAAGATTTAGATAAATCTTTCTTTATTTTTATAGCAAATGATACTATGTCCTAATATGATGATAAGGTTTGAGATACTAGTTCCCTTTGAAGAATTGGATTTTACCCATCAAATAAATGGTCAATTTTACTCTTTGGATTACGTACATAGTCTATAACATGCCCTATTAACCTTGTAATTTCTACTTCATAATTATTAACATTTTCCTCTTCATTTTATCTTATACTTAATAATTTCCTCTCCATTTTCACTCTTTACTCATGAGGAAAATAATTTTTCTAGAAGAGCACTTTAAAATCTGTCCATTCTATGTTTTCTATTTCTTATTCAACGTTACTATTTTGAATAAATAATCACTGTTGATCCACATACCCTTAGAGATGATAAAACTACAAGACCGATTTCTCCCTTTCATTCCTTCCTAAAGTTATAAATATTTTCTCTAAGTAACTTGTCCATTTATCATATAAAAATTGATTCATAGTTCCTTTGATTGATGAAGGTTTTTAATGCATAAAGAATTATAATATTGTTACACCTCGTGGTGGATCTATAGGCTTCTATATAGAGGTTTTTTATTACTCCTAACCTAATTCTTCTACCCCAATATGGTTATAATTTTATCAATTAAAAGTTTTGCACCATCTCTAACTTTATTATCTTTCCTAGGAGGAAATGCCTACATGAAGTATGTTCATTTATACAGTTCTCATTACTTACACTAGGATCCATTTATAAATAATTAAATACACTAGATTAGATCATAACATTACATAATATAATATATAATCCAAAACCTATTAAAATACTTACCATAAATTAAAAAATTTATTCTTAAATAGTCACGAAATAATAAACATGTTTTCTTTGGGTAAGTTTTCAAATCATATATTTTTTTCAAATCCTTCATAATTGTTTATAAAGAAAATGTGAATTAACTTAATCATATCCCTAATAATTTCAAACCAGGTGTGCATTAAGGTCTATTATTTCACACCAGGTAATGATAAAGTCAAGACTGATGCACCTTTTTTGGAGATATTACCCCTAGATATATATTTTTTAGAACAAAATACACTTGTAGTATCTAGATAGGGATATATGGATAGAAAAAACAAAATAATATCTTCTTTTACAAAATATTTGGATATTCTTCTAAGATTATCCTAAAGGAAATCTCAAGATTATGTTTTCTTATATCTGTTTTCCTAAATCTATTTCCCATGGTTTCTACTAAACTTCCTCTGATATCATATGTAAATATATAAACCTAGTAGCATAGAGTCGATGGTTACTTTATTACATTGGCATAAGATATAAGAAATTTTATCCTAAAGTAATGAATAATTTTATAGTCTTGGTAAACTAGATACATACTTTAAATTCACCTCATAATTGAAAACATAAAATACAAAAAGTGTTTTCTTTGAGAAAACCATATTTAACCTTAGTATATCCCTACATATCAATCACAAAACATATACCGATGTCCTAGGGAAAATAAAACATAATAATGGGGTGAGATTATATACTCAATAATTCTAAGGATACAATGGAAGCTGTCATGAATAAATAATAATAATCAATAAGATAAGGTAAATAGACGAAACATATAATATTTAAATAATAACTTGATTATAACATATCTGGAGTGAATTATGATCAAATAAATTCATATACAAAATCATATAGGCTTGAAACTTATCCGTGGATATTATAAATAATAAAATAATCACACAAACATAAATAAATGATCTCATAATAATGGAATTCATAATTCCATACATCTAAAACATACTATCAAGACCTTTCACAAGACAATTTAAAACTATGGGTAAAACCCATTTAATTTGGCCAAATGATTTGTATCATGAGACCTGTCGATGCATCAAGGGGATATATAATTCTAGGCCCTACCCATTACTTAATAATTCCAATTCATTACTCATATTAAAGGGGTGAAAAATAATCAACAAAAACATTCATATTGAAAAACTAACTTATGAAATGTTAATACTTACCCTAATAAATAAACATAAACACAAACCATCTAGAGTAATATAGTGAATGGTAATAAAATAGTACATATCCAGTCAAATTGATCATAAACCATAAAGATAAATAATAATAATGGTTTTATTTAAACATATTCTTAGTGGATCATAAGTAGAATAAGGGTTGTATTCGTTTATGAATAGAAATTCCATTAAAATATCATTTAAAACAATCTTGAGTAAAATATCCTTTTCACTTTGAAAATGACTTTTTAAAACTAAAAGTTCAGCATAAATTTTTAAAATAATTTTCTTTAAAAACAAACTTTAAAAAAATAAAGTAATCTTTATAACATTGAGTGTACATGACAGTGGGAAATTCAATTCATTCATAATTGTTAAAATAAATATTCCTTTCACATTTTTGGTAAAAGCCAAATGAGCCATGTTTGGAAAACGACATGAAGATTTATTTCAATTAATCTTAAATTCAAAAATGGGTAAATTTTTTTTAATAAATAATTTTGAGAATGTTAAAAACATTTTTGAAAGAATTTTTAGAAAAAATGGTTTTGGAAGAAAAAAGTTTTCAGACCGAAGGGGGAAATAAAGTCGAATTTTATTAAAAAAAATTTCTCTATCATTTTAAGTTCAAAAGATATGAATATGGTACTATTAATTGAAAAATTAATTAATAAACATAGTATAATATAATTAAATGGTTTTATTATATAATGATCAAATAATTTCCTTCAATGAAAATTTAAGTATAAATAATCCTGATTAAAATGAGAATAAAACATAAATATCTTACCACTTTGTTAACTTTTGAATCATAATCCCCATGAAAGGGATAAATACCATGAAGATAAATTGATTCATGATATATAATATCCAAATACTCATTATATACCTGACATTAAATTAATAAGTGGTGAATATCACATTTCTCTTATAGAAGAAAAAGTGAGAGGATAAACTCTTACATCAGGTTCAACTTACTTTGAATGTTTATGAACCTACATTATAATAAATATAGATTTATTATATATATATATTAAATAAATTTACTCATATTTTTCATACCATATATGATTTACTTATAGTATTTTATGACCCATTTATTAATAATTCTTTGTTAAAATCATTGTTTTTGGTAATAATTGTTTCATTTTTTCATGTATGTTTTGGTTTGGTAATTTTGGTCCTTTTACTTCGATCATGGTTAAAAAATATCTAGAATATAAAAAAAGAGATATATATATATATATATATATATCACATAAATTTTAATTATATATTTATTTAGTGTAATCCATAAAAGTAAATGATATAAAAAGCATTACACTGTTCATAAAGATGGTAGGTCGTACATACGAATGAATGTTGTTTTCATTTTCTTGATGAATGGTATGAAAATAAAATAAATGTTAATTAAACTTTCCATAATCATTATTATTTTATAAATAAAATTCATATTAATCAAATCTATCCTTATTACAATTCATTTAAAAATAAAATGAAAAAAATTTCACATTGGGATGTAGAGGCGGTATTCCACACGTAGGCATGGATGAAATTATTATTTTCCAACATATTGGAAGGTAATAAGTTAACTTTTGTATTAAATTTATAGTATTATTGTTTGGTACTAAATATCACATATATTAATTAAATTTATCTTGTATACCTTCTATGTAAAGCTCAAGTGAAAAACCAATCACATTGCTTTGTGAGGCGGTAGTCCACTGTACACACGAGCGACATTATCGTATCCCCACACGGAATACAAATTAAGAAGATATATGTGATATAATAACTATATAAGTATAATTTTTTTATAAATATCACATAAATATGCTAAATAAATTATTATATCCATCCTTTAAATGTTGTGATGGGAAAAAATTACATCCGTTCGCGAGGCGGTAGTCCTGTGTACACACGAGCGACATTTTTTTTCCATTTGATGGATGTAAAAATGGATATTGGTTATTATATAAAAATAATACCATATTAGTAAATGGTATATATTGGTTTTATTATATTCTCATTACTTAATAATATTTTAATGAGGTCAAAGAACAAAACAAAATAAAATCTCTCATTTAAGAATGTTACCTCCTCCTCGGGGAACTTATTTAGGTTTAAACCAAAATCCTTACTAGGCTGAATTTATGATAAAAAAGGAATATAAGATGTTTTTATAAAAGTAATTAATTTATTTTTTCAGTTATTTTCAAAACCAAATGGTTTTGGAAGTGTGAAGAGGAAGGATAATGGGTGAACTTTTATTAGTGAGGTAGAGGACACACTTGGATTTTTTGAAAATAAAAAAGATTACCCATATTTTCCAAAATTCTAAAAGGATCCAAAATAGGTCATTATAAATACTTATATGTTATAATATCAAAATAGTTTCTATAAAATTGTTTTTGGACAAGTTTTAGATCATTTTTAACCGTTATCTTCTTAGTTTAACCCCTGATAAACTCATTTTCACCTTAACCATAATAAATAATTTTTATTATTTTCACTATTCATTATGGTAAAAAACTAAGTTTAAGTTATTATATAATATAAATTATTTTATTATTCAAAATATGGAATCCATTTTTCAGAATTAAATTCACATAAATGAAAAAATTTAATTTAAAATTAAACTCATAGACGTGTTGAAAAAATGGGTTTTCCAGAGAAAAACTTCCAAAACTTTTAAAAAAAATTATTTCTCAATTCAATATGAAATTGATTAAAATGACATAAATTATTTAAATTTTAATATAATTTAATAAATTTTAATTTAAAACAAATTTATAATATAAATTAACATTATAAATAATATAATGAAAATGCAGTTTTCATTAAAAATTAGTATTTTTCATTATTCATCAAAAAAGTAATATTTTATGAAAATTCACTAAAATTAACCCAAATATAATTTTGAAATTTATATTTAAAAAATTAATTTTATTTTCTCAAATAAATTTTATAGAAGTGTTAAAAATTAATTTTAAATTATGCGCACAAAGCGCGACTAAAATTCCTTTAAGAAAAATACATCTTTTTCAGAATTTTTTTCCCAATGATTCTTATTTTATTTCTAATAAGTAAATAAAAATTGAATTTATGTTAAAGATGTGTAAACCTTATATAATTCATTATTTAGTTATTCTTATTCATACACTCAAACTTAATGACTGTATTTTATTGGTCATGTTTAAATAATATTATTTTAGTAGAGTATCACGTTTAGTTTAAACCTAATATTGCATGCATCACAAGTTACTGAAGAGATTGGATTCATTTAAAATAAAATATATCATAAAGTTTTTGGGTGTTATATTCTATTATAATTTTGGTGCTGGATGTCATCTATTTTATCGAACATGATGAGCCTCTTTTAAAATCTCAGGGTGTTACAAAACATATTGGGGGATTACCTATAGATTTCTTAGCTGAATGGTTCTCCATTTATTTCCACCTTAACTACTTCTTACTCTAATCATCACAAGGAACATAAGTGTAAATGAGATCTATATCAACTTTCTCATCACAATGAATAAATTTCTCATAACTTTTAAATTCCCATGAGGCAAATTCTCTTTGTAAAAATGGTTTGAATCCTAAGTAAAATCTACTAAATTTACAATCAAGGTCCCAAATACAATTCAATGCATACCTATACAATCTTGTAAAATTTTCTTCATATACACCTATTGAATCCTCCTTTTACATAAATTCTATTATTTTTTTCTCTATTTAGATTTAAACAACCTTACTTAAATATTTATCTAGGAAAATATTCTTAAATGTATCTCATTCGATGACATCAATCTCTTCCCTCTCTCTGGTATTCTAAATCAATGATCATGACTGACCATATTCACATTCAAAAAATTAAATATAAAGTATTACCTTTTAATGTTATGGATATCCCATTACTTTTAATATATTTTATAGATAATTGATACATCCTTTGGATACCACTGGATTTGAAGTTCCACTAACAATTGAAGGTTTTTGTTTTATAAAATGATCAACTATCAACCTATTCCTTTATAGTAAATTTGGTTTATCTATAACATGGATTCCACCACCATTTATAGCATATGTCAACAGATCCATCATTGCAAAAAATTACTCAATTCTAATTCCAAAAACTCTAAGATGCTAATTTTTAAGGATATTATACTCTTAAAACCATCCCACTTCATCTTACATATTTCCTTTATAAACAACCATTTTGAATAGACATAGATCATATGAAGAAACATGGTAATTTTCAAATTATATATAATTTCAGCATAACCACAAATTATAGTATCTCAAGGGTTTTATGTTAATATTTTCCTAACCTCTAAATCCATCCAAACCTTTGATCTAATACCAACTATAAGGACCCTACCATAAAAAAATTCATAATCTAGTTTCTTTAGATTATAATTAACTTTCTTTCATTACCAAAATCTTTTAGGTTTAAATTTTTAGAGAATTAGTTCAAAACTTTAATAGAAAAAACCCATACATTAGAAAGTGTAAACTTCCACTAAATATCCATTTTACCAACAATATAAAAATTTCTAATTTTTTTTTCTTTTAATGATAAATCTTTATGACTTTCACCATGAATTATTCTTTTTTATTACTCATCCTTTAACATCATGAAGAAAATTTAAAACATGAGATGAGAAAAAAATATCAGTAAGGTACATGAAAGTAAGGAATCCATTCATCTAATTAAAAACATAAAAACCCCTAAAATGTTTACCTTTATCACATTATTCTTTGAGTGTATAAAATAAGTCATATCTACAATAAAAAATAAACTTTTTTCTCAAATAAAACCTTTTAAACTCATAAAAAAAATTTAAACCCTTATAGGAATCATAGAGAATCATATTTATAAAAAAATTCAGTCATGTCAAAAATAACCAGAGTATAGTTAAATCCATAAGAGTAACCACCCTGATTAACTCCCTACTTATTGACTTTGAATATAAGGGACATTACCCTATACATTGGAGAGCTACATCAAGCTCACCCACTATGTAAGATATATCAGTTTAACCTATAATATGAGTTGTATCAAGCTTACCCATCATCATATATAATTATCAAGTACCATATCACAAATAAAAATTTAAATCTTGTACCTTTTCATTATATGACCATTGAAGAACTCTTTTGAAACTATAAACAAAAAAAATTTAGATATCAAAATAATCTTTCCTTTTAAAAAACCATTTTCAAAAGTAAAATACCAAGGAAAATGGGAAAGAGGGTTTTTCATTGAATAAATCATAGAAGATTTTATAGGAAGTTAAACATCAAATAATTATTGTGGTGGTGGGAAAATTTATTGACACCATATAAACTAAAAAAGAATATTCCTTTTACTATATCTAAATGAATTCAAAATGTTTGGTATAAAATATGTAAAATGATTCCTTTTGATTTTTTTGAAATAAAGTGAAAAATGAACTTAAAATTGCATTCATACATTTATTTCCATATAAATACATTCGTAAAATAATGGATGAAAAATATTTAGGAAAAAAATTAAAAAATTTGAAAAAGGGTTTTAAGGTAAAGTATCCCTTATGACGTGATAAATCTTTAACCAATAAAACATTGAAATAAATAACTTGGAATGGATTTTTAAAAAATTTAATTTCATAAAGTAAAGTTATGATAAATCTATAAGGCAATTTATAAACCAAAAAAATAAAATGTCTGGTGAAAACAGATTAATTCTCAAAGAAAGGGAATTGAGACCAGAAATCCATCACCTTAAGTCTAAATCATCATGTATGCTCTTTACATTATTGAATAATAATTTTATGTTAATTATTTAATTTCTTAATAATAATTCTCAATTTTATTATTGATTTTAATTTATTTATTACCATGTTATATTAAATTACTTAATCAATTAAGTTTATGTTATATGTTTTGTTAATATTTGACTCATATGTCCAAAATGGATTTTATAGGTTAACTATGGTAAAATAGGTCATTATTACATAATATATAGAATAATAATCATGACAAAATTATCATTTTATACATTTATTATACTTCTAAAGACAACCATGGAATTTTATTATGAAAAATAAATTATGTTACAATCATGGATACGGTAGACTGTACAAATGCATGGGTAACATTTCTATTTTCAATGGACATGAGAGAAAGAAGGTAAGTATTATTTTATCATTATAGAATGATTATTATATCATAAATATAATATTACCTTTTTAAATACACACACATATATACTATACATGTGATACAGTTATGAAAAATGATTTATATTGCTTCGTAGATATGGCGATGCACATATACTCACAAACAACCTTATCATTTTTAAATAGATGTAAATATAGTAAAATATATGTTGTATTAACTTTATAGAATTATAATTATGTCATGAATATCATATACATACATTAAATCCATCATTATTACCATCCCTAATAGGTTTTGATGGAAAAAAGATTATATTGGTTCATGCAGTAGTATTCCTTCATACACGAGAACAATGATTTTATTTCCCATTTAATGGAATAAAGAGTCTCATTAATGTTAATTAATTAAAATAATAACATATCAGTATATAGTATATACTTTTGTTATTATATGACAATTGTTAGAAGAGTTTTGAAGGAGGTAGAAAAAGAAATAAAACTAAAACATTCAATTAAAATCTATATCTATTCTTTGGAAAACTCATATTATTTATACCATAATACCTATAATTATGGTATTATGCCAGTAATAAGACCTATAATGTCATGAACCGTCCCCCGAGGCCCGTACCGTGACTACCCCCAGCCCACCTTCCATAGGCTAGGGGCTGGAGACTAGTACCAAAGGCGTGAATCCCTAAAACTGGGAAGGCATTGCCTTTATAAACTAAATACACACACAATAGAGTACGAGATGGAAGTAAACACTAAGTAAATCTGTATACAAAATAAGTGCAGGAAAGTAAAAGGGGCCATAAATACAAGCCCAACAGGCAAGTACAGGTACAACTGAAAAGCAAGTACAACTGAAGAAAAGTAAAGAAGCTACTGGGTCGTCCTCCAGGGTTCCTACCTGAAGGGTAGGTATAGATGGCCTCCATAGCACTCCATGTCCGCCAGTATCCTTCGTGTACCGACTCGTCTTAAGGTCCACCTCTGGGTACCATCCAGTCCTGCTACTCTGATCCTCAGTCAGTGTTGTCTGTCGTCTACAACCAACACAATGAGGTGCGAGCATAGCCTGTGTAGAGGTGAGTATAACGATGCTCAGTAGGGACCCTAAGACCCTCAAGGTCTTTCAAATCCAACAAGGGTAAATCACAAAGTATGAAATCAATAGATAACCCTACTTAGTTATATGCCCATACATATACCTAAGTTATCAAGTAATTCATCTCAATCATGAGGTAAACATAAAAGTTACTGACTCAGCTCAACTGGGATTTTTATTCACATTATCGAAACCACAGCTGCTGAAGAACTCCTCCTCTATCGAGTACAGTGGTCCCACCACCAACTACCAGGTGCTTCCCAATAACCTTGGATTGCTGAGGTACTCCTCCTGTCAAGTACCGTGGGTCTGCCGTGCTCACACAGAGGCGCTCCACACTGCGGGTCTGCTGCCAACTACCAGGCGCTCCCCCTAGTATCCTGTAGAGGTACTCCTCCTGTCGAGTACCATGGGTCTGCCACCAACTACCAGGCACTCCTCCACCGTGAGTCTACCGCCAACTACCAGGAACACTCCACTAGGCTAGTCGAATCACTGCGAGTCGAATCGGTCATGCTATCATCAGGTCTCAGCCAGCTACTAGGTCTCCGTACTCCACTCGCTCATCTCTGGGACGGTCCGCTCCATGAGATACAGGTCAATAATCCAAATGTCGTGAAGTCCCACATAGAAGTATCTCAAACGTCCGCCACATCATAGCGGTCTCAATGCAGCTGACGGTGCATCAATCAGACACCCGGTCTGTGAGTTATAATACTTTTAGTCCCGAGGGCCCGGTTGGATTCATGTACGATCCAACCTGACCGTATCTCAGCATTACCCCGAACTCCAGTGGGGTATACTCAAGGGACCATCATGCTCTAAGAAAACCAGCACCATTGACGGTTCATCAAATGATCGTCTGGTGCCAAAGATATGGCCAAAGGAAGTAACAGTCAATAGTGGGTCCGGGTCCGGTCCGACCCGGTCGGACCGATGCGGCCCAACCTAGTCTGGGCTGACCTAGTTTGGGTCAACCTAGTCAGACTTTCCGGGTCTGACCCGACCCGTTGGGTGGGTCAGCCCGCTAGGTTTTTCCTAGTTCGCAGGGCCCAGCCCAGCAGACTGCGGGGGCGGTTTGGCCCGGAGGTCGCCGCGTAGGCGGCTTGGTCCAGAAGGCCGAGCTAGTTTGTCCAATGACACCACGAGGGATGCCGCGGGATGGCTCGGGAAGCCGGGAGGCCGACAATAGGCAAACAGGGTGCACGGGAGGCCGTGGGCAGGCCAAGTGGGGCGTGGGCTAGCCGGCAGGGCACTGGGCAGGGCGCGGGCAGGGCGCACAGGCCGCGGGTTGGGTGCGCGAGGCGCCGGGCAGGCCGTGCGGGGCGCGGGCAGGCCACGCGGGGCGCCGGGCAGGCCGCGGTGTTCGGAAGGGGGGCACAGGTGCGTCGCGGGGGCGGCGTGATTCGCGGAGGTCATGGGTAGCATGGCCTTTGTCGTTCCCGCCTTTGTCACCTCGTTGTCGCTTCGTCGCCGAAAGTTCAACATAAACAAGATCGACGGAGGGGTCAGGCCATGTTGGTTTGGCCCACACCCTTCGCATTTAGGGTGGTATCAATTGGTTCATCAAGTATGAAGCACAACAACCCTCATTCTTCATTTTGAGTGAAAGGAAGAACATGGGTAAAGATCTTACTTAAATATAAGTAAACCCCTACCTTTGATTTTCCATTCGTCGCTCGTTGACATAGTCATGGGAAGAAGGCAGAGTTGTCGTTCATCACATCCGCTGCACTCTTCCACTCCCAAATTCGCACGATGGTTGTGGAAGCGGTTCCACTTCGGTAGGTCACAGGGAAGAAATCGAAGAAGGATCGCCGCCGATGTTCTTCATCCTTCTTTGGGTGAGTTCTTCGTTGGAGGATGAGGTTCCTCATTGAGATCTTTCCCTTTAATCACCTAATTGAATTCGCTGTTCCAAATAATATATTACTTAATCTATTATTTCATTGTCACAAATTCAAAAAGGGAAATTAAATTAAAAAGGATCCTCCTCATTAATTCACGTGTGTTGGCACATATTAATTGGGGATTTGGAAGCAATTCAAAATGGAGTAGGCTCCACCTTAATTGTTGAGGATTGTAAAAATTAAATGCTAGGGGTGGTCAAGAGGCTCTCCCTCATTAATTAGGGAGAGTTGAGAGGTTATACTCTCCTCCCATCAATAGGGGGTTTAACCTCGTGTGGTCCCCACGACGTAACCTCTTGCATGAGGTTATGTTTGGGTGATCCCCACCACCATAACCTCTCATGGGAGGTTAAGGTGTGGCGGTCCCACCTCCAACTTCCAAGAGAAGGTTTCAACTACCATTCACCCACATGGAGTCTCAAATAAAATAAAGTGTAGTTCACTTTATTTTATTATTTTTTTATGTAAACCCAAAAACTAAATTTTATCCTCGACTCACTGTAGTCAAAGTGAAAGTCTTCTTAAGCAAATACCGGTGCTACAAGTTCAACAGTGCTCTCAGATTTCAATTCCAAGTACAGGTTCAAAAGTTATAAAAACCCACTCATACGTTTACTGAATGTACCCAAACAAAAACTTTAGAACTTGATTCTGGGCACACCGGGCTTCTGAATCAAACGCCATAAATTTTTGCGGACCGGTAAAATTACCATGTTTAAAAGAAATTCCATAGGATTTCCAGGTCTTTACATTCTCCCCACCTCAGGGCTTTACGTCCCCGTAAGCTGCAACTCGAACTATGGGAACAAATGGGGGTACTGATCATGCATCTGAGCCTCCCGCTCCCATGTTCTCTCCTGGAGGTTCCCATGCTGCCAGCAAACGCGCACCTGAGTTATCAACTGTCCATATAGGACCCAATCCTATCGATCCTCAATCTCCACTGGAATCTCCATGAAAGTCGCCCCATCATTGATTTCCAGCTCTCCATGGTCGATGATGTGAGTAGGGTCGTACACATATCTCCTCAGCTGAGATACGTGGAAGACATCGCACACCCGGTGCAACTGAGTTAGAAGAGCCAAGCGGTAAGCCACCTCACCAAATATGTTGACGACCTGAAAAGGTCCAATGAATCTCAGAGATAACTTATCTCCTCAGCCAAATCACCATAAACCTCATCAAGGTGAGACCCGTCGAAAGATGTGGTCACCATCCTCGAACTCTAGAGGTCTCCGTCTTCTGTCACCATACGACTTCTGCCTGCTCTGTGCAGTCTTCATCCGCTCCTGGATGATCTGCACCTTCTCTGTGGAAGCTCGTACCATATCTTTTCCCACTATTGCTGACTCCCTTAGGTCTATCCAGTACAAGGGTGATCTGAAAGGTCTCTCGTACAACGCCTCGATGAGTGTCATCCTTATGGGGGAGTGATAGCTGTTGTTGAAGGAAAATTCCACCAAAGGTAAGTGATCCTCCCATCTGTGATAGAAGTTGAGGACACAAGCACATAGCATTTCCTTGAGGTTCTGAATGGTCCACTCAGTCTGACCATCTATCCGAGGATGGAAGGTGGTGCTCAAGCGAAGTTATATCCCGAAAGCCTCATACAACCCCTTCCATAGCCGGGAAGTAAATTGTGCATCACGATCAGAGACAATAGTAGAATGTAATCCATGTAGCCACACAATATCCTTCATATAGAGGCGTCCCAAGCTCTTTACTGAACCCTGCTCTCTGATCGGTAGGTAGTGGTCCGACTTGGTGAGTCGGTCGACGATCACCCAAATCGAGTCATGACCCCTGTATATACGTGGCAGACCCGTCACAAAGTACATGGATATCCCATAAAACTTAAACTCTGGGACCTCTAAAGGATGTATAGAGCCTGCTGGTACTTGGTTCTCCGCCTTCACTTGCTGACAAGTGAGGCATCGAGAGACAAAATCTGTTACCGCCTTCTTCATACCAGGCCACCAGTGAGGTCGCCGAAGGTCCTGGTACATCTTCGCCACTCCTGGATGTACCACTAGAGGGGATGTGTGGAACTCCCTCAACACTTCCTCCTGAAGTGCTATTGGTACCCAGGTACATCCTCTGAAGAGGATGATGTGCTCCCCACCTTCAGAAAATCCATCAGGTGCCTGGCCTATGGATATCTGAGCACGTCGTATCTCGCAGTCAGTGTCTGCACATTGCACCTTCTTGACTCACTGAAGAAGTTAGGGAGTGACTGTAAGAGACTGTAGAAAGGATGCTCCATCTTTATCCAAAAAAGTATATCTGTAAAGTAGCTAGATGCTCTGTCGCCTCTCCTAACAACTGTATACCAATTTTCCTATTGAGTGCATCTGTAACAATGTTCCCCTTCCCAGGAGTGTAGACTATCTCGAAGTAATAGTCCTGGAGGAACTCAAGACAACATCACTATCTCAGGTTCAGGTCCTTCTGAGAGAAGATATACCTGAGACTCTTATGATTAGAGTACATGAGAAAACGTTCGCCCATCAGATAGTTTCGCCACATCTTCAAGGTGAAGACCACTAATTCTAACTACAGGTCATGGGTAGCATAGTTCTATTCTTGTTGTATCAGCTACTGATAACCATATGTGATCACTACTTTATCCTGCATCAGGACACACTTGAGTCCAGTCCCTGATGCGTCGCAGTAAACTATGTACCCTACGCCTTCGTCTGGAAGTCTCAAGATGGGGGCACTAGTCAGCCTCTGCCTCATCTCTTGGAAGCTCTGCTGGCATCTATCCAACCACACGAAGGGTTTCCCCTTCCTCGTCAAGGATGATAATGGTGCTGCAAATCTGGAGAAGTCTGGTCTGAACCTCCGATAGTAGCCAGCCAAACCCAGGAAACTCTGTACCTCCGTCACACTCCCGGTTGGCTCCCAAGAAAGTACCGCCTCAATCTTCATTGGATCCACTGCAACTCCATCCTCCGAGATGACATGTCCCAAAAATTGAACCTCTCGGATCTAGAACTGGCACTTTGAGATCTTACCATAAAGCTGGTGCTCTCGATGTGTGTCCAGTACTACCTATAAATGGTAGACATTCTCCTCCTTAGTAGTCAAGTAGATCAGAATGTCGTCGATTGAGACTACGACAAAGTGATTGAGGTATGGCTGGAAGATCCTGTTCATGAGTCCCATGAACACTGCTGGAGCATTGGTTACTTCGAAAGGCCCAACCAAGAACTCATAGTGGCCATACTGACATATGAAGTCCATCTTCTGCACATCCTCATCTCAAACTCTGAGCTGGTGATAGCCTGATCTGAGGTCTATCTTCGAGAACTACCGTGATCCCTTCAACTGATCAAAGAGGTCGTCAATCCTCAGAAGGGGGTACTTGTTCTTCACGGTCACCTAGTTCAGGTGACGGTAGTTGACACAAAGCCTCAAGATCCCATCCCCCTTCTTGGTGAACAGAATCGGGGCTGCCTAGGGAGAAACACTGGGTCAGATGAATCCCTTCCCCTTCAAGTCCTCCAGCTATACCCGTAGCTCACAAAGCTCAGCGGGAGCCATCCGATATGATGGTGTAGATATCGGTGCCATCCCGGGGTACAAGTCAATGTAAAAGTACACCTCTATATGAGGAGGTATACCTAGGACATCATCAAGGAAAACATCCGCATACTGATCCACCACTATAGGATAGCTCGGACCCTCCACATTAACTGCTATGAGGGTAAGGCAGGCCAACTAATGAGTGATCGGCTACACCCTCCTCCAAGCATGTCTGTCCTGTGCTGCAATGGCTCCCTTCTCGCCAGTGAAGGTGAACTTGGTCCCATCCGTGTGGAAACACCGCACTTTGTGCCTAATAAAGTCAATCTGAGCATGGACTGTAGATAACCAGTCCATACCCAAGATGACATCGTAAGGCCTTGACGCCGCTATGAGGAGATCCCAGCCGAAGCACTCACCTCCTAGAGTAAGCTCACACTACTGGAACCAGTGCGTAATCATCGATTCTTCTTCTATAGGAGTCTCTAGTCATAAGGATCGAGCCAACGGCTCCATCGAAATCTCTGATCTTCGAACGAGGGCAGTGATAATTAAAGAGTTACTGACACCCGTGTCTATAAGAACTGCCACTATGGTGGAGTAGACATAGATCGTACCTTGAATCATCTCCGGAGTGCCATGATCGTAAGACTTAGTTGCCTGGAGCTGAGCTCTCCTATGTCCACCTGCTCCCAGCGGTCGGGGTGGACCTCCTAGCAGTGGTGGCAGTAACACCTCGAATCGTCGCCCGCCGCCTGATGCACGACCAGATCCACTACCACGTCTACCTACTCCCTATGGACTGTCCCGATTGAATCTATGTCTCTTCCTGGGCGGTCCTTAGACCGTCTGCTGATCATCCAAACGGTGGGTCAGATAGTCACGAGCCATGTGACCATGCCAACCACATGAGTAACATTTTCCGCTCCTGGCATGACTATCTCTGCCTCCAATCCAGGTGCCGCACACAACCAATTATGTGTCGTGCGATTGTCCACTTGTAAGTCTGGTCCTCTTGGACCTCTGCAACATCTGTCTACTGCCAGCTGCAGAAGACTCTGCCACATGTTGACTAGTGGTGGGTCTCGTTTCTAGAGACTACTCAGTAAGGAAACTATCCACTAAGAGGGAACACTCCAACACCCCTGCCTGAGTCGGGATGCTTTGGGAGATCATCAAAGCCATGATGTCTCACATGAGTCTATGATCGAAGGTCCGAGCCCTGAAGAATGGGTCCCGCACCATATCAGTGGAGTAGCGTGAGAGGTAGGTGTACCTCGCTGAGTACTGAGCTACCATCATGCTGCCCTTATATAGATGCAGTAGCTCCTGTATCCTCACCGCATGTAGGGTGGATGGGAAAAACTCCACCTAAAATAGGCTCTTGAAGTCCATCCAGAGTAGCGTCATCTCGTCATGCACCTAGAGCATCAGGATCCACCATCTTCCTGCTACTGCCTGAAGGAGACTCGTGGCAAGGATCACCATGAAGTCGGCTGGTGTACCTACCAGTATGAAGACTCTCACCATAGTCTCCAGCCAATCCTTAGCTACCTGTGGGTCCATCTCTCCCCTGAACCTGGGTGGCCTCTGGCGCTGTAACTCGTGAAACACGCTCAAGTGGCATGCATCGTCTGCTGCTGGGGCTGGTGGCATCAGTATCCCAAAAGGAAGTGATACCGCTGGTGCCTCTGCTGGTGTCTCTACTGGAAGAGGGCCATGCACCAAGGCCTCATCGCTTGGTGAGCTATCCACGTGTACAACTATTGGGGCTCTAACTGGTCATCCATGGGGAGGTATCGTGAAAGAAACAGATGCGACACGGTCAAAGATTATACCTATTGAGATGAATTAGTTGAGCTGAGTTAAAGAAAAACTTTTGAAAAACACACATGCAATCAGTGTTTTCGTGCACTGATTCAGAAGTTAGTAGTCATGGTACTGGTGTTTGGATACGTTGGCCGCTGCACCAACATTGGACTCCCTGAACTGAAAACCACACTCAGTACCCTTAATACTATTGCTTCATAGAAAAGAATGACAAGAGTCCTAAGTTCTTCAGTAGAATCAACTCCTCTGATACCAATTTGTCATAACCCGTCCCCTAGGGACCATGCTGTGACTACCCCAAGCCCGCATTCCATGGGCCAGGGGCTGGAAACTAGCACCAAAGGTGTGAATCTCTAAAAATGGGAAGGCATTGCCTTTATAAACTGAAAACACACACACAATAGAGTACAGACTGGAAGTAAAAACTAAGTAAATCTGTATACAAAAGAAGTGCTGGAAAGTAAAATGGGCCGGAAATACAATCCCAATAGAAAAGTATAGGTATAACTGAAAAGAAAGTCCAACTGAAGAAAAGTAAAGTAACTACTGGGTCATCCTCGAGGGTTCCTACCATAAGGGTAGGTATAGATGGCCTCCATAACACTCCACGTCCGTTTTTCTCCTCTGTGTACCGACTCGTCGTAAGGTCCACCTCCGGGTACCGTCCAGTCCTGCTACTCTGATCCTCAGTCAGCACTGTCCGTCATCTACAACCAACATAATGAGGTGTGGGCATAGACCGTGCAGGGGTGAGTATAATGATACTTAGTAGGGACCTCGAGACCCTCAAGGTCTCTCAAATCCAACAAGGGTAAATCAAAAAGTATGAAATTAACAGATAACCCTACTTAGGTATATTCCCATACATATACCTAAGTTATCAAGTAATCCATCTCAATCATGAGGTAAACACAGAAGTTACTGACTCAGATCAACTAGGATTTTTATTTACATTGTCGAAACCACGACTGCTGGAGACCTCCTCCTCTATAGAGTATAGTGGGCCTGCCACCAACTACTAGGTTCTTCCCACTAACCTTGGACTACTGAGGTACTCCTCCTGTCGAGTACCGTGGGTCTGCCGCGCTCACACAGAGGCGCTCCCCACTGTGGGTCTGCCGCCAACTACCAGGCACTCCTCCTAATAGCCTGCAGAGGTATTCCTCCTATTGAGTACTGCAATTCTACCGCCAACTACCAGGCGCCCCTCCGCAGTGGGTCTACCACCAACTACCAGGTGCTACCTATTGGGCTAGTCGAATCACTCCGAGTCGAATCGGTCAAGCAGTCGTCAGGTCTCAGCCAGCTACTAGGTCTTTGTACTTCACTTGCTCGTCTCTAAGAGGGTCTGCTCCATGAGCTACAGGTCAATACTCCAACTGTCATGAAGTACCATGTAGAAGTATCTCAAAAGTTTGCCACATCATAGCGGTCTTAACGCAACTTTCGGCACGTCAATAAGACGCCCGATCTGTGAGTTATAAGCTTTTTAGTCCCGTGGGCCAGGTTGGATTCGTGTACGATCAAACCTAACTGTATCTCAATATTACCCCAAACTCCAGTGGGGTATACTCAAGGGACCGTTGTGCTCCATGAAAAGCAGCACCACTGAAGGTTTGTCAAACGGTCGTCCGGTGACAAATATATGGACAAAGGAAGTAAAGGTCAGTAGTGAGCCCGGGTCCGGTCCGACCCGGTCGGACCGACTTGGCCCAATCCAGTATGGGACGACCCAGTCTGGGTTGACCTAGTCAGACATACTAGCTTTGACCCAGCCCATTGGGTGGGTCATTCTGCTAGGTTTTTCCCAGTCCGCTGGGCCCGACCTAGTGGACTACGGGGGCGGTTCAGCCTGGGAGGCCGGCGACAGTCAGGTAGGCCACGCGGGAGGCCACGAGAAGGATGCGCAGGGCGTGGGCAGGAAGGAAGGGTGCCGGTAAGGCCGCGAGAGGCCAGAAGGGGCGCGGGAGGCAGTGGGCAGGCCGTCAGGGCACGGTTAGGGCACGCGGGCCACAGGCAGGGCACGCGGGGCACAAGGCAGGCTGCGTGGGGCGCGGGCAGGACACGCGGGGCGCCAGGCAGGCCGACGGAAGGCCGCGGGCAGGCGCAGGCCAGCAGTGTTCGGCTGGGGGCACCGGTGCACCGTGGGGGAGGCGCGATTTGCGGAGGCCCCGGGTAGCGCGGCCTTTGTCGTTGCCGCCTTTGTCACCTCGTTGCCGCTTCTTCGCCGAAAGTTCAACATAAACAAGATCGGAGGAGGGGTCAGGCCATGTTGGTTTGTCCCGCACCCTCCGCGTTTAGGGTGGTATCAATTGGTATATCAAGTATGAAGCACAATAACCCTTGTTCTTCGTTTTGAGAGAAAGGAAGAACATGGGTGAAGATCTTACTTAAATATAAGTAAACCCCTACCTTTAATTCAACATTCGTTGCTCATTGACGGAGTTGTGGGAAGAAGATGAAGTTTTCATTCGTCACGTATGCCACACTCTTCCACTCTCGAATTCACACAACGATTATGGAAGTGGTTCCATGTCGGTAGGTCATGGGGAAGAAGTCGAAGAAGGATCTCCACCAGCATTCTTAGTCCTTCGTTGGGAGAGTTCTTCATTGGAGGATGAGGTTCCTCGTTGAGAACATTCCCTTCAATCACCCAAATGAATTCTCCATGAAAAATAGTAGATTACTTAATCTATTATTTTGTTGGCACAAATTCAAAAAGGGGAATTAAATTAAAAAGGATCCTCCTCATTAATTCATGTGTGTTGGCACATATTAATTGGGGAGTTATCACCATTTCAAAATGGAGTTGGATCCCCCTTAATTGTGGAGGATTGGCAAAATTAAATGCTAGGGGAGGTCAAGAGGCTCTGCCTCATTAATGAGGGAGATTTTCAATGTTATACTCTCCTCCAATCAATAGAGGGTTTAGCCCCATGTGGTCCCCACAACGTAACCTCTCGTGGGAGTTTATGTTCGGGTGGGACCCACCACCATAACCTCTCATGTGTGGTTAAAGTGTGGCGGTCCCACCTCCAAATTCCAAGAGAAGGTTCCAACTACCAGTCACCCACATGGCGGCTCAAATAAAATAAAGTGTAGTTCACTTTATTTTATTATTTTTTTATGAAAACCCAAAAACTAACTTTTATCCTCGAGTCACTGTCGTCAAAGTGAAAGTCTTCTTAAGCGAATACCGGTGCTACAAGTTCAACGGTGCTCTCAGATTTCAATTCCGAGCATCGGTTTAAAATTTATAAAAACCCGCTCGTATGTTTACTAAACTTACCCGAACAAAAACTTTAGAATTTGATTCCGGGCACACTGGGCCTCGGAATCAAGCACCATAAATTTTCGCAGACTCATAAAAATACCATGTTTAAAAAAACCATTCCATGGGATTTCCGGGTCTTTACATATAATACATAGGGACATATTTTGTGGAAGACTTGGGTAGGGATTAGCTTAAATATAGTGCTCATAGTCATGCCCTTTAGACTTATGAATTATCTAATGATCTTTATGGACTTAATGAATAGAGTCTTTAGATACTACCTTGATTAATTTGTGGTAGTATTTTGTTATTACCTAGTATTTAATTTATTGTAAAGGAGCTAATATATAAGTGAATATAAATTGGTGATTCTTGGAGAATTATTTTGGATTCATTTTATAGCATTGGATATCACGCTTGGATAATTATCTATGTTATACTATAAGGATTGTTGTGTTGATCTTAAATGTCAAAGACATGTGTTGAGGAGGACACAATTTTTACAGAAATGTTTTTAAGAATGATGAAGTCCCTGGAATATGGATGTCATATTACATGAAGTGAATAATAATCAAAGATAATTTAAACTGATGTCCATGAAAAAAGTAATTGCATTGAAGAATCCCATGCATTGTGAATGAGGATGTGAAGATATGGACATGATAACATATGAATAAATATTTTACATAATGAATGAAAAATAAGATAGTAGGAAGATAATATTGAGATGAAGTTGGTAAATAATTTTAACTAAGGATTGATTTGAATTTCATTTCATTATTAAATTATTTCAAAGTATTTGTATGGGGATGTATTTAGAAATAAGGCCAAACCATTGGAAAGTTCAAACACAACCACATATGGGACCCAGATGTTGACTAAGGATAATGGAACTAGACTTGGTGAACTAGCGAGTGGTAGTGGAGAAGGCCCATGTGTCCTTAAGAAGTATGGACACAGTGGTGGATCCACCATGTGGGGAAGCACTACGGGAGGGATAACCGGTATATGGTAGTACCATATGGGGTTCCAAACTTCTAGCATATTTTTGGAGTAGTTTATTAACAAACCACTTTCCTGAAGAATGGATAAATTGATGGGAAAAAACTAACCCCACACACTATTTCTATATCCTTAAGTTATGTAGAGAACACAATTTGTCAGATGAGGATGATCTTGGCCATCCCATCAATCAGTGAGTATTGTCTTCTCATCTCGCATTCATGGGTGATTTTTAGTAGGGTATTCCACCATTTTCAACCCATGAACATCTTGTATAACTTCCCATGATTCAAACCACATGACACATTGATATTTTGAATTATAGGCGAGTTCAAGATACACATTATACATAGTTTCCTTTGAAACTATCATACATGAACTAAAGATCCCAAGCTATGTGATGGTCTGAAGATGCTGAGTTCCTGGACGATGGTAGATGTGAGATTTATGTATAGGTAAAATTTAATTGCATGCAATTAAAGTTTAATGAATCAAATGAAGGAGAATAATGAGTATTCCTAATCATTCAGATTTCCTAAACATGAGGTTGCATGATCTTTCAAATGACACATGAAGAACAGAGTAAACCCGATTCCTTGGGGTATTCAAATTGAAGGATAGAGATCCCATGTAATTAGGCCATTAAATGATATATTTTATTTATTTATAGTGTTTATAATAGAAGGATATAATCTATGGGTATTTTAAAATGAGTTACATGCTCCATGTACATGCATGCACAAATATTAGATGATCCACACAGATTGTTATACGTGTGATAAAAAAGGAAGGAACAACTGATTATTTTATGTGTTTAAAGATGGAAGATATAATAAGAAAATAATTTAAAACCCAAAGGAAGGATAATGAACCCGAGTCTCCTAGGTGATTAATAATTTCATGAGAATGAGATGCATGCATGCATAGTGAGCCATAAAGTCTAATTCCTCATGAAGAACAAGGAAGACTCTTATGAGTTTCAGTATACCCATAGTTTATGGGGTATTCATAATGAGTGATATAATACCATTTTTCAATGGGGTATTTATTTGAAATATATAATACCTAGATTCAATAGGGTATTTTTATTTGAAGAATAAAATTAAATGTGTTTAATTCATAACACACTTAATTGAGGATTTTATTAACGGAATTTAAATCATGAAATTTACTAAGATTTATATGAAAAATATATTTTTTATAAATATATGTATATAGGTGATGAGAAAGATGTATGAAAGTGAAATATCATTTAGAAACACCTTGTATCCATTATTCAAGAAGAATTTTGAGAGTGAGTCAAAGCTATGAAATTCTTAATGAAGGTGATTACATGTACCAAAGCATTTGAGGAAGATAATTAAGATCATTTAAGTTCTAAAAGAGTTTTCAAGGATAAAAAGATTGAACAATTCATATGTTGAATAAATTTAATATTTTTACACAAGTAAGGGACTAATATGTTTCTTGTGGAGGAAGACTATCTATGAAGAATATCTTTCTAACACTGGATTAATTGAAGAGAAAGCTTGTAGCTGGGGTTTCTAACTAGCTATTGGAGGCTTGTGATTGGGGGTGTGTAACCAATCAGATAAGAAGATAATTTGTGGGTGTCTAACCAACTATGGGGAGTAAATTTGGGGTTTCTAACCAATTATGGAATTGGGGTGTCTAACCAGTTGTACTCACTTTTGGAGATAATGAAGAGAATCCATATTGGGGTGTCTAACCAACATGGGAAGGAGTAGTCATTTCATTGTTGAACCTTGTAAATATTTTGTTCTTCCCTATATTATTTTACTACTTCACACTGAGGTAATTTTGAGAGAAAATATTGAGTGGATAGAGAACCTTAACAAGTTCAAGAGGTTGAATTCAAAATGATAAAAATTCATAAAATAATGGTACCACTGATTCACCCCCACTCAGGGGAACCAAGATGATACTTGGGCTCTAAAAGAAGTATTATAGGATATTTCACCTCTAAATATCCAAGAAGTTTTGATTATGGAATCATAAATGGATTTTAATGATTTTATTACCCTTATTTTAACAACGTACAAAAAGGGTAAAATAAAGAAGGAATCCAATGGAAAGAAGAAATTATATTCTTCCTTTATATCATAGAAGTTATGATCTATAATCAAGGTAAAATATGAACCTAGTTTTATTTATAATTCTAGACTACTTTAGGAGAAAACATTTACCTTTTCAGACTCTCACATAAAGTTGAAAAGGAAATGTGATTCTGGTGATGAATATAAAACAACAAAAAATTGTTATTCCAAGGAATTTTCATGCAATTAAAATTAAGATCAATGTAAAATCATGCAAGAAAATTATTATTTAATTGTGAAATATTTTACCTTGGAAAACAAAAAATTTATGAGAGCTTAAGTGTCCTTGAATCTCAACTCAATGAAATTGGAAACCAAGATAAAGTAGAAAAGTGATATGATAAAAGATTTTTCCTAATAGATTCTAAAAAAATGGCCATTGAAAAGGATTTAATAAGAAATATATGAAAATATGATATTTTTAGGAGAATTTGAACACCTAAAAATAAAAAATTAATATTCCCTTAAAAATTATCTCAACATGTGTAACAAAAAATAGAAACTCAAATCTGAAATTTGGATAAAAATCTTTGAACAGTGAAAAATCATGAACTGTGATTCCAAAAAAGTTGAAATAAATAAAGTGTTTTCATAGTTAAAGATTTGGGAAAATCATGAGTAAATGTTTTGAAATAAACAACCAGAAATATTTTATAACAACTCCATCAATTCCATCATCTCAATCAAGAAGAGACCAAATGAGGCATGATTTTTTGGGTAAATGTTTCATTTTTTATATCTTCGATCATATGGAAAATAATTGCAATTGGAAGAATGGATGAATGGGTAAAGAAGCCATATGGAGATACTACGCTCATATAAATTACCATAATATTTATTATCCTGGTAAAAGGCCTAACAAGCTCGAAATAGGCTTAATTTTTTGGAAAATAAAAAAGAATCACAAAAAGTGTGTATCATGCAAAAAAATATGAGCACTCACATCAACAGTTTTAGGGGAAAAGAATTTTTTGGGAAAGTGGTTTTTCCATTGGTTAAGGAGGTGGAAAAATTTATTCTACAAAAAGAAGAATCCCATGGGAAGAAAATATGTCCACAATCCATGAATCATGTCAAAAATAATGAAAGAACTTCCCATAATAATCTTGAAAAGAATTAAATAGAAAGGAATAGAGAAAAATATAACATTGAATGTTTCTTATAAATAAACAAGAGATTTATCCTTATTCCCTGTTATTTTTTGTGTTATTAGACAACATAAATTTAATTTAAGGAGGAGTTTTGTTTATCATGGAATTCATCATGATAATAAAGATAAGTGCATACCTTGAGAGGGATAATTACTGAGACAAAGCTGTTAAATATTCACTACATAGTGAATGTGGTATTTATGAAGAGATTGATGAAATTATAAGTTAAGGTATTCCAATAAACTTTTATACCATTTTCCATAATTTTATTCATTTAGAGGGAGTTCTTGGTTAATAGGAAAATGAGATAAAGGGGGAGTTTTTCATGTTCACCTAAAATTTCTAATGTGTTCATTAAAGTGTGCAGGATTTTGAATTTCATTAAAAAATTTGGAATCTAGAAACTCCTTAATTGACAATTGAGGAGATCTAAACTTGATATCACATGTGAGTATTTGTTATAGACAACTTAGAAAACATTGGGTATTTAAATATTGTTTTCTATACTAGGTTAGACCACTTTTAGTTAGAGTTTATTAGCTAAATAATATTTGATAAGTATGTTGTGATATCATCCCTTTAATTTAAAATATGATAAGATATTTTTGAGAAGAAAGATGATATTAAAATTCCCCCACTTATCCTTTGAATTTGATTGTCAATAAGGGGGAGAATAATTAAAGTTTCCACATATTGAATTTTACTGTGTGAGGAGATATTGAAAACAAAAGAAAAAGGGGAGATTGTTGTGACCAAGTGTTGCATTTGTCATCAAGGATTCAATATGTTTGTGAATATTAAGTGGTGATTCATGGAGAATTGTTATGGATTAATTTTATATCATTTTATTTCAAGATTAAAAAATTCTCCAAGTTATACTCTGACAATTCTTGTGCTAAGATTAAATGTTAAAGATATTTTTTAAGGAGGAAAAATTGTTTACAATAATGTTTTGAAGAATAAATAAGTCTATGAAATATGAATTTCATATTGCATGAAGTGAAAAAGAATTAAAGATTATTTAAATTGATGTCCATGAAAAAATAAATGGTAATAAAGAATCCCATGCATTATGAATTAGGATGTGAAGATATGGACATGTGAAAGTATGAATATATATTTTTCATGATGAATGAAATATTAAGATAAGAGGATGATAAGTTTGAGATGAAGTTGGCTTGGTATTTTAATTGAGGATATATTTGAATTACATTTCATACATAGATTATTTCTAAGTATTTGTATTGGGACTTATTTAAAAAGAAGGAAAACACACTATAAATCCAAGGATTTCTTGAACCTAACCACATGTGGGAATCAGGAGTTGACCACAACATAGGAAAACAGTCTAGAAAAACAACCGAGTGACAAGTGAGCATGCATGTATGTCCCACAGGAGCATGGACGTAGTGGCAGTGACACCATGTAGGGCAAAATTGCAGTAAGGAGAATGAGTATAGAGTTGTATTGGAGGGTGTTTTTAATTTCTAGCTTCTTTTGGGAGTGGATGATTGATAAACCACAACCATGAAGAATGGTGAAATCGATGTGAGATAATTGATCTTACACACTATTCCTCCATTATGATGAATAGAACACGGGACACCAGATGTGGCCGATCTTTACTTTCTGTTCTAGTGGTAAGGATTTTCTTCATCTTATAATGTTCAGGGTTGTTTTTCAGTGGGATCTTCTACCATTTTCTATCTATGAACATAATGGTTGATTTTCCACAAGTCAAACCATATGCCACACTGATATTCTGAATTCCAGGCGAGTCTAAGATACACATTTCACATAGTTTCCATGAAAAATTCCATGAAAAAATTAGATATCCCATGCCATGTGATCATATGAAGAACGTTAATTCCTCGATGATGATAAATGAGAGATTTATTCATAGGAAAAATCTAATTGGATTCAGTTACACTTTCATACACCAAATGAAGGATAATAATGAGTATGAATGATCATTTATGTGTCTTAAACATGAGTCCATGAGATGTTTCAAATTCCATGTGAATAAAAGAGTGAACCCAATTCCTTCAGGTATTCAAAGTAAATAACAAATATCCTGAGTCTTCGAGACTTTAAATGCGATTCAGTATTTATTTACAACATGATGAATGGAGGAATCAAATCCATGGATATTTAAAAGATGAGTTACATGCCTTATGTACATGTATTATGGAGTATTAGATGATCCATGGAGGTAGTGGAGAGAATCCATGTTGGGTTATCTAAAAAAACATTTCAATTATTATTCCTTTCATTGAAAAACCTGGAAAATATTATGTGCTTCCCTCCTTTTATTTTACTACCGCGCATGAGGTGAGTTTGAGATAAACTATTTAATTGATCAACAACTATAACAAGTTCAAGATGTTGAATTAAAAAGGATAAAAATTCATAAAATAAGGATACCATTGATTCAACCCCCCTCTTAGTGGAACCTAACCAGTCTATGAGATTTACATATTTATCGATGATGATATTAAATACTCCAAAATCAAGGACGAACATTAGGAGAATTTGAATACTATGATGAAGAATTTGAGGAAGGAGAATTTATATGCCAATTATAATAAATGTAAGTTTTGTATGGAGAAAGTAACATTACTTGGGATTATTATCACATATAAGGGGATATCTATGGATCCTTTGAAGAATAATGTAATTTGGGATTATCCTAGATCATCATATATGAAAGAGATCTATAGTTTCCTTCGATTAGTTGGATACTATTAGTGATTTATGTGAAACATCTCAAGATTATCAAACCTGCTAACCAATATTACTCAAAAGAGAGTGAAGTATGTATGGAAATATGAGTCTGAAGACATCTTCGAGGAGCTAAAGAATAGTCTAACCATAGAACTTGTACTCACCATACCCATAAGTGGGAAGGATTTGGGATCTAAAATGATGCATAAATAAGATATTGGTTCTTGTACACATGCTAAATGCTGAAGTGATAACATATTCCTCAATAAAGTCAAATGTACATGAATATAATTATTCAGTGCATGAAATTGAGTTGGCATCAGTAATATTTGTATTGAAAATTTATAGGTGTTATCTCTATAGAGATAAGTGTTATTTATATACAGACCACAGTAACCTGAAATATATATTCACATAGATGTGAATCAAAATAAACCAACGAAGATGGAAAGATATGATTAAGGATTATGATTGATTAATCCATTACCATCTAGGGAAGGTGAAAAAGTGGGTGATTCTCTAAGTATAAGAGATAATATGACCTTATATATAATGAGGATTGAGAAGGACCCAATCTTCTTATACATGTAAATGATAGACATGGGAATTATCAATAAAGGAACATAATCCTACCATTCTCAATTGATTAGTCAACCATCATTAATATAGAAGATGAGGAAAGTTTAAGGATATAATTATTGTAGATATATAATAAGGTGGATGATGATAGGAAGTAAAAATATTTTGATTTCAACATTAATGATGAAATATTTGTGATATTTGGGAAATGAATTTATATTCAATTAGATTTGGAGATAAAGAAGTAGCTACTAATCGATGCTCATAGATCGAAATTATCCATCCACCTAGGAAACATAAAAATGTATAAATATATTCAAAAAAAATATTTGTGAGATAATATGAATAAGGATATTGAATAATATACATCAAAGTTTCCATTGTGTCAGTTGGTGAATTATGAAGGGAAAAATCCAAAGGGATGATGCAACCTTTTCCCATACCTACATAGAAATGGGAAAAATCAATACGGATTTTTTCATGGGTATTCTAAATAAATAAATAGGGAATAAAGTTATATGGGTTTCAGTAGAATTTATTACAAATACTAATCACATTATTTCCATTTGATAGGACTTCTCACTCAATCACATTACAAAGACGTACATTAGAGATGTGGTGATGCTTCATAGAACACCAATATCAATTGTACATAATAGATATTTGAGGTTCACCTAAATGTTATATAAGATTATTTAGAATGATCTAAACAAATATTTGAACTTTACTATGTACCATAACCCAGATACTGGTGGCCAGTCAGAATGAACTATCTGAACAACTAAGGATATGTTGAGAGCTTGTTATATGGAATTCTAGGGAGGCTGAGACCAATATCTTCCTCTGATTGAGATCTCTTATAACCACAATTTACACTATAACATCAAAATAGACCCATATAAATCCATTTATGGGAGGATATGTATAACACCTATGTGTTGGGATGAAGTACATGAACAAAACTTTCTTGGAACTAATATGGTCAAAGAAATGGTTAAAAAGGTCAAGACCAATCAAAAACACATCAAAGCATCAAAAATTCGATAGAAGAGTTATAATGATAAATGTAGATGAGACCTAGAGTTTGATATTGGTGATAAAATGTTCATTATTATATCTTCATGGAAGATATTCATGAGATTTGGGAAGAAGGGAGAGATGAGTCTGAGATATATTGGCCTCCTTGAGACTCTTGATCACATTGCAGCTATGGTGTATCAACTAGCGCTCCCACAAAATATTTACAAAGCACATTATGTGTTCCATGTATCCTTAATAAAGAAGTATATACTAGATCCATCACATGTATTGAATTTAGAATGGTAAATTTGAATAATTTTCTCTCTTATGTGGATAAAATGGTGGAGGTCTTGAACCAAGTATACCATGTTATATGCAATAAGACAACTCCCCTTGTCAAATTACTTTAGAGAAACCATATATATAATGGGTAAAAATTGTAACATGAGGAGACTATGAAACATAATTACTAATATTTTTTTACCCTAGTGTATAGAAAGAAATTTTGAGGAAAAAATTTCTTAAGTGGAGAAGAATGTAACGACCCTGAATTTATATTTTGAAATTTCCCTTCAGAATTTATACATGTGTTCTATAAGGTAATATATATGATACAAACTAAAATCACCTTATAATTAATTATAAATAGAATATTATTATAATATTACATTTAGTGTAAAATTGTACCTTGCGGTATATTAATAATATATATTTCATGTTTTAAAATATATTTTCAAAAAATTGTTTTTATTATGTTTTAAGAAGTTATATCTAACCTTTTTTTATCACTTATATAAGTTTAATATAATAAATTTAAATTACGTTTTCTAATTCATAATGTTAAAATAAACATAGGATTAATTTTTTGGATTTCTCTAAAAAATGGATTTTTTGATAAATAGTAAAAAATACAGTTTTTAACAAAATGATGACTTTTATTAGTAGATAAAAAAAGAATAGAATTTGAGTGATAAAATATTTATTTGGGTAATAATTTTATCCATTTTTAATATTTTTTTTTAAATTTATAAAACTTATGTTTAGCCTTATAAAACAAAAGTACTATTTTAATTTTAATAAAAATGTTTCTTGTCTTTTAATTTTATCAAATAGTATTTTGGTAAAATTTAGTTTTGACATGATTTTACAGGAAAATAAAATTTATTTTTTTATAATAAACCAATGTAATTAGTTAAAATAAAAAAACATTGATAATATTATCCCACACATAAATTTAAATCTTAAAATAAACTTTTTCTATGAAACGGGTTTTACGCTTCATGTGCGCTAATACAAAAATCAATTTATCTAAATATTATATTTTTTTATAAAATTATTTAAATATTTAAAATTATAATTATAAAATTATTAAGTAATTTCATTTTTAATTTTTCCATTAAATTTTTTTTCCATGTGTGAAAGTGGAGTTACTATGGTAAGAGTAAATTAGGGTAAAAATGGTTTTAATATAGTGAAATTGGTTAAAAAATGTGTTATATTATATGTTTAAGGGAGTATAATCTTTATATATATTCCTACACACCATTATTTTTTATTTTTTGGATCCTTTTTTTATTGAATAATGGTGTGATATTCTTGAGAAATAATGAGTTTTTACAAGAGTTCTCTTTTCTTCACTTATAAAAGTTATCCACCTCATCCCCATTTCTAAAACCATTAAAAAGACTTGTATTAACAAAAACTATTCCCTAGTATCTTCTAAACACCCTGGTCACACCTTTTAATCCTTTTTATCACTAAAATACCAAGATAAGGAGTCTTAAGGAGTTAACCAACGGAGAACTTCCAAGGGAAATGTAATACTCTCAACATAAATTTTATAAGTTCTTTTCTCCTTCTACACCCCTTAAGTACCATATATTCATGAAGGTATAATAAAACCATAATTTTAACTATTTTTAAATTTTATTATACTAATTTAATATCCATTTTATATTTTCCTTCAAAATTACTGGGAAAAATGAAAACTTCATCATGTGTGTGTGTGAACTACCCCCTTCATGAACGACATGTTTTATTTTCCCTAACCACCTAACATGGATAACATTAAAATTTTATTTAGTATGTAAAAATTGTATTTTTAAAACTAATAATATTATAAAATTATAATATATTAAAATCTATAAGTAATAAAAATAATAAATGTTTATAGTAACTTTAATTTCCATAAATGGACTTATCAAGGAACCTTCCTTATTTTGGATATTTTTGTGATAAAATTTGAAAATGTATAATTATTTTACTAATGTAATAATAAATTAAATTAAACTTCACAATTCTGTAGATCATGAGGTTATTTTATAACAAATTTCATCATGATCAACAAACTAAAACTGTTTCGAAGAAATTAACCAAACAACCCCAAGTAACCAACATAAGAAAAAAGTATATTAACAATATTAAAAAAAGATAATAAATGGATCTTATAAAACTAAATATATTTAATAAAGGTACTTGGGTATATATTTAATGAACTTAATTGAATTATTCAAGAATTTAAGTGCAAGTGTAGAGCTTTTTGAGACACATGGTAAGGGATATTCCATACAACATTTGTTACTTGATGATTACATGTTCACTTTATTTTTCTCCCTTCCATGAAATATTATTCTCATGAATTTATTATATTTTTTTAATATATGTTCCTTAAATATATACCTATTTAAATATTATTTTCATTTCTAGGGTTATATATGTTTTTATCACCCTTAAAAATATCCACTTTTAAGTAAAAATATTTTAAGGGGACTTTCCTATTTCTTATCTCATGTCAAGCATGAACCTAATGATTTTTTTAAAACAATTAGTATATTTTAAAAACAATCATTATTTTATGGATAATCATCTTGGTTAAATTATCCTTACATATTTTTATAAATCATCACCCAAGTGGTTAATTTTTATTTTTTCTTATCCTAAATACTTCTCATGAATTTTCTACATTGGAACTCCATGTTCAAGTCCAATGTAAAATTTTCAATTATGAAATTAAAAATAAATTTAATTCATTATTCTCTTCATAATCCTTATAATATATCTTTTGGTTATGCCTCAAATCATTAGTATAAAACCTACTTCTTTCTCATGGGTTTGATCTTGCTAATGGTTTATGTATGGTTTCTTTTACTCCTATGGAATTAATAAGTATGATTTTCATTATGTTATGGGTGGGTCTAGAATTATATATCCATATAATTCATTGGGTAAAGATTTATATCTCATGAGATTATATGTATGAGATTATGGAGTGAACCCAATTCATTATGGGATTTTTTCCACTATGTATGGTTCATGGGAGGTTAGCCTAAGAACATTATGTTATGTGATGGGTGGAACCAAAATTATATATCCCTCCAATGCATTGGGTAAAGATTTATATCTCATGGTATTATATGTAAGGGACTTGGGAGTTAACATAATCCAAAATAAGGATTTTTTACTTTATACGATTGTCTTGGGAGTGACCCTTGACTTATGTTTATGATTCCATGTATTATATTATTTCTATATATTCTATGATTCTATGATCTTAGGATTTTATTTCCTTATTTAAAGTTTCCATGTTTATGCTTATTATATTTTTGTTATCATGTTATTCCTCTTTACACTCATGGTTTGATTTATTACAATATTTATTATATTACTCTGATTTATAGATCATCCTTTTCCTTATGTTTTTTCCTCTAAGGTATCCTATGAAGTTATACAAGGTCTATGGGAGTTAGGTGTGCTATATATAGTTTTAAATAAATATAAAGTTGTAATGTTTAAGATGATATATTTATGCGTTTAATCATACAAATAAATCATACATCCTGATCCTTAGCTTGTAATATTTATAAAATTTTGTTAAGAATCGTGGAATGAAATGTGTTTAAGGATTGAGTCACTATATACGATATAACTTGGTTTCAATTATGTTTTTACCCTATAACATATATATAAAAAATAAATTATATGTATTTATGGATTTAGGTTATATCTCCATCACTTTCATGAAAACCTTTATACATTGTTGTCGTTATTATTAAGCCTTAAGATTGAGATAATAAGTTGGTGGAAGGTTATGTTGCTGATCATTTAAAAGGTTTTTATCAACCAATATTGTATTTTTCCTCAATTATAATATGTATGACATCAAGGACCTATATTAAGTAAGATTGTGTAAGTGCATGGCCATTCCAATATAAGTGAAATGAGAAGTCCTTATCTATATGGTTATTGAAATTTTATTTAACCATCTATATGGGTGAATAACATTTGATATAATCATATATATTATTCAATATTTATATATAAAATTGAGAATTTATGAGTCTTCCTATTTGATAATGACATGATCTATGTCTCTGGGATAAACTCTATATCCTATAAAAAATATTACACAATTATAAAAGATGTATATGATATATATATAGTGTATAGAGGTATGGAAATAAATGTGTTTGATAGAGATCATGATATATTCTATAAATGAGTTTTATAGGATATCTAAAAGAGTTTTGTAGACAGTTTCAAAATATGTTACATGAGATGTATAGAAAAAAGTACACAAAGTCCGAAATGATTTAGTACAAGTAAGAGATTAGATGATATGTATGAACTTAATGAACATAACATAGAAAATGGTATGGATATATCTCTTTTCACATTATACTATAATATGAGATATTATATTTCATTTATGATTAATTGGGTATTATTTATTATATGGTAAAAATTACTTATTATAGATAAAACTCGTATCGAAGAGTGTTACACATTCATGATAAGGCATTCAATTTGATAAGAAGCATCCTCAAAGAGTGTTACACATTAACTGAGTATTATTTATTATATGATATAGATCATACTCCTAGTCTATAAAAGGAGTGTTACACATTCATGATAAGGCATGTGATTTGATCCATAATAAAAATTTAAGTTGAAACTCTAATTTTATTATTTTTTCCATTGATAGTGGTTCTTTTAGGACACAAAGTTTGAGAAGAATCCTACCTTGAATTCCTCTAGGTGATTCAACTTTATATTAATACCTTTAGAGGGGTGATTATATTGGTTTCCCATTAGATATCTCCCATAATCACATGTAAATATAAGGATTTATTTCTATAAATAATGTGTTATGTTCTTTATATTTCATTCCTTTCATCCAAATATATCATGTTTGGATCTTATAAAAAAAAATGGGTGGTTTTTTTACTTCCAGTGGACAAATTTAATCCCCTCTAAAACCCTCTAGAGAGAAACATTACCACATGAATGAGAATGTGGATTGCACATACAATAAATGGAGATTATTTTAAGATCACTAAATATATTAATCATATCACTGATATTGATATAGTTTGCATCACCTAGTTAATAAGGTGATCATGGAGCCAGTTAAAATCATTGAAAAATAGTTTTTGATGGGATTAACAATTGTTTAGTAGGTGATTTGTGTGAATTTTTAGGTTATTTTTTGTGGTTGTTTGTATGGAGTTGTTGTTTCTCACATGTTTGATCATAAATATATAACTATATTTCTGAAATATTTATAAGAGTCATATAACCATTAATATACTAATTGTTAGTTATAATAGGACTTTAAATCAATTTTAAACTTGTTTATTGTTAAATTAAGGTAAGATATAATTAATTTTATTTATTTTATCTTCCAATCACTCAAGTTTACCAATATCTGGATCATTTAGGATTCTATTATTGGTTTATTGACTATGTTAAACCTTTATGCTCTAAATTTGATAATGATCTAGGAAAATTCTATTTACTAGGTAGATAATAATGGTGAGAATCATTACTAGGTATGCGAAAAATTTTTCATGGAGTTTATAATATCCTAAATCACATATACAGTAGAAAATGTTTCATGATTTTTTTCTACGTTATATAGCTGAGATAATATCATTATATTTTAACAACTGTATTATGGTATGAGACATAATAGAAATATGTAAATTTAGTATTATCTTGGGTTACTGTATATTGAACCTAACATTATTGATACATACTTGATTTGGTTTTGATATATTTCTATGAATATTATTTGGTATTAATTGAGATGTTTATAATGATTACTATAAATTATTTTTGAATAGTAACTTATATTTATTATTATAGTGTGGTAGGAGACACATTGGAGATCTAATTGTAAACAATATCATTTTCATGTCATGTATTATTATTATTATCTAATATGTGATAGTGATGTTTTTCACCAAAAATAATTTATCAATAAATAAATTATAATGGGGATATAGGAACATTGCAACTTTCATTGATGATCATGTGTCATAATTGAATATGTGATTTATATTAGAGACCTAATAATTTTCCACTCTTATTATTTTTCATAAGATATTGTTATTATATATCAAAAACTATGAATCATTATATTCATATTATCAGTTATGTACCCATAACTTTTACCACACAATAATGGTTAAAGGGGTAGGGGACACCCTACATACTATAACCATATATAATATAGTGTGGTATATTATTCACAATCTATTAGTGATGATATTAATTTTGTTTCATGAGTTAATTCTATTGACTATTTTTTAATGATGACACCTGTGTTCTAGTGATTGAGTATCACAAAATATATTTTACAATTATTCTCTAACAATTAGGTATTAAGAGTTTGGTTTTAGGATTTTAAGGAAGCAATTAATGACCAATGGTTTGGTTCTTTACCTATTTATAAAATTAATTTTTATGTTTAAATCACTTGATGTATATTTTTATATGGTATTTTACCATGATTCATTGGTTTCATTGTTTCCTTTGATTTTATTACATTCTAGGTTGATGATTAGGTCGTTATTGAGTTATAAATAAGTCAATCATTGATTTTTAATCCTATATTTAGCTTTTAGATTGGTATTTAAAGAGTATCAACCTTCACTAATATAAAAATAAGTATATATAAAATTTCCCCCCATAATATATGATTTTTTTGGAAGCCATATATATTATCATTATATATATATATGACACTTAAAAATATTCATATATATATTTTTCTCTTTTAACTATATATAATAATTATTTTAGACAACCATCATATATAGTTAAATAATCCTAAAAAATAATAGAAATATATGATGGTTATTATTAATAATCCTTATATGTACATCCATATATGATGATTTCTCTATGTAATGATCAAATAAGAATTCTTTACTTTTTGTAGGTTATATGTGTCAATTATAAAAAATAACCATCATATATTAGGTTATATATGATAATTATTTTTAATAAATTTCATATTTTCATATTTTTTTGAAAATTGGTTTAGAAAATTATTTAACCAAAAAAAGAATCATCAATAGAAATAAAAGCATAGTATAATAAAATAAACAAAAACAAATTTTTTTAATAAATCGCTCCATCAAAGTAATAAAATACGAAATATAAAAATAAAATCATAAACATTTTTTATTAAATATAAATGAATTTTATATAATTAGTATATATTCCAACAATAAAATGAAACCTTGTGTCCCTCTAAAATGAAAATATATTATAAATCTTACAGTTTTCTTATCTCTAAATTAAAATCATTGCATAAATATTTCACCTTATAAAAAAAGTAAAATTCATTTTCATAATCATAAAGTCATTATTGAAAAAGTAATAATGCAGAAATTATATATACCAATTATCATGTAAAAATAATAAAGATATATACTAGAAAATTGATATTATATATCATAAAGTGTATATATCCAAATCTTGATGAACCTCACCATATATTTTATCATTATAAATATTAAGATAGGGTCAATTGAGAGTAATATTCAAAAAAATTTAATTTGAATTTATATTTTAATATATATGATGTACCTAAATAAATTGATAAATGTCTATCCCACTCTAAATTAGTGATTGAAAATATAGTATTAAAAAAAACAATGAATAATCATATGTGTTAATTTAATTATAAATAATTATTATTCAGGAGAGAATTGATAATAAATATACAATGTCTTATCTTTAATTTATATTATTTTTGTCTAGAATTTACATGCTAAATGATTTTGTAAATTATTTTATACCTATACTTGAAAATCAATATAAGATATTTAATAATAAATTATACATTTTCTTATGACATACACACATATATTTATTTTATTCAAAATATGAAAATTGAAATTAGGTTTTCAAAATAAAACACCACGTATAATAAATATCAAATATAGAAAAAACTTATCATGGTCCTCTAATTTGTATTTTTTTAGGTATTGAAGATGTTACAATAATTTTTAGACAATGTTCAGAGGATATGGGATGAGTTTTGTCCCCTTTAAGTTTAAAATAGGCATGGTGGAATCCCACTATACTATGGTGGATGATGTGGTCATGTTTTAGGAATGGTGGTTAATTCGTTTTGTTGGTTTTGGAGAATTTGGGAGGTCTAAAACTATTAATCTGAAGGATTATTCCATGGTGAAGTTTATGACATTATGGTATCCATTTAGGTTGGTATGGTCTATTGGTAGACTCTATGTAAGTTGTAGGGATAACCAAATTGCCCATTTTCGAAGTCATGGTTTCCTATGGTATGTCAATAAATCTCCATTTCATTAAGAAATGATAGACATATAGAGGATGGGTGAGCTGTGTCATGAAGTTTTGGAGATCTAAGTTTGGGGATTGGGCTGAAATGACCATTTTTGTAGTTTCTATGCCTTGGAGATAGTTCAAGGAGTTTTTTGAAAATTGAAATGGTTAGCAATTAAAGATAGGATATGGCAGTTTTTAAGGCCTGTGATCTTAGATATTATATAGATATAATAAATCCATTATTTTTTATATTCAATTCATTTTATTCCTTCATATTTACAAATTAATTGAGTTTTATTATGTTTTAGAATTTAAGTATTATTTCATTGGATTTGGTGAATATTTATTAAAATGGACAACATTATAAATTCAATTTATTTAAATTTTAGAATAAAAGGGATGATTTACTACTAATAAATCCTTTGGTCTATTTTTTTGATGTATAATATGAATTTTTAAAGTTAAAATAATATAGAATAAGTCTGGAAGTAAGCTCAGATGGAATACATTTATGCTTAGAAGATAAAACTAGGAACCAGGAAGAAAATTCTAGAAAAATAATTATAAAATTTAGAATAAAAATAGGCCAGAAAAAAATATTGAAATTTGACTAATTGGAAGCAAGATGATAAATTTTTGGGTGATTAATAAGTTTGATAAAGGACTCAAAAATTCATATATAAGATTCATGTTAATTTTATACTCTTGAAAATTTGAAAAATTATTAAGCATCAAAAAGTAATTGTGTAAAGGTTAGATAACCAACTGAACACGTGAATTAGAAAAAGTATGGAGATTTTTATGGGTAAAAAACATATACATGAGAGTCCTTCTAAAGACATAAATAAAAAATTTAGCAAAGTCTCAGGAAACATTATGAAAAAACAACCCATACATAAGGGTAACTGACCCATATTCAAGGGCCACCTAGCGGATACACCGATGCATAAGAGTCCTATAATTTTTCATTATAAGTGAAGAGTCAACATCCGCTGAAGTCATAATGTTCACAAAACTAAATACATAAAGAACTATGCCTTTTTCACATAGAATAAATGATAACACATAAACGTTCTCCTTTGACCACTACATATATAAGGATATTATACTTTTTCATAGGGATGGGAAAAGGAATGCCTAAGGGACATCAATATACATGTAAGGATATTTTCATTTTCAAATAGGGATGATATAAATAGAAACTTAATGTAAGATCTTGTATTTTTGACTAGGTTAAAAATTCCAATAGAATTCGAACTTTTAAATTGGTGGATGGGATGAATTTTAAACAAAGATTCAAAATGTAAATATATGAGTTGGAATAATTAAATGAGATGTTTTTAGATGTGGTTTAAGTATTGAGAGGTGTATAACAAATTTTTATGAGTTTTGGGGGAGTTAGGAATCAAAAAATCTATTTTAGGAGGAACAGAAATAGGCGCATGGTTAGCGCACGATTAGTACTGACCATGTGGGCCAATCAGCACGACATATTATCTATAGGGTCATGGGTTTCTGAAACCGTGCATACCTCTAGAAGAAACCATGAGGCCTAGTTTAGGGGCTTGGAGGGTGTCACACGGTTTATCAAACTGTGCACCTGAGTCCCCATGGTTGTAAAAGGGGTATGTAGAAAATTATAGAGGTGGGCGCATGGGCTGCAAAAAGTTTTTTTAATTGTGTACTAGCCATGTGAGGTGGGTGTCAGTTTGGATAGTAGCACTGTATGGTGGGCACACAATTAGTGAAACTGTGTGGCCAAACCGTGTGGGTCATTAAATGGAAAAATGACCATTTTCCCCCTTCCCTTAAATGGATATTCACCCCTTTCTCCATTATTTTCACCCCGGAAGTCCCTGAGTGTGCTCCTCTTCCACCTCCCCCATCCATGGGTATATTTCCTCTTTTATTGGTCTAATTTCACCACTTTAAGATGAGTTTGAATCCTCTTAGTATGCCTAAGACTCATCTATCCTCCTTTTTCATTTTATCTTTCCATCTTAGATGTTTTCTTCAAGGTATCTAATTATTTCTACTTTTATGGAGTTTTTCCATTTATTCAGTTTATCTTACCTTGAATCAAATCAAAGCCCCATGATAGATGAGTGAAGTTTCCTTGGTATAAGGTAGGTTGTCTAAATTATTTTCCCTCAAAGTTTCATCATTTATAAAGTATTATCTTTGTGTCACATGTTGTATCTTTCCATGTGTTGCTCATAAATTATGAAATGCCTTAAATTAATTACCTAGACCTTGTTTAAACATTCTATTACACCATTTTACATAGTTGGAGGTTTATTAACTCAACTCGAACCACCATGTAAGGTGATATATACTAATATACATAGAATCAATGTTGAATATATGACTAAACCACCCCTAAGGGTGTGTCATCTGATGTTCATGATTATAATTATCTATCCATGTTTTGAATCCCTTTTTGAGGTGGTTTGAACAACCTTAATAAAAGGATATGATTAAATTATTTTAAATTAATGGTATTTCGATCATGTATTTGTTTTATAATAAGACCACCTTTGGGGTATGTTGTCTTATCAAATGAAAGGGACAATAAAATGAGAGTACTTGAAGAATTATGAGGCATGTATATGTAAATGGTCCCCATAATTATTTATAAATAAATTTTAATATGGAATGGTAATTTATATGGACCTTTATATTTTTAATATTTGAACTGAAATCTCTAATTTAGATTAGATGAATAGTGAATGGTAAGACCATCTCACTTACCAACTTCCTTGGAACTTATGAATGAAATGTTAAGAATTATTTTCTTGAACTATAAATGGGAATATAATACCTTATTATTATTATTATTATGGTTATGGTAATGGAATCCCTAATCATTGGTGGGAATATAATACCTTGTTATTTACGAGAATGTTATACCTTATTATTACAAAAATATCATCCCTTATTATTACGAGCACGGTGTCACTTATTTTTATGGGCATGAAATCCCTTATTATTATGCGTTTAACAACCCGAGATTTTATGAGAATTATTATTTTTAATTTCATTGATGTCTTGTGTTGTACGCTACACCAAGATTATCTTACGCTATACACAACACTATTCTTGGCTCGTGTTATACACAATTTCAAGTTCGTTTTGTAGAAATTATTCTACACAACATTAAGTATAGAATTTGTTAAATGTATAAATGAAATATGGTTGGATTCTGTTATAAAAAACAACAAAGGAGTCTTGCAATACACATCACCCTGACTTGGCTTGCATTACACGCAATCGTGACCTTCCTCGATAGCGTGTGTAGTACGTAATACCGGGTTTCACTAAACAACGATATATTGTTATAATATTATTATGGACTAGCCGTTATGAATAGTATTAACTAAATTTTTAATTTTATAACATTATTATTCATCTTACACATTTTCTAGAATTTGGTATGAGAACAAAATCAATTTTTCGAGTAAAATAAATATTTTTCGAAAAATGTAGTTTTGTTGCCTTTTGATGGCGCACCCACTTTAAATATAGTTTTTGACATTTTATAAGTTCAATTTGAAAAAATAAAATTCTTCCTTGGAATCAGGATATAAAAATTTAATTTGGATAAATTTTTTGTATTATTTTGATAACTTTCATATTTTGATGAATAGTAAAAACACGCTATATTTTAATTTAAAACAACTTTTTTCATCACAATAATTTATATGGCTAGATTATCTTTTTAATTGATTTTAAAGTGTAATTAGAATATATTTTTACCATTTAATCCAATGTTGTCTATTGGAATTAATTTCACTTTGAAATTGGACATAAACAAGTATCAATCTTTTGAAAGTTATTGTTTCTTAAAAACATGTTATTTGTTTTGATAACAGGAATTACTTTTAAAATTAATTAATTCCACTTCTATGTTTTGAATTTGTAAAAATAGACATAATTTTTGAATTCGGAATATCAAATATAGCTTATGCTGAATTTTTGGTATTTTTCTGAAAAACATCAATTTTTAATGAATAGTGAAAACACTGAGTTTTTGGTTAAAACCAACTTTTTATTTAAATAATAATTTATTTTATTTAAATTTATTTTAGGTCAAAATAGGTACATAATACTTATATAAGTTCAATGTAATTAATTGGAGTCATTTTATAATAATTTTATATTTATAAAAATTGTATTGAACTTTTCACTGTCTTTTACCCACCTCTTATGAGCTTTTGCAATTGTTCATAAAACTTAATTTTACCACTTCTGTGAGTTGAATTTCGAAAATCCGAGAGACATGGTTAATATCAAGGAGTAAAATTTGGTTCAATTAGATAAAAATTTTTTTTTGGTGAATAGTAACTTTTTTACTTTTATTTACCACGGTTAAAAGTAAATAGGGTAATTCAAGGTTAAAAAAATATTATAATAATTCAAAATTACCTTAACACTTGTCCAAACCTTATTGGATAAGTAATGGCCGACCATGGGCATCCTTGGGTCGATTTTGGGACCCCATGGAGCCACTTATGAAAGAAAATGACACATCAGATTAATTAATTTAATGTAAAGACAAAATTGGCATTAACAAAAATCCTTTAGTAATTAATTTTTATGAGGGACTATATAAATTATATTTTAGAATATAAATTTTCATTGGAAATCTAAAACGATTTCCTACATTTTTGTATTTTTTTTATAATTTTTAGACATCAAATAAATTAAATTATTTATGACACAATAATGATGCAGTATTTACCTCATTAATAAATGATTTAAATAAATAAGATTATAATGATTACAATATTAGCCAAAACCTGTCAAATTCCTGTTGGATGATTTTATTTCGAATATGAGTCATCTTATATTCGACATTAAGGTGTTTTGGACCTCTTGAAACCGAAGATAAGTTTATAATAAAATAATGTTTTCACACTTTCCTAAAGAGCCCCTCCTCTTGCTTATAAAAGGAGACCACTTCTATGAAATTACTCACATCTCTCAAGCCTTTTGGATCGTCCAAAATCTACCCAAATAATCTCCCTACATCCCTATCCTCCCCCTTGAAGCCTTACATTAGGCAGAAGACACTCCAAGAAGTCCTTTTGGTTCAATCCAAAGGAAGTTACCCAAATTAAAGGTAATAGTTTCTCTTAAGTTGTTTTCTTTTATTCTAGTTCTCCAACCCCTAAACTCTTTTTAATCCTTTATTTTGTGACAAAACCAGTATCCTAAAAATACTAGGATGTTTTTATGATAAGTATTAGAACTAAACTTACACACACCACTATCTAATGGATGAAGAACATAATGTTTCTATGATGGCAAACTAACGCCTCATGAAACGATGATTGTTCGATTTTCTCCTACCGCCTCTCATGGTGGCCATTATGATGGCACTGTATTTATATATGATATATATTATGTTTATGATTTACTTATGCTTCTTTACTTCCCAATTATATCAAGCCTTTATGGTTTCCATAGTTGGTAAATACGATAATCTAATTTGAGGAAGTGCGGACTACCGCCCCCTCAAAGTGATGTGATTCATTAATGCCTTATGTGGGATGTATAAAGGATGAAGTTAATGATATTATATATGATATTATGCTGGAATTATAATATACATATGTATCATTGTGTTTTAATTCCATTAAAATAATAAATAGAAATGAAAGTAGCGTTCATGCGTACGTACGGTTTACCGTCTCCATGAACGGTGCATTTCATTTCTTACCTCCATATGTTATGTAATATTATAAATACATGTATATTCTGGATATATAATGAATATATATGATATATAAATCATGATTTACATTCTGGAAGTAAGTAAATCACGATATAAGTAATAATAACATCAATAACAATAAGTCCAAACACGTACGATAAATAAGATGATTTTACCCAAAAAGTTGTTTTAACATGGGATTTACAAAAGAACGGGTAATATAAAGTCATAAGTGAACCATATATGATATCATAACAATGAATATGATTCTATAATAAGTCAATGAAATTATTTAAATCATTATACAGGAGGTTCGGATACATATGAAGCATATCGGACCTAAGGTAAGGGATAACCTTTCCAATATTGTTCTTATCCGAGATTGTTTATTCGTAAGTATTTTCTGGGGTTATTATTATCATCTAAGTCCATGTTTTCTAAAAGTGATTTTATGTATGTTTAATTTCCTTTTTACCCATTTTTTCTTTTACTACATGGTATGTAAGGAATCTTTCTTTTGTTTACGTTACAAGGTACTTTTTGACTTTTCCGACAAAAGTACGAGGAGAATGTTTTTTAACTTATATGGAATGAAAGGATTTTTATGGTTTTATTAAGCCTTATTTTCATGAAGCTTCCTCCAAAATATTTCATTACTATTTTCAAAAAATATCTTTTAAAATTTTCATGACGTTTTGTGAAAAGAAATTAATTTTGAAGAAGAAAGGATATTTTCCTCAAGAAATCATTTGAAGTGTTTTATCAAAACCATTTTTCCATCTAAGATGAAATTATTTAATATGTGTATGTTTCAAGTATAATGTCTTTATGATTTACATGGTTTCAATTTTCTTATGATGAAATGATATCCATTTGTTTTATATGGATTATGTTATGATGGGATGATGTTTATGAGACCCATTTTTATTCTTTGGGTTATGATGAATGATTTATGTTTATGTTGTGGAACAAGTAAGAATTATTTCATTATGAGATGGGTGGGACCTATTTCTCCCTCCAATGCATTGGATAAAGATTTATATCTCATAATATAGACATGACTGGAACGGAAAGTAAAACCGGTTCAGTAAGGGACTTTGTCCACTAAGATGGTCCTGGCAGCAATGCCTTGGCTACTATGGAAATCATTACATGTGCTTAATGGATTCCACAATTGCATATTTTATTCCCATTCTAGTTTATCATGATTAATGTTACTTTATGATCTATGCCTTATTTACTGCCATGTTTTATGTTATTTCCCAATATTTTGATGTTTAAACATTATGTTCATGTTTTTAAGGTCAAATGTATATGATTTGTTTTATTTTATCCATGCTTACCCTTACTGAGCATTTGAGCTCACCCTTTATATGTTTTCTTTTCCCCAGTATATAAAGAAAGGTTTTAGGTAAGAATACAAAGGGGAAGATCTTTATAGGAGATGTTGAAGATCTTTCAACATGATTAGAAGATTATTTTTCCAATTTTCCAAAGACACTAAACTATTACGGTGCTTGTGTGTTTGTTTTTTTTTATGTATTAAGTATTCCGCAAAAGTAATGTAATGTCTATGTACGTCAAGATTTGGGCCTCTACAGTTGGTATCAGAGGAAAGGTTTAGTTAAAATTTGGAAACTAGTATGCCAAAACTTTAGTGAGATTCCTAGATATATTTCTAAGGTATGTCTAGGGATATCCCTTAGGTTAAGTATACGTATTGGTTATAGTCCTAGAATTACGGTAACTATATTAGAATTAAACCTAGATGTTAGATATTGAAGGTACTCCCCATTTATTATGTTGTTTTACCTAGCATGATTTTTTCCTCTCACACTATTATTTTTGGGTTTTAGACAATGGATGGAACCCGAAGGAACCGTGTTGATCAATGTAATGGACAATGCAATGATTCTCCTCCTGAACAACCAAATGTGATGGGATATGGAGTAAAAAATCTTATTTCTATACTTACAAAAGATATGAATCATTCTGGACTTCCAAATGAGTAGAGAAGGGAACAATATTCTATTGAGTCCTTCATGAGGAAATGTATCCCTTCTTTCAATGGGTCTTCTAATCCACTTGTTGCTAAACAATGGATCAGTACCATTGAAAAGATATTTTCCATACTTAACTATTCGGAACATGAAAAATTCATTCTGGATATTTACCGATTAGAAGGTGAAGCAGATCAATGATGGAATTTAATTAAGAATACAAGGCCCCAAGGTGAAATTGACTCCATGGAATGGGATGAGTTCAAGAACTTATTTCTCAATAAGTACTTCCCTCGTATTCTTTGAACAAAGATGGAAAAGGAGTTCCTTGAGATTAAGCAAAAGGATGATTAATCTGTTAGTATGTACGAAGCAAATTTTACAAGGCTTGCAAGGTATGCATCTGGATTTATCATCCAACCTGAAAGTAAAGTTGATCGATTCTTCAGTGGCTTAAAACTAAGTCTTCGAACGACATTAGCTATAAGAGACATCATTAGCTATGAAGAAATTGTGCATTGTTCTATCAAGGTAGAACTGGAAGTTGGTGTTACATATCCATCTCATGGTTTTGATAAGAAACAAAACATGGAGTTCAAGGAGAAATCTCAGAACAATGGTGAAAAGAAGATGAATGTTTCTTTATGCTCAAAGTGTGGAAAGAGCATGGTGGAGATTGCCTAAAAGGTACTAGAAAATGTTTTTTAAGTGTGGAAAAGAAGGTCATCGAGCAGTTGATTGTTGAATTATTGGGAAAAAGGTTTCTAAAGATGTAAATAGAGAAAATACAATAGAGAACGCTCCACCAACACTTCAATGCTTCAAGTGAAAGTAAATGGGGCATTATTCTAATAAATTCCCTAATCCAAGGGTTAATGATGATCAACATGAGCAACCACTTAAGGCAAAGTACAAAGGGAAGTCACATGCGATCACTATTGTAAATGTTGAATATGACAACGATGTGGTGGAATGATTTAGTGTTCATGTAATGGGATTCCAAAATAATGTCGTATATAGTACTGTGGAATATTGGAATATTTATGTATTGGTCTATTGTGGTTTCCAATAATTTTATAGTACCAGTAACCATGAAAAGTGATTGAAATATTTTTGGAAACTAGATGATATGCGCATAATGAAGGGATAAAGAGAAAATTAAATGAGCTCATGACTGATATAAGGACAAAGTTATATCATGGTTTGAGTATATAGAATTTTTGGTATTTTGGAATGTGGAAAGAGAAAACTTTTGACAGCATTCATGTTTTCAACTAAGGTTCTATGGTAATTCATGTTGCAATAGAATAAATGATTATGGAATTCACATGTTTTGAATGTGACCAACAAGACATATCATATGATAAATGATGTTATTCAAGTTCTTATTATGTTACCTTTCAAGTAATCGTTTTCTTTATACTATGAGATTGGACAGATATATTTTGGATAAGTCTAAAGATTGGAAAGGGTTATGTCAGACATTAGATTTTATTGTTTAAGACTATAAATTTTTTCGAAATTATTTCTGTAATGTTATAATAGTGTAGTTTTAGAAAAAGGACAACTTGTAGGATGGGCGAAAACCTATCTCGTCAGACAAGGCTGTGGGAATCGAACCCAAAACCGAAGTGCAACATGCCTTTATCTCCTACCACTGGCCTATAGGAAGTCCCTGGTTAGAAGAAATTAGTTTTATTTTATTAAGCAGTATGATAGTTGAAGTATAACTCCATTTTTGGAATCATATACGATTAAACTCACCATAGATGGACTTATGTATATTTGATAACTTTCTATAACCTTTTGTTTGAAATATATGGAATGACTCATCATTCTATCACATGATCTTCTAACACTTCATGAATGACAAATTCAACTTCATTTCTTTAAGAGATGAAGTGGAAATTGTTCAAGGCACGAACAACGGTGAGATTGTACCAAAATCAAGTAAGTATTTCTTTTGATTAGAAAATTCTTCAACTTTAGGGAAATGATCTTGAAAACAAAACAAAAATGTTGTTCTAGTATCCTTATATCTGATGAATTAGATGGTACCTTATATCATCACAAATTTATGGCTTTGTGATTGTTGGCTTTTTCATATCCATGTTCTCTACCACTCTCCATCAGAACATGAAAGTTATATTTCTCTTCCATATCCATATTTTCACCTATGTTCTCCTATGTGGAAACCTAGTGATTAGTTAATTTGGGTAACCGTAATGTTTCCTACATTAGTTTTTAAAGATATGTTTTGGTATTCCCTATTAGGATGTGGGTTTCTATGAAATAAACTCTCATGTAAAAAACCATTTATAACCCCGATGAATTTCAAGGGAGAAATTCATTTTAAGGGGGGTAGAATGTAACAACCCGAGATTTTATGATAATTATTCCTTTTAATTTCATTGATGTCTTGTCTTGTACGCTACACCAAGATTATGTTGTGCTATACGCAACACTATTCTTGGATCGTGTTACACACAATTTCAAGTTCGTTTTGTAGAAATTATTCTATGCAAGATTAAGTATAGACTTTGTTTAATGTATAAATGAAATATGGTTGGATTCTGTTATATAAAAAAACAAAGGAGTCTTTCACTACACGTCACCCTGACTTGGCTTGCATTACACGCAATCGCGACCTTCCTCGATAGCGTGTGTAGTACGCAATACCAGGTTTCACTAAACAACGATATATTGTTATAATATTATTATGAACTAGCCTTTATGAATATTATTAACTACATTTTTAATTTTATAACATTATTATTAATCTTACACATTTTCTAGAACATGGTATGAGAACAAAATCAATTTTTCGAGTAAAATAAGTATTTTTCAAAAAATGTAGTTTTGCCGCCTTTTGATGGCGCACCAACTTTAAATCTAGTTTTTGACATGTTTATAAGTTCAATTTGACAAAATAAAATTCTTCCTTGGAATCAGGATATAAAAATTTAATTTGGATAACTTTTTCGTATTATTCTGATAACTTTCATATTTTGATGAATAGTAAAAACACGCTATATTTTAATTAATTTTTTTTTTCACCACAATAATTTATATGGATAGATTATCTTTTTAATTGGTTTTAAAGTGTAATTAGAATATATTTTTACCATTTAATCCAATGTTGGTCATTGGAATTAATTTCACTTTGAAATTGGACATAAACAAGTATCAATCTTTTGATAGTTATTGTTTCTCAAAAACACGTTTTTTGTTTTGATAACAGGAATTAATTTTAAAATTAATTAATGCCACTTCTATGTTTTTAATTTGGAAAAATAGACATCATTTTTGAATTCATAATATCAAATATAGCTTAAGCTGAATTTTTGGAACTTTTCTGAAAAACTTCAATTTTTAATGAATAGTGAAAACACGAACTTTTTGGTTAAAACCAACTTTTTATTTAAATAATAATTTATTTGATTTAAATTTATTTTAGGTCAAAATAGTTACATAATACTTATATAAGTTCAATGAAATTAATTGGAGTCATTTTATAATAATTTTAGATTTATAAAAATTGTATTGAACTTTTCACCGTCTTTTACCCACCTCCTAGGAGCTTTTGCAATTATTCATAAAACTTAATTTTACCACTTCTGTGAGTTGAATTTTGAAAATCAGAGAGACATGGTTAATATCAAGGAGTAAAATGTGGTTCAATTAGATAAAAATATTTTTTTGGTGAATAGTAACTTTTTACTTTTATTTACCACGGTTAAAAGTAAATAGGGTAATTCAAGGTTAAAAGAATATTATAATAATTTTAAATTATCTTAACACTTGTCAAAACCTTATTGGATGAGTAATGGATGACCATGATCATCCTTGGGTCGATTTTGGGACCCCATGGAGCCACTTATGAAAGACAATGACACATTAGATTAATTAATTTAATGTAAAGACAAAATTGGCATTAACAAAAATCCTTTAGTAATTAATTTTTGTAAGGGACTATATAAATTATATTTTCGACAATAAGTATTCATTGGAAATATAGAAATATTTCCTACATGTTTGTAATTTTTTTATAATTTTTAGACATCAAATAAATTAAATTATTTATGACACAATAATGATGCACTATTTACCTCATTAATAAATGATTTAAATAAATAAGATTATAATGATTACAATATTATCCAAAACCTGTCCAATTACTATTGGATGATTTTATTTCGAATATGAGTCATATTATATTTTATATTAATGTATTTTGGACCTCTTGAAACCGAAGATATGTTTATAATAAAATAATATTTTCACACTTTCCTAAAGAGCCCCTCCTCTCGCTTATAAAAGGAGACCACTTCTATGCAATTCCTCACACTTCTCAAGCCTTTTGGATTGTCCAAACTCTGCCCAACTAAGCTCCCTACATCCCTTTCATCCCCATTGAAGTATTACATTAGGAATAAGACACTCCAAGAAGTCCTTTTGGTTCAATCCAAAGGAAGTTACCCAAATTAAAGGTAATAGTTTCTCTAAAGTTGTTTTCTTTTATTCTACTTCTCCAACCCCTAAACTCTTTTTAATCCTTTATTTTGTGAAAACAACAGTATCCTCAAAATAATATGATGTTTTTCTGAGAATTATTAGAACAACACTTACACACACCTCTATCTAATGGATGAATAACATAATGTTTCTATGATGGAAAACTAACTCCCCATGAAACGATGATTGTTCGATTTTCTCCTACCGCCTCTCATGGTGGCCATTATGATGGAACTGTATTTATATATGATATATATTATTTTTATTATTTCCTTATTCTTCTTTACTTCCCAATTATATCAAGCCTTTATGGTTTCCATAGTTGGTAAATACGATAATCTCATTTGAGGAAGTGCGAACTACCTCCCCCTCAAAGTGATGTGATTCATTAATGCCTTATGTGGGATGTATAAAGGATGGAGTTAATGATATTATATATGATATTATACTGGAATTATAATATACCTATGTATCATCATGTTTTAATTCCATTAATATAATAAATAGAAATGAAAGTAGCGTTCATGCGTACGTACAGTTTACCATCTCCATGAATGATGCATTTCATTTCTTACCTCCATATGTTATGTACTATTATAAATACATGTATATGATGGATATATAATGAATATATATGGTATATAAATCATTATTTTCATTCTGTAAGTATTTAAATCATGATATAAGTAATAATAAAATCAATAACAACAAGTCCAAACACGTACGATAAGTAAGATGATTTTACCCAAAACGTTGCTTTAACATGGGATTTACAAAAGAACGGGTAATATAAAGTAATAAGTGAACCATATATGATATAATAACAGTGAATATGATTCTATAATAAGTCAATGACATTATTTAAATCATTATACAGGAGGTTCAGATACATACGAAGCATATCAGACCTAAGGTAAGGTATAACGTTTCCAATCTCATTCTTATCCGAGATTGTTTATTCGTTAGTATTTTTGGGGTTATCATTATCATACAAGTCCATGTTTTCTAAAATTTTTTTATGTATGTTTAATGTCATTTTTACCCATTTTTTCTTTTACTACATGGTATTTATGGAATCTTTCTTTTGTTTACGTTACGAGGTACTTTTTGACTTTTCCGACAAATGTACGAGGAGGATATTTTTTTAACTTATACAGCATGAAAGGATTTTTATGGTTTTATTAAGACTTATTTTCATGAAGTTTCTTCCAAAATATTTCATGACTATTTTCAAAAAATCTCTTTCTTTTAAAATTTTCATGACATTTTGTGAAAAGAAATTGATTTTGAAGAAGAAAGGATATTTTCCTCAAGAATTCATTTCAAGTGTTTTATCAAAACCATTTTTCTATCTAAGATGATATTATTTCATATATTTATGTTTCAAGTATAATGTCTCTATGATTTACATGGTTTCACTTTTCTTATGATTAAATGATATCCATTTGTTTTATATGGATTATGTTATGATGGGATGATGTTTATGAGACCCATTTTTATTCTTTGAGTTATGATGAATGATTTATGTTTATGTTGTGGCACAAGTAAGAATGATTTCATTATGATATGGGTGGGACCTATATCTCCCTCCAATGCATTGGGTAAAGATTTATATCTCATGAGATAGAGATGGCTGGAACGACAAGTAAACCCGGTTCAGTAAGGGACTTTGTCTACTAAGATGGTCTTGGTAGCAATGCCTTGGATACTATGGAAATAATTACATGTGCTTAATGGATTCCACAATTACATGTTTTATTCCCATTCTAGTTTATCATGATTAATTTTCCTTTATGATCTATGCCTTATTTAATGCCATGTTTTATGTCATTTCCCAAGATTTTGATGTTTAAACATTACGTTCATGTTTTTAAGTTCAAATGTATATGATTTGTTTTATTTTATCCATGATTACCCTTACTGAGCATTTGAGATCACCCATTATATGTTTTCTTTTCCCCAGAATATAAAGGAAGGTTTTAGGTAAGAAAACAAAGGGGAAGATCTTTATGGGAGATGCTGAAGATCTTTCACCATGATTAGAATATTATTTTTCCGAGTTTCCAAAGACACTAAACTATTACGGTCCTTGTGTATTTGTTTTTGTTATGTATTAAGTATTCCGCAAAAGTAATGTAATTTCTATGTATGTCAAGATTTGGGCCTCTACAATGCGAATGACATTTTCTTATAAATTTTGATATTCAAACATGGAGTCCCTTATTTTATTACTCAGGCATGGTGTCCCTCTTGAATTTGGATACTCAGGAATGGTATCCCTCATTATGATACTCGAGCATGTAGTCCCTCATTATGATACTCGGGCATGGAATCCCTCTTGACTTATGATACTCAGGCTTGGAGTCCCTCATTGTGATACTTGGGCTTAGAATCCCTCAGATTATATATAGTCTTAGTATCTATATATATGGTTAAATATTTCATTACATATCTAGTAAATATATATAAATATATATCTATATAATTATATATATATACATGGAGACACATCATCAGAGATATTCCAGCTTAAGCCAAAGAAAGTATTGTTGGTCGGGTGTCCCATGGGGAACCTGAGTTTGACTTGTTATTATTTCTTTATTTATTGTCTTATTGACATAACTGAACACTCTTGTACTTTATATTAATTTACTGGATATGAATTAGACACCATTGGTGGTGGACTACTGAGTATATATCACACCTTATTTGTTCCACCATTTGGTACCCAAATAGACCTCATGGTTGCAGGTTCTGGATCATAGATTGTACTTGCATGTTGTTATCCTTATGGGCTTGGTTGGATTATGAGAGTAGAGGCCTCAGCTAGTTCTCATGATGCTATTGGAGATATCTAAATATTATTTATTTTATTTATTTCCCTTGTTAGTCTAGCCATGTGTTCTTGTTGTATGTTTGTTTATTGTACATGGTATCATGTTCATGCATAAACATTTATTCATTTATTATTTATTGTAATTTTCTACTTCATTCATTTATCTATGATTCCATTATATTTATTATTGATTCAAAGGGTATAGTCTCTCCACTATACCACCTTTAGGTACTTACAACTTTTCAATAGCCTCTAGTGTATAGGGAAGCACGATTGAGTCCATGGGATGAATCAACTCGGGGCACCGATATAGTGCCTCTCGGTTTAAAATGTTATAAGGGATATAATAGCCTTTCATTTCCTTTTGTATTACTATTTTGGGATGGTATAATGGAGACTAAAAATGTGTCAGAACTTGGTAAATAACTCGTGTCTGGGTCTATCTAACCCACACAATGAGGTAAATACCAAGTCACCAGGGATGCGAATGGTGTTTATGTTGTTCTATATTACCATTGATTATCATTTCACATTTGATGATTGTTTTACTTCTGATGGTTATTGAATTAATGATTTGTGATATTTTTACCCCAGTCTTAATATGACAAGGAAGTATTGTGACATGCATCATTTTAGGCATGTAGAGATTCCCATTCCATGTATATGCCATGCCATGTATTTTTCATTATAGATTTCATGATGTGTGATGATTTGTATACCATGTTAATGTGATTATTTAGCATGATTATTTGTACACCATGTTTCTATAATTTCCTGATTATTCCTATTTTTCTTGTCTTTTTAGCATGCTTTGTCAGGATTATGATAAATTATTGGTTCTGTATCAACCTAAATGATGTTTTCCTATTTTGTTTGATAGTTGGACCTTAATTAACAAATTATGAAATGTTTGAGCCATGGAACATTGGTTTCAAGGGATAAAAAATTTATGGTTTTAATTAAATGGGTTCCATTAATAAATTTTAAAGTGTATGGGCCTTTATATATTTATAATGGTAACACATATAATCAAACCATTATAAAAGAATTTAAAATATTTCAGACTGAAAATAAAAACCTAGTTGTAGTTTCATGAATTCTAATTGTAACTTATAAAGGCAAGATCCTTTATAACTTGAGAATGGTAATTTATCTAACTTAACCTTGATATATTCTAAATTTGTATTCTTATATTAAATGGATTCCTTTATATACACTTGTACCTCTATCATTTGGGCATGATGAACCACATGACCGAATCCATAAATGCACAATTGGACCCAAGATGGTCAGTTGGGGCATATTATTTATGATTTAAAACCATTAATGATGTTTGAAATTGTAATAACTTAACTATTATGGGTTTCACTTAAATGAACCTAGATTAGCTTGATAGGACCTTTATAGGTCGCCTTTATTATTTATATACCTTTATACTTAACCCCATGGGGGTATATTCATGTTATGTGGGATGGTTATTTAATGTGTTAAAAACTACTTATATAGGTTATATATAAATTTATAGTGGTATCTTATTGAACCTATTCCCCTTAAAATGATAAAAGTACTTTTATTATGCTTTTGAGATTTATTACTATGAGGCTTAAATTAATTAAAATTCCAATTAAAACCTAATATGTGTTTTCCTATATATCTTGGAATTGAAATTTTCATTAACTAAGCCTATTGATATGATTTCATGGTAAAATAAATAACAATTAAATGCTAAAAAGAAATTATAAGATAATTTTCCTCTTATATTTCATAATGTCAACTAAATAAGGTGCTTAATGCACTTTTATTTTATAACTGGTACTTTTTATACCATATATATGATATACTTAACATGAAATAATAAATTAGAATTAGTTAAATGTCTAACATCTTGAGTTTTAATAAAGAAACACTATGTTCAACAGCGTACATGATACACTACATCTAGATTAAATGAACAACTAAATATTATTATTTAAATATCACTATTATAAACTAGCCATTGGAGTAGAGGAAATAAAAAATATTAATTTAATTATGAAAATATGGTTTACTCATGTTTATATAATGATTAATTGGTTACCAAATTTATTATAAATGGAGATAAAAACCAATTGAATATAAAGGATGTGTTTTTCTAAACACCTATTTAAATGAGAATAATTGGGTTTATAAAATCATATCACTCTTTTTGTATTATATTAATGTAATATAAACTCAATGTGATGTTTAAAAAAATATTATATATTTTTTAGAAAAGATATAAGAACAAAATCAATTTTAAGCATTAAATATATTGTTTTTAAAAAAAATCATTTTTACCACCTTTTCATTGTGAACCATTTTTAAATATAGTTTTTGAAAATTTTATATTTTCTATTTTAAAACGTAAACTTCTTCTTTAGAATCAGGATATCAAAATTTACTTTGGTTTAATTTTGGTATATTTCTGATAAAATTCATTTTTTAATGAATAGTAAAAAATACTGTATTTTAATTCAAAACTGTGTTTTCATCTTATTTTTTATATATTTAGTGTTGGTCGGAGTGGATACTCAAGAGGGGGGTGAATTGAGTTCAAAAATAAATTCTGTTAAAAAAAATTTCTCTTAAAATCCCCCAAATTAAAAATAAAGTTAAATTATAATGAATCTATACAGAGTGTAAATGTTCAATCAGTTTCTCAAAGATTGATTAGGTCTCAATTAAATTAATCTGAAGATTAAATTAACTTTTGAAACTAACTTACTGGTTTACAATAAGTATAAACACTTGCTAATTTAACTATCAAAGAAGCTTTAAAATAGTTTTATATTTCAAAGTAATAGCAGTGGAATACGAAATAAATATATAGTATACTTAAAGACTTAAACCAAAAAGCACAGCAGATGTAACCAAGAGGTTTCATCTCAAGCAGAGAATTAGTCCTCTGAAAAATTTATATAAATTGATCCACACCCTGGATCGGGGTAAATAATAGTGAACACACTGTCCAGGTACAAAGACCTCTACCACAGTTCTACATGGGAACAATAAACAACATCTTATAGCAGTCCAGGTCTTACTCGACCTCTGCCACTATCCACAGTGGGAAACAAAGAGTTATAGATTTTGAGTGAGGATTTAAGAATCCTCTAGTTTAGCTCAGGAGAATATGGGTGTGTAAAATAAACAGGGTACACACACTGCTCGAAATGTAAATGAAAGAATCACTAAAGTAAGTGAGAATGAGTTTAGAAGATCTCTAGTGATTGGTAGTGCAGCTCTGGACTTGTTCGGTTGGTCAGAAAAACTTCTGAGTCCTTCTCTGGTTTCTGCTCAGAAAGAAGAGTGTCATTTTCTTCTTTGGTTTTTGGTCTAGCTTGTCAGCTTGAGTGCATGAAGTGTTTGTGGTAGTTCTTCACTCAAGATGCAGCTTGTGGTTTGCTTTAGAATGATCGGATTCAAGTATGTTCAGAGTTATTGGAGTATGGATGTATCCTTGCATGAATGCTCCACGTTTTAATGCTTGTTGATCCTTTTTCTTTTTCACCTTGGTGTGATTCCTTAGTTCCTTGGTTCTCTCTTTTTCAGTACATCGACACACTTGTTCTATCTTTTCGTATGGATCTATCTTTGCAGTGTTCTCTTTCCTAACCTTTATAGCTTTCAGCTCCGAAAAAAAGGAATTATTACTTTTTTGCATGGGTACTAGGTACGGTTCCCTGACATGGCAACATAGATCATTAAATAACATTAACTGCATTAAAACCAACAAATTTAACCGTTATCTAAATAAATAAATAGTATTGAGAGTATAGAGTTTGACTGGTTGGTCAATCATTAGTAGCTTGTGTTGGTAAATGTGTACGGTGGTCTTTGTGTAGTAGAACCTTCCATCAGTATCTCTTTTGAACTTGTATCGGTAGCTATATATATATATATATATATATATATATATATATATTGGTAACTTCAATCTATCGGTAGCTCTTAATCCACCAGTATCTCTTGAACCATAAGTAGCTCGATGTATCGGTGACTCTGTACTTGTATCGGTAGAATAACTCTATCGGAAGACTTCTATTGGTAACTATCTATGAACTGGTTCTATCAGTAGACTTCTTCATATCGGTATCTCTGTACATATCAGCGATCAAGTGTATACTAGAGGACTTAAGCATACCGTTAGACCTGTTCTATCAGTAGCTCTGTTTCTGTCGGTAGCTCTGTGCATATCGGTAGCCTTAGTGTATTGGTGACTCTGTCTATTGGTAGACTGAGTACCAGTTGCTCTTTATCAGTAGCTACACGCAGATCAGTGACTTAACGCTTTGCTGTTTTATGAAAAACATATCTGAATGGGTTAGAAGAACTTCAGAACTCATATAAACATAGATAGACATTGATTAACATATCTCAAGCATTAGTTTAATATTATTATCATATTGATAATGTAATATCATAGATTAAGCAAATTTAAAATATAGATAAACATTAATTGGGATTATCAAAGGTATGTAAAATCATAATTGGGATTATCAAAACAGGCGAGGTCAACAATCTCCCCCTTTTTTATAATCACAACTTATGATATTATCATTTTAAAATAGTGAATAATTTCATTTGAGGATATATAATTAAATTCAATTTTCTCAGAGAACAAAATATGTTATAAAACATAATTTATCAGAGGTAGAATTAAATTTGATAGTATCAGAGATAAAATAAAATGCAATGATATCAGAGGTAAAATTTAGTGATATCAGAGAGTTAAATGAAATCGTATCAGAGAATTAAATGTAACAGTATCAGAGGGGAAAAGCAAGATACCTCTTAGATAAAAATTTCTCCCCCTTTGATACTTTCTCCCCATTATTTATTCTTCCTTTAATACTTCCCCCCTTTGTAAAATCTTGGTAAAATATTTCTCCCCCTTTATGATAATAAAAAAGTGGGAAACCAAAGAGAAGAGAAATAAAAAAAGAAGAGAGATAAAAACCAGTTTCATTTCATGTTCCAGATAAGGGTCAAAGAAATAAACAAAATACAATGGATTCCTATCAAATAGTCTAGCCACTTGATCAATCCACAGTCTCAATGTGAGATTTTTCCTTAGGAGCAGAAGAGGATTCAGGTGATGTGGAAGCAGGTGAAGGCTTAGGAATTCCAGAAATGATCATTGGAGGCTGAGCCACATAAACTGTTCTTGGTGTGTACTGAGGAGATCTTTGAGTGATCATAGGTGTGAGGCTTCGGATAGCTTGTGCAAGATTCATCTGAACCGGAGAAGCAGCAGAGGCAGAGGCAGGCAAAGCAGGAGGTACAATTACCGCTCTAGAATCAACATGCAGAAAAGGAAGAAAAAGATTTATGAAATCCATAATTATGCCTCCTTCTCTCTCCATAGAAGAGATGAAGTCATCCTTGTTCTCCATAAATTTTTCCAACGCTGGAGTCAATTCTCTTAGCTTGCTAACTTGTTCTCGGAAGGATTGATTGACAGGTGGCAGCTTCATATTTTCCAACAGAAGTTTGAAATAATTGTTGAGTTGAGGCTTGGTGAAAATCCTAGAGAAATAAGAGTCCACCTTATCTTTCACTTATTTCTGAGAGGATGATGCTTCTCTCATATAGTCTTGGACTATCTTCATTATTTCTCTAGCTGAATCTAGAGTAGCAAGCACAACTTTACTCAGTTCGGATGAGTCCACAGAGCCACTGGTTGAAGCTGAACCAAGCTCCTCCTTCATCACAGCTCGAATTTGATTCAAATCTACTAAGGGTTTAGATACAATATAACCAACAGATAAGGTTACTATTTACTTGAAGTTCTTGGTCAACCAACTGATAAGATTTTGAACTTGAGAATCCTGGGTTTTAACATGATCTTTCATGGAGGTTTTAAAACTTTCAAACACTGAAACCATCTGGCTTACCACACTCTTGACATAGGCTAAGTCCTTGTCTGCTTGGGATTTTTAGCTCATGTAATATTCCAAAGAGATAACCAATTTATTTAAATCTTCAAGATCTTCTTCCATCCTAGATACTTGAGTCTGGCAGTCCTTAACTTCTTACACTATTTCTACCATGAAGGTTGACAAATTAAAACCTAGAGAGAGTTCAAATGATCTTTCCAACATCCTTATCTCTTCAGCAAAACAAAGATTCATCTCAGCAACTGAGGCATTAAAATATTCTTTCAGCTCATCCTTCAGGGATTCCAGATCATCCCTAGTGATCATATCAGTAGGTCCAACTGTAGTGGGTACTCTTTCAAATGCTAAACTGACCACTGAGTCAGTCATGATCGATTGAACTGAAGAGACCAGAGAAACTTCCATCTTCCTTACCTCTTCAAAAAAACTGTCCTTAAGCTTTTTATTTAAAGTATCTAGGCCATGCATTCTGACCAAATCTTCATGGAGTAACTTAGTCTCAGCATCATAAACTATTTTTGGCCTATTTATAGATGCTTCATTGTTAGAGTCAGGATAGTCTAAACCACATACCACAAAACCTGGGTCTTCTGCCCAGTCCTCAATATCAACATCCACTGTAACACTTCCAAACTTGGTTTTATGTTCCCCCTCAACTGGAGCATCCTCAAGTAAAACAATATCATTCTCAGCATCATTCTCAGCAGGTCTTCCTTTTTCAAGAGAATCTTCTACTACCAATTCTTTCACTGCAATAGCAGGAGGGTCCTCTGAATTAGGTACAACTTCTTCCAATTCTCCTACTACATCCTCAGTAGGGACTAAAGATTGTCCAATCATTGGAATAAGGCTCAAATCAGCTGAAAGAGATGCTTCACTTTCATGATCATATTCTTAATCTTCTACAGCATCCACTTCAACATCCTTTACAATAGATTCTCCCTTGTCTGATTTATTTTCACCAAGATTTTCAGGAGTTGGGCTAGGAGGTAAGTCAGGGTCTCTTCCTTCATCAACAAAGGAATATTCCTCTTCTGAATCATCACTGTATTCTGGTTCTTCTTCATCAGGTCCTAGACCTGGATCTCTCATATCCTTAGGTCTTGAAGGATGATTCACATGATTAAATTTGTCATATTCCTTCTGGTCATCATTGACCCATTCTCCTCTCCAAGGGTTCCAATTTATCCTCATGTATTTGCACACTGTGGATGTGATACAAAATTTATTCTTCACTACCACTGTCTCATCTTGAGACTCAACTACACCTTTTACTTTAATCATCACAAAGACGAACTTAGCAAAGAAGAGAGCATTTGTCTTTGATTTCGGCCTTGTCATGTCTTCCATTTAGACCATCAACAATCTGCACAAATTAAATTTTACACAATGTCTTAAGAGATGTAGGAGATAGATATCCTGATATCTCAAATTGGAAAAGTCTCCACTCCTTGGTATCAAGACATGCTGAACAAACATGAACAAAAATCTATTCTCTCCATCCATTTATGTAGAAACTACTTGTCTTTGATTTCCATCACCAGTCAGCTCTTCCAAAGCAGTCTCATAGTCGAAAATTTCATTTGTAGGTGGCATAGCTCTCGAGAAATATCTAGATACACCTTCATGAAGAACTTTCAAGCACTCAGCCCACTCAACAGATGAAAACGACATCTCCTTTCCATTCATAAAAGAGGTTACTCGAATTTCATTCTCAGATTTCTCAAACCTTACATAGTCATCAAATTGCTTCACAAGCTTCAGATAGTAGGGGCCATTGTTGTTCGAAAAAAACTCTAGCCATTTTCGATCTTCAAGTACTTGGAGCACTAAGGATTTACTTGACAGCAACCATTCTACACACAAAACCTTTTCAATAACAATAACTCTATTCTGTAAATGAGGATTTACTAGTCGTCTTCCTGACCTTTTCCTGCTAGCACTGCCACTTACTTCTGATTCGGACCTCTACTTCTTTGCCTTAGGCTTATTGGAAACATCTCTAACAGAAGGGAGTTTGGTTTTTGCCATCTCGAATTCGAAGGATTTAGGGTTCTCGAAAGATTTGGGAGCTAAGGCTTGAGGGAAAAGGGTTTGAGACTCGGTGGATTTGAGAAGTAGCTTGGACTTTGTTTTTATCATTTAGGAATCATAAAATAAGTAAATGAAATTAAAAAAACGATTCAAATTATGGCGGAAGACAGAAGTTTTAAAACAGCTTAATCATCGGTGAGAATTCCTATCAGTGAGGTTATGTCGGTGAGAATTTACATCGGTGAGAATTTTACATCGGTGAGAATTGCACATCAGTGAGAATTTTACATCGGTGAGGTTAGATATCGATCAAGGTTATACATACCTAACTCATGTCTAATGTAACTTAACCTATCTGAACTCAACGGTTTAGTGAAAATGTCAGCTAATTAATGTTCAGTACCTATAAACTCAAGAGTAATATCACCCTTTTGATAATGATCTCTCAAGAAATGGTGCCTTACATCAATGTGTTTGGTCCTAGAGTGAGACACAGGGTTCTTCGAGATATTTATTGCACTAGTGTTGTCACAGTTGATAGAAACATGCTTAAAGTCATATCCATAATCCATAAGAGTGTGTTTCATCCACAGAATTTGTGCACAGCAACTACCAGTAGCTATGTACTCTACTTCGGAAGTGGACAAAGAAACAAAATTCTGCTTCTTACTACACCAAGATACTAAGGATTTTCCCAATAAATGATATGTTCCTGATGTTCTTTTTCTATCCAACTTGCAACCAGCAAAGTTAGCATCTGAATAACTCATTAACTCAAAGGATTTTTCTTTTGGGTAAAACAAACCTATGTTTATATTATATTTAAGATACTTAAAAATTATTTTAACAGAAATTAAATGAGATTCTTTTGGATTAGCTTGAAATCTTGCACACATACACACACTAAAAATAATATTTGGTTGACTAACAGTAAGGTAAATTAAGCTTCCAATCATACCTTTGTAATTGGTTTGATCCACTGGTTTCCCAGTTTCATCTGCATCCAATTTAAAGACTGTACTCATAGGAGTATCACTTTCCTTAATACTATCCAAACCAAAATGTTTTAGAAGATCCTTTTTATATTTAATTTGATTCAAAATAATACCATTTTCATTTTGAAAAACTTGAAATCCAAGAAAATATTTGAGTTCTCCCATTAAAATCATTTCAAATTCATTTTCTATAATCTTTGAAAAATCAGTACATAAAGAGTGTTTAGAAGATCCAAAAATAATATCATCAACATAGATTTGTACTATTAAAACATCTTTCGAAATTATTTTAATAAAAAGAGTTGGATCAGTAATCCCTTTATTAAAACTTTTTTAAATAAGAAAATTGCTAAGCCTATCATACCAAGCTCTTAGAGCTTGTTTTAAACCATATAAAGCTTTAGAAAGTTTTAAAAAAAGATTTGGAAAATGAGGATTGGTAAATCCAAGTGGTTGTTCAATAAAAACATCTTCAATTATAAAACCATTTAGAAAATCACTTTTAACATCCATTTGATATAACTTGAAATTCAGATGAGCAGCATAGGCAAGTAAGATCCTAATGGCTTCTAATCTGGCTACAAGTGCAAAGGTTTCCTCATAGTCTATACCTTCCTCTTGACTATATCTTTGTGCAAACAGTCTAGCTTTTTTTCTAACTATGTTTCCTAACTCATCAACTTTGTTTTTAAAAACCCATTTAGTGCCTATTGTTAAAGTGTCCTTAGGTATGTCAATTAATTCCCAGACTTTGTTTCTTTCAAATTGATTTAACTCTTATTGCATGTCCATTACCCAAAATTCATCATTGATAGCATCATTGATATTTTTTAGTTCTAGCTGTGAAAGAAAGGCTTGATGTTCAACCTGGTTTCGTAGAAAATCTCTAGTCTGTGTCCCTCTATCAAGATTACCAACAACAGCATCCAAAGGATGATTCTTTAGAATCCTCATTGAAATATTAAAGGTAGGACTAGAAATTTCAGGTTCATCTATAGGTTCGGGTTCAATAGAAGCAGATTCTGAAATATGTCCAGAGCTGGATATTTTTATGGCAGGTTCTTTAGATTTATCATTACGGTCCAGAACACTCAAATCTTCATCAAGATTTTCAAGAGAGGTTTTAGGCTCATGTGGATCAGTTTCATCAAACTTGATGTGAACAGATTCTTCCAAACATTTTGTTCTTTTATTAAAGACTATACAGGCTTTTCTATTTAAAGAATAACCAAGAAAAAGTCCTTCATCACTTTTAGAAGCAAACTTGTCCAGATTATCCACTGTATTAAGAATAAAAACTTTGCAGCCAAAGACTCTAAAGTAACTAACTTTAGGTTTTCTATTATTCCATAGATCATATGGGGTCTTCTTAAGAACTGGTCTAATTAAGACTCTATTAATAATATAACAAGTTGTATTCACATCTTTAGCCCAAAAGTAAATAGGCAGGTTATATTCATTAAGCATTGTTCTAGCTATTTATTGAAGGGTTCTATTTCTTCTTTCTACTACACCATTTTGCTGAGGCATCGTAGGAGTAGAAAAGTTGTGACTATTTCCATTGTGTGAGCAATAAGATTCAAACTCTTGATTTTCAAACTCACGGCCATGATCACTTCTCAGGGTTTTAATCTTATGTCCACTAAAATTTTCTATGGATTTTGAGTATTTAATAAAGTAAGAAAAAGCTTCACTTTTGTGAGCTAAGAAGTATACCCAAGTATATCTAGAAATGTAATCTACTAGGACATAGACATAGTGATTCCCATTTAAACTAGAAACTCTAGAAGGTCCAAACAAGTCCATGTGAACCAACTCGAGAGGTTGAGAAGTAGAAACTTCTTTCTTTGACTTAAAAGAAACTTTATGTTGCTTTCCCTTTTGATAGGGATTACAAACTTTGTCATTTGGGAATTCAAGTTTAGGTAGGTCTCTAACTAAGTTCTTCCTAGTCAGCATTCTAAGTGATTAGATGTTGCAGTGTCCTAATCTTCTGCACCATAACCAAGTCTCTTTATGAAAATCATTTAAACAAGTAACATTTTGTTTAGCTAGATAATTTAAATCAACAATATAAACATTTTCATTTCTTGAAGCAGAAAATACTAAAACATTTTTAGAGTTAAAAACATTACAAGAATCATTTTCAAACGTAACATTAAAGACATCATCACATAATTGAGAAATACCTAACAAATTATACTTAAGTCCATCAACAAATAAAACTGTAGAAATTAAAACTGAATCAGTGTTACCAATATGGCCTAGGACGATGATTTTTCCTTTAGAATTATCATCAAAGGTGACATGGCCTCCATTAAATTTTATTAAGATTTTGAAGCAAGAGTAATCCCCAGACATATGTCTTGAACATCCACTGTCCAAGTACCATACCTTTTTGTGAGTGCTCTTCAAACAAGTTTCCTATAAAACAGATTTAGATGGAAAATGACTTTGGCACCCAGATCTTCTTGGGTCCAGAAAGGTTAGCAATCAAATATTTAGGTACCCCTATTTGTCTTATGGGTTTCATATAATTTACAGAATCAATAGATTTTGAAAGATAAACTTTATTTGATCTATAACCATATGAATAACTAGTTAAAGCATAGGAATTTCCAGAACTAGAATAAGCAGAATTTTGACCAGATTTAGGAATAAATTGGGTTTTAGTGAACTGTCTCTGTCCAGGTAGGTATCCCAAACCAATAGTGTATTTAGGTGCAACTTGCTTACCTAACATTTGAGTGAGTGTATCTTTTCCCTTTGTGAACTTTTCTAAGTCCTTTCTAAGTTACTCATTAGACATTTTTAGTTCAGTATTTTCCTTTAACAGTTGATCATTCTTTTCCTTTTCTACATCAAAAGTAGATTTAACATTGATAGTGAGAGCATGCTGTTTATTTAGTGACTTATATTTGTCCTTAAGTTCATTAAAAGTTTCTTCCAACATATTACAGTATTCAAACAAGTCAGTCTTAGATATATTTTCATCATTGTTAGAATAAATATTATTTCTAGAAAAATAATCATCTATAATAGGTGAAACGGGTACCTCAGATGTGTTGGTCATGAAGCACATGTTGGCATGATTATTTTCAGAATTAGAAACTTCATATTCACTTGTGATGTCCTCAGAAGCACTCCAAGTTGCTTTCATAGCTTTCTTGTACTTCTTGTCCTTATAATCATATTTCTTTTTGAATTTCAGATTTGGACAGTTAGCCTTGATGTGTCCTTTCCTTTTGCACTCATAGCAGACTATATCATTCTCCTTGTCAGGCTTTTTCCAATCCTTTTTCCAATGTCCCTTGTTGTCATACTTTCCTTTGTAGTTATATTTTCTGAAGAACTTCTTCTTCCTATAAAAATTCTTGAATCTTCTATCTATTTGACCCATTTCAGCATCACTGTCAGAGTCTGAATCTTCACTGGTTGAACTTTTAGTAGGTACATGAATTTTCTCCTCGTCTTTTCTCTTAGAGGAAGTAGACTTAAAAGCTAGGGATTTTCTTTTGGGTTCATCATCTTCTTATTTATTTATCTTAATTTCTTCCTCATACATAATTAATTTACCAATAAGATCTTTTACAGGAAAAGCTCCAATGTCACATGATTCCATGATTGAAACAGAAGTGCCTCTCCATCGGTCTGGTAGACATCTTAAGATTCTCATGATTTGTTCCTTAGCTGGAACAACCTTTCCAAGTGAGCTCATAGTATTGACAATCTCATTGAACCTGAGATACATGTCAGAAATAGGTTCATCAGTCTTCATTTTAAAATTATCATATTTAATAGTATAATTATTTAATCTCATTTCTTTAACATTAGTTGTTCCATCATGAGAAATACCCAAAGTATCCCATATTTCATAAACAGTTTTTCAAGAAGATATTATATTAAATTCTTCATCTCCTAAAGCACAGTACAAGGCATTTATAGCTTTACAATTATTATTGCAAGAAGTTTTTGTAGGTTCATCCCAAGTAGTTATTTCAGTTTCTGGAATTTTATATTGGGACTCTATAGCAGTCCAGATATCAAAACCCATACTTTCTAAATGAATTCTCATTTTAAGCTTCCACTGGGCATAGTTTGTACCATTAAAGAAAGGTGGAATGTTAGTAGTAGCACCCTCTATTCTATTGTCCATAACTAGATTTTAGAAAATAAATTTTAAAGAGATAAAATTTATAACTAACAGAAATTTAAGATCATTAAATATGAAACTAAAATCATAGTTAAAAAAATAGATTGTTTTTGAATCTTTGAAAAACAGCAATCTCTGATACCAAAGGTTGGTCAGAGTGGATACTCAAGAGGGGGTTAATTGAGTTCCAATAAAAATTTCTGTTAAAAAATATTTCTCTTAAAATCCCCCAAATTAAAAACAAAGTTAAATTGTAGTGAATCTATACAGAGTGTAAATATTCAATCAGTTTCTCAAAGATTGATTAGGTCTCAGTTAACTTAATCTGAATATTAAATTAACTTTTGAAACTGACTTACTGGTTTACAATAAGTATAAACACTTACTAATTTAACTATCAAAGTATCTTTAAAATAGTTTTTTATTTAAAAGTAATAGCAGCAGAATACGAAATCTATATATAATATACTTAAAGACTTAAACCAAAAAGCATAGCAGATGTAACCAAGAGGTTCCGTCTCAAGTAGAGACTTAGTCCTCTCAACAATTTATATAAATTAATCCACACCCTGGATCGGGGTAAACAATAGTGAACACACCGTACAAGTAAAAATACCTCTACCAAAGTTCTATGTGGGAACAATAAACAACATATTATAGCTTTCCAAGTCTTACTCGACCTCTGCCACTATCCATAGTGGGAAACAAAGAGTTATAGAGTTTGAGTGAGGATTTAAGAATCCTCCAGTTTAGCTCAGGAGACTGTGGGTGTGTAAAATAAATAGGGTACATACACTGCTCGAAATGTAAATGAAAGAATCACTAAAGTAAGTGATAATGAGTTTAGAAGAGCTCTAGTGATTGGTAGTGCAGCTCTGGACTTGTTTGGTTGGTCAGAAAAACTTCTGAGTCCTTCTCTGGTTTCTGCTCAGAAAACAGAGTGTCGTTTTCTTCTTTGGTTCTTGGTCCAGCTTGTCAGCTTGAGTGCATGAAGTGTTTGTGGTAGTTCTTCACTCAAGATGCATCTTGTGGTTTGCTTCATAATGATCAGATTCAAGTATGTTCAGATTTATTGGAGTATGGATGTATCCTTGCATGAATGATCCACGTTTGAATGCTTGTTGAGCCTTTTTCTTTTTCACCTTGGTGTGCTTCCTTAGTTCCTTGGTTCTCTCTATTTCAGTACATCGACACACTTGTTTTATCTTTTCGTATGGCTCTATCTTTGCAGTGTTCTCTTTCTTAACCTTTATAGCTTTCAGCTCCGACAAAAAGGAATGATTACTTTTTTCATGGGTACTAGGTACGGTTCCCCGACATGGAAACAAAGATCATTGAATAACATTAACTGCATTAAAACCAACAAATGTAACCATTAGCTAAATAAATAAATAGTATTGAGAGTATAGAGTTTGACTGGTTGGTCAATCATTAGTAGCTCGTGTTGGTAAATGTGTACGGTGGAATTTTTGTAGCAGAACCTTCCATCAGTAGCTCTTTTAAACTTGTATCGGTAGCTATATATATATATATATCGGTGACTTCAATCTATCAGTAGATCTTGTTATCGATAGATCTTAATCCATAAGTAGCTCTTGATCCATCAGTAGCTCGATGTATCAGTGACTCTGTATTTGTATCGGTAGACTAACTTTATCGGCAGACTTCTATCAGTAACTGTCTGTGAACTGGTTCTATCGGTAGAATTCTTCATATCGGTAGCTCTGTACATATCGGCGATCAAGTGTATACTAGAGGACTTAAGCATACCGGTTGACCTGTTCTATCGGTATCTCTATTTCTATCGGTATCTCTGTGCATATCGGTAGCCTTATTGTATCGGTGACTCTGTCTATCGGTAGACTGAGTACCGGTTGCTCTTTATCAGTAGCTACACGCAAATCAGTGACTTAACGCTTTGCTGTTTTATAAAAAACATATCTGAATGGGTTAGAAGAACTTAAGAACTCATATAAACATAGATAGACATTGATTATCATATCTCAAGGATTATTTTAATATGATTATCATCTTGATAATGAAATATCATAGATTAATCAAATTTAGAATATAGATAAACATTAATTGGGATTATCAAAGGTATGTAAAAGCATAATTGGGATTATCAAAATAGGTGAGGTCAATAGTTAGATTGTACTTTTAATTGGTTTTAAAGTGTAATTAGATTAATATTTTATCATGTAGTCTAATTTTGGTCATTTAAGGTAATTTTAAATTGAAATTTTATATAAACACATGTCAAAATTTTGATGGTTTTTACTTTTAAAAAACACGTTTTTTTTATTTTGATAATTGGGACTAATTTTAAATAAATTACCACAAATTATGTGTTTTTAATTTGAAAAAATGGATTCCATATTTGAAATCATAATGTCCAAATAATTTAAATAGTTCCCTTTTATTTTTGGACATGATGAATAGTAACTTTAGTAATTATTTTTATTTACCACAGTTAAAGGGAAAATCATGTAAATAAGGGTAAAAATAATATTATAATAATATAAAACTATCCTAACAGTTGCAATAATACCATTGGATGAGATATGGTCGACCAAGACTACCCATGGGATAAATATTTGGCATTTGGATGCCACTTGTTGTGATTATGACACTTATAACATTTAATTTAAAGTAAAGGAAAATATGTTATAAACATATATCTTTTTATGAAATTTTTTATGGGTTTATATAAGTGATATATTTAAATATAAATATTCATTATAAAGATAAAAATATTTCATACATCATGGTATTTTATTTATAATATTTAGACATTAAATAATTAAATTTAATTATGACCGAATGATGATGTAATGATTGATTTTTAACGAAGGAATCAAATAAAATATATTATAAATATTAAAATAAATAATATTTGACATAATTTATGTCATATGTGGGTTTTTATGTTAATATTTCATGTTATAAGACTATTTAATAATTTTGTTTGAAGTTATCTCTTTGTTTATTTTTTATTTAAATTCAATAAAATGAATAGTGTAAAAATTGACATAATTGATGTTTTATAAAAATAGTAATTTATTAAATTATTTAAAAATAATTAAAATATTTTAAATTCACTAAGATACTTTTATAAGGTTTAAAATTTCATTAAGTGTAAAATTATGGGAAATACTCCATATAAGTAAAATTAATACCCTCTTAAAAATTAAAATGTTATTACCACAATTAAAATTAAAAGAGAATAATTAACGGTAAACCCAAAAGATGAGGTTTAAAATAAAATCAATAAATGCCTAAAAATTATTGGATGAGATGATATAGAACTATCCTTATATTATCTTATACATATTTCAATTTGAAATCAATTATTGAAAAATTAATTTATATTAATTTAATATTTTAAGAATTTCCGAGGGTGCGCCTCCACTATCCTATAAAAAGGTACCCTCTCTTCTCCAATACTCTCACTTCAAAATCCTATTTATTAAGATACTATCAGCCCAAATATCTTCCTATAATCACACCCCACATTCTTGATGCCTTATTTTAGGCTGAACACCCTTCTCATAGGTGTTAAGGTGTTCTTCGAAGGTGATCAACTAAAGAAGAGGTGTCATTTTTTAAGAGTTTCTATTTTATTTATTCTTCCAATTCTTTTAAATATTATTATTCTAATATGAAATAATAAATCCAGTATCCTCAATATACTGAGATGTTATTATCTTAATATAAAACCCTAAATCCATCTACACTTCCATCAAATGGGAAAGGAATTAATCATTCATGCGTACGTGTGAATTATCACCTCCACAAACTGATTTAGTTCATTTTCCATTACCATCTATCAAGATTGGTTATAATGATGGAATTAATATTAATATGTGATACTAATGACATATTTATCATTTTAAAAGAATAATATTTCAATTATTTTCTTACTTTAAATGCACATAAAAATAATAACATCATTCATGCATATGTGTGAACTATCACCTCCACGAAGCGATGTTTATCATTTTTATTCCCCACATCACTTGTATGGTATATATAATTATATTTAAATTATTATAATTATTTTAATAATATTATGATCATTATGGAAATAGAAAATAATAATTACCTTATTTTTATAATTATCAATGAAAAATGAAAATGTTACTCATGCGTGCATACGACCTACCATCTCCATGAATATAACGTTATTCATTTTTCATAACAATAATTAATGGGTTGATTTAAAAAGTATGATTAATTAATAAATGTTATTATTATGTCATGAATAATATTTTGGTGATGATGGTCTTATGACCACATAGACTAGGGACATCAAAACCATGTCCATTTTTGACTCAAGAATCGAATATCGAAAAAACGTCCGATATGATCTTAAATAATTATGTATTTTTTATAACATGGTAATAAGTGATATAAAAAAAATAATAAACTTGAAAAGGTTATCAATAAAATATAAATTAACCTAATTTTATTATTTAGGAAAATAACGAACTTACAAAACAAGTCAGATGCAATGTAAGGGAAATCTTAACTCAATCTTCATTCATTGAGTTAAATATCCATGTCATTGATTTTATTTTTCCAAGAATATATGTGAATGACCTATGATTTTTTACATAGAATATCAACTTATATTGGGTGTATTTATATTTTTCACACATAATTATGTCATTGATTTATCCTTAATCTAATGATATGATCTTTTTAAAGGACTTGGTCTCAATCTCATTTTATTGAGGCATATTTTGATAATATACACCAACTTATTTTATACAATGTATAATCAACCCCTTTAACATTTAATTTAATTCAATAGTTTTAAAAAGAAATATTTTTTATATGAATCATTTTACTAAATAAAAAAAGGAATGTTTTTAACATATGCGGTGAAAAAAACCTTTCTACCGCGATGACCATTATTTGGTATTTGGATTCCTCTCCAAGCCATAATATTTTTAAAAGGAAATTAAATACCATATTAACTTTTTACATATTTTGGTATTGAAAATAGTTTTGAAAATGAATTTATTATACCAATATCTTGAAATTATATCTTATTATTTCAATGTGGAAATGTTATTTTTCCTTTATCCTTGTTAATATGTTATGATTTTGTTATGGTTCTTGAGAAATTATTATGTATACGGGTCGTTACATGATAAACCGGGGGTGGGTGAGCCCGTGATAGATCTCTAATGCATTGGGTAATAATATAGAGATAAACAATAAGGTTTCTACTAAGATATTTAAAGAATATACTGTTATGGGTATTCCAAACATAACCATGATGGTTACTCCATGTGTAGCTTTGAAATCTAAAATGTAAGTTTGATATGGATGCCAAAAGATACCTTTGTGATTTATGATTTCAATGATTTTTTTCAACATTCTTATGATTTCATGGGTTTATAAATATTCGTGGACTATTATTTTCTTTCCTTATTTTATATCCCCTACCGATATTTTTATGCTCATCCCAAGTTTTAATTTTTTTTCATAGTATTTAAATGAAAATAGAGTCAAGGATGAGATCAAGGAAAAGTTATAATGTTTACACATGAAACAAAACCATTTTTCTTTTTTAAAGTTTTATTCTTTATGAAAAAATGGATAGTGAGTAGAAGTGTCTACATTGTAATATATAAGTTGTTATGTATGAGTTATGGACTTATTCTCTAAATCACTAAACCTGAAAAAATTATTGATGTGAATGAATATAAAATTATTTACTTAACTCAATATTATGTAATGTTTAAGGCTGGGGCCTTAGAGTTGGTATCATAGGGAAGGTTTAGAAAACTTTAGGGATTATGAGTTTTGGTTAAACATATGGTAACATTATATGTCTATTATTTTTGTTAAATCTTTGTTCTATAACTTTTTCAGATCAATGAATGTTGGATGAAAATGGAAGGAGGAGGATCAAAAACAATATTCCTATCTCTTCCTAATGACTTTCTTGCAATAATTATTTCAAAGTCTTGTCTAGATGATTCTGAAACTTTTTCTAACATAAAACTCACTTGAAATCAGTTGTTTAAGATATAAAACACCTCTATTATACCTCGATACCATCGTGGATCATGGGTCATTTTTAATTAAATATTATTTTCACAATATTATCATATTTTCATAAGGGTAAATATTTCCTAGGAATTTTTAGATATTTTACCTTATCCCAAGATTATGAAGCATATAATGATTTTGAAAAGGCTATTGAAGAAGGAAACCCTTGAACAACCTATTTATAATTTATTTTAAAATATATTTTCCAAAACATACTTATAGTATTTTAAAAGGACCATTGATTAAAAGTTTCAACTCAAACTCTATCTGAATGTTTTATAAAAAGAAATTCTTATCTGATGTTATGAAATTATATTTCATACATGATTATTTTCCAAAACTATTTTTTTGTGAACACCCATATGACCCAAGTAGTAGAAGGTGTATTTGGATAAAGGAGGCAAGTGATTTTGAAGAATCTATAAATCATTAGTGCAATGCATGGACCTTATATCAATATGAAAAAATAATGATGAAACCCGATGGACACCATGATCAAGGTACAATGATCTTTGTTTTGAGAATAGTTTTATTAAATCATTTAGAGGTGGAATAAAAAAATATGTCAAAATATATAAGACTTCATGAATTATGATGTTGAGCTCATTATGAGTTGGGAGGAAAATGAGTTGTTTAAGAAAAAATTTAAGGTTAAAAAATGTTATAGTTATTTTTGTGTATTTTATCTCATTTTGGGAATGTTATAAGAATTATATAGTTTTAGAAAAAAGGAAAACCCACATGAAGGGTGAAAACCCGTTGAGTCAGACAAGGCCATGAGAATCGAACCCACAACCAAAATGCGACAAGGCTTTATTTCCCACCACTAGCCTACGTGAAGTACCTAGTTAGTAAGACTTTTTATTTTAATTAAACTAGTTTATAGAATAATATAAAGTTGATTTTAGGAACTTATGTTTTATTAAATGGATATCCTTGATATTGGAAAATGATTTTAGGATTAAGCGTTAAATGTTATTTTGGAAGACATTCACTATTTTGGGAACTATATATGATTAAGATAGATAGAATACGATGGGATTTTATTTGAGGAATAATGGTTGAATTTTATTTTGGAAGAATCTATGTTTTTATTGTGAAGTTATGGTAATTCAGTTAATTTATGGAAATAATTAACCAAACTTAGAGAATATGTGATTGGGGTAATTACTTTTGGGTATGAGCCATTAAGATATTTTGAAGTTATTTAGAGATAAATGTTAAAATTTTTCTTGGAAGACTATGTTATCAAATCCTTCTAATTTTTGGATTTCAATATTAGTTTGGATTATTTTAAGGGATTTTAAGGAAAATTATTTATCAAATGGTCTTTGTTTAACTTTGGATATTACAGTTGAATTTTAGAGATTAAAATTAGTTTTTATTAATGCAATGATTTATTATTTTGGGGGAATTATCTGATTTTATCCTAATATTTTTTGTTTTTTCTAATAATTTAAGACATGATGATTAGATATTTAATCTTTTGTGTATTATGTGATTCTCTAAAAGATTATTCCAATGCTTCAGGTGCGACCAAGTCATCTTGAATACTCATCATTAGGATAAAATATGAGTTTGTGGTAGAAATTTATTCAAGGATGAAACACTACTTGAAAAGTAAGTATGTTCCTTATGTTCTTAGTCAAGATCATAAATAAATTCCTAAAATTTATGAAAAGTATCTTAAAACAAAAAATGTTTCCTCTTACTTTTCCTACTTCAAAATCAAAGACCGTTTAACCCATCAAAATTTTGTGGTTTTATGATTGTTAACATTCTTTTGAACATGTTTTATATCACTCTACATAAAAAATTGGCACTTAGTTTTTCTTCCATATCCATATTTTCCTACATGGAATCCAATTATCTATTATCTTGGGTGACCTTTTTACTTCAATTTCTTTCACTTAAAGTGGTAGTTTTATTAACCCTTTTTCCGATGTGGCTTTGAAAAAAAGGTATTTTGAGAAGTCATTCCATAGTTACCGACCCCAAATTCAAATTGATTGGATGCAATTTATTAAGGTGGGGGGGATTGCAACATCTGAGTTGTAAGAAAGAAACACTATGTTTAATAGCGTACATGATACACTACGTCAAGTTTAAACGAATAACTAAATATTATTATTTAAATGTTACCATTATAACATAGCCGTTGGAATGGAGGAAATGAATATTATTAACTGAATTATGAAAATATGGTTTATAAATGTTTATATAATGATTCACTGGTGACCAAATTTATTAGAAATGGAAATAAAAACCAATTGAATATAAAGGATGTGTTTCTATAAAAACCTATTTAAATGAGAATAATGGTATTTATAAAACCATATCACTATTTTTGGATTATATTAATGAAATATAAACTCAAATTGATGTTTAAAATTCATATTATATTTTTTCCAGACATGATATAATAACAAAATCAATTTTAAGCTTAAAAGAAGTATTTTTCAAAAAAGGATATTTTACCGCCTTTTGATGACGAATCCTTTTTAAATATAGTTTTTGACAAATTTATATATTATATTTTAAAATATAAAATCCTTCTTTAAAACCAGGACATCAAAATTTACTTTTGATTAATTTTAGTATATTTCTGATAAAATTCATTTTTAATGAATAGTGTAAAATACTGCATTTTAATTCAAAAATACATTTTAATCTAATTTTTTATATAGTTATATTATCATTTTAATTGGTTTTAAATTTTAATTCGATTATTTTCTTTATAATTTAATATAATTTTGGTCATTATAGGTAATTTAACATTGAAATTTTATCTAAATACATGTCAATCTTTTGATGGTTTTTACTTTTAAAAAACCCATTTTCTCATTTTGACAACGAGAACTAATTTTAAATTAATTACTTAAACTTATGTGTTTTGAATTTGGAAAAATAGATTCCATATTTTTAATAATAAGGTCCAAATTATGTAAATTAGACACTTTTATTTTTGGACAGGATGGATAGTAACTTTAGTAATTATTTTTGTTTACCACGGTTAAAGGGTAAATCAGGTAAATTGGGGACAAAATAATATTATAATAATATAAAAATACCATAAAAATTGTCCTAATATTATTGGATGAGATATGTTTGACCAAAAAAACCATTGGTATAAAAATTTGTCCATTGGAAGCCACTTGGGTGTGATTATGCACCTATAACTTTTAATTTAACATAAAAGGAAAATATGTTATAAACATACATCTTCTTACTAAAATTTTATTAATATAGGTTTATATATGTGATATCTTTGAGTATAAATAATAATTATAAGGATAAAAATATTTCATACATCATGTTAGTTTATTTATAATATTTTGACATTAAATAATTAATTTTAATTATGACACAATGATGATGCAATGATTTATTTTTTAATGAAAGAATCAAATAAATGATATTATAAATATTAAAATAAAAATTATTTGACATAATTTTTGTTATAAAATATTTTTATAGGTGAATATGACATTTTATAAGACTATTAAATGTTTTTATTCGAAGTTTTCTCTCTATTTAGATTTTATTTAAATTCAATGAAATAAATACAGTAAAAATGACATAATTGAAGTTTTATAAAAATTGTAATTTATTAAATTATTTAAAAATCATAAAAATATTTTAAAATCAAAAAGTTATGTAGATAAGGTATAGTATTTTATTAAATGTCTAATTATGGGAAATTTAACTTATATAAGTAAAATAAATAGCATCTTAATAATTAAAATGTTGTTACCATAATTAAAATTAAAAGAGAATAATTAAGTGTAAAAAAAAAGATAAGGTTTAAAATAAAATCAATACATTTCAAAAAATTATTTTATGAGAGGATTTATAACTATAATCATATTATATTTTACATATTTAAATTTTTAATCATTTATATTAAAAAATTAATTTATATTAATTTAGTATTTTAAGTTTTTCCAAGGGTGCCCCTCCTATCCCTTCTAAAAAGGTACCCTCTCTTCTCCAATACCCACTCTTAAAAAGCCTTTTAGTTTCACCAAGATCAGCACAAAAATATTTCAATAATCCCACCCACATTATTTATTCCTTATTTTAGGCATAACACCATTCTAAGACGTGTTAAGGCGTTCTTCAATGATGATCAACTGAAGAAGAGGTATCATTTTTTAACAGTTTCTATTTTATTTCTTCTTAGAATTCCTTTTAATATTATTATTCCAAGATGAAATAATAAATCCAGTATCATCAATATAATGAGATGTTATTATGTTAATATCATCCCCTAAATCCATATCTACTTCCATCAAATGGGAAAGAAATTAATAATTTGTGCGTATGTGTGAATTATCACCTCCACGAACCGATTTAGTTAGTTTTCCATTATTGTCTATCAAGATTGGTTATAATTATGGAACTAATATTCATATGTAATAATCCTGAAATATTTATCATTTTAAAAGAATAATATTTCAATTATTTTCTTACCTTATATGCACATAAAAATAATAACGTTGTTCATACCTACGTATCCTCGCATGACAATACTGGATGAGGGAGTTTATTTTTTCATAACCTTTATATCCTAAAACCGATGGGAAAAAACATCATTAGAGGGGACTCTCTTAGTCTTCATCATTTTAGACCCCTTTAGTATTTATTCTACAGCCTGTTTTTGGGCCTTTTATGTCCTTGTTTCTCTCTTTTGAATAAAAATGTACATGATGATGACGATCATTCGTGCATACGTGTGAACAATAACCTCCCCGAAGCGATGTGAATAATTTTTATTCACCACATAACATATAAGGTAAATATAAGTATATTTAAATGATTATTATGAAGTTAATAATAGTATAATCATTCTTTAAATATAAAATAATAATTATCTTATTTCCATAATGATCAATTAAAAATGAAAACATTACTCTTGCATACGTACGACCTACCGTATAACGTTGTTCAATTTTCATAACCATAATTAATGGTTTGATTTAAAGAGTATTATTAATGAATAAATTTTATTATTATTTCCTGAACACTATTATGGAGATGATGGAATTTTTACCACATGGACTAGTGACATCAAAACCATGTTATTTTTGACTCAAGTACCGAATATCAACAAAAAATCTGATATGAACTTAAATAATTATGTAATTTTTATAAAATTTTAATAAGTGATATAAAAGGAATAATAAATTAGAAAATGTTTCTCAATCAAGTATAAATTAAACTAAGTTTATTATCCATGAAAATAAAGAATGTACGAGACAATTCCGACTCAAGGTAAGGGAAATCTTAACAAAATCTTCATTCCCTGTGTTAAATATCCATGCCATTGATTTTGTTTTTCAAAAAATATGTGTGATTGACTTATGATTGTTTTATACTGAATATCCACTTATATTGGGTGTATTTATATTTTTCACACTCAATTATATCATTTATTTATCCTTAATCTAATTATATGATCTTTGTAAGGGACTTCATCTCAATCTCCTTTCACCGAGACATATTTCGATAATATACGCCACCTTTTTTATATGGTGTATAATCAACCCATTTGACTTTAAATTTCATTCAATAGTTTTCAAATGGAATCTTTTTGATATGAATCATTTTATTAAATGACAAAATGAATGTTTTTTATCATATGTGGTGACAACAACGTTTCTGCCACCATAACCATTATTTGGTATTTGGATTCCTCTACAAGTCGTAATGTTTTTAAATGAAAATTAAATACCATATTCCATTTTTATGTATTTTGGTACTGAAAATGGTTTTGAGAATGGATTGATTATATGAAAATCTTGAAATGATATCTTATGATTTCAATGGGGAAATGTTATTTTTCATTTATGTTTGTTAATGTGTTATGATTATGTTATAGTTATTGGGAATTAATTATTTATATTTGTGGTTCTGTGATAAATTGAGGATGGGTGAGCCCGTGATATCACTCCAATGCATTGAGTAATGGGATAGATTTAAACAATAAGGTTTCACCGAAGAGATTTAGGGAATATACTCTGATGGGTATTCCAAACGTAACCTTTAAAGTTACTCCATATGTAGCTGTGAAAGTTATAATGTAAGTATAATATGGATTTCATCATTTACCTTTATTATTTATGATATATATATGATGTTTTTTCAGTTTTCTTATGATTTCATGGGTTTATAAATATTCATGGACTAACATGTTCTTTCCTTATTTTATATCTCTTACTCAGCTTTTTATGCTCATCCCAAGTTATGAAATATTTTTCAGAAGATTTAAAGGAGAATAGAGTCAAGGATGGGATCAAATAAAAGTTATGATGTTTAAAAATGAAACAAAACCATGTTTCTTTTTAAAAGTTTTTGTTTTATTAAAATAATGGATAGTGAGTAGAAGTGTCTACTTTGTAATATTTAAGTTGTTATGTATGAGTTATGGAATAATTCTCTAAAGATCTATACCTAAAAAGATCCTCTATGTGAATGAATGTCAAATTATTGACTTAACTCAAGATTATGTAATGTTTAATGTGGGGGAATAATAAAATTCCTTAAACCCAAAACCTAAATGTGGTTTTCTTAGTTTTAACCCTCAAGAAAGGGTAATTTATAGTGAAGCTTTGAGAGGGAACTTGAGTGATTCACATAGCTCTCAGTTGGATTCTGACCTATTATCTCTTGAACCCATATGATGAGAGGTAATGCCTAGTAAATTTTGATACGACTCTAGTTTAAAAGTTGACACATTATCCTAAACATAAGGACTAATTGTTGTGGTAGTTACCTTTGAGAGAGGAAACTGGTATAATTTTGAGTTGAGGTTCTAAACACCTTAAGTTCCATTCCTTAACTACTTGATTTGATTAGGATGCTTATATAATGAAATTAAATCCACAAGTAGGCATGTGTTTGTATAGTAAGTTAAAACATGAGGGGGTATTACTGTATGTGGATAGCTATTGATTGTTCTTTCCTTTACCCATTTATGTTGACACTGTGACCCTTCAAGGAGCACTCCCATATGAGGATGCTTAGAGAGGAACATGGCCTAGTAGGCCTATGCTTGACTAGTTATTCCTTTACTCCTAATCTGATAGTTTATGACCCTCATTGGTTGATAGTATTTTTACCTACTTTTAGTTTACCTATTTTAAAGAGAGTTTTAGGTGCATTAGATTCCATGTGATAAAATTCCTCAAGTGAAATGTGGTTCTTATGTAAAAAATATTATGTTAGGTGGATGTACCTAGATAAACTCACTTTTGACTCAGAACCTAGTTGGTCATCATTAAATTTTTTAGGTAAACTTTCAAGAGAGTTTGTCCTGGGGTTTACATCTTTATTAGAGGTAATGATCATGGTTTTTCACTTATCTTCAGATAAATGCATGAAAGGTTCTCAAGTTTTGTACAATAGGAATAGTGATTCCTCGGTTTTCAAAGAGAACTTAGGGTGATTGGACATCAAAACTAGATTTAATGGGTGGGACTATTTGGGTGTCTAGCCCATTTGACTAGTGTTTTCATTGTAGATTCTTTAGTTTTAAAAAAATGACACCTTGATGCAAGTAGGAATTTGATAAATCATGGAACAAGTAGGTGCCTAATTTTGAAGAGGATCACTAAGGGGGAACCTGACATGTTAGGTACTGATGTGTCATATAGGATGGCCATCTTGACCTTGTTTATGGAAAACCCATGGGAGCATGATTCAGGTGTCGAACTGGGTGGTATGGGATAATACACCATCTGTAAAGGATACATTAGCTTGCACCGGTTACGCATAGTAACTTTTTAAAAATTGAACATTGATGAATGGTAGAGTGTGAAACAAGGACCAATAGTTTTAAAATAGTGATGTTTGCGGGTATGGTGAACCAAATCTTGGGGTAAATCAAATAAAGCACCCTATAAGGAGGGAAAATCCAAATATAACTGGGTGACACAAGAAGATTGACCCATAGTTGGGTCTAGACACATATTTATTGGGATACATGGTGTTAAGTGTTGGTATAAATATTTGTGGTGTGTCATGAACCAACCCAGGTTGACCCTGAACTGGTCACCTGAGTAGATCCACAGCAAGGCCCGAGAGGCATTACAGATCCTCCCGGGCTGGCAACAAGTGCCAGGGCATCAACAAAGATCAAAAGGGAATGATTTCTCCCAATGAAAATAAATAAAAGTAGTGGAAATAATGAATAGAATCTCAAAATAAATAACCAAAAAAACTACTAAAAACGAACTGAAGGAAATAAAAACTAACTGAACAGGAAAACACTATCTCTGTGTGACCCCACGGGTCACTCCCCAACTCAACGATCAAGTATCTCCCAAGAAGAGTGCACCCAAGCTTGAGCCTGCATAAGAACTAAAAATAGAAAAGAACTATAGGTGTGAGTATTAAAACTCAGTAGGCTAGCCCGATATCTATTCCTCAATGCACTACCTTTAAAATAAAAGAAACACCACTTAAATTTTTAACTACAAGTTATAAAAAATAGGATTTTCTAAATACATTACTTAAAATCAAAGTATGAACCACTTCCTTTAACCATATCTAAATCTAGATTCTTTTCCATAGTGTCAATGAAATTTTCAAAGGGAAAGTGATGTTTACATTTTCATATTTTTACAAATAGGATGAAACAATTTAATTTGAAAACCATTTTTAGAAACCTAATCAAAACTAGCTCACTGCTTTCCAAAAAAGACAATACACAAAAATGCACTAGAGCAATCACACAATAAGGGAAATGTAGATATACATACGAGAACCATATTCATCACTACAAGAAACTGAAATCCAAAAGACAAGGGTGAACCTAAGAGATAAAGAATAATCTATAAGACACCAATACATGAGAACTCATCCTCGTTAACATGTCACACATGATGAAATAAAAACGCTCAAAATGCTTGACCATCCGTTCTTAGGCAGGCCGAGGTAAAATCCCATAGCAATAAACCCAATACATCCACCTACTATGGGACACTAGTCAGTACCATAACCTACCAGTGCAGAAATCATTCTCAGAATATTCTCTCAATATGCTAGATTCCCATGTCTCAAGCATTGAAAAAGGGAGTGAGCTAACCGATTCTAGATAAGCATCCAATCATAGTATATATAATAGTAATTCACAATACGTCTCACCATGAGTCTCCCCTAGTACCATTCTCATGCCTTAAAATAAAACACTTATAAATGGTTCCAACTAAATAACCCTAAAAATGGATCCCAAGAATCCCCCAACAAGGACCTCACACCCATTTCATGCAATAGAGGCATGAGAAACACCCAATAAGGGTTTTCATAATAAACACTTTTCACTAATTTCACAAAATGAAAAAATGGGCCCTTAAACATTCACCAAAAAACCCTTATCCCAAAATTCAAACACTTTTCAAAAGTGGTGTTAAGAACTCCATTTCCACTCAAAAAAAATTATAACCATTATTCAAAATATTTCTTTCACACAGTCAAAACAAACTCACTTTACACGAAAATGTCAACAGGCTCCCAATTTAACATTTCATATAGAACTAGTTTAAAAGTCCCAAATTTTCTTTCTTTTAATTTGAAACCATTTAAAACACTATTAAAAATCACATTTATCAAAATACATATGAATTTTTTTATAAAGGGGTACAAACACACCAAAACACCTTGAAAACTGAAACTCATAAATCCCAAACCATTTCGAAAACCATGTAAGGTACCACAAACAATTATTTATCATAATGTATATATACTTATAAATACAAAGAAATTATTTTTTTAAATCACACTTAACACATAAAATCCAACCGGTCATTTTACAAACATAAAAAAAGTTCGCAATTCATGAAAAATTTACCAAAATAATTTCTATTTAATACTAAGAAAAATATAAACACCATTTCCATGCCTTAACATTATTTTAGTTGTTGAACCATGTTTAAAATATCACGAATCATGTGATAATTTTCAATAAATAATTTATCAGACATGTAGTGTGCCATCTTTTAACAAAACAATGCAATTCAACACAAATCTTGGGATAAAATATCATTTTACACGCTATATAATTATTCATATAATTAATCAATGATATTTAGAATGTACATAACATAAAAATATCATGAATTAGTGAATATTAAATTAAAAAGATAAGTGAAAGGGGAAAGTCTACCTCGAAACCAAGATGGAATGAAATAATGTGTGCCTGAAACCACATGGTAAGGTATATCACCCTACAGATTAATAACTAAGGACTCAACACACATAAAAAACCCCAATTAAAGTATTTGAAACCATGTAGTGTGGAGAAACCCTCAAATAGAATAGTAGAGAAACCCAGGATGATTCAAAACTCCTCAAAATCGACAAAAAACCACAGACACACACTTCATGTGGTCATGAGATACAAGTCAAACAACCACTGAAGAGGGTGATCGGAGGTGGAAAGCGGGCCAGACAAGTCACTGACAGTGAATGGGGCGGTCATGACCAGAAGCAGGGACACCGGAGGGTGTCCGCTTGACTGGAGGGAGGCCTCGCCGGAGGTGGGATCACTGGAGTAGGGAGGTGGGTGTGCTGGCTGGGGATGTTGCCCACTGAGAAGAAAAGGATCGAGGAGGGTCTAGTCGCCAGAGCGGTGCATGCCATACGGAGGTTTCGGCTGGGGCTATGGTTAGCTGAGAAAGGGGTGTAGCAGGCTTCTTCACTAGGAGAAGAATGAGAGGACCGAGGGGGTTGCGCTACTGGGAGCAAGAGGAGTTGGAGGTGGATACACCGCTAGGATCAGAAGGCGGCTATGCCGCTAGGAGCAGGAGGCGCTGGAGGTGGCGATGGGGCTGCTGCAAGGGAGAAACAAAAGGTCAGGGCCGGTGGGGTTCTCCACTATAGAGGAGGTGGTGTGTTGCATTGGGGGACGTTGCACCACCAAGTAGGGTAAGGGGGTGCATGGAGAAGGTAAATTGGGAGAGAGAGAATAGGAAGAAAAACATGAGAAAAAAATAAAATTGAAAATAAAAATTAAAAGAAAAATTATTATAAACACAACTAATAATTATAATTATAAAAATAATAATAATAATATTTATTATTATAATAATTTTAATAATAATAATAATAAGAATAATAAAAATAAGAATAATATCAATAATAATAATAATAATAATCATAATAATGAAATTACCGGTTTTAGTTTTAATCTAAATTAAAAATAATAAAATTACTAAAAATAAAAGATAGTAAACATTGTTTTAATTACAAAATAAACTCATTTTAATTTTTCAAATATGGACATGATGTGTAGTTTCCTGTGCAAAGCTGTGGGGATTCCAAATCGCGCTCCTCCCGTGTGCCCGACGACGTCAACACCAAAAAGAATTTTTTTTAATATAACTCAAAGAAATTAATCCGAGACTTAACTAGAACCCCAAAAAAATATTTAAAGGTAAGAAAATAATAAAATAACCCAAATACATGGGTCAGGGTGTGAAAAATATCCCCAACATAATGCTTTATGCCCCTAGATAGCTACAACACTATCCATCTGATTGATCAACATCTAAGGATTCCACATAAACATGATTCGACCTCTTAATCCATAGACATTCTATCAACCACCAACGAGACTCAACCTCATTTCATAAAAAAGATCACCAGGAGAGGGGAGGCATGAATGGAATCCCCACTATTAGAATTCAACAAGAATTTGATAATGACTTAAGAGAAAACCCAAATAGACTCACAGTGGGTCTCCCCACCATAACGAACCAACCTAAAAGCAGCCAAACAGAAATCCATGTTGAACCTGAACTAGGCCTTACCGCAGCTAAAAACAACATAGTAAGAACATTTAAACCACCAACTCCCTTTTACCTAAGGAAAAATAAAAACCAAGACCTCACCCGATTCACATGGGCGGTCCACAGAAGGACATTGACGGGGAACTCGCAACTAAAAAGAAGAATTACTAACATTGCATGAGGGATAAGTCCATCACACTCTTTGTGACCAGATGAAATTCACAACAACAGAGAAGCCAAACTAGAAACGTTAAAACTGTCTCACTGCAAAGATAGAGGAACAACCTTAACCAAGATCCTTAAAACCCTTAGAGGTTCCTAAATATGCACCAACTTCACTCTGAGGCCTTTGGGCTGGAGCTCTGACGGATAAAGCACCTCCTTCCTCACAGTTAGGTTTTGATGATCCTAATAAGAAACATACATCTTTTGATTTGAAAAATGAAAGGACAAAATTTTGAAATGACAACCACACTGGTTTTGAAAACCAGAGTTCATCAAAAGACCCACAAAATTCCCATACATTTCAAAATCCAAAAAAACATCAGTATAACTAACACAATAAAAGACCCCTTACACTGAAAGGAAACTTACACAAGAAACCTTAAAAAAATCCAATATCACATTACCACTGAGAACTTCCTCCATGACGCTTTCTAATGATGCCTCGACGGAATCATTGTAAGTGACCCAAACATCCACAAGCATGATAGGGATTAGAAGTACTTGGGTATGATGAACTCTTGTGACCCATCTTGACACATTGATAACACACAAGGATATATTAGTGTGAAGAGGTTGATGAAAGATGTCGAGGCCTTTTGATTCCACAACCTGATCCATCGACTTTCAACCACTTACCCATGTACTTGTTGAAAGTCTACCTATAGCTCCTATGAATTGAAGGAGGGGGGACTTCCTCGTGCACTCCCTCCATCACAGCTTGGACATGAAAATATTATCTCACCACATCCGCAAATGAAGTTAGGTTAGACTCTGATACCTTCAACTATAGATCGGGATGGAGACCTGCCTCGAAATACTGAGCTTTCATGGAGTTATCTGTGGCATACCTTGAATCATAATAGAATAGGTCCACAAAGAACTGTAAATAATTCAACACTGATCGATCACCCTGCTGCAGACAACACATCTTCATCCCCTTTCTCACCATTTCTTTCTCATAGAAATACTAATGAATGAACAAAGCTTTGAAAAACTCCTAAGTCAGCTCTTGTCGGGGCTTGTCCCGAGACACTAACTTCCACCACATCTATACTGAACCTTCCAGCGTGGAGGTTGCAAACTTGACCTTCAATGAATTGGGAAACTCAACGATGTTAAAGTCCCTTTCAATCTTTCACATCCACTCTTCCACAAGAGAAGGGTCTTCTTCACCATAAAAGAGAGGTGGATCTAGATTTTGAAACTCAAGATTAAAATCCTTAGGTTGATCAACCACACTATGATTACCCATTGAAGCTTTAAGGGGAAAATCACTGGACAAGAAAAGTCAAGAACCCAATTAACGACAAATCAATAAATAAAATCCTCAAGATCAAACACCACATAGGTGAACAACTTTAAACACAAGAAAAATAGCTATTATAACACCAAAACTTCCCTTTTTGAAAACAAATTTGATTTAAAACAAGTTTTGTGGGTTAAACACTCACCATTGGTATTCTTTAGTGTTTCATTCACATCCATGTTTTCATGCCACCCTAGGCATCCATCCATCATACTAGATATCTATTCATATTCCCACATACCACTATGCATGTGAGCACCCATAGGAACACTAAGACAAAAAAACTTTATTTTCCAAAAAGCAAATCATTCATCCCATTTCTTTAATAACAATACAAAAACTAAACATGTCATTTCAAACAACCATTTTTTTCAAAACCATTTTTTTTCTAATTCAAAAAACAATCAGAAGTTAGAGGAGGCTCGAAACAAATTAAAAAGTAAACTAGTGTCAGTGGGTGACTTGACCATATGTTTGGCGGCCATATACCAAACACGTCACTAACACGGGGAGCCTTCTACGACCATGACCCTATCTTCACATGGCTAGCAAAGCCATGCAGGATCATGAGGACTGCTAGCCCAACTCCCCTTGTCATATCCCAATCACAAAACATACCCTAAAGAACTAGAAAACTTAACAACATAGGATTTACCATAGAAACCTGAGGATCAGAATGAGAAGGAGTTCTTGAAGCTCTTCCTGCACCTACCCCTTGAGTCTTGATAATCCAACTCAATCTACCTTGACATTCCAAAAAAGAACAGCGCTCAGAAAAGAAAGGTCCTCTAAGAGCCGACCTGCTCTAATACTATTTTGTCACGAACCAACCCGGGTCGACCCTGAACAAGTCACCCGATTCGATCTGCAGCAAGGCCCGAGAGGCATTCCCGATCCTCCCGAGATAGTGACGAGTTCTAGGGAATAAAATAAGAGCAAAAGGGAATGATTTCTCCCAATGAAAATAAATAAGAGTAGTGGAAATAATGAAAAGAATCTCAAAATAAATAACCAAACAAAACAAATAAACAAGAATTGAAGGAAATAAAAACTAACTAAATGGGAAAACACTATCTCTATGTGACCCCACTGGTCACTCCTTAACTCAATGATCAAGAATCACCCAAGGATAGTGCACCTATTCTAGAGCCTGCACAAGAACTGAAAATAGAAAAGAACTATAGGAGTGAGTATTAAAACTTAGTAGGATAACCTAACATCTATTCCCAAATACACTAACATTAAAATAAAAGAAACACCATTTCATGTTTGAACTACAATTAAAATAAAATCTAAATAATTTTCATAAAATCAATGTACAAAACATTTCAATTGACCATTTCCAAATCTAGATTCTTTTCATTAGTGTTAGTGAAATTTTCAAAGGGAAAGTGATGTTTACATTTTCATATTTATAAAAAGAGGATAAAATAATTTAATTTGAAAACCATTTTTAGAAACCTAATAAAAATCAGATCCCCACTTTCCAAGAAAGACTATACACCAAAATACACAAGAGAAATAACACAACAAGGGAAATGTAGATATACATACGAGCACCATATTCATCACTGTAAGAAACTAAAATCCAAAAGACATGGGTGAACCTAGGAGATCAAAAATAATCTAGAATAAACCAATACAAGAGACCTCATCCTCATTGACATGTCACACATGATGAAATAAAAATGCTCAAAATTCACAAAATGATCATCCATCCTTTCTCAAGAAGGTTGAGGGAAAATACCACAGCAATAAACCCAATACATCCACCTAATATGGTCCACTGGTACGTACCATAACCTACTAGTGTGGAAATCATTCTTAGTATACTCTCTAAATATGCTAGATTCCCATGTCTCAAGTATTTAAAATGGGGGTGAGCCAACCGATGCTAGCTGAGCATCCAATCACAGTATATATAATAGTAATACATAATAGGTCTCACCCCAAGTCTCCCCTAGGACCATTCTCAATCCTTAAAATAAAAAGATTATAAAGGTTTCCAACTAAAGAACCCTAACAATAGATCCTGAGAATCCCCCAACAAGGACCTCCCACCCATTTCATGCAACCGAGGAATGAGAAAAACCCAATAAGGGTTTTCATAATAAACACTTTTCACTAATTTCATGAAATGGAAAAACGGGCCCTTAAACATTCACAAAAAAACCCTTATCTCAAAATGTAAACAATTTTCAAAAGTGGTGTTAAGCACACCATTTCCACTCAAATTGTTTTATAACCATTCTTCAAAACATTTCCTTCACAAAGTCAAAACAATCATACTTTACACAAAAATGTAAACCGGGTCACAGTTTAACATTTCACATCAAACTGGTTTAAGAGCCAAAACTATTATTCCTTATAATTTAAAACCATTTAAAACACTATTAAAAAACACATTTATCAATACACACATGAATTTTTTTATAATGGGGTGCAAACACACCGAAACACCTTAAAAATTGAAACTCATCAAATTTTAAATCCCTAACCATTTTAGAAACCATGTAAGGAACAAAAAAACATAATTTCAGATGATGCCTCTATATTTATAAATACAAAGAAATCATTTTTTTAAATCACACTTAACCCATAAAAGCCAACCAGGAATTTTAAAAATATAAAAAATGTTTACAAGTCATGAAATATTTACCAAAACAATTTCTATTTAATACTAAGAAAAATATAAACACTATTTACATGCCTTAACATTATTTCAGTTGTTGAAACTTGTTTAAAATATCATGAATAATGTGATAATTGTTAATAAATAATTTATCAGACATGCAGTGTGACCTATTTTTACAAAACAATTTAATTCAACACAAAAAATGGGATAAACTATATTTTTACACGCTATATAATTATTCTTAGATTCAATGGATGATATTTATAATGTGAAGAAGGTAAAAATATCATGAAGTAGTGAATCTTTAATTAAAAAGATAAGTGCAAGGGGAAAGCCTACCTAGAAACCAAGATGGAATGAAATGACGTGCGTCCGAAACCAAGTGGTAAGGTCCAACACCCTAAAGATTAAAAACTAAGGACTCAAAACACATACAAAAACCCCAATTAAAGTATGAAAAACCAAGCGGCGGGGAGAAAACCTCACCTCGAATGGTGGCACAACCCGGGCAGATTCAAAATGCCTTGGATTCGATAGTGAACACAAACAGACAATTCAATTTTGTCCTGAGAGGCAAGTCACACACCCTCGGAAGAGGGTGGTCGGAGGCGGACCACTAGTCGGACAGGTCACTGAAAACAAATGGGGGCGGCCGCGACTAGAGCCGGGGTTGCCAGAGGGAGTCCTCACGGCTAGAGGGAGGCCTTGCTAGAGGTGAGATCACCATAATGGGGAGGTGGGTGCACCAGATGGGGCTACTGCACACTGAGTAGGAAAGGAAGAAGGAGGGTTTTGTCGCCAGAGCGGTGCACGCCAGATAGAGGGGTCGGCTAGGGCTGTGGCTAGCCAGGAAAGGAGGACGGCGGGCTTCCGCACTGGGAGAAGTAGGAGAGGCCAGATGGGGATGCGCTGCTGGGAGAAGGATGAGTTGGAGGCACTGGAGGCGGCTACGCTGCTGGGAGTAGGAGGCACTAAAGGTAGCGTCGGGGCTGCTGTAAGGGAGAAATAGGAGGCCAGGGCCAATGGGGTTCATTGCAGCAGAGGTGGTGTCATGCTACAGAGGAGGTGGCATCCTGCATCGGGGGAGGTCGCACCACCGAGTAGGGGAAGGGGGTGTGTGGAGAAGGTAAAGGGGGGGAGAGAGAATAGGAAGAAAACCCTTGAAAAAACTAAAATTAAAAATAAAACTTAAAAGAAAAATTATTATGCACACAACTAATAATAATAATTCTAAAAATATTCATAATAGTAATAATAATAATAATAACAACAACAATAAGATGAATAATAAGAATCATAATAATAAAATTAATAGTTTTAGTTTTCCTCTAAAATAAAAATTATAAAATTCCTAATAATCAAAGATAGTAAACATTCTTTTAATTACAAAATCTACTCATTTTAATTTTTTGAAGATGGATGGGATGCACAGTATCCTTGGTGAAGACACATGGCTTCCAAATCGTGCTCTGCCCATGTTCCCGATGACATTAACACCAAAACACACACATTTTAATATAACTCAAAGAAATTAATCTGGGACTGAACCTGAATCCCAACAAAAATATTTAAAGGTAAGAAAATAAGAAAATAACCCAAATACACGGGTCGAGGTGTGACAAGGTGAGTTTAGATCATATAGAGATACACATTACTAGTGATAAAAATCTTAGTTTACTCATAGTGTATATGTGATTATTCCCCTTATCTTGACATCATCCTAAGTACACTGAGAGAGTATCGACTATGCACTGAGCTATCAAACTGAATAGCTTTTATGGGTGGATGGAAGGAAAAAAGGGTCCAAGTGGTTCATAGTAAACCTTTATATATTTAAGTGTGGTGTCCCTCATTGTGTTTTTAAACATAGAAAATTCCAAGGGAAGCATTCTTAGGAAGTGAGAATGGGTGATAGATTGCATTGCTTTAGTGATCAGAAGTGAGTGTGTTCTTAGCCATGCCAACCATCATATCTTGGCATGGATTTTCCTAACTAGGAATTTTTTTGATTAGGAGAAATGAAAAGTACTATCCTAAGGTTGGGAGTGATACATCAGACACTGGTGGGAGATCAATATGAGAGAAAGGTCATCAGATCTTGAGTTTAGTCATCATAAGGTTGTTTTGGCTCTCATACACCATTGAGTAAATGGATAAAGGTATGGATGGAGTAATCAGTAATATAATGGATTATATTTTAAATGTATTATCTTTGTATATTGTATGGATTTTGTTTCAATTAGGCGATGAGATGAAATGAAATTCTAAGGCCCGATATGCATAGAATAAAGGTTTGAAATATATTAAATATATTAAATAGCACAAATTCCTAGTTTTCTTGAAAAATAGGAATAAATTATAAATGAGGGCCCTTATTAGAAATATGATGGAACCGTTGAGTTTAGAACAAAAGTTTTACCATAGAAATGACATCATTTTTTTCCCTGAGATGATTGTGTAAAAGTCATTACATGCATAAAATTAATAAAATAGTTAAATAAAATTATTTTGTTTATACATTTACATGAAAACCTAAAATATTCTGTAATAATATGACTATGATGTAATTATGGGGTTATGCGCATAACCCTAGAGGCATTAGAGAACCCTTAGAGAGAGCTTTGGAGGATCTCTTTCAGAAAAACATCAACTGAATCTAAGATCAGTGATCGATGTGCAACGAGATTCAAATATCTCACAAATAACAATGATGTAGGATCATTATTTATTGGTGATAAATCTATCTTGAGGTAGGGAAATTGTTTATTTATATTATTTCCCCATTTTCTATTTCTACGATAAATATAGATTAATCAACCAATAGATTGATCCACTAATCATGTGTATTATTGGATATGATAGTTTTATTTGGGAATTGGTAGAATTTAATTTATGATTATTTGTTATCCTTTCATTCGTTGTTCCAACAGAAATGATTCGAGGTCAACACAAACATTGACCAAGGTTCATTCCTTAGGATTATTCCTTGTAATTTTCTCCCCTGATTCTTCATTCATCATGATAAAATTGTTTGATCTATAGTTTGAAAAATACCAATGAATCAATCATTGAACACTAATTTCTTGGTTCAATAATTCAATATCACCAATTCAGGATAGAATAAATGATGGGATCAAGCTACTATGATGGAAGATCAATCAGAGGAAGATTATAGGATTCCATTTTTCATGTTTTGTCTATGTGATGGATAATGATGTGTTCAGATGATTTATGAATGAAATAGAGGGTCTGGAAGTTAATGTTTAATGATTAGATGACTCATTTGGGTGAGATTCATGATTTTACAGTGATGTACATTGCCGAATCAAGGGATGAAGGAGCATCCAAAAATTCATGAACCAGATCTGAGAATATGGAAAATTTCATAATACACAACATGTATCATGGAGCTACATGTTGTGTGGGGCTCTCATAGAAGATTCTAGTGTTTTAGGATGAAGATAAGTATCACATAGTGTGTGACCCCTCACTGAAGGCTCAATATGTACCTTAGAGGGTACAAAGACATGGTATAGAGTACACATGCATGATAATGCATTGTAATCCTACAAATACATGACTAGGATGGGAATAAACAGGCTGAGTCATGTACTAGTGCATGGGAAGAAGTACACGGGTAACAACATGTCGTATACCATTACGCAGACATAGACATGAGTTGTTTACATGGGCATGACCCGGGGTTGATGAGACACGACATGTACTCACTGTACATTACATGTACTCCTTAAATATTGGATTAGATCCATTTTCCTCTATATCTTGGAAATTTTTTGTCAGGATAAATTCCCCATATTCTTTTCCTGAGGGTTAGTATAGAATCACCTCCTACAGATAAGACAACAATCCCTTCAGCAGGACTTCTGGGATAGAGTTGTTGGAATCCTTCTATGAGGCTTGGAGTGAGATCCTCTGTCATCTTCTTAACTTAGATGAAGTTCTTGGTATCATCATGAAAAAAATTATGTGAGAACCCATCCTTTACTTAGTGGGTTAATCAAAATTGAGTTATTGGTATACCCTATCTCATTAGGAGTGATCCTCATATATGTATCATATCTCTTATATTTTCATCAGTGCTATCAGAATCATGGAGTGTGTTCTCCTAGATGATTTATATATGGAATTTGAGATCTGGAAACCTAGGATGACATTACAGTTGTGACTTTACCTTAAGGCTTTGTGTCTTTTTTTAACATATCTATATATTATTATTATTTGCACTGTAGTCCTATACCTATGTAGTGATGACTGTTATTATTTTTTTGTATGCTTTTGGTTTCAGTGTGTCCTACTAGGCATTCTTATACTCACCCTTGAATGTTATATACCTATACATGTCATGTCTTTTGTAAAAGATCAACCCTTTGATAGATTCCCTGATGGACTAGGAATAGCTGGTGCTTTGTGAGACCAGACAAACTGAGGTTTGTTCCTTTGGTATCTTGACAACTATCCCCAATTTACATTTAGGTTGGAATTGTTTTCAAACTCTTTGTAGTGGATTTTATTTGTCCCTATTTACTTTTCTTTACATCCTATCATACTATGGTTGTAGGATTTAGATGTATTCGTGAATGATTGTTCAATTGTTTTTACTTTTCAGCATTGTATAGTTTGGGATATGCATGCATGTGTACAGGTACTTAGGCTAAGGCCTCTCATGTTAGTGATATGCCTACTCATCACAAGTCTTCAGCCCTAGAATATTAGTGGTAGGATTGGGAATTCACAACAAGATCCCAATTGGGAAGGGTCATGACAGAGTGGTATCACATCAGTCAGTTCTCCCTTAGGACCGAAGTCCATGAGATTTGTTTGGGTAAACAATGTTAACTATTTTCAGTTCATCTTTCATAATAGGGAATCTTGTTTTGGTGCGAAAGCCAATATATCCGTACACCAGGAATATGATCACCTAGTTTTCAACATGATACATGGGAAAAATGTTCTCAAGTAAAATAATGGTATATACATAATATATGAATAATTTTTGGTTTCCATTTCTTTCTTGGGACATCTCTCCAGATATACTCATTGACCATGGTACGTCTTGTCTAGTTTAGGATGCCTCTATGGCGTATACCAGATAGGATTCACTGTTAAGATCACAAGGTTGACCCCATCATTGATGGGGCATTGATATAGGGACCAGTTCTAGAGATGTTACCTCCACGTGGTGCACAATCTATACCAACACCTATAGATAAGTAAATGGTACTCATTGTACTAGTAGATGAGGTGTGCAAGATGAGATCACTTCATGAGTTTCAGTGATAGAGGCCCCTTAGGTTCTATGGAGAGCCTGAAATAGAGGTGGATAAGGATTGACTTGAGGTGGAAACATGAGTTTTTCATCAAGTTAGAACACTATCATATCAGATGGTGGTCCTGGTGGTGATCCTTCTCCATGGCCCTATGGGATGATAGTGGTGTTTGGTTACCAAGTCTTACATTGAGGAAACTCTATTATGGTTATAGTTTGAGTGAATTTTCATAGAGGGGTTCTCTTCAGCTATGTTGAGGGCCATACGTATTCAGGAGATTCTGCATCTCCAACAGGGTAGTATGACACTATCTGAGTATGCATTGAGGTTTACCAACCTCTCTAGGTATATAATAGATATGGTTCAAGATCATTTCTTCTAGGATAGGAACTTATAGTGAGGAATGTGTAGAGACATACAAGCTAGTTTTATACCCTTATTCATTCTTACCTATAATGGTATTATAGAGATAGCTTTAGTGGTTGAGAGTTTCCAAGATGAGAAGATAAAATAGTGGTTTCTGGCAGTGGGTCCATAGGAGTAGAGACCTTGATGGCAGGGAGTTAATTGTCATTATCTAGAAACTATATGTGTGATAAGTATTAAGAGGTGGTCCTAGAATATAGGTTCTATGGTTTAAGTCTCACATTATGGTTATAGTTATCTAAAAGAGAGGCGGTGTTACTCAGGTGATAGTATGGTACATATTTCATGAGATTGTATTACTTGTTGTATGAATAAGAGAGAGAACATGGATAAGACACTGAGGAAGAGGCAATTATAAGAGCCAGTATGTTCATAGGGAGGAGGACATGGTAGAGTATCTGAGAGTGTGGATGTTGGTGGTAGAATCTATTGAAACAGTGGGTTCCCTAGAACCAACTATTCAGTACTTTTGATTACTATATCATGTGTATAGTTAGGCATCATGTCATCTTACCATTATAGTGTAGAATTTTCTACATCCACTATTATAATGGTAATTTCCAAAGGTTAATTTTCGTGTTTATAGGTTATAGAATATCCCAGGCTATAATGATAACCTCAAGATACCATGTCATTAATCTTAAATATATGTTTTATAGTCTAGATACATCTTACTAACTGGAAACAGTAGATTTATGACTATCAGGTGTTTGAGGCTCATAAGCATTGAGACCTATTCTCACAAAGTTCACACTTGGTGATCTATTGTAACACCCCAAGGATTTGAAAATAAATATAGACTGTAATTTTATAATCTATCCATTAAACACAACTTTGCCTCTTCTATGTTTTGAATTTCGAAAAATGGTCATATAGAGTTGTGTCCAGTAAGTCATTTGAAGTCTGATAGAATAAACATGATTTTTGGTGAATAGTAACATACCCTTAAGAATAGTAATATGAATAGAAATATGACCTTTATGAATAGTAAATAATAATAATATTTTATTTTTTTAAGGCAATAAGATAATGAGATCTTAATTAGTTTTTCAATGAGAAATAAAACCAATTACACTTTAAGATTGTTATTTTTCGTATTAACTATGATCTTATTTAAAAATTAAATTAATAATATTTAGAAAATTATTTTTGAAAAATAGATATCACTTTTTAATTCTACATGTCGAAAAATGGCAGGGGTTAATTTTTGGGTTTTTCCTAAAATTCTAGAATTTTTTATGAATAGTGAAATACGATAAAATACCGTATATACAAATTATCAATTAAATACACTATTCAAGACATCACAATTGATGCAAGGAAACTTGGTTTGAACTCACATACACTTATTACTATTAGGGGTCACATGAAACAACACTATTGGTTGTCTTGAGGGAAATAATAAAATAATGAATTAAATATTCGAAATTTACTCCTCTCCTCCACTATAAAAACCCCTCACCACTCCCTCTTATCTTCACTCCTCTAAGCCTTTAAGCCCCTAAAAGTTCTTCCCAATTACCCTTCCCTAGTCTCTACCCATGTACAAAAAGCTTCTGGTCTTTCCAAAAGAACAAAATCCCTTCCCTTAAGGATTTTCTCAAGGAGGTTATTTCAAGAGGTAAAGCACCCTTCTTTTTCATTTGGTTTCATTTCAATTTATCTTCTATTTCTATCCTCTCCTCACCTCCTCTATCCAAATTATCATGATAAATCTAGTATCATCTATATACTGTAATTATATCATGTGAATGTAAAAACCTTCATAAATATTCTTATGCCCCCCCTTTTATTTTTTATAAACGAAATCAACGTCCATGAGGTTCCAATTTATAGCCTTTGTGGACGATGAAGTTTCATTCTTCAATTTCTTCTTCAATACTGGTCATGAAACCATATTTATGGTTTAACTAGAATATAACATATGTATTATAACATAATTAATATTCAGGAACCAGAATATGTACATATAATTAAGTTATATGACAAAACTAGTTTATAATAATCCAAATACCGCCGAATAATCAAAGTGGTTGTCATCTAATGATTCTTCTTCATTCCATGTAAAAAACTGATAGAAATGACCATTAACAACTATTTATTTTCATAAATAATATATAATTTCAATCCTAGAGATTTATAACCTTTACACATGAACTCCATTACATAAAAACAAGTGAACCGATTATAAAAATAAAGAAAACGAACACCCTGGAATAATGAAATCCAATATAATAAATTAGAAATAAGGGTATAAATGAACTAAACATAATTATGATAAAATAAATACATGTCTAATTGGTTCTTAAATATTTTATTAATAAGTATAATTTCATATTCCAGGATCGTAATTTCAAGAGAGGAACGCATTTGGAGTTAAGGTAAGGGTTTTTCCACCCGAACTTCCATTTTCATTCGAGATACTTTCATTGTCTAAATACCTCAATGGAATTATTATGTATTGTTATGTACTCCTAATATATTCTGTGTGAGTATCATATATATGTTTAAAAACCAGGATCCTTCCTTATTTTATGGATAGTTACACGTTTTAAAAGGAACATTCAAAATTGTTTAAAAAATACGAGCCCGATTCAAGGGAATTTCTCAAATTCTTACCTATTTTCAAGGACACTATATAAATTGTTTTTGGAAACCATTATCTTTATAAAATTACTCATTTTATTATGAAAATACTATCTTACTTCACTTCTGGTTTTATACAAATATTTTTCCAAAAGAACTCTTCTTTTCAAAATAAAAGAGTATTTATCTCCAGAATTGCTTAATGATTTTATAAGAGTGTCTTCATCTAATTCAACACTCTTGTTGATTCCATGGTATTATTGGGTTTAATAATTTATGAATTCATATACCATATTTGATTTAATGGTTTATGAAAAACTCTATTGTGGATGATCTATCCTAAAACCATTCACCATATTACTCAGAATGGTTAGTGTTTTATGTTTAATGATTGGGGAAAGATAGTTACATTTCATATTATAGTTTCAATATGAATGTATATGTTGTTTATGTTTATCCCTGATCATATGAGTAATTCATTTTACTTATTATGTAATGGGTGGGTCCCACTATATCCCCTCGATGTATTAGTAGGTCTCATGAGACAAATAGACGTGGAATTGGCCAAGGCCTTTCCCGATGTGATATATGGATTTTGGCCGAGTCCTTAATCATTAGACTTCTTGGCTGAGGCCTTGAAAAATTTTTCCACAATGTCCGGCATATGAACGTCCCTCATTATGAAGCAAGTAATTGAATGTTCATGAGGTTATTTGACTACTAGAATACCCATGATTATGTTTTATTATGGAATTATTTACTCAGCTCATCTTCCTTCCATAATGTGTTTCAAGTTTATTATTAAAGGCATGTGTTTTCAATTATTCACCATGTCTAATGTTTATATTATCTTCTGTTGTATTACTTACTCTTACTGAGCATTTGAGATCACCCCTTCCTTATTTTTCATTTTCTCAGGACATAAAGAAGAAATTTATGAATGACTTGGAAGCATAATCTAAGAGACATGATGTTTCTAGTGGAATAAAATAGTGTTTTGATTCCCTTCATGTTGTAATGATAAAATTATGTATGTAAATTGTTTCCAATAATACTAAACTACCAGGTCTTTTGGGATTCATATTCATTGTAAGTATGCCAACATAATTAAATAATCCCCCAACTCTAGGCAACTAGGGTCGGGTCCTTAGAGTTGGTATCAGAGGAAGTTTAGTAGAATACTTGGAAACTAGATTTAGAAAAAGTAGAATTAAGGAAGAGTTCCTAGGATAGTATTTGATGATAAACATGAAAGAACGTCCTGGTATTTTGGTAAAGAATATATTATGTGGATCATTCAAGAAATACATCCCTGTCTGGACACGAGCAGGTAGAGGTGGCTCTGGCACATATATACCTAGGAGTGAAAGCTCCGACAAGGAGTTTTAGGCTTGACCAGGGGTATCCTGGTATACAACAATGGGCCTTTCTAGACTCTTGGTTATGACACTCCTGGGGGATAAGCTTAGGATAATTCACATTTTCTTTACAAACCATTATGAAGGAGTTTAATGTAAATATTCCTCAAAGAAACCATTTTTGTGAATATGGGATTTGCCATGCATATGATCTCAATTTGTTCTGAGTATTTTTAAGTTTAGATTATACATTATGATTCATAACCTAATATAGTGTATTCCATTATCTAGATATGGAGCCTAGTGGACGGAATGGAAATCGCACGAATGCACGTGTCCTGCGTAGGGATTTTCCTCCGACACAAGATAATGATGTTGGATATGGTGCTGTGAATGGTGCTGAGCAACTCATAACTATATTGGGAAAACGTACTCAGGTTATGAATAATAACCTTACCCTTATGGAGCATCCATACCCACCACATGGAGGAGCCATGCTAGATCACTTTATGCAACACTAGTCTCCATCATTCAATGGGACTACAAACCCGTCTGTAGCGGAGCAGTGGATATGTTCCCTTGAGAAGATATTTCTCACTTTGGGATGTAATGAAAGAGAGAAGGTTCTCATGGGATTGTATCATCTATCAGGAGGTGCAGATCAGTGGTGGTCATTAATACAAAACACAAAAGAGGAGGAAGAGATAGAAGAGATGGAATGGAGGGATTTTACTGAAATCTTCTAGAAAAATATTTCCCTCATGAGCAGCGGGCAGATATGGAGAGACAATTCTTGAATCTGAGGCAGAAGGAAGATGATAATGTTTCAAGGTATGAAGCTAACTTCACAATATTATCAAGACATGTTGTAGACTACATAAGAAATCGAAGAAGCAAAATTGATCGATTCTTTGATGGCCTAAAGCCATTCCTCCGGTGGTCATTGGTCTCCAAAAGTTATTCATCATATAAGGATATAGTTTCATGTGCCATCAAGATAGAAAAAGAATTCTCTAAGTCTTATGAATTTAAGGGAAAGAAAGAAAAGAAGAGGGTTGCTGAAAACCCTAGGAAAGGACATAAGGAAATGGGGAAGAAAGAAGAGTTGAATTTCCACCATGTGAAAATTGTGGAAAGAAACACCCTGGTGGATTCTTAAAAGGAAAAGGAGTATGCTACAAATGTGGTCAGAAAGGCCATCTTGCTGGTGATTAAAAAGGGAAGAAGGAATCCAATGATGTTCAATTCTATAGTTGTTGGGAGATGGGACACTATGCTAATGATTGTCCAAAACGTCAAGGAAATATGCAACAGAAAAGGCCAAGGGATCAGGGACAAGCTTATGAAATCACAACTGTCGAGGTTGAAGTTCCTAATGACATGGTGGCAGGTACTTTAATTATTTCCTCAAGTTTATCCAATGCTTTATTTGATTATGGATCATTACATTGTTTCATATATTCCCAGTTTTCTAAGAAAATTAGATATTTTCAATTTGATTTAACAAGGGAGTTGTCAGTAAAAACTCCTAAGGGAAGTATCATTGTTACAAAGTTCTGTGAATCAATTCCCATTAGGGCATATAAATGCTCTTTGTCTTTTGATCTCATTGTCATACCCATGATTGAATTTGATATAATCCTCGGTATGGATTGTCTTTCGGACCATGATGAAAAAATTTATTGTAATAAGAAGGAGGTTGCAATTTTTGATGACGATGATAAAGAACACCTTATCTTTAGAGCAGAATCATCACCACCTAATTCTTATCTAGATCCACCCCTAGTAGCTCAACTAAATTCAATTATTGGGGAGAAAGAGAATGAAATAACTGTGGGTGAGGAAAGGAATGTTCAAAAAGAGGATGCACCTATTGTGAGAGAATATGTTGATGTGTTTCCAGAAGATTTACCTGGACATCCTCTAGAACGAGAAATTGATTTTTCCATTTATTTAATTCCTGGTTCAAGGCCCATATAAAAGACCCCTTATAGAATGGCCACTGTGGAATTAGTGAAACTAAAGAAACAACTATAGGAATTGAGTAATAATGGATTTATTCTCCCTAGTGTTTCTCCATGGGGATCCCCTGTCCTTTTTGTTAAGAAGAAAGATGGATCTATGAGGTTATGTATGGACTACAGGGAGATCAATGCTATAACAATAAAGAACAAGTATCCCCTACCTCGCATTGATGATTTATTTGACCAACTACATGGAGCTCAATACTTTTCAAATATTGACCTTCGATCTGGATATCATCAGTTGAGTGTGAAGAAGGAAGACATTCCGAAAACAGCATTTCGAACCAGGTACGGGCATTACAAGTTTACAATAATGCCTTTTGGATTGACTAATGCACCCTATGTCTTCATGGATCTAATGAACAGAATTTTTGTGGAATATATTGATGATTTTTTAGTGGTATTTATTGGTGATATCTTGGTATACTCAAAAATATATGAAGATCATGAAAATTACTTGTGAATTATCTTGAAGACTCTTAGAAGACATGAATTATATGGGATGTTTAGCAAGTGTGAATTTTGGATTCAGAAGATTTCTTTTCTTGGCCATATTTTCTCTAAGGATGGAATCCTAGTTGATCCTATGAAGACAAATGCAATCCAATATTGGCCCACGCCAACAAACATAACTGAGGTATGCAGTTTTATTGACTTAGTAGGTTATTATCGGCATTTCGTGTAGAATTTTTCCCGACTGGCTAACCTGCTAACAAAGCTCACACGTAAAGGGGTTAAATTTGTTTGGACAAAAGATTGTGAAGAATGTTTCAAAGAATTGAAGAGAAGATTAGTCAATGCTCCTATATTGAATCTACCATCGGGGAATGATGGGTTTGTTATTTATAGTGATTCTTCAAAGAAAGGACTTGGTTGTGTCCTTATGAAAAATGATAGGGTTATTGCTTATGCATCAAGAAAGCTAAAAATTCAAGATCAAAACTATCATACTCATGATCTTGAGTTAGCTACTATAATATTTGCTTTGAAGATATGGATACATTATCTCTATGGTGAAAAATGTGAGATTTATACTGATCACAAGAGTTTGAAGTATATTTCCTCACAGAAAGAACTCAACATGAGGCAAAGGAGATGGCTTGAATTACTCAAGGATTATGATTACATGATACAATACCACCCAAGGAAGGAAAATAAGGTGGCAGATGCTTTTATCATAAAGGATCATGGAGTTTTGAACAAGATGAGAGTTGAAAGGGATCCTATTTTCATGGATCTAGTAAATATGGATATGGGAATAACCATTGAAGGTGAAACATCAATTATTTTTCAAATGGTTGCCAAACCAACTTTACTAGAAAGGATAAAAAGTTCTTAGGTTTATGATGAGGAGTTTCAAAAGAAGATTAAAGCTGTGAATGATGGGAGATTGAGTGACTTCATATATGAAGATAGAATTTTGTTATTTGGGAAGAGACTTTGTGTTCCTGATATACCTGATCTAAAAATGGGAATTGTTGGATGATTCTCATAGTTACAATTTCTCTATACACCCTGGTAGCACTAAGAAGTATAGATATTTGAAGGAACATTTTTGGTGGGACAACATGAAGAGGGAGATTGCTGATTTTGTGTCAAGATGTATGGTTTTTCAACAAGTGAAAGCAGGAAGGCAACAACCTGGAGGAGTATTGCAACCTTTTACCATACCTGATTTTAAATGGGATAATATCATGATGTATTTTGTCGTGGGACTACCAAAGAATCCTAGAAGGAATGATGCAATATGGGTCATTGTTGATCATCTTACCAAGTTAGCACATTTTCTAGCCATAAGAGAATATCTACCACTTGAACGTCTAATAAGACTATATATTAAGGAAGTTGTGAGACTTCATGGAGTACCCCTATTGATTGTTTCTGATCATGATCCACATTTTACATCAAGATTCTGGAAGATTCTTTAGAAGTCCCTAGATACTGATCTTCATTTGAACACTGCCTACCACCCACAAACTGCTGGACAATCAGAACGGACTATTCAAACATTGGAAGTCATGTTGAGGTCTTGTTCAGTTGATTTTCAAGGCATGTGGGATTAGTATTTACCTCTCCTAGAATTTTCCTACAAAAATAGCTTCCATTCAAGTATTCAGATGGCACCCTATGAAGCATTTTATGAGAGGAGATGTCGTACACCAACTTGCTAGGATGATGTTGGTGAAAGAAAGCTCGTGGGACCAGAACTCGTTGAAGAAACAATAGAGAAGGTGAAGATTATCCAGAACCATATCAAAATAGATCAAAGTAGTCAAAAGAGCTATGTAGGTAATCGAAGGAAGGATTTGGAGTTTCAAGAATGTGATCACATTTTCTTAAAGGTATCTCCATCGAAGGGTATTATACGATTCGGTAAGAAGGGAAAATTAAGTCCTAGGTGCATCGGACCTTTTGAAATTCTGGACTGAATTGGAGCCATAGCTTACCGTTTGGCAATTCCACCAAGTCTCTCCAAGGTTTACAATGTGTTCCACGTGTCAATGTTAAGAAAGTACATGCCAGAACCAACACATGTACTCACTTATGAAGAAGTAGAACTTGAGCCTGATCTATCTTATTGTGAAGAGCCTATCAAGATTATTGATACTAGAGAACAAGTATTGAGAAATTGAATGACTCGACTGGTAAAGGTTCTATGGAGGAACCATAAGATGGAGGAAGTAACATGGGAGCCTGAGGATCTTATGTTAAGGACATACCCGAATCTTTTTAGGTAATATTCAATGAATTTCGAGGATGAATTTTTTTGTAAGGAGGGGAGAATGTAACACCCAAAGGTTTTGAAAATAAATATGTAATTCAATTTTATAATCTATCCATTAAACCAAACTTTGCCTCTTCTATGTTTCGAATTTCGAAAAATGGTCATCTAGAGTGGTGTTCAGTAAGTCATTTGGAGTCTGATAGAACAAACTTGATTTTTGGTGAATAGTAACACACCCTTATGAATAGTAATATGAATAGTAATATGAACCCTATGAATAGTAAATAATAATAATATTTTATTTTCTTAAGGGAATAAGATAATGAGATCTTAATTAGTTTTTCAATGAGAAATAAAACTAATTGCACTTTAAGATTGTTATTTTTCAAATTAACTATGAACTTATTTAAAAATTCAATTAATAATATTTTGAAAATTATTTTTGAAAAATGGATTTCACTTTTGAATTCTACACATCGAAAAATGGTAGGGGTGAATTTTTGGGATTTTTCGGAAATTCTAGAATTTTTGATGAATAGTGAAATACGATAAAATACCGTATATACAAATTACCAGTTAAATACACTATTCATTACATCACAACTGATGCACGATTACTTGGTTCGAAGTCACATGCACTTATTACTATTAGGGGTCACATGAAACAACACTATTTGTTGTCTTGAGGGAAATAGTAAAATAATGAATTAAATATTCAAAATTTACTCCTCTCCCCCACTATAATACCCCCTCACCACTCCCTCTTCTCTTCACTCCTCTAAGTGTTGAAGCCCCTCAAAGTTCTGCCCAATTAACCTTCCCTAGTCTCTCCCCACGTCCAAGAAGATTTTGGTCTTTCAAAAAGACCAAAACCCCTTCCCTTAAGAGTTTCACAAGGAGGTCATTTCAAGAGGTAAATCACCCTTTTTTCATTTGGTTTCATTTCAATTTATCTTCTTTTGCTATTCTATCCTCACCTCCTCTTTCCAAATGATCATTATAACTCTAGTATAATCTATATATTATAATTATATCATATGAATGGAAGAACCATCATAAATATTCTTACTCCCTCCATTTAATTTTTTATAAACAAAATCAACGTCCATGAGGTTCCAATTTATAGCCTTCGTGGACGACGGAGTTTCGTTCTTCAATTTATTCTTCATTACAGGTCATGAAACCATATTTATGGTTGAAACATACTATAAAATATGTATTATAAAATAATTAATATCCAGGAACCAGAATATGTACATATAATTAAGTTATATGACAAAACTAGTTCATAATAATCCAAATACCGCTGAATAATTGAAGTGGTTGTCATCTAATGATTCTTCCTTATTTCATGTAAAAAAATGATAGAAATGACAATTACCCATTATTTATGTTTATAAAGAATATATAATTCCAATACTGGGGATTTATAACCTTTCCACATGAACTCCATTACTTAAAAACAAGTGAACCGATTATAAAAATAAAGAAAACGAACACCCGAGAACAATGAAATTCAATATAATAACTTGTAAATAAGGGTATACATGAACTAAAAATAATTATGATAAACTAAATAAACGTATAATAGGTTCTTAAATAATTTATTAATAAGTATAATTTCATATTCCAGGAGCTTAATTTAAAGAGCGGAACACGTTTGGAGTTAAGGTAAGGGTTTTCCCACCCGAACTTCCATTTTCATTCGGGATACTTTCATTGTCTAAATACCTCAATGGAATTATTATGTATTGTTATTTACTCCTCATATATTCTGTTTGAGTATCATATATATGTTATCAAACCATAATCTTTCCTTATTTTGTGGATAGTTACACATTTTAAAAGGAACATTCAAAATTGTTTCAAAAATACGAGCCCGATTCATGAAAATTTCTCAAATTCTTACATATTTTCTAGGTCACTCTATAATCTTTTTTTGAAAACCATTATCTTTATAAAATCACTCATTTTTTATGAAAATACTATCTTACTTTACTTCTGATTTTATACAAATATTTTTCCAAAATAACACTTCTTTTCAAAATAAGAGAGTATTTATCTGCAGAATTACTTAATGATTTTATAAGAGTATTTTCATCTAATTCAACACTCTTGTTGATTCCATCGTATTATTGGGTTTAATAATTTATGAAGTCATATACCATATTTTATTTAATGGTTTATGACTAACTCTATTGTGGATGATCTATCCTAAAACCATTCACCATATTACTCGGAATGGTTAGTGTTTTATGTTTAATGATTGGGGAAAGATAGTTACATTTCATATGATAGTTTCAATATGAATGTATATGTTGTTTATGTTTATCCCTGATCATATGAGGAATTCATTGGAATTATTATGTAATGGGTGGGTCCTTCTATAGCCCTTCGATGCATCGGTAGGTCTCATGAGACAAATAGACGTGGAATTGGCCAAGGCCTTTCCCGATGTGATATATGGATTTTGGCCGAGGCCTTAATCATTAGATGTCTTTGCCGATGCCTTGAAAAAATGTTCCATAATGTCTAAAAAATGAACTTACCTCATTATGAAGCAGGTAATTGAAAGTTCATGTGGTTATTTGACTATTAGAATACCCCTTATTATGTTTTATTATGGAATTATTTACTTAGCTCATATTCCTGCCATAATGTGTTTCAAGTTTATTATTAAAGGCACGTGCTTTCAATTATTCACCATGTCAAATGATTATATTATCTTCTACTGTATTTCTTACTCTTACTGAGCGTTTGAGCTCACCCATTCCTTATGTTTCATTTTCTCAGGAAATGAATAAGTAATTTATGAATGACTTGCAAGCATAATATAGGAGACGTGATCTTTCTAGTGGAATAAAATAGTGTTTTGATTCCCTTTATGTTGTAATGATAAACTTATGTATGTAACTTGTTTCCAATAATACTAAACTACTCGGTATTTTGGGATTCGTATTCCTTGTATGTATGCCAACGTAATCAAATAAGGCACCGGCTCTGGGCAACTGGGGTCAGGTCCTTACATCTCTAGTAGTGAGATCATGAGGACAGACCCTCCAATAGGAACCCCACATGTTTTGGGTGTTATTGGTAATTCTTATCTATAGACATGTGTATTGGTCTCTTGACTTGAGATCATTACCAATGTATACCATTTTATTACATACTTTGATGTAAGGTGAAAACCATGGTACTAAAATCGTGGAGAGGTAGCTTGTGTAGGGTGCGTCTGTGGTGGTACGACATTAGTTGAATGGTCAAGAAAGGATTTTTCACTTCCATGTTTAGGAAGTTGTATATCTTAGGACTGGTTGACCAGTATGGTTCAACCTTCATAAGTATCTGGCCAATGAAGTATAAAGGTAAACCTATCCAGATAGATCAACAAATAATAAATCAAGAAAAGGATGATGATACAAGTGTGCATCCTACTTTATGAGATATTTAATGACAAAGAGATTATAGTACATAGTCAATGTTCATAGGATGATAGTCTTTTCTATGAATATCCTTATCTCTTTAGGGGCCATGATGGGTTGCTATACTCTGCTATTGGTCTGTGGATTTATTCACTTCTATCGAGATAATGGCCTAGAGGGCCACACACAATAGCATATTAAAAAACCCTCCCTATTCATCCGAATAGGTATATGGACATAGTGGGCCTCGCCACAGGGTCCGGAAATTTTCAAATTTATCGATCAGAAAAATAATTAAATAAACTCATTAATATTAAAGTTATGAATATTTGGGATTGAATTTATTTAATCTATTTACATGTTTAGTAAATACGAGAAAAATATTAATTGAACGAATATTATTTTAATATTCAATGTTCGTTTAATATTAAGCAGGACATCGAGTCGAGTTAAATGGCTCACGTTTTATCACGTAATATATTTTATATATATTACAAGTATGTGATAAAATAATAAATAATATTGGTGAAGTTTAGTTTTTCAAAATTATTTATTTAGTGGACGTTGAAATAAATGAGGCCTGGGGAACCCAAACGGGTATTTATCAACTACACTATAAATATAGGAGGAGGCTATATCTTTTGTTGTGAAATTCACTATTCATTCATTCCATGGAGTGAAATCCATATCCTCTTTGTCCTCCCACTCTCTAGAGATAGAATCTCTCGATCCAAAAAGCTTGGATCAATATCTCTCTTCATCATCGAAGGCATCTCAATGAGGTGATATTTTGGATGTCAAAAGCATCATCAGATCTCTATGTTCGCACCTGAAATTCGATGATTGATGCTTCCACATGTTTTTTAAGTGTGTGTGGATGATCTGGAGGGTTCCTGCTTTAGAGCCTTCAAACAATGATCGCCATCGACGAGTTGCAGTCAACCATGACTTCATATTTGAAACGGGTATGTTTTTATTTTTATTTTGTGCCCTTTATAATTTACGCGAGATCCTTGGACCTCTCCGGGGATTGGATCATTGACGCCGATAAGTCTTGTCAATCTGCCAATGAAAATTTTAAAATCTATGGCCCACTAACTTCTGTTCTAGGCCCTAGAACCTAAGAGTGGTATCAATGGGATCATGTAAATTTTTTGAGAAAAATAAAATTAATTTTTATAATATTAAGTAGAGAGTTCAATGACAGCACCAATGGTTCAAACCGTTTGTCGATCCGATGAGGAATGACCAAGTTATGGTTAGTTTAATTTTTCGGATTGCATCGAATATGCTGTTTGATCTCGGGTTATAAATTTTATTTCATCCTGCTGAACCAATTTAGTTTCAATTGGTTCATCTAAAATAAATTTAATTATGAAAATTATATATTTTATAATTTTTCTAATTTGTATAATAATTTCATTGTTGTAATAATCTTTATATTATTATTATTATTATATTATAATTATAATAAATTATTATCTTATAGTAATAATTTTATTATTATTAATTTTAAAAGGCTATGCAGCCTTTTAGTTTTTTAGTTTGTGGAAAGGGGGGGGGGGGGGTGGACTTGACTCATAAAGGAGGGAAGACATAAAAAAGGATGGGTGGAATAAGACTTGAAAATAAGTCTTAAAGTAAAAAAAGGTGGCTTTTCAGGGGGTCTGCGAAGACCCCCTCTTCCTAGCACGAAGCAACCCTAGAGTCATGGATTCCTCCCCACGCCATAGAACTGGCACCAAAGCAGAATCCCTCCCAGCCGACGTCGCACATCAGGTCTGTCGGACCTCTGCGCGCCACCCTGCCTCCTGGCCGCCGCGACTCACCCTCTGGCTTTAGCCTGCAACAACCCGGCTGCCCCTTCCTAAGTCCTAGCCCTAGCAGCCGTCCACCTTCCTCGGAGCCGTGCCATGCTCCTGTGGCAGGCCGCACCGTCCCGATCATCTTCTCCCACCGTCGCGCCGCCACAGTCTGGTGTCCAACTCCCTATAGCGGCTCGCAGCAGCCTGCTGCCCTCTCGAAGACACTGCCTGGCCTTTTCGGCCCCGCCCTATGCTACCCAACCCCCCCTTATTACTAGAAAAATACCCTCTTCAGATAATCCGCAGAGCCAGCCACCCGATCCCGGATTCTTCCTACTGTCACGCACCCACTGCAGGTGCGGGTCTCCCCACAGCCACCCTCGGCAGTCCTGGTGCAGCGCTGCACCCCACCGCTCCAGAACCAGCCGACCACCATGGACTTAGGCCGCTGCTATCCTTAGGGTCGACAAAATCCCATTCTGAACAGCCCTGCTGCAACGCCATATCCAGTTCTGCCAACTTCCTTGCATCACGACCAGTTCTGAAACTTGGCCACCACCGGACCAGGGTCGCGACCCCTTGCTGTCGAGTCCTCACAACAGCTCCTTTCCCGAGGTCTGCCGTTCTCGGTAGATGAGGTACCATTTTACCTGAAAGTAATCTTTACGTTGAGTAATTTTGGCCTCGAAACAGTCTGGGCGGACCTGCCCAACCCAAAAAAAATTTGGGCGGATCGGTCCAACCCAGTTGGGCCCTACATGGGTTTGACCCGACCCGCGTAGGCCGTGAAGTCGTGTTTTAGGAACAACAAATTTAAATTAATCAAAGTAATTAATTTTATTAATTTAATTTTAGTATTTAAATTAAATTAATTAAAATTACTTTTGGTTAATTATTTTAATATGTGAGGATATAAATTAATTTAATTTTGTAATTAACATAAATTATTTAATTAAATTAATTTTGGGATAAAAATTAAATTAATTAGTGGACCAATGATTAATTTAATTATTTAAATTTATTAAATTCATTTAATTTAATTTATATAACCCTTGTACTTAATTAATGGATTTTAATTTTATTGCGCTTTATTTTACCCATCTATTGGTCTTGAGCATCGACTTGTGTATGTTGCTTATATTTATTTAATTTATTGCGTGTGATGATTTTAATTAATTAAATAGACGGTTTTCACATCGTCATACTTTTTCGGTTAAAATGTATAAGGACCTGCGTGTCCGATTAACCTGATGTACATTTATACCTGAGTTCCCCTCGTCCACGCACGAGTAATTTTGTACTTCAGAAAAAGAAGACGAACGATCAAGACGGTGCAAGACAACACATAGATTTTTCCAAGACGAGACAGTACTCCAAGGTGTGACGTGGACCCCGCCAAGACGAGGTGATACCTCAAAATCGAAGAGAACATACAATACGGGGTCAAGATGCATCAAGAGTCAATCATTTGACTTAGGTATGATGCCCTTAGGTTGTTAAGATGCTCAAGACCAGTCGGGTAGTAATTTACCTTTATGCATTTATTTATTTATTTTATTCATTTTAGAACATCAGGAAAAATACATAAAATAATAGATAATAAAATGCATAAATAAGCGGCATATGTTTTTCTCTTAAAACTCAGTTGTGAGCGTGACAACATAGATGAAAAAGTTTAACAAAAATGTATTACATTCGTCGAGAGAAACCAATAAAACCCTAAAAGAAAAATATTATCTCACAACATCCTTCCATCATTAAAGTTTGAACAAAACTAGGTGTTCGAGGTGCCGGTTATGCCATAGATGAGGGTGACTCTTACTACTAGGGAATTATTATGGTGGTGGGTTGAATTAACTAAAATTTCAGTAAAGAAATAGCCATAGCTAGCTTGTTGTAATTTTAGAGGCAAGCATTGAGTAAATCAAGAAATGAATTTTGAAGCTAGAACTACACTAAACAGATTAAGGAAATGCAAGTTAATGAGGTTGTCCAGCCAAAAGCCTACCTTGGACCCTCCGAGTAGTGGCGTAGCCATAGATTTTAGATTATGAGGAAGGTTCCAGTATCCTTGCCACTAGAATACTCAAGAGTATTCCGATTCTAGTACATAGGGTTCCTAGAATTCTAAAAATTAGTGGGAGACATTTAATGATTGAATTAATCAGTAATGTCACATTTGGTAATCAACATTAAAAGTAAAATCTTCTAAATTTATTTTCTTATAAAAATTGGAAAGTAAAAAGACAATAAAATTCCGATTCATATTGGGAAAAGTTAAAGTATAAACTACGAATGAATTTCCAAAAAATGTAGTAAGGGATCTTGCACACACTACTACCAAAATGGAAATTCAAGGTGCTTGTGTCCCAACCTGTTAAGCCACCTCAAGAAGTGAGGGTGTGAAATTGATTATAGGAGACTCATGAATGAAGCATATGATGGTTCTTTCATAATGATATCATCAATTTCTTATGTTAGTCGTAGTCGATACATCATGACATGGATGATGATACATACAGTCTCATCTCCAAGAAGTTTTCAAAGGAGAAAGTGAATCAAGATTTTAATGAGATGATAACACTCATTTTGTGTAAAGTGAAAGAAAGTTCATGATATTTCATGGAATCCGATATTTTACACCCAATTACTCTAATTTCGTTTAAGGATAAAAACAAACGACATAGAGTAAAGCACTTTATTACCTTTAAGGTAGTGTTCACCATGTAATAAGAATATTAAAGAAAGTATCATCTTTTGTTCTTATGGAGAATACATTGAATGACATGGCGAAGAGGCCTATGGTATGTTACGCCAAAGGAACCTTCATCATATCCTTCAAATAAAATAGGTTGGTTACTTAACATGAGGTTATTTACATCACATATTAGAAATAAATTTATGGAAGTGTAAAAATGCAATAGACTTAAATACTAGAAGCAAGTACCCTCTTCTTGTTCAGTTAATATTAATCAAATAAAATTATTGTTTTCTCACATAATTCTTGGGTAAAATACAATATGATTTTCACATATATGTATTGAAATACAGTAACCAAGTAAGTATATAAACATTACTAGGAGTAAGGTGTCTTCACTACGTAGTTGAGAAAGGGAGATTCCTAGGTCAGTGATGTGAAACACATAACTTCAAATTTCTAAGTAATTGACTCAAAATGAACAAGTTGTTGAGTATAACCAAAAACATTTATCTCATGTTCCCATTTGGTCATAATGAGACATTATTCCATGTTTTGGAATGAATGTTGTTTGTGGTAACATACTCAACAAATAGTTCACTGCTATATGAATCAAAATAAAAACACGATGAATAGAAAATGTAAGACCTACCCAGTTATGGAAATATAGTTCTTTGTCAAGTAAAACTAAAATTGGACATCAAGAATATACCCAGTTTTGTATTTAGGCTTAGCACAACTAAACACCTATGGTATAATTAACATCTTTAGTTTAGACAAAGAAACCTTTAGAAATAAAGGTATGCCACAAAGCTTCTGAGGTTAGTTCAACAATAGAGTGTGAACTATTCCGAAGAAATATAGAGGTAAAGATACTTCATAATATTATTTTAAGTTATTAAGGAATAGTGATGTATATGCATGGTCAAAAGATATGAGTTTCTTCAGATTGGCATGTTGAAGAATATCTTGACAAATCATTCATCGACCATGATAATGTAGCATGAAGTAATTCCTAAACACATGTTACCTTATTTACATCACAATATTGATGTCCATAAGGAGGATAAATGATGAGTATTACATGTTTAAATTGATCAACAAAATGTAGCATGGAGTAATTCCTAAATGTACATTTTATACATCAAATTTATGATGTAAGTTGTATAAATAATGCAACTTACAGAAAATTCCATTATATTTCTTGACATGATTTGCAAATAACGACATAAAACCATAACCAATATGAAAACTAAAATGAAAAATGGATATAATACGAGTCATAGTATAATGAAAATCCATTATGTCATAGATCACTTGTTAAATATGCAAAGTGTTTGTTAAGGATTTAAACAAACATGTATCAAGTTAAACACATGGTGCATCTAAGTAATTATCCTAACAATTTCTTAGGATATTACGTAAATACCTAAGATAGAAAAGATGTAGTCAAGTATTATACTAAATTTCTATATAAGGGTGAACATCCCTATTAGAGATAATGGGAGCCGAATTGACTTGAATTTAGTCAATGATCAAGATGCACAAATGGTTGGAATAGGAACAAGTTCCACAAGTACATCTGGAATATGCATGTTCCAGTGACAAGAATAATAAATTATTCATTAAGAATAATAAATCCTACAAGTAAGTAGTATATGGAAATTAGCTAAGATTGAAAAGATCAATTAAAATTCAGTAATGGATTCCACGTATCAAATTTCAAAGGGTCTTATAAATTGTATACTATGGTGGGTATTCAAATGAGAAGATACATGGATGGTACAAGCTTGGTACCAATAAGGCTCGATTGGTTATACCAAGTCGGTATGCCTAAATCCATTAGAATTTTACTTATCAGGGCTAACTTCTAAGATTATTCTATTAGTCATTGGATTCCAAGATCATATTTAATGGGAGGTGTCTATTAGACACAACCAGAAAGGGATGATGACTCAATAAAATTCCAATGAAGGTTGCAAGTTACTGAAATCCAGTTCTGGATTAAAATTAAAAAAAATATCTTAGAGCATTCATTATAAATGAATCTTTTTCTTTATGTCTACCAAAGGTTAGTGGGAGCACTAATTTTTTCCAAGTGAAATATGTTCAACAAAATTTGGAAAGCAAATATTGATCTTATAGTTAGATAAGATCAGGATAAAAGTAATACTCCAATGATTGACTTAAAGTAGAAACTTACGTTCTAGGGAACACGATCTACTGAGGTAGATCTAATGAGGGCTTAGACCTAGTCAATCGTACATACAGTGAAATTGTATTGAAAAATAAAACTTGGAACAATTAAAGTTTAGAATTGTTTCCAATGTCACATGGATTAATATCTCCAGGTTAACATGTTTGCAGCATGAGAAGAGATTAATGTTGTGAATTGATACCATACGCTTCCGTGATGGATCAATCATATTTTCCATATTATGTACAATAATTGATATTTCCAAGATATACTTTGTTGCAGGTAGATATCAATTGTGTCCAGGAGCACTGCAAGTGATGCAGTTAGAGCTATAATCTTGTACTTTGGCGAGTACAAATGATATGTACTTGGTATATGAATAATAAGGTATAATAGTTATAATGGGGTACAAACTAGTAATCCTTAGATCAATTTGATCTAGTATCATATCTAGGCAAAGTTGATGAGAGATTCAAGCTCATAAAAGCTAGTGGTAGCCATACCTACAAATACTGAGTATGTTACAACTTCTAAGGAATATAAGAAGTAGTTAAATACAAATATTTGTTCCAGTTCTTGGAATTTCACCTAGTGTGAAAAGTATTATCATAATGTGAATTATTATATTCAAAATGTCCAAGTTATCATGTTATGACAATGGAAAAAAGTGATATACTCGGGGATACCTTATCTTGAGAAGTTTTTACTCAAGGAAATGAGGTCACATACAACAGATATGCCACACAACCAAAATGTGGTAGGCCCAGTAGTTAAATCCATTACTCATCAGTAGCATAATTTTATCATGTGAGTAGCTAACAAGTTTGGTTAGCATGTCAGCTCTAGTGAAAGTGGAAGTGTTGAAATAGTGGGTTCCCTAAACCCAACTATGTTTTACTTTGGATTACTATATCATGTGTACAGTTAGTTATGCATGATGTCATCTTACCATTATAGTGTAAAATTTTCTACATCCACTATTATAATAGTAATGTTCAATGGTTAATTATCATGTCAAGAGGTTATAATAGATCCCATTCCATAATGAGAACCTCAAGATACTATGGAATTAATCTTAAATATATATTCTATAGTCTAGATACATCTTACTAACTGGACATAATAGATATCTGACTCTCATTTGCTGGGGTCTCATAATCATTGAGACTTATTCTCATAAATTTCGTACTTGGTGATCTCTAGCAGTGAGATCATGAGGACATACCCGCCAATAGGAACACCACATGTTTTGGGTGTGATTGGTCATTCCTATCTACGTACATGTGTATTGGTCTCTTGACTTGAGATCATTACCAATGTATACCATTTGATTACATAATTTGATTCAAGGAGAAAACCATGGTACTAAAATCACGGTGAGGTAGCTTGTGTTGGGTGCATTGTTGGTGGTATGACATTAGTTGAATGGTAAAGAAAGGATTTTTCACTTCCAAGTTTAGGAAGTTGTATATCTTAGGCCTGGTTGATTAGGATGGTGCTACATTCATAAGTATTTTCCCAAATTAGTACAAAGGTAAATCCATCTGGATAGATCAAAAAATAATAGAGCATGAAAAGGACGATGACACAAGTGTGCATCCTGCTTTATGAGATATTTAATGACAAAGAGATTATAGAACACAGTCCGTGTTCGTATGATGGTAGTCGTTGCTATGACTATCCTTATCTCATTAGGGGCCATGAAGGGTTTCCAGACTCTGCTCTTGGTCTATGGATTTATTCACTGCTATCGAGATAAGGGACTAGAGGGTCTCACACAATAGCATATTCAAGAGTCCTCCCTATTTATCCGAATACGTATATAGACATAGTGGGCCCCACCAAGGGGTCCGAGCATTGACCAAGTTATCGATCACTAAAAAATTAAATAAACTCATTAATATTAATGTTATGAATATTTGGGATTGAATTTATTTAATATATTTACAAGTTTAGTAAATATGAGAAAAATATTAATCGAACGAATATTATTTTAATATTCAAGGTTCGTTTAATATTAAGCAGGACAACGAGTGGAGTTAAATGGCTTAGGTTTTATCATGTAATATATTTAATATATATTACAAGTATGTGATAAAATAATGAATAATATTGGCGTTGTTTAGTTCCTAAAAATTATTTATTTAGTGGAAGTTGAAATAAATGGGGGTCGGGGAACCCAACTGGGAATTTCTCAACTCCACTATAAATATAGGAGGAGGCTCTATCTTATATTTTGAAATTCACTATTCATTCATTCCACGGAGTAAAATCTAGATCCTCTCTCTCCTCCCACTCTCTAGAGAGATAATCTCTTGATCCAAGAAGCTTGGATCAAGATCTCTCTTCATTATTGAAGGCATCTCAATGTTGTGATCATCAGGACATCGAAAGAACCATCGGATCTCCACGATATCTCCCAGAATTCATTGATCAATGCTCTTGTGGGTTTTTTAAGTGCGTGTGGATGATCTAGAGGGTTGCTGATTTGGAACCTTCAAGGAATGATCACCATCAACGAGTTTTAGTTGACCGTATATTTGGATGTGAAATGGGTACATTTTTTTATTTTGTGCTCCTTATAATTTTTGCGAGATCCTCAGACCTCTTCAGGGCTTGGATCGTCAGCGCTGACAAGTCTCATCGATCTGCCGATGAAAATTTTAAAATCCTTGGCCCACCGGTTTCTGCTGTGGGCCTTGGAACCTAACTGAATCTTGAACTATTACCACCACCACCCCTAAGTGGTCCACATCAGGCTTAGGGAGTTGGATAAAAGGGGAGGGGCAGCTGAAGGTAGTCAAGGCTATGAGAATGATATGAGATATGATCTATGTATTTTCTACCATAGTTATAATAATGATAGAAATAGGTGCTAGAAATTACTTTATTTCCACCTATCTATTTCAAGACTTAGAGATTCCAGTTGAGTCCTTGGATCGACCCTTGTACTTGGAGACATCTACTAGAGATAACTCAGTGATCACACACTTGTGCCAAAAATGTGACCAGACTCTTAGAGGTGAGAGTTTCTATTGAGATCTATTTAAAGTAGTGATGAGTAATTATGACTACATCTTTGGTATATTATTGTTATCTACAATTCATTCCCATATCGACTATTTTAGGTAGAGGATGAAATGTGTTCACAATGATGGGACTAGGTTTTCCTTTTTCAGTGAAAATGAAACTCCGGAAACAGATGATGGACTTATGAAGAGAAGGATGCAACCAATTTCACATAAATTGGATAATTTGCCCCTTGGTGCAGTGGATGTCATGATTTTTTAGTTCCCTGCTGTGGTGACAGAGTATGTGTATGTCTTTCTTGAGAATGTTCCAGGATTACCTCCCCTCTGAGAGATAGGATTATGCATTGATGTACACCCTAGGAAAACCCCAATATCTATTTCATCATACTGGATATCTCCCATATATATTCATGAGTTGAGGTTTCATTTAGAGGAATTGCAGTGGAAGAGATTTGTTAGACCCAGTTTTTCACCCTCAGCAGCCCCAATTTTGTTCACCTAGAAGGAGGATGGGAGACTGAGGTAGTGTGCGGACTACTAGAGATTGAACTAGGTGACTGTGAAGAACAATTATCCACTAATAAGGATCAATGAACTCTTTGAACAACTGAGATGGGAACAATGATTTTTGATTGTAGACCTCAGGTCAGGCTATCATCAGTTGTGAAAATAAAATGAGGATATACTAATCATGAGATTCATATGTCACTATAATCACTATGAGTAATTTATTATACCCTTTGGCATGAATAAAACCCTAGTAATGTTCATAGGACTCATGAAAAAGATTATTTCAACCCTTCTTATACTATTTTGTGGCAGTCTCCATCGATGATATCCTTGTGTATTTGGAGTTCGAGGAGGAGCACGCGAGACACTTGAGGATGGTTCTAGATGTACTCCAAGAGAAATAGCTTTATGAGAATCTCTCAAAGTGAAAGTTCTGGATATAGGAGGTCCACTTTTTGGGACATGTTATCTTAGCATATGGAGTGGTAGTGTACCCAACCATGGTTGAGGTAGTGTTATCTTGGGATCCACCAAAGAGCGTGATGGAGTTGTAGAGATTACTTATGTTGGAAGGCTATTATCGGACATTCACACCTAATTTCTTTAGGATATCATCAACCATTAAATCTTTGACCATAAAGGGGAATCCTTTCATGTAGACAGAGAGGTTCGAACAAGCTTTTTAGGAGTTAGTTCAGAGATTTATGGGTGCTCCCTACCTAATATTACCATATGAGGGTGTCGAGTACATAGTGTTCTACAATTCATTTGGGAGTGGACTTGGTTGTGTTCTGATATAGATGCAAAAAATTATTTTCTATGATTCATGTCAGTTAAGACCACACAAATAAGACTATGAGACCCATGATCTTGAGTTAGCATTAGTAGTCTTCACACTAAAGATGCGGTGACACTTCTAGATGGGAGAGTGGTTTATCATCTATTCTGACCACAAGAGTCTCAAGTATATATTCTCTCAGAAGGATCTTATATTTAGATATAGGTTATGTCTATAGTTCCCCTAGGTTTATGAATTTGATATTTTCTATATTCCTGGGAAGGGGAACATGGTAGTAGATTCTCTCAGCATGATATCTTGTTTGCAGTTAATAAATGATGTGTTAGAGTATCTAGCCTCATTTTAGTTATCCTTAGTAGATGGATATAGACACGATTCCCTCCAGTTTATGGTTTATACCCCTCCTCTCTTACAGTGAGTTTGGGAGGCATAACTTGGGGATTCTGACTATGAGACTCTACATACCTAGATATCGGTTAGATGTGCTCCTGATGGATTTTATGATGCTGGGGAGCATGTTATTTTTTCAGGGGAGGCATGATGATACCAGGGACAATGCTGGAGGAGGTTCTAAGAGGGTTTCATACATCTCATTTTGTGGTACATACATGTGTTACAAATATGTACATGTACCCCTGATGTCACTTTTGGTGGACAAGGATGAAGAAGGGAGTTGCATAGTTTGTCTCTCGATGCATTACTTGTCAGCAAGTGAAGACTATGTACCAAGTTTCAGCAGGTTTAGCTCAACCCCTTGAGGTACCAGAGTGGATGTGGGATGAAATATCCATGGACCTCATCACAGGCTTACCACGTATATCCAAAGGACATGATTCCATCTGGGTGATCATAGACCGACTCACCAAGTCGACCCACTTCTTAGCTATCTGAGAAAAGAGTTCAATAGAGAGATTAAGATTCCTCTATGTGCAGGAGATAATTTAAATCCATGGACTTCCATCAAATATTATTTATAACTATGATTATCCCTTCACATATCAGTTATGGAAGGGATCATATGAGACTTGTGTGACAAAGTTATGATTGAGAAAATCGTTTCACCCCCCATACTGATGGTGAGATTGAACATACTATTTAGGTCTTTTAGGACATGTCGTAGGATTCCATGTTGGACTTTGGATGTAGTTTGGAGGATCACAAAAAATTGTTGGAGTTTGTGGACAATAATATCTACCATTCCACCATCAGTATGGAACCATTTAATGATTTTTATGGGAAAATCTTCAGACCACCACTTTGCTGGAATGATCCAAAAGAGTTAGTAGTTATGAGCCTAGAGTTGGTGAGAGATACTAATGAGAAGGTGAAAATCATCCAAGAGTATATGAGGACAACATAGATCCATCAGAAGTCCTATATAGACAGATTATGGAGGCATTTGGAGTTTGAGGAGGGAGACCATGTGTTCCTATGGGTCTCACCTTAACGTAGATTAAGGAGGTTTTTCCAGGAAGGCAAGATATCTACAAGATGCATTGGCCTATTCTATATACTGTGTAAAGTTGGAGAGGTGGTATACCTCTTAGATTTACTACTGTAGTTAGAATGAGCACACAACATCTTCCACGTGTCATAGCAAGGGAGGTACATGCATGACCTATCACATGTTATTGATTGGGGTGAGTTGGATATGGAGGATGGAGCTACATTTGTTGAGTATCTGGTAGAGATCGAGGATATTAAGGATATGATCCTTAATGGGTGGGTAATTAATTTAGTGTGTGTTCGGTGGACGTACAAGAACCTCTAGGAGAGCAATAGTGATTGGGAGGATGAGATTCATGCTTAGTACCCACATCTATTTATGTAGCCATAGTTTTGGATTTTTGGGATGTAAAGCCCCAAGTTGGGGAGAATGTAATAACTCATATTTTCCATGTATTATTTTGGGATATTTTATGGATTAGTTTTGATACCAGGAGCTGAGAAGGCATGTTATTCTGAGCCCCAGTTGGATAGAATAAATGTTTAAAATATATTAAATAGCACCCTTGTGAATTTTTCTTGAAAAGTGGAATAAATTCTAAACGAGGTCCATGATCTAAAATCTAAGGTAACCATTGAGTTCATAATTAGTGTTTACCCTGGGCATGAATTAACCTTTCTCGATGTTGGGTTTTTATGGAAAAGTCACAATGGTCATAAAAATAAATAAAATTATTTTATTTATCCATTTATGCAGTGACCTAAATTATTATTTAAGAATATGGATATTATTGAATTACATGGTTAGCTAAATAACCCTAGATCCATTAGAGAACCTTTGGAGAGAGAATTGGAGGATATATCTAGGGTGAACATTAACTAAACTGATGATCAGTGATCAGTGTATAACAAGATTCAAAGATCTCACCAATGACAATGATGTCGACTCATTCTTCACCGACGATCAATCCATATCAAGGTAATGAATTCGTTTATTTTGATTATTTCCCCATTTTATAATTCTATGATAAGAACATATCAATTAACCAACCGATTGATATTTGGATCGTGCATAATGCTGGATGGGGTAGTTATATTTCGAGAATTGGGAGAATTTTTTGTTGTGATTATTTTTTATCTCTTCATTCATCATTCAAATAGAAATAGATCAAGGTCCACACGACTGAGTTCTGTTCCTCATGATTATTATTGGTGCCTTTTCCCCCTAATTATTCATTTATTAATGGAATTTTTTTTTTGATTTCGGGTTGACAAAAACCAAGGAATCAGTCATTTCACACCCATTTCTCAGCACAATGATTTGATATCATAGATTCAGGCTTGGATAGATGATTGGATCAAGATACAATGATGGTAGATCAATAAAAGGTAGATTAAAAGATACATTTCTTTTTTTTTCGGTGTGTGATAAAGAATGTTGTGTGTGGAAGATTTAGGAATGAAATAAAATATTTGAAACTCAGTGTTTGACAATGGAATGACTCATTAGGTTGAGATTCATGATTTTTTAGTGACACGCATTGTCAGATCAAGGGCTAGAAGAGCAGCCAACAACACATGAACTAGATCTAAGAATCGGTAAAATTATAAAATACATGGCATGTAACACAGAGCTACATGCCATGTGGGACCCTTCTAGAAATGGATAGGGTTTCAGGATGAAGATAAGTATCACACAACATGTGAAATTTTCACACGATGTGTGACCCCTCACCGAAGGCTTGACATGTATCTTAGGGGGTATATGAACATAAGTTTAAGTACATAGGAATAAGAAAGCAATGTACTCCTTCGTGGACATGGCCAGGCTGGGCATACATGGGATAGTCTATGTACTAGTCCACATTTATAAGTACAAGGGAAACACCATGCTGTGTACTATTACATGAACATAGACATGGTCTGTTTACATGCGAAGAACCTGGTGTTGAAGAGAAATAACGTGTACACCTACTACTCATTATATACCCCTTTAATGTAGGCTTGGATCCCTTATCATATATATCTTGGACATGTTTCATTAGGGTACATTCCACATATCCTTTACACAAGGATTAGTATGGAATCACCTCCTTTAGATAGGAAAATGATCCATTTAATAATAATTCTTGGATAGTGTTTTTGGAATCCTTCTGTGAGGCTTGAAGTGAGGTCCTCTATCATCATATTTCCCTAGGTGGAGTTCTTGGTATAGTCATGACCAACACTATGTGGGTTCTGATCCTCTACTTAGCAGGTTAATCCAAATTGAGTTGTTGGTATACCCCATGGCCTTATGAGTAATCCTCATCATTGTATCATATCTCTTTGGATTTTATCAATGATATCAGACTTGTTGAGTGTGTTCTCCCAGATGAAGGCTATGTGGAATCTTTGAGCTGGAATCCAAGGATGGTATTACAATTTTGACGTTACCTTGAGACTATGTGTCTTTATTGAATATATCTATATATTCTTGTTATATGAATTTTTGTTATATAACTATGTAGAGGTGACTATTATTATTTTTTTGTATATTTTTTGTTTCGGGGTATCCTACTGGGTATTGTTGTACTAACCCATACATGGTATTTTCCTACATACGTTGTGTCTTTTGTGAATGATCAACCTTTTGACAGAGTCCCTGAGGGACTAGGAGTAGACAATTCTTAGTGAGAAAAGACAGAACGAGGTGTGTTCCTATGTATCTTGATAATAGTCCCCAGTTTACTTTCAAGTTGGACTTGTTTTTAGACTCTTTGTAGTGTTCTTGTATTTTACCCTGTTTACTTTACTTCTTATCATACTCTACTAGTGATATTTATATGTATGCATTCATGGTTGTCATTTGTTTTTACTTATCAACATTTTTTGGTCTTGGAGATGTGTGTGTGTGTATAAGTACTTAGGATAAGACCTCCCATGTTAGTGATATTCCTACTTCGTACTAGTCGTTAGCCCCTAGCCTATTGAAGGCAAGCTTGGGGAGTCATGGCATGAGACACATTAGGATGAGTCATGACATAGAAATTCTTGTTATGATTTTGATTATCGTTTTGGGTAAAATCCCAAAGTGGGAGTTAATATTGGAGTAACTTATGAAAATCCATGGATTCCAGATTGTGATAGTGTTAGTTCTAGTGATATATCACAATGATGATTTTTTGGGAGATAGTTCAGATGAGAGACTTTATGAGAAATTGGGAATAATATTCTTTCAGCATGATCAAAATATTCTCTTTATTCCTCATAATAAGGCTTTAATTTATGGTTCTTATAATGTGTTAGCAGTTAATGTTGAGCATTTTTGTGAATAGTTTGATGGAGGTAGTTAAATCATGGTTGATTGGGAATTTAATCATTTCGATCTAATCAAGGGCCAAGAGTGTATTCCTCATGATAAAATTGGTTTTGTGATTTTAGAGTCATTCTAGAAGCATATTTTGGATGCTAGGGCTATGTTTTAATAGAAAATTATAATGGTGGGTGTACCGTGGATCAGAATTGTCTGTGGAAAGATAAAGCCTATGGTGGAAAGCCTCATAGGATGAATAAGAAAATTTATGATTACATGATCATGTATAGAGTTATACTGGAACAAGTAAGTGTCATCTTAATATTTCAATGGCAGTTATGAGCATTGGTTTTAGTTTTAGAAGCTTAATTACCAAATGTTAAAAGTAGCGCTTGTTGGTGCATTGGGTCTGGGAAACAAAACTTTTCCTTTTCAGTTTAAATTTCATGGCCGATGTTGGGAATGTGATGTATTTCACCTAAGGATTCTTAGGGATTATTATTTATAAGGTGTTATGATTTTAACATCTCATGTTTTTAACATGTTTAAAATTATCAGAGAATTAGAAATTTTCATTTGGTGGATGAGCTGAATTTTAAACCAAGATTCAAAATGTATATATGATAGTTATAACACTTAAATGTGATGTTTTAAAAAAAATTTTTATGTCTTGAGAGGTGTATTAGGATTTAATATGAGTTTCAAGGGTTTTAGGAACTAAAAAATACATTTTGATAGGAACATTCATAGGCATATGGTTGGAGCATTGTTAGTACTAACCGTGTGGTCCAAACTATCCATCATTTTTTTCTATAGGTTCACATTTTTATAAAACTATGTGTCTTTATAGGGAAACCATGCATCCTATTAAAGTGGACTGGAGGGTTTCACATGGTTTATCAAACCATGAACCCAAGGTCGCATGACCATGTAAGGGGTCTATAGAAAATTACAGAGGTGGGCGCATGGGCTATGCACAATTTTCCTAACCATGCGCTAGCCTTGTGAGGTGGGTTCCAGTTTGAACAGTGGTACTACATGTTTGGTGTACTATTAACCAAACCACGTGGCCAAACTATGTGGATCATTAAAGGGGGTAAAATGACTATTTACCTTTAAATGGATATTCACTTTTTTTCTATCACATTTTCTCCCAATAGGCCCCTCATGTGCTCCTCCCCCCTTCCATGGGTGGATTTACTCTATTATTGGCCTGATTTCATCATTGTCGATTGTATTGGAAGCCTCTTCGTAATTCTAATACTCATCTTTACTACTTTTTTTGGTTTATATCACCATATTAAACACTATCTTCATGAAATATAATTATCTCTAATTATAAGGAATTTTTCCATTTATTTAATTTCTCTAACCTTGGATCAAATAAAATCCTAAGGATGGTTGCGTGAATTTTACTTGGTATAAGGTAGGTGGTCTATATGATTTTACCTCGAAGTTACATCATTTATAAAGTATTGACACTATTTCAGACACCATACCTTTCTGTTCATTTCTCATAAATTATGAAATTACTTAAATTAATTACTTTGATTTTATTTAGGCATGTTATGAAACCCTTGTACAAAGTTTTAGGTTGATGACCTCATCCCAAACCACCACATAAGGTTATATTGACTGATCTCATTAGAATCAATGTTTCCTATAGGACTAAACCATCCCTTAGGGTGTGTCATATAATATTCATGATTATAATTCTCAACCCATGTTTTGAATCCCCTTTTTATGTGGGTTGACTATCCTTCATGAAAGTATATGATTAATTTGTTTTAAATGAATGGTACGTCAACCATGACTCTATTTTATAATAAAAAGAAATTTTAGAATCACTATCTTATTTATTGCAAGGGATTATAAAATAATAGTAGTTGAAGGAGTATGAGGCATGTATAAGTACGTGGCCCTCTTGATTATTTATAATTAATTGTAATATGGAATTATCATGTAGATGGAATTTTCTATTATTAATTTTTGAATCGAAATTTATAATTTGGATTATGGGAAGAGTGAATGGTAAGACCATCTCACTTACCCCTCCCTTTGAACTCAGGAATGAAATGTTAAGAAGTATTTTCTTGATCTATAAATGGACATGTAGTACCTTTTTATAATCATTATTATTATTATGGGCATGGTGTCCATTATTATTTTTGGGTATGACATCCCTTATTATTTATGGGCATGGAATCCCTTATTATTACTGGTGCGGTTTCCCTTATTATTATGGGATTGGAATACTATATTATTAAGGCATGGAATCCCTTATTATTATGAACATGGTGTCCCTCATTATTATGGGCATGACATACCCTTATAAATCATGATACTTGTGCATGGAATCCCTTATTGTGATACTCGAACATGAAATCCCTCTTGACTTATGATACCAGGTCATGGTGTCGCTCATTATGATATTCAGGCATGACATCCCTCACTGTGATACTTAGGAATAATGTCCCTCTTGAATTATGATAATAGTCCATGGAGTCCCTTATTGTGATACTTGGGAATGGAGTCCCTCTTGAATTATGATACTGAGGCATGGCGTCACTCATGATTTATGATATTTATGCATGGCATCCCTTATCACTCTATGAGACTCCTACGACTACACATGGATTCTTGAGTTATGCCTTAGGTCCTAGCTTGTCTTAGTATCAATATATATATGGATACAAATTCCACTACATATCTAGTCAATATATATTCACACACACACACACATATATTTGGTGACACATTATTAGAGATATTCTGGCTTAGGCTGAACAAGGTATTATCGACCGAGTGTCCCTTAGGGAACCAAAGTTAGACTTGTTATTATTTATTTATTTATTATTTTATTGGTATACCTTCACACTTTTGTAATTTTTATTCATAGACTGAATATATATTAGACACCATTGGTGATGCCTACTGAGTATATCTCTCACCCTGTTTAGCCACTATTTTGTACCTGAACATACCTCAAGGCTGCAAGTTTAGGATCATGGATTGTTCATGCATGTTTTTATCTTTCTTGGATAATATAAAGTATGATAGAAGAGGTATGAGCTATTTCTTATGATGATATTGGAGATAGATACCGAATCTTTTATTAATTTATTTCCATTATCAATCAATCTATGTGTTTCTATTGGATTTCAATCACTTGTACATTGTTTCATGTTCATGCATAAAAATTTATTAATTTATTTTTTACTATAATTTTCCATTTAATTTATCTATCTATTCCTTTTATTTATTTATTATTTATCTAAAGGGTATAATATGCCCATTGTACCACCTTTCGACCCTCAATGCTAGTCAAAATCCTCTAGCATATGAGGAGGCATTCTGAAGACTGTGTGGAGAACCAACACGGGGCACCAATATTGTAGCTAATGGGTTAGAATGTTTCATGTAAAGGTCCACTTCAGATCAAGTAACATATCTAAGGGTGAATTTCATAGTGAATTTTTAGTGAAATCCCTCATGATCTTTTTTATATTTTGAAAAATCAGAAGAATCATATTTTAGTGTGGATAGATCCCCAATTCCATACATCTTACGATCCTTGAAGATTAAAGGTATTAAAACATTTATTCTTGAATGAATTCATTAATTTTAAGGAGAATAATGAAATGTGATTAGGGTGGAGATTTTAAAGTAAGTATAAATATATTGGAAGATTTGAGAAAATTCAATGATGTGAATTTTTTAGAATCAAAGGGAGATAATCTCATGAAGATTGATTGTTATTTTAAATAGGGAATTTTATTTGTTAGTGGAATCAAAAAATTCAAGGAGTGAGTTTGGTACACATGATCAATCAAGATAAAAACAATAAATAAATGGAGACTTCAATATGAATATCCATACTTGGATAAGCCAACACGGTAGAGATCTATTAAAGGCTCACTGATACCCTTTCGAGTTTGATTCTATTTTTGTCTATTTTAATTCCTCTAAGAATGTTGTTCTTGAATTGAAACTAGTTTTTTATTTCACTAAAATTATAATTAATCTAATTCTATTTTGAATTTACTTTCTTTAAATTGTTAGGGAATTTGGTTTCATTTTTTGATTGTGAATTGAATATTTGTCATTAATCCTATGAAATTAAAGTAATTATACTAATTGTTTAAATTTGTTAATCAGGTTTCTGAACTAAGAAAAAATTAATTCAAATAGATTTAAATTATTTTAGTTTACTACATAATTATATTAATTTCAAAAGAATAATGCATTATATGAATTGTGATAACAATGTGATTTTCATATAGGATTTGGTGTACATTATAAGGTCTTAGGGTGTGAATTGAGAATTAAATGATATTTGTTTCCATGAAGAAGGAGGAATCAAAAATACTAAAATAGTTCATAGTTGTTGTCTCTTACCTATTCACACACTTTTCTTAATTAAAAAATATTTTTTCATAATCCTTAAATTTATTCAACAAACCCCTTGCTTCTTCTTTACAAATATAAAATAAAAATAAACCATGATAAAAAGTGAAATTATAGATTGGTAAGTAACTTAGTTAGGAGAAAAAGTTGGGGACCTCTATTATTTCAACCTTAGGGAATAAAATTTGAATAAATATCCATGAAAAATATCTACCTTTTAACTAGATTTTTTGAGGAGGTTTCTTAAGTTGTTAATATATTTTTTGTCTTCTAATACTGTTAAATAATAGTTTATTCCCCTTATACCCTAAAATAGATGGAATATAATACTCTAGAGCTATGTTAGTAAGGAATGAGGAAAATAAGATCATAGTTGTTAAACCTATTAGTGAGGAAAACTTACTGAACCAACTTTAAATTTCTAATTCTCAATGTAAATCCTATAAAACACCTAAAAGGGAACATATTAAACCTAAATGAACCATGGGATACTATATAAAACTTAATAAATTATTTACATATTAGTAATAGAATAAAAAAATGGTTTAGAATACCACGATGACCCTACTAGTATTGAAATAAAATTATGTTTTATATACCAACTCTAAAGTTCCATAAACTTCTCTAAGAATATCCACATAAGTACTTTCAAGATATTTACTATCTCAGTGTCAACATAAAACTACAAGGGGGTTAATAGAGACTAAATAAATATTATATTTTTATTTATTTATTTATACAGAGTTTTAAATGAGTGTATTTACTACCCCCAATCCACTCTAATAGGAAATTGGAATGAATTTAAGAAACCTTTCCTTGAGACTTTTTCCTTACCTCTAGGATAAATACCATTAAGAATGAAATATGTGAGATTATACAAACCCAAGGTGAAAAATTACATTATTATTGGGAGAGATTTATGGTATTATGTTTTAGTTTACCCCACAATATAATTTGTGAAAAATTATTTATTCAATACTTTCATAAGGTCCTTATTCTTACCAATATGAGCATGATGCTATTTCAGATGGTTATTTGATGGATAAAATCCCATCTATTTCTCAGGCACTTATTATTAATGTAGCCCAAAATTCCAAACATTTTGGAATTAGTGGCCCTATTCTTGTAAAACTTCCTAGTATGTACCCACTTCTAGTTATGAAAACAACATGATTATAAGACACAATAGTGATATTACCACCATGGAAAGGTCTGCGATGTTACCAATACATTACTAGACTAAACCAATATGAAGTGAGTTTTCAACATCAAGTTAGATATGGAATTTATTCCTAAAATTAGAACATTAGTGATAGGTTCTTGAAAATAAAAGAGTCCCCTAAAACATACAATACTATTTTTTTAGGGATTCATTTCAAAAAAATAACTATTAAATAATTTTTTTAAAAAATCAAACCTAAAAAAGGTCTGGAATAACCAATAAAACTAAAGGTTTAAACATCCAAAATAACATGTAAGTTTTCTAAAAGATAAAATTAGTTACTCGCAACCGATATACTTTTATAAGTAAGAAAATTCTCTTAATACAATGGATTTATAGCCTACTTATCCCATTAATAAATTTAAAAAAACCTTGAGGAAACTGTTGACAACAAAAAGATCATGTTGAGCACTATGCTACACCAAAATGGTAAATGGATACTGATATTGGTACCATGAGAAATTAAATGAGTGGTGTAATTACTTCACAAACTTAAGTGTACACCAAATGAAAATAGAATGTTAGTTCTATAAAATATTTAATTTTTACTAAGTTTCAAACCCCCTAGGATATGAGTTTTGAGCTTGAACCTATTGAGTAAAGTTCCACACTTTTCCCACCTAATTTTGATCTTGTTTAATCGAGGCCAATACTGGTTGATCTTTATAAAAATATAAAACATGTTGTGAGAGAGACACCATTTTCTAAATATGATGGTATGCTTAATAGAACTGATAGAGATTTGAGGAGAATGATAGGATATTATGGTGGTAAAATTAGTATTCCAAATGACCAAGAGAAAACTAAACCACCACTGCCTTACCCTTGGGGAAGTCCTCTAGTGAGGAAGAAGATAGTAAGTGAATTAGATAAAGTGACCTTAGAGTCTTTTAGTAAATCTTATGTTAATGTTCCTGTACTAAATTTAATTAAATAGATCCCCATATATGCTAAATTATTGAAGGATACGTGCTTTCACAAGAGGAATTTAAAGAGAGGAGTGAAAGTGAACATTGGGAGGAATGTTTCATCCATGATTAAAAGATCCCTCCCTATCAAGTGAAAATATCTAGAAACCTTCACCATTTGATGAAATAGAGGGGATTTTAAGTTTAAATATATTAAATTAGACTTAGGAGCAGCCATAAATCTGATACCTCATTCTATTTACTCTAATTTATAGGTTAGAGAACTCAAACTTTCATGGAATGTGATCAAATTTGGAAATATAAGTATAGTAAAACCTACTAGATTCATTGGGGATTTTTTTTAGAGAGATTAAGGGATATAGTTTTCCCTATTTATTTTTATGTATTCAATATAGAAGATTATAGGTTTAACACACATGCTCTATTAATTCTAAAATTACATTTTCTTAAAAATAAATAATTATAAATAAATTTTCACAAAGGAATACTTTCAATTGAATTTAGAAAATAAATAGTCCACTTTAACATTTTTGAATCATTGAAATATCCATTAGATAGTCACTCAGATCAAAAAGTTAATTTTTTTGATTGGTTCTCCAATAAATTATTTCCAACTTTCAAAAGTAATGAACCACCATTTTATGCTTTTAAAAATACAATTTTTCCTATTACTAGGAATTATTTAAATTATTGTGATAATGTTAATAGGATTTATGTGTTGAAAATTATACATGTGAGGATTTTAGAAATATTTTTTTATTCCATTAAAAATAATGAGAACCTTGTATATGATGAATAAGTTGATCATTTTCTTGAATAAATTGAGAAACCTACATGTAAATAAAGTTTTAAATTATCTAAATATATTGGTAACTATGATCATGAATCACATATTTAGTGATTTATTGAATCCCCAATTCTTTCTGAATATGAAACTATTATATAAACTATTAAATACTTGTCTGTTACTACTAAAAATGAAAAAAATTTCTTATTTGAGGAAGGTTTTAGAAGTTGAGTTAGATACTATTGAGTCTATATAAATGTTTTTTCACTCATGGATATCCCAACTAATATGAAATTAAAACCTTTGTTTGAGAATATCAAATATCCCATTTTAGAGGATAACAAGAATATTCCTATTACCATTGCTAAATGGATGTCCCTAGACCAATAAAACAAGCTTTTAGGAATTATTAAAAATAATAATAAGGTTATAGGATTGACCCTATCTAAGATGGATAGAATTAACTATTCAATATGCTCATATAAGATCTTTTTAGTGGTTTATGTAAAACCTATTAGACAGTTTAAAAGGAGGATATATCATGTAAATTTATAGATTATTAAGAAAAAAGTGACCACTTTGATGGTTGTTGAATAATTTCTTCAATTTATGATAGAAAATGGGATAGTCTCATCCAAATAATGCCTAAAAATAGTGGTTTCACTATTTGAAATAATGTATTTGGAAAACTTGTCCCTATTATACTTTTAATTAAATAGATATGGCGTTTACATAATATATGAAACAAAAACTTGTGGCTAATGAGGACCATTCACCTATTATATTCTGTGACTAGATTCTTGAGAGAATTATAGGGTAGTCCCACTAATGTTTTTGGATGATTTTCTAGGGTACTTCTAGATTCATGTTTCACCTAATTATTGTGATAAAATGACATTTACTTATCCTTTTAGTAATTTTACTTATAGAAGAATTCCCTTTGGATTTTTTAATGCTCTGGGAACCTTTAAAAGGGTTATTATGATCATTTTTTCTTGGTTATTAGATAAATTTATAGAGGTTTTTATGGATTATTTTATAGTGTATGGAACCTATTTTGATATTTGTTTAATGATTATTGGAATTATCCTCAGAAATTACATTGGGAAAACCCTTTTTCTCAACTACAAGAAATTCCATTATTGTGGTGTAAAGAGGAATTTCACTACTAATGTCATGTTTAGGGAAGGAATACAAGTTGATAAGTTCAAGGATGATGTTATTTCCTCCCCTCCATACCCAAAACCAATAAAGGATATGAGATATTTTCTTTTCCATGCATTCTTTTATAAGATGTTTATATAATATTGCAATAAGATAGACTTACCCTATCCATATTTTTCTAAGAAGAGTCTCATATTGACATTGATTAAATATATAAACACGAATTTGGTGAGATAAAATCTAATTTAGTACCCAAACCCATTATCCAACCACCTAGATGAGATTTAAATTTTGAGTTGATGGATGATTCATAAGATTTTTCTTTTGGGGATGTTTTAAGTCGAAGAGTGTAAATGAGGTCTCATGTTATAGCTTATGCATCTAGAAATCTAGATTCAATATAAGATAATTACATAGCCACTATAAATGAGTGAATATAGATTTTATATTCGATATAAAATATTAGGTGTTACTTATTAGGATCCAAAGTGATTTTATTCACTAATCATTATTCCATTTGATTTTTGATGAGGAAACTTGAGACAAATCCACGGTTATTGTGATGGATTTTTTACTATAGGAATTTGATATGTAAATAAAGGACATTAAGGGTAGTGAGAACTTATTGGATAACCATTTGAGTAGACTAAGCACTTTTTTAGACGAAAAACTTCAACTATATCAATATTTTAGGGAAACCTTCCTTGATGAGGAAGTTATTATTATTAATAGTTTCACAAAATAGATTTTTGACATTGTTATTTAATTGGATGATAATGAAATTTCCCACTAGATTTCTAAAAAATAAGTTTCCAAGTTAGTTAGTAAAACTTTGAATTACATATGGGATTAACATTACTTTTGGAATATCATAAGTAAAAAAATAATTAGAAGATGCATCCTAGACTCAAAAATACAATTAGTACCAAAATTATTCCACGATTTAAGATGTCGTGGCCACATTGGAAAAAAAAGGATATCTATCAAAGTTATTGATTTAGTTTTGTTTTATACAACTTATTTCATGGATTCTTTTGAGTTTGGTAAAACATATAAAACCTTACATTTTCAAGGGAATATTTCCAAGAGATATTAGATTCCACAAAAACTCATTTTTTTGATGTGTTTGATGTGAAAGGTATTAATTTCATGGGCCCATTTACTAATTTTTTTGGATACCTTTTCATTCTATTAGATATGTAATATGTGTACAAGTTTGTAGATCGTATTCCCGCTAAAACTGATGATGATCATATGATTTACTAGTTTCTAAGTTCTATACTATTTTATAGGTTTGGGTTACCTAGACTTATTATCACTGATTAGGTCACCCAATTCTGTAATAGGACCATGGTATATTTTTCGGAAATATGTATTTAATTTCAAGTATTTTACACCTTATCATCCTAAAAATATGGAATGGTTGAGTTATGAAATGGGGAGATCAATCATATTCTTGAAAAAACTATCCATTAAAATAGGAAAGATTGGATATTGGGATTATATTATGCACTTTTGGATTATAGATTTACTTATAAATATCTAATTGGGATGTTTCCATTTAGGATTGTTTATGAGAGAGATTGTCACTTACTTCTAGAGTTGGAACATGAAGCCTTTTGGGATGTCAAAATCTATAACATAGAATTGTTTAGAGCTTGTAAATAAATAAAATTATGCTTACATGTGTTTAAATAAATAAGAAATAATTCCTCTAAAAATTATACGATTTAAAAATTGAAAACTATAGCTATCTATGATTAATTGATTCTCAAATTATAGTTGAAATAAGGTGTAAAGAACTAGCCCAATATCCCACTTGAATAAAAACCCAACCCATCAATCCACATGGACGAAAAGGAATTCTCAATCCACATGGGATGGAATCCATTTCCTAGGTATCAAAAATTCCCTTTGGGAATAATTTCACACTAAAATATCAATATAAAATAAACAAGAAATAGAAATAATAAATAAACCAACTTACCAAGTAATAATAAATAAAAATCTATACAAGAAAAAACAACTAGAATAAAATCATAAAAAATTTGAAATCGGAGAACATCCAAGGGAAAACTGTTGATACAATATACCAAAATAAAAGAAGATGGGAAATTTAACCCAAAAAACTTCAACATAACTACTAGTGATTCCCGGTCACTCAACACAACCCATTTTCCATAAATGGAACAATGTAAACCAAATAAATGACTTAAGTCTTGGTACCAAAAATATCTGAAAGATCTATGAAGGAATGAGATACATATCCCATGAGGTTTCCACCCACTGAGACTATGGAAGTATCTGTAGTAATATAGTTCATAAAGTACCAGTTTGAATACATGACTTAAAAATAGTTTATTCACATGATTTATAAAAGAAATACAATTAAAATTCCACTTATAAATTTATAAAAAACCACTATTATTATAAGATAAAAAAATAATGGTTAAATTTTTTTAATATATTATTTCTATCCAAGTAAATAGGGTCTTTAAAAATGTAGAAAAAATTCCAAAATAATACTTATTCCTCTTTAAAAACATTTCATAAAAACTACTATTTTATAAAAAATTTATATGAAAAATTATTTCTTAAAACCCATTTAATAAATAACCAAAAAATCTCCCTTTCTAAAACACACTTTCAAACCATTTTTAAAATAATTCATTTAAAAGTGAAATAAAACACACTCAAGGTATTAGAAAAATCACACATAGGAACCAAGTTATCAAGGAAAAATAATCTAATAAAAAAACCAAACAATGGTACCAATAATCAAAATAACCAGGGGAATACAATTAAACTATAAAAAATACCCTAAAACAACCCAAAGGTACCTAAGCATCATGGGAAATGTCTTAAGTCTCTAGTAATAAAGACATTAATTAGTGGAAATAAACCTAGGTTGAAACTACTAATCTAGTCCATATCCCCAGTGTTCCCATCAAACTATCCAAAAATAAATACCTTGGGATATTACAACTTCCACAAGCCAATAAACATTCTATAGCCCACATAGCCTACTACCCCTTTCGTTCTTTCTGGATTAGTGTATCCTAGAAACATTCCCCAGATAACCCACTCTTTGACACTAGGGATTAGTCTCATACATGTATCCTAATATCTTCTGCGGAATCCTAGGATAATTCCAAATGAGGTGGGAATAAATAAACCGTTACATGAATCAAATATAAACCATTTGATGTATCCTACACCACACCTCCTACACCCTATCATAAAACAACCCCTTTTTTACATCCATTCATAACAATCTTACAAAGACACAATCATATAAAACATACCATAGGGGATTTCAAGATACAAAATGCATTGAAACAGTTATATGGGGCTCAAAATTGGGTCTCACACTTTTTTAGAAACCAAATATTTAAAAGTGACAATCAAGATTTTACAAAGGACTCAAGGAGCCAATATTTTTTTACTCCATTTGAAAAACATTTAAAATTTCCTTTGAAAATCATTTTCAAACCAAACTTGGAAATCCCATTTGAAAACAAAAATATTTTCCAAAAATTACTTTTTAAATCATAAGATCCTTTATTTTTAGAAAATAATCAATTAAAAACACTCTTTTATAAAAAATTAATTTATTTAAAAAAAAAATTTAAACCACTATGAGACCCAATGGTTTAAAAACCATTAAAATAAGAAGGTTAACTCAGTTTTTTTTATTAAAAAAAGACTCTAAAACACAAAAAAAAAACTTTTAAAAAATAACTCAATACCTAACACACTTTTGAAATATTTAAAAACCTTTAAAAAATTCAATCAAGAATATTAACAAACCCTTCGAATAAGACAAGTCCATACCAAGTGAAAAATCCCTTAAAAACCTATTTAAATCCTACCATGATCCTAAAATATGATTATAAATTCATAAAAAATAATTTAAAAATATACCATAAATTTATAAAATTTATTACAAGAGAATTATAAATAAATACCTACCTCATTTCAAGATGAACCATCAGAAACTTTTCACCTTTAAAGTATAATGCACAACCAAGACAAGAAAATTACTCCTCTACCCTATAAACACAAATAACCACCATTAGAACCTATAAAAAACCTTATCCCTAACTAGATAGTGTTTGGGTTTCATAGTAGTTTGAAAAACTAAGAAATGAGGAAAGGGAAGAAAAGAGGAGTAGAAAGGAGGAATAAACTAGGTCTTACCACATGAAATTGAGAAGAATAACCACCACAATTTAAGAAGTAGAGAGGGAGGGTCTCCCTCCATAATTTAACCAACCCTAAATAATTTATATAAGGGAATAGGGGTGCCCAAACCATTAAAATCAACAATGTAAAAGGGTAAAATCATATATTAATGAAATTTGGGCATGAGACATGGATTTGTTGTATGATATACCAAATATGTTCCCACCATGTGGATGAAACTACATGAACAAAGAAAAATCAATTGATTAGGATGCATGATTTACAAATGATGAACCTACCTAAAAAACTCTATTAAAAATGATTTTTTATCATATTCTTATCACATGGCTTCCTTTAATCACTCACAAGTTGTGTTCCAGTACTCTCATCCCCAAAGGAACACACATGGTTTCCCCTAGGCTTTTAATTGTTTAAAATGAAAAATTTTCTACACATAAATACCAACCATATGATATAAAAAACAAGTAGAAAAGTCTATATGTAAATGGAACCATAAAATTTTCTTTAAATTGTGTTTGAAAACCATTGACTGGGGGAAAATTCCATATTTTCCATTTTCAAGACTAAAACTTCTTGAAAACACAAATTTCCCTAAATTAAGAAAATATAATATAACATATAAGGTAACCATGACATGTGGGTTTCAAAATTATCCCCACTATTACAATTTTTACCGCCAAAAAGTCCCTAGTCAAAGTAAAACAGATTAAGGAAGAGTAAAAAGAGCCACTTGTTTGTAAGAAGTGAAATGTTTTGGGAAATTATCAAGAGGTCCTAAGACCATGAAAAAAACGTCAATATATTTTCACTAAAAGATCCACTAAAATCCTCAATAAACATTAATAACCAAATCTAAGAATAAACAAAAAACACCCAACAAGAAACTCTAAATAATGGAGACTGAATAGGGTTATTCCACCATATATTATTAATTTATAAGGTTAAAGTAATAATGAAACTTCCTATAAAGAGAGCTTTATCAATCCAAATATGATTAAAAAAATCAATAAATTGAAAAACTAGATTCCACTAACCCTGATAATCCATAGGATAACTCAACTGCAAAGAGGAAGCACCGACCCAGAAACAGTTGGAAGAACCCAAATACAAATATAATATCTGTCCATAAGATTAGGTCATCCAAACAATCCATAATAATTAAACCTAAAACATATAAAGTATCATGAGACTAGGTTTCTTGAACTATCACATCTCAGAAAATACAAATCATACAGTGACTAAAGAAATGCCTCTATTAAAAAAACAATATAAGATCTAACCTTGGATCCCATACCGAAAGAAAATGGGGTGAATTAGAAATTCATACCCAGGTTACCCTATCATGGTAAAACCACTAGATTTTAATCGACACTAGCCAGTGTATAATATCAACTAGTTCATTGCCTTCCCTATCCACCCAAACAACACAAACAAGGCTATTTCACATCTAATAAACATGCCAAAACCTATGCTTGGATCACACTACAAATCCAATATAAAAAAAGAATATATACAAGGAAAAAAAATAAGAATAATTATTAAATAAAAAAAACCACCACTCAAACAAGAGAAAATAGAATAGAAACCAACAACCACACAAAAAAGTCCACCTCAAGGCTACAAGGCTCTTCCTCACTAAGAAAAAATCTTCAAAAATACCATTACCCTAAAAAATATAGAGATCATAACTCATCAATTAATCCAACTGAATAACCAATGTTCATATAGAGTAGTATACCAACCAAAATAAATGTCTAAGAAATTAATAAACCATTGAAAAATGGATAACACTTTACACTACTATTGGATTTTAGGAAAGATTCAAGAATGAGAAAGTAACTACCCCTAGAGATAAAAAATCCACTTTTTCTGGATACATTCATGAGAGGAATACTTTATATAAAATGAAACATAGAAATAACCCGATCATGTTTCCAAAATTGAATAAATTAGTTCCAATCCACATAAAGGTAAAAATTTAAAACACAAATCAATCAAGGTAAATCATACATTAAAATAAAATCACTCTTTTAAAAACCATCACATTCTTAAAGGAATAAAAGCCACACTTTTTCCAAAATACAAGGATATTCAAAGGCACCCATCCATTTTAAAACACATCATATAAATTAAAATCCTAATTTATTGATGGAATTATAAAACATTCAACCTAACTAAAAAAGATACTAACTCCTTTTAAAAATAAAAAACCCAAACCAGGGTCTCAAATATAATTTCTCAAAACATTAAAAAACACTTAATTTTCACTATGTGAATAATCAATTTCAAAAAATACCCCATAGGGTTAAAAATTCCTTTATAATTAAAAATAGCCTTTTTTTTAAAACGAAAACAAAATTTTAATTTCCTTACCAAACCAAAAAATTTGAAATAAAAATATACCCAAACCCTTTCTAGGAAGTTAATTCCATTTTACCAAAGATACTAAAGGATTAGATTTCAAGAGAACATGTTTTTTTTGAAGTAAAAAACATGTTTTATAGAAAAAACCAAAGGATCTAAAAACATTTACATAAAATCCTCTTTAAAAAACCTAATTTACTCTAAAATCACAAAAAATGAGGCGCACCATAAATTCAAACAATATCCAATATCCAATTATCAATATATCAAAGACCCACTTGATTCATCTCCCAATACTATAGTTTCTTCAAGATAATTTTAAACAATAAGTCAAATGGGAAGAGGAACCATGCTTTTCTTAACCTATTACTTTGGTAGGAAATGATAAATTCATGAAACAATCCCTTTGACATTTCGATGATCGTGTGTTTGGTTACTGTCCATTTTATCATGTCATGTAAACCAACCTCTCATCACCATTCCACTTCTATTCTCATACCATATCACGTAAAAACCCCTAAGGTTGTGGAGATCAAAAAACCATCAATTGTAAATCCAATGAAACTTTGAATTCAAAAATTCTCAATTTATTATGTTGAATAATAAATATATTTCAAAAAATAAGTGTTTTAAAAGGAAAATACTTTGATAGATTAGGTTTTTTTAATCTTTGTGTTTTAATTTTTTTTATGGTTTTGAAACCCATTGAGATCAAATTAAATGAAATTATAATTTTGGAACCTATTCCAATTGTGAGAAACTAATTTAACCCAGGGAAATCAACATTGATGAATGATGAAATTAACTTAATTTTATATTCAAATATTTGTAAATTAATTAAAAGACTACTAATTTTTGAATTCCATGACCTGACATACTATCTAATATTTAAATCACTCACTAGTGTGTCTTGCGAACCATTTTTTAATGTCTTATTTACAATTCCTTCACTTCTTAAGAGAACCATGACATTTTTTATTAACCAAATTTTTTTGAGAATTATTATAAAAACCTTTGATCATTTTGTAACTTGCGTTTAAAATTATTTATTCCTTTTTTGATAGAAAATACCTTTTTAAAATAAACTTTTATTTTTGAATAGATTTAAATATGACCCTTTTTAGAACCTAATAAACCTGAATGATCTATTTATGAATATATATTACATGCCTAAAATCCCTAGAAACAAAGATATATAAGTAAATTCAGGATCATAGTAGAACTCAAGTGTGGGGTTTGGCTGATTGTGAGAATACTTGGGAAGAAAACACCATACCAAGTGGTTTTCTTATGAAATAATATGGGGAAAAGCTCTATGTTTTGGAAATATTTATAGAATGAATGATATTACTTATATTTTGGAAAGGAACTTCACACAATTTTTTGATGATCAATGATCCCTCTCTATCTTTACAAACAAAATCTATGTAGAATTTGAAAAAAATAAAAATGAAACAAAGCTATTAAAGTAAGTAGAGAGAAGAAATATTTTATTACTACAAAATTGATTTATGTTAGAATATTCCTTGATAATATAAATAGATTTTGGAACTAAATAAATTTAAGGTAGGGTGATTAACAATACCATTATTGAGTGTAAACTATTAATGTTTCATTTTACTTCAATTAGAGAAAAGTCTATTTATTCTACCTCTGAAATTTTTGAAATTATAACCTACCAATATTTATCCACAAAACAACCTTAGAAATACCTCATAAAAAAACAAGTAATATAATTAAAGGGTGGTTATTTATAAATTGAAAAAACCTATGATGGCCACTATATGAGTTTGTAATGAAAAAATCATTAATTAATTTCTTACATTATGTGATGAGAGAAATAATTCTGATAAGTTATTTATAAATGATCTTGGGAGGATGGAAAAAGTGTAAATGAATTGAATATACATAATAGAGAAAATATAATAAAGAATAAATATGATGCATGATAAGATTGAGTAACCATGATATTAAAAAGGCAACACACATTTTCTATTATTTTGAATTTTTCTTGGGTAATATCTTTGAGGTTCACTTATCCAGGAGTCCAAGGATAACATGTATGGGAATTGATATAGAAAAAAAGTTCATTATATTTTTTTAATACACAATTAATTTTATTCCCTTATAACTACTAATTAGTTTACTTTTAATTTGTTTTGTAATTTAATGATTATTTCAATGGATTATGTGAATATTATTTAAAATGGATAAAATTGTAAATTTAGTGGATTTATCTAAATTTTGGAATTAAAGTGATTTATATCTAATGATAAATCTTTTTTATTGTTTTAAAGAAGCGTATGAATTCTGTATGTTAAAATGATACATAATAAGTTCAGAAGTAAAACAGGATTGAATGCCTCTATGCTTAGAAGATAAAACTAAGAATCTAAAAACAAAGTCCAAAAGTAAAAGGACAACATTTTGAATATAAATTATCTAGAACATGAATCTTAGAATTTTACTAGTTGGAAGCAATAGGATGAGTTTATAGGAGATTGAATAATTTAATAAATGAATCAAAAGTTCATATGTAAGATTCATTTTGATTCTTCACATTCGATAATTTTGAAATGTATCAAAAATTATAAAGGAAATGTATAATATTGCATGTGTAGATGAAGGGGGAAATTAAGTAAATTTTGAGGATGAGTAAGGGTAAATACATTATATTATAGTTTCCCTTTGAAGATATGAAGAATATATCTGTAATTACTGGGATATATTAGGGTGGAATAACCTATATATAAGGGTTATTTTTCTATACATAAAGGTTTCCAAGTGGATACACTGATGTAAAAGAATCATCCCATTTGTGATTGGAAGTGAATAGTTGAGATCCCCTAAATAATTAAAGGTCCCAAATACACGTATGTGGAGGTCAATGAATTTTTCATAAATAAAAAAATGATAATACAAAAAGGTTACTCTATAACTACTACATACATAAGGGTTTTATCATTTTTCATGGGTATGAAATAAGTAATATATAAGGGTATTTTACTTTTCCACCAGTGTGGAGTTTATATGATATTTAAAGTTACTCTTCATATCAAATAACATAAGTAAGGGTCAATTACTCAGTTTAATTTTATCCAAAGCTCTCATAATATATTTTTGTTGTACTTTGAAATGTTTGAGCAGCTTGCATCATATTTAGATCTCAATACCATACATCCCGTGATCATTGACTATTAAATATATTTCAATATTTATTATTAATTTAAATCATTAATTATAGGGAGAATAAGGAAACACAATAATGGGTGAGATTTTAAGGGAAGAACAATATGTTTGAATATTTCAAAACATTCAAAGAAGTAGATTTTTTTAACAAAATAGAGAGAATATAATAAATATTAATGAATATTTTAAAGGGGGAATTATATCGATTAGAGGAAACATATGATTTATAGAGACAGTTTGGGGAATATGATCGATCAAGTAACCAGTAAGAAGGAAATAGAGACTTTAGTGTTCTCGTCCATGACTGGATAAGCCATTATAAAAATGTTCCAATAGAGACTCAAAGATTACTTTATGAGTCAAGATTATTTTCTCTCATATTTGAATTCCTTTAGGAATGTTGTTCTTGAATTAAAACTGGTTACTTTCATTATAAGAAATGAAAATTATTCTGATTCTATTTTTAATTCTCTTCTTTTAGTTAATATTAAATACAATTTCATTTGTTATTATGAATTGAAGATTGGTTATTCCTCTTGTGAAAGTAAAGTAATTATATTATCTATTAAAATTTATTAATTAGCTTTTTGAATTTAGATCATAGTTAATGCTATTATATTTACTTTCTCGATGGTCATTAAAAAATTAGATCACATTTACGGAAAAAATGACCCACACACTCTGATTTCAATGCTATTTTTAGATAGGATTTATTGTAAATTAAAAGGTTTTATAGTTTGAACTAAATAATTTAAAAAGGGAAAAATCATGTTAACAATGAGAAAGGAGGAATCTAAAAGTCTAAAAAAGATTAAAAACAATATCCTTTACCTGTTTATACACTTTTATTATTTAAACTACTTTTTTTTTCACAATCCTCAAACAGATTTCAAAAATCCCCAATATTCTTCATTAAAAAAATAAAATAAAAAAATACATGATAACAAGTGACATTAGAGATTAGCTTATAACCTCCATGTGAGACAACCTTGAGGACCACTATTACTACATCTTTAAGGAATAAATTTTGAATATAGATTCACAGAAAAACTCTTCCTTTAAAATATCATTTGAATAACCCATATTACACCACGGTTAATCCCTAAAAAATATTATAGTGTTGTCCCTCGAAATTTTGTTATAAATTTATGCCATATTATCCCCTTAGTTTGATTCATTTTAGTCTTTATAAAATTGTAGGTGGCTTTGAGCCTCTATTGTGTACACTTTCTCATATCTTATTAGATATAATTTATCTACTCATGAGATTTATTATTCTTAATATTAGGTTTCTTTCTCAGTATTATTTATTAATTATTTACTTTTCATTCTTTATCAAAATTTATAGAAGTAGGTTCATTTTTTTGGTTGGTGTGTTCCTGATGTTTTGATAGGTGTTTGATGCTGATAGGTATTGTGGTGGATACTTGTGAGTTTGGAGATATTTAATCATTGTTTCTTCCTTACTTTGTTCCATATTTTTTAAGTCATCAGTTAAGGTAGGGGATTTAGAATTGATATTATTTGTTTACTATGAAATTATAGAATTATCATGCTTTATTTTTCCTTGGGAAATGATTTAATATTAATATAACAAAGAAAACAATCTGAAAAAAAATAAATTATGGTAATAGTGTTTATGATCATGATCCATAGGTTTTCCTTTGTTATTTCTTATTTTTGATTGATTTTTGTTGGTATTTTTGTGAATAACATGATACTATGATCTTTTATGATATTTATGTGTTCCGTAGTACTCAAATTAAATAAACAACCTAAAGATAAAAATTTAAAGGATTAATAAAAATATAGAAAGTGTTAATTATTGCCTTGTTGTGGTGTTTATGCTATCATGGAGTGGTTTTGGAATAATATAATTGTTGTTTATAATATGTCATGATTTTTTATGTTGTATCATGTTATTTTATAGTTGTTGTGGAATCACTATATTTTTATAACTAATGTGGTGCTAATGGTGGTGGACTTGTGTGGTTTTCTTGATGTGGTAGAGGATGATTGGATAGTTTTGTTGCTCTATTTTTGTGATAATATAGATAAGATGATGTATTCATGTAGTCTAGTTGTATGGTAACATGGGATATTTCATCATAAATATAAATAAAGTTGGGATTGTAATGCAATGATATAAATGAATGGTTGGAATTGATAAATATAATGATGGGAAGTTAATTTATGGTAAATGAGAAAGTAAATGTTGAATAATGAATTGATAATGAATTTTTAAATAAGAATTTGTGTGGTTATTTCATTGATATTGTTTGTTTATATTCGTGTTGGTTCATGTTGTGGTTAGGAACTAGTGGTTAATGATATGATGTGTCGATCATTAAGTAATGGTTGTTATTATAGAGTTATTGTGTCAGGTAGTTGACCATTAGTATGTGATTGTATAATTTTATATATTTATTATATATTATAAAATTTCTTAAGCACCACCACATGATTCAGATGACCTTACCGATGCTCATATGAGGCTTTGGGTTCCATGTATTCCCCATCATCTAGGATGCAGGGGATATAAATGGTTAAATAATACCCCTTACATTCTCTATCTTCTAGAAGAAGTGTTGGATGTGATATCTTGAGTCTATGATATATTGTGATATGGAAATGATGATTATGTTGGGGTGATGTGGTTTTTCATCTGAGATTTACATGGGGAAGAGGGAATTAGGTCGATGTTCTTCATGATGCATCTTGGTTGTAATGAGGTATATAGATTTGGTCATGTGGTAGTGATGTGGTGATGATGTGACATTTTTTCTATATCATGGGGTATGTGATTGTGGTAAATGTTATGTGTTTATGTTATGTTGATGTGTTTATGATGTGGTATAAGGTTTTGTTTATGTGAATATGGATGGCATGAGAGTGTTTGGAACTGTGTCATAGGGGTATAAGGGCACCTAGTTAAGTGGGAAGTTGGTATAGAGAACCATTATATATATATATTATTATTTTACAATATTTTGTATATATTTAGTGTGTGAGACTTGGTGTAGATGGGTGGTACTTGACTTGGTATAGGAAACAAATTAGTTGTTTTTATTCAAGAAATATTTAACCTGAATCTTTTAATTTCTACAGGTTATATCTTGAGGAAGATACCACTAAGTATACTTGTATTCCCATCCCTCTATTATTATTGTATTTTTATAGATTTTCAAGATATATCAGGCTAGAAATTACTAGCTCTTGACATGGAGTTGGCTGGATTTCATGTAGTTATTTTCATATGATTTACATCGCTTTGGGAATTTATTTGGAGGAATTTTTTATATAAAACAGTCTATGTATTAGGGGATTGGTTTATTTTATTTTATATAGTGTTTATTAGTGGTTTATATTGTTTATTACTAGTATTTACGAGGTAAATTCTTTCCATATGTGTGTTTTATAACCTCAATGTTAGTTAATAACTCAATTCATATTAGAGGTAAGCTTTAGAGGTCATACTTGTCTTCATTACTAGCCTAAGATGGGTTTTATGGGGAAAATTTATAACATAGTGGTATTAATTCCATGCATGATAGCTTGAGAGGTTTTTTGGATTTAAAAATTGGTGGGGAAATCATTGGGTTTAGTAAGGAAATGGTTCAGTCAAACTTCACATGTAGCACAATACAGTGAGAATAACTATTATGTAGAAGGTCCACTATGATTAGATAAAAAGACCCCATTGGCTAATAAATGTGTTTAAGTTATAGTGTTCTGATCATAGGGTGGATACCTATGTTTGATATATTCATTATTTCTATTTATGGATATGTTTGAAATGGGAAAACATTTAATAAATTAAAATGAATCTAATATGATATGATTTAACATAAAATCCATATTATTAGTCTTATGAGTCCCTTATTTTATGATTTTATAGATAAATGGTGGGGGTTTTCCACTTATAGTTTAGGCTGGGGAGATGAAATAGGATCTTTCGATAAATTATAAGAGGGTTGGACTAGTGTATGATGATGATTCTTATAGAAAGGTGTTGTGTGAGTTTCAATATTATAGATTACCAAAGTATTATGGAACTATATATAATAAAGATATAAATAGGTGATTATAAGAGCTAAATATTTCTTTCATCTTGATCTATGTGAGGAAAGAGAATTGGATTCCATTGGATGTTAATTTTTTTAGGGGCGCTACTCATCAGTGGTGGATCTTATTTATGGGTGATCATGAGTAGTCAATGGTATCATGGGAATATTTTTAGAAACACATTCATACACTGTTCATTTATTTAATTCTTAATCTATCTAGTTGGGAGGAGTTTATAGCACTTTTTCAAGGAAGATTGAGTTTTTGGGATCTTAGAATCCAAATAATGAATCTTGTTTCTGATTCACTCAATATTTTTCTTAATGACAAGGATAAGCCTTTGAATTTTGAGGATGCATTACATCTAACTATTCAACAGCAGCTCGCCTCATTTATATTGGTAATGTATCTTGAGTTACTATTAAAGGTGGACGTCATATATAATATTCCAATGTTGATTGGTTCATATTGAGATAGAAGTTATCAAAAATTTCTTGAGGGGTATATCTATGGATAAAGGTCCTTATTAATCAAGGAATATGAGGTTTTATATTGACGAGGAGATAGTTTTTACTATCTTCCTATCAATTATCTTGATTTGGAAGTTCTAGAGTGCCTACCAGAAGCTACGGGGAGGTCTAACTTTATTATGAAGGTTATGGACATTAGTAGATCCTATGATCGACCATTATTAGTGGTTATCATGGTATAGGTAGTCGATTTATTATTCATTATAGACAATAGTTTCCTTTGATCCCTTAATAATAATAGTTAGCTTCGCAACATTTTGGGAAATAGAGGGTAGATAGAGATATTAGGGGATAACACCATGATGTTCCTCATCCCAATGGATATAGGTCAGATCATGGTCATAGAGGTGTCTATTGTTAGGTCCAACGAGGTAGAAAATTATGGTAGTTCCATTGGTGTTGACTATACTACTTATAGGTTAATAGATTGCTGATATGTGCCTAGGTTGTGAGTTGTTGATGGGGCTACAGTTGTCTTCCATGGATTTTCTATTTCTATAGATATGACTATACAATACCATCCTTGACATGGATTAGATATAATCTACGCATGTTTTTTTCTATTTATTCTTGAGGAGAGTAATTTTATTTGATGTAGAATGAGATAATGTAGTATTTATCAGTGATAAGAATCATCTGATAGATCATTGGTGTGTAGATCCAATTTCTTCATAGAAATAATATTTTATGTTAGTATCAATCAATGTTCATAAATTTGTTTTTCTAAGGGTATTTATTTCTTTAAAATATCATCACACATCCTCCTTGATGTGATATCTCATTTGGAATAGATTTGAAACCTAAAGAATCCATAATTTTGATGTTACCCTATTGGATAACACATTTGGATTTATGAGAGTTACAAATTTATATTAAAGGATCATTATAGAAGGGTTTCATCTAGTTTAATATTTCTCCCTAAGGTTCTCTAGTTTTATACACAAATAAGGTAGATGGTAGTTGTAGGTTGTTCATAGATTTCTATTGATTAAACTAGGTGAAATTAAAGAACAATTACCCTCTCCCAAAGATTTATTATTTATTTGAATTTTTAAAGAGATCTAATTGGTTATGAAAGATTAATATGTGGCTTAGATATCATCATATGGAGTTGAGGAGGAAGATATACCAAAGACTATCTTTAGGTGTTGTTATAGGAGATTTGATTTCATGGTTAGTCCTTTTGGTGTCATGAATGACTTTACTATTTTTATGGTCTTGATGAAACCAGTGTTATGTGATTTATTGGATTAGATTGCGGTAGTGTTCATAGATGAAATTACCTTGTATCTATGATCAAAGGAGGATCATGATGAGAACACAAGGACAATCTTGAAAGGGATTTAGCAATATTTGATCTCTAGGAAGAAAAATAAGTCCAAGTTCTAGGTCTGTGAGGTGCATCTACTTAGTTATGTAGTGTATTGGCAAGGTATGGTAGTTAATCCTCAAATATTGATCCAAAATTACATTTGGTGGCTACTAAGAATGTTTTAGAGGATTTTAATTTCCTTGGCCCCATAGGCTATTAGAAGAGGTTCATTTCCAATTTTTTTAGATTTTAGTCTCTTTGAAATATTTGACTTGAAAGGATGAAGTATTTATATAGATGAATCATTTTTAAGTGAAGTTTCAGTACCTAAATTGAAAGATAATTAGTGCACCATTCCTTATTTTCAAAATGAAATATTTACATTTTAGGTTTTTGGATATTCTTCTCATCTTTATCTTTGTTGTGTTCTTATGCATCATAGATCTATGAATTCTTATAGATTTCAAAATATACATTGTCACAAGATTGATTATTCTACCCATTATCTAGAGTTGGTGGTGGTAGTTTCTCTCTAATGTTGTGGAGACATTACCACATTGGTGAGAATTTTATGGTCATATCAAATCAAAAGTTATTGAGGCACATTTTCACTTAATGGGGTTTAAATTTTAATCTATATATGTGAATATATTTCTTAGAAGGTTATTATTTTGAGATATCCTACACTATTCTAAAGGGAAATGTATTTGCTGATGCGCGAAGAAGAAATACTCATAGTGATATAACATTGTATCATGATATTGAGAATGATAGTTTTAGATTTTTTCCTATATCATATTATAATGAAATCATCCTTACTTCCTAAAGTGCCTTAGTTTACAGTTCTTGAGGTGGAGGTGTAGAGAGATCATTTTGTCTAATGAGATGCTCCATAGATTTGGTCAAAGGATGACCAACATCAATTGTTTCTCTATAGGATGTTTTTTCTTTCATCGGTAATTAACTAATTGGTTCTTCATGATTTCTATTGGTTAACATTAGATGTAAATATAAGTACAGAAAATATGTATCATTCATTGAAAAGTTATTTTGGGTGCATGAGAATGAAGAGGTCAGTATCCAAGTTTGTGTAATATCACTTGGTCTACCAATAGTTGAAATTAGAGAATTGTGTTACTGCTAATTTTCTATAGTCATTGGATGTTACCTAGTGTAATTTAGAGTACATTTTTATGAATTTAATTTCCATTTTCCCTTATGATCATGGAGGATGTAATTCCCACTGGGTTATTTGGGATTAGTTGATGAACTCAACCCATTTATTAGTGATTAAGGAGTTGATTGTGGAAGATGATTTGTTAAGGATGTATATGAAAGATATTGTATAGCTTCAGTTGGTTATGAGTATGATCAACTCTAATCAAGACCCTTATTTTAACTTACAAATAAATCAATGTGTCTAATATTATATAGTCTTTGACCTATGCCACAACACTTATTTTCATCCTCAGATGGAAGGTCTGATCGTGAAGATGATCTAGATGCCCGAGGAAATGTTTCATGAATGTATTATCAATTTTAGAGGTTAATGGATCAATAATTTTCCATTGGTTTAGATTTTTAAAAAATAATAGTTATCACTCTTTGTAATAGACTAAATTTTCCGCAAACCCTTTCTTCTTCATTTCATGGGTGCAAAGAGAGCTTGAGTAATTTTAACTATATTTTGGAGGGATACAAGTTGAGTTTGAGAAGAGAATATAATTATGAGAGGTATGTTATGTAGTGACTATTAATGTTTTAGTGTAAGTGTTTTTATACATGATATAGAAATGAAAGTTGTACCATGAGAAATATGTTTTCAGTTTTTTATTTGCATAATTTCGGAAGGAATCCAATATAAGCGACCCTTACATGTCATTTTAATATTATGTAAGAGCATTTTATAGAATAAGATTTTTAGTCATGGAATTTAGGTTCTTTGAGAGTTAGTTTAATTTTATCTGAGTGGATTTCACAATATAATGTTAGCCACCACATTGTGATGCCTTAGGTGGCATATTTTTTTGTCCTTCATTTTTTAGGCATCACTGAATTCTATATTAGTTTGGAGTTATTCCATAATTCCAAGGAGTTTAAATGTTACATTGTAGTTATATTCATCACACCATGAAAATTTTCAATTATATAAAATTTAAATAGTTTATTCAATTTTTAAAAGGACAATCACCTAGGAGGATTTCACAGTGTTCCTCAAATTTTTTTTGAAACGATTCATTAGGTTGTGACTCATTGGGTTACACCATGATTCTATGAATCCAAATTTTCAGTATAAATTTTGGGTTTCCCCTCAATTTTCATTTAACTTAATTGTTTCTCTAAAACCCTAGGAAACCTAAGGGCTTTCTTGGTTATCTTTAGATGATTTATTCATGGTTCTAGAAGTTTTATCTTTGAAGGTTGTTTCTTCATCAATATAATGTTTCTTTATCTTACCTTCCTCCTCATTTTATTTCATCCTGAAATTATGGAAGTATTGTTAGTGATTTTTTATGTTAAATTATGATTTATTTTTTGGTGATTAATGTGATGTTACATGTTTAAGGGAAGTCCTCACATATTTTTTAGTGTGTAGCTTCAATTATCTCGACATGGAAATTCTCATATCCATTGAGGTAGGGTATTTCTAAACCCTTCTATCTTCTAGCATATTTGTTTCTTGATATATTTTGGAACCTTTTAAGTTTACTTTTTGATCCTAAGACCATTTTTATCCCTTTTAATCAAAATATTATAAATCTTTATGATTATTGTTCTCTTGGAAATGAATTATTGAAATTACCAACATTATACTTGGTTGAAACCCTCCCATTTGACCATAAAAGTAATCAACTTTTATACTACTTAAATATTTTATAATATAAATCTCTTTTGATATCTTGAGATGAATCTTAACATGGTAAGTTCACACCCTTTGCTTGAGATGAAAGAAGACCATTTGGTATAGTGGGGAGGGGTTTCCATTTAATTATTCATTTATATTTTCATACTATTCTCTTAGGTGAGATATTGTTGTATTGGATTTGGGAAATGATTTATTTTATGCCTTCTTATATCTCATGTATGACTCACTTCTCTCAGGCTTACTATTATGAGTTTTTTCCAAAGGAATGGGATGTTGTAGGTTACTTATTTCATTTAATTTATTCATTTATTAATTTTAACATGTCTTGTTTATAATAGTTCCTTCTTACCATAATTTCTAATTTTGACTTGTATTATTTTATCCCATGACATTGTGATGATATTTTTATATTGTTGGTACTCTGAGGTCTCTTACATGATATGTGGAAATATTTTGGAAATAAAATTGATAAGGGAATCTAGAATGACAATGGAGAATATGTAAAGATGAATTTTATTCATTTCAATACCATCATTATTAATTATGTATTGTATTTATGGTGCTACCCATATTTTATGATATCATTCTTTACCACAAGTGTGTATTCTAATACGTTGCATGGAGAATTATATTTTGAAATTATATGTGTAAATAAGAAGTAGGATGAAAATAGAAATGACATATAAAACTTGAAATAGAATTAATGTGATGGAATATACCTCAAGAATGAGCATTAGGAAGGTAATCTAAAATCAATATCATCTAGTGTGATTAATGCTTAAAGTGATCTAATCTAAGAGATTATAGATTTGGGAATGTTTCCTTAGTTGAGTGGGATTATTAAAACATTAATATTTGTATTCTTGGGATATATTTAAGGTGTATTTTATGAATATATTTTCAGTTATTTCCATTTAGTTTTAATATATTACTTTATTTGTGGGACAGTTATGATATTTTGGTGGGATTAGGTGTTTTATTGTATGTATATTGAGAATAGTCACTTTCTTACTAGTATTAAACCCCCCCAATAATGATTCCAGTTGGGTTTTAGGTTATGGTTAGTGGAGTTATTAAGAGGTTATGTGGGTTTTTGGGAAATTACTTGTTATAGTAGTCATGTATATTTTAGTTATGTTGTGTAGGTTGGGCTGATTTGTTGGTTATATAATGGTATTTGGTAAGAATTGTCTTGGGAAAGTGATGTGTGTGGTTAATTACAAGTTCTGTCATGGGTAATCATACTTAAGTGGTTGTTTTTAATCAACTCAATAATTAATTTGAATAGAGTAATTGAATAATTGTTGGATAAGTATATAATTTAACATGATATTATATCAATACATAATATAAATATCTTGTATATGATGGTGATATTAATAAATGGCCATTTTTTCCTTTATCCAACGTATTGAAGTTTTATCATTTTATATCTTGTAATTTTGTTTTAAATATGATTATTATTTTGTGTTTTTATTTATCATTGATTCTAGTTGTCTGATAGTTTATTGTTTTTGATTTTTTTTTTCTATTTGTGGTTTTGTGTGAAATTAAGATTCTATAAATGTAGGTTATAATAGATTTAGGTTATATGTATACGTGGACAATATATAATGGCTTAAGGAATAAGATATCTATATAATGGATATAATGGATTAAGGTTATAGTATGTATAATTATTAGGGTATGTAATGGATTATAGTAGTGATATGAATTTATATACAAACAAGGGATATAATGACATAAAGTTTAGTCTGTGTGTGTATATATATATGTGTGGGTTGTAATGGCTCAAGGTTATGACACATGAACCTATTTAAAGGAAATAATGTCTATATTTTATGACATGCACACATATACTTGGGCATTGATGGATTAAGGTTATATATATATTTTTTGGGTTCTGAAAACTCTTAGTTATAACACCAGTAGATGGGATGATGATATGTTATGTGGTAGTTTTGATGTAGAAATGGTTATGGTGTTAGGATGACTTGGTAGTTGTGAGATTTATATGGTGATTTAACTATGATTTAAGGTGATTATGATGGTGATATCAAGGATTTGATATTGATGATATGGTGGATTGATCATGATGGATGAAAGAGTGGTGATTTTTTTCTAGACCTTATATATTAATCTTATTATTTAAAAAACCTGATATCATCCTTATTTATTTATATAGATTTTTGATCTTATGTGATGTGATTATTTGGTGTGACGATGATATAATTATAGTCTTCCTCTATTATTAATATATGACTTTGGAAATATAAAATCACACTATTTTATTATGTTAACATAAAATTAATGACATTATATGACATTTTTAGGTGATTTAGGAAAATGTGATAGTTATGTGATTCTTAGAAATTATATCTACCATAAAATTTGCTTATTTTCTTTGAGCTTATCCTTTCTTATCCCATACCATTTCTTTGTTTATTCCACTCGTGTTTATCCCAAAACATTTATTCACCGTGGATGTAGAATTGTTTAGAAATATGATCCTATTGAGTACTACCAAGAGCTCACCCCTCTATAGTTTTATTTAGTTTTTTAGGAAAATTCTATATATATTCAAGATATAGTAGCTTAGATTGTTAAAGTGAAGTCTAGGAGATAGTTCTTTCCTTATCCTTCCTTGAATTATATTCATTAACATGTAGAGTTAGTTTGTGAATGGGAATTTAATATTATTTAGTTTATACATGGAGTTGATTGGTTTTTTAGTTATTTTTCATTGAATTGAGAGGGTAATGCCTCTTATATATATGATAAATAAACTTAGTACTAGTCACCAACTCATAGACTATTGAAGGTGGGATTCTGAGGTCAATGTTATATTTAATACCATCGTAGGAGGGGTTTTAATATGGGTAGGTAATGGAAAAATGATATAAAATATTTGGGTTGTGGGATAGAATGGAGTTTGGAGTTAGAAATAGGAAAGGATTATATGGGTTTAGTAGTAAAATAGTGTTATTTAATTTAACCCATGAAGGATACAAGAGACTGAATAGAACATAGATATTGGGGACCACTTGTGAATGATACTAGAACATAAATTTAATGGATTTTGGAGAGAACATGGGTATCATGGACTCCTATGATCTGATGTAAGGACCATAAAATAAAACTAAGCATGATTAGGTGAAAATTTACTAATTCTATTGTATAATGTTTAGTAAGGGAACACAAATAATTATCTTTGGTTGAATTTAAGTTATTTTTCTATTCATGATTAAATTTTGTGTGCTTACATATATTGATTTAGCCTTTATAATTATGTTTCATCCATAATGATAAATTTATTCATTCTAGTTAAGGTATTATTTCTTATAAATTCATGATATGATATGATGATTAATTGTTTCCATAAAATTCCATGTTTAGTTTTATAATTTAAAGTCGTGTGCGTGATAATTGAAAAACTGTTAAGAGAATATTGGGAATTGATGGTGTTGTCTTAGCACATGAGCCTTAGCCCAGTTGGTGAGGAATCCTTAAGTGCATCCAGGAGACCTAGGATCAAATCCAGCCAGAGGATAATTTTTGGGGGTACTGTAGTAGACTGTAGGAGTACTATAACAGGGATTGTACGGTATTGTAGTAGGTACTGTAGCAGGCACTATTAGGCACTGTAGCAGCTCGGAATATTCCCCCGTTTGGGACTTCAGGACACCGATTTGGTCCCTGAGTCCTTTAAGACCTTCGGGACACCTAGGAATTCGGGCCAGTAAGGCCTTCGGGCCACCTCACAGCCTTCGGGTTACCTTAAGAGCAGATGCAAACCAAACAACCTATAAGGAACAAGCTACAGAAAGAGGAAGGGCAAGGATCTTTCACCATAGCAGAAGATAAATGGATTTCAAGAATGAGAGGGTATGGAACCTGCCATCGGGACAAGCCTGTACATGCATGAGAAATCCTAGTTGAATAGCCATGTGAAGGTGGAGAGCTGATTTCATGACAAAGATGCTGGGGATGAGCGGTTCCAAGTAGTTAGTCTGGGTTGTATGTAATGTTTGAGCAATACAGGCATTGAGTTCCTCTAAGGCCTATAGTCCATGTCATACTTATGCCTATAGGCCTTGTAAGGGTTCCACCTCACCCCTTGAAAGGTGGATTATCAAAAATCATTAAAAAAATGAAGGCTTTCGGGCCATTGGAGTGGTGTTGTCTTAAACTTCTATGAGTAGAATTATAATATGTTATCATGAATGATGAATCATGTTTAAAATATTTCTAATGTAATGAATAAATTTTCTAGAAGATTTATTAATTAATAATTCCATTTAAGATTAATTATTATTTCAATCAAGGTATTTATAAAGAAATATTTTATAATAACATTTTAAATTCTGTGATTTCTGGAACTAAAATGATATTCTATGTGTTAAGATGAACATATAAATTATGATGCTTTTTGGAATTAAAGGAAAGTGGTAATTATGATATACTTTTCTTATAAAGTATGCTTTATTCATGAATTACTGATACTTATATGTAAGACTTAATGAAATATGGTAATTCATGCCTTATAAATATGACACTTACAAGGAATTAGTGATTCATGATCTAAATAAGTAAACAATATGATATGCATAAACCAATTGATGTATACATCATGTTCAATATTTCTAAATGTTATAAGAAATTTGTTATAAAACAATACTAAAGTGTTTAGCTTTTTAATTGTTTTTATGACATAATGGGAAAGATGAGTCCCAATTGTTACAAAATTATTTAAATTATATTCTCGGATTAAGTATAATGCATGAATCAATTTTTTTATGAAATTAAATAATGAATTAAAATATTGAAAATAAATAAACAAATAAATTATTATGGTTCAAGTATTATGATGTGAGTATTTTATGAAGGTAGTGATTATGTAAGTATTTGACATGAATATTCTATGTACAAATCTCATGAAATATTTCTACAAATGATGTATTAATATTATGGGTTAAGTTATTATCTTTATTGATTAAATATTATCATTCCTAGTTACTTTAATCATCAAGATTAAATATTTCTACTATGTATCTACCACCTTAAGATAAAGCCTTATAAAATATAGTATTATAAAGTTTTTATTTATATCCATGGAAAGATTTGACATTATATTATGAGGTTGATGGTAAAAAGTGATGATTGACATGGGAATGTGTTGAGAGTGATGTGATGGTTTTCTTTATATGGAGGTGGTGGTTAGATACTAGTATATTATTTTATATCCACTATTTTTTTATTTACAATGGGCTATTTTCTTATTTTATAGTTACTGTTTTCTTGTTTTTTAATTTTTGGTATGACATAGAACTACATTGTTTGTATTTTTTTGTGTTTATTACATCTATAATGGGGTTTTTTCCTACTAAAACCAACTCATATGGTATTAAATAAATTAAAATGAAAATATAATGTCATGGATATTGATAAGAGTGGACGACTATATTGGTCCTTGTTGCTATATATAGCGACCCTGACCCCAATAGTCCGAAGTTTGTTCCCACTATATTACATTGTCATAAGATGCAAGGAATCACATCCAAAAAGACCAAATAATTTATTAGTCTTGGTAAACTAGATACATACATGATTACCATATTACACTTGAAAACACAAATTACAACTTTTTTTCATGAATATCATTATTCCCTCTAGCATGTCCTTGTATATCATTATTAGTACACTTAATGGATTCCTGGGAAAGGAAAAAAATAAGGGCGAGATCAAATTCTCTATAAGGGTTATGTAAAGTGAAATATATCATTAATAAATAAGAATAATAAACATAGAAAGGTAAATAACTTAACACAGATACAATTTAATAAATAACTCAACTATCACGATTAGATAAGGAATAATCAATAAATAACAGAAAACCCAAGAAATTTAATCAATAAAATGAGGATGAAATGAATCTAGAGATAATATAATTGTAACAAATATCATGTAAAACAATAACTAAATTTTTACCAAAGGAAATGATTAATTACCAGACATCATGATCTCAGAAATTATTATACCTCTACTATCAAGACCTTTCACTAGACAGTTTAAAACTGATGGGTAGGTATATACTATAAACCCATTTAACTAAGGTTATCCAATTGATTCATCTACTAAGACTACTGATGCATCAATGGGCTATTTATAACTGGGTCCACCCATATTTTCATGTCCATATAATTCCTCATATATGTAATCATCTACTTAATTCATGAAAAAATATGACTTATCAACAAATTTTCTTATCGATTAAGGAATATAGATTAATAATAATTTCCCCAGTCATTAATATAACTTTCAAAGTAAAATTACATATGTAAAAAAATATATTGTTTTAGAAATATTATATCCATGATAAATAATATTGATATTTAGGGAAATGTAATGTCCAATGATGAAAATAAAGTGAATATTTCAAGGTAAAGCTAATGATTCCAAAAATTAACCAAGAAAGAGAATGGAAATACTTTCCCTGGTCAAACTAATTATAAATCATCCAGAGAAATAATAGGTATGGTATCAATATAACATATCCCCAATGGATCATAATTACAATAATGTTTTGATGTCATTGTTTAATCGAAATATAAAAAAATGTAATTAAAAACATTCTTGTGTAAAATAACCTTTTCAATTTGAAAATATAAATTTTTAAAACTAAAAGTTCTCAAAATGTTTTTAAAATAATTTTATTTGAAAATAAACTTTTAAACATATAAATGAATCCTTAAAACATTGAGTGGTCATGAATTAGGTAAATTCCATATATGCCGTACATGTTAAAACAAAGAATCATTTCACATTTTTGGTAAAAGAAAAACATGACTTTTTTAGAAAATGACATAAAGATTCCATTCAATTTTTTTTGTAAAAAGTAAAACATGTGTAAAAAATTATTTAATAAGTGATTTTTATAATGTTAAAAACATTTTTTAAAACATGGTTCCGGAAGAAAAAATATTTTTGACCAAAGAGAGAAATAATGTCATATTTTATAAAAAAATTCTCAATAATTTTAAGAAACAAAGAGAGGAATGTGGTACTACTAATTTCAAAATCATGAATAACTATAATATAATAAAATTAAAGGGGTTTTTTAGACCAGAATCAAATAATTTCCTTTAATGGAAATTGAAGTATAAATAATCTCAATTAAAATGATATTGTGAAATAAACCCCTACAATGATCATAACATTGATGTGAGAATTAGTCAATAAATAAATTATTTGTACCAAATGTAAATCCACATAAAACAAGAAGAAATAAAATATGATATAATAACAATTATTTACACACATAATGTTATAATGTAAATGGCAATGAATAAGTAGTATAACCCAATTATAAGAAAATAAGTTATGAAATTATTTACCACTTGGTAATTTTCATGTAAAATCCCCTTTGATGAAATAATTTAAATTAAAACGTAAAATACCATAAAGTGTGAATTTTTTATGATATTATATAAAAAAGTTCTAGTATATACACCATATAAAATAAATTATGTGTATAACATTACAATATGTCTCAATGAAGGGAAATTGAGATGAAGTCCCTTATATCAGGCTTCCTTTTGGTTGAACATGATTTAATATTATGTATAATGGTTTAAGGAATGTTATTAATTTATAACATAACCATATTAATATTTATAATATTATATATAATCTTCTTATAACATTTTACCACTTGTTTGTTAATAATATTTCATTATTTTCGTTGTTTCAGGTGTTAATTGCCTTGTTTTCTAATACGTATTTTGTCATGAAAGTTATGGTTCCTAGGTATAAGATATATATAAATCATATAAATAATTATATTAATGTTAAAAATATAATATTTAATCATTATATACATTTTTATAATCATTCATGTAGGTTTTACATGTAAAATGAATCATAACGCTTCGTGGAGAGGGTTAGTCATACGTAAAGACAAGCAATGATATTATCCCATTAATGAGTGAAAGGGTAAGAAATTGGGTGATATATTAATTATCTATAATATATATCATGTAATTTATATAACATATTTTTATTAAATTTATCTTTTTTAACTTCAATTTAAATCATAAGTGAAAAACGATTCACATCTCCTTGTGAGGTGGTAGTCCATCGTACACACGAGTGACATTATCATATTTTAAATGGAATGTAACATAAGAAAATATAATTGACATTAAAATTGTAGATGTATAGTAAAATAATAAATTTAATATAAATTTTTTAAATTAATCATTATATCCAGCCTTTAAAGGTGGTGATGGAATGTGAATTACATCGATTCACGAGGCGATAGTCCTCCATACACATGATCAACGACTTTGTTTCCAACTTGATAGAAAAGTAGATGGATATAGGTCATGAACTTAAAATATTAACATATTATTATATTTAATATAATTATGTTATTATATAATCATGTTTCAATAATATTTTAATGAGTTGTAAGAAGAAACAAAATAAAACTCTTGTTTTAGAACGTTACCTATTCTTCGGAAAACTTCATTTTGTTTGCACCAAAATCCTTACTAGGATGTATTTATGATAAAAATAATTTTATATAATATTATAGTATGGGATTAATAAAGTTATTTGTGTAGTTGTTGATATAACCAAATGGATTTTGAAGTGTGATGTGGAGAGGAGAGGGGTGTCCATCTTATAGGTGGGGGAAATGACACATATGGTATTTTTGAAAAGAATCAATTACACCAAAATTTCTATCATTAAAAAATACTAAAAAATGGGTCATTATCGACCCTTATATGTTATAAGTTCCTAATATTTACCTAAAATGGGTTTTGGACACGTTTTTAGTTCATTTAAACACTTATTTGTTTAGTTTAACCCTCAGTAAATCGGTCTTTATCTCAACCACGATAACTAATTTTTATTGTTTTTGTTGTTAATTATGGTAAATAAAAATGTTAAACTTATTAGATAATATGAATTATTAAGATTCCAAATTTTTAATACATTTTCAAATTTCTATTCACAAAACCGACCGAATCCAATTTAAAATTATGCCCGTAGATTCGATGAAAAAGCGGGTTTCTAAAGATAAAATGCTCATAAGAATTAAAGGTTTTAATATCAAAATTCAATATAAAATTTATTAAAATTACATAAATTAATTAAATTTTAATATAATTTAACAAAATTTACTTTAAAATAAATTTAAAATATAATTTAACTTTGTAAATTATTTAAACAAAAAAGTAATTTTCAATAAAAACATTACTTTTAACTATTCATCAAAAAATTAGACTTTTTAGAAAAATACCAAAAATTAAGCCCAAGATAATTTTGATATGATTATCTAAAAAATTAAGTTCATTTTATAAAATAATTTTTTTAAAATTAGTAAAAATTAATTTTTAATTATGTGTCCAATGTGTGAGTAAATTGTTTTTAGAATAATACAGTTTTTCAGAAAACATTTCTTTTCCTTTTAAATGATTATCATTTTATTTATAATTAATAGATAAACATAATTTTCATAATTTAGTTTTATATATTCATACCTACCAATTTAATATCTAGGTTACAATGTTTTACTATATTATGGTTCATTTAGACTCAGGGTTGCATGTTTCACAAGCTATCATTGAGATTGAATTTATTTAAAAATAAATATATTATAAAGTTTTAGGGTGTGTAATTATCGTCTAAAATTGGTGTTTCATGTCATATATTATATATAACCCGACTTTATTCTTTTAAAATATCTAGGTGTTACATTCTCCCCATATTAAATAAATTGAATCCTTATAATTTAAACTTGATCTTGGTAATCAAGGGTTTGACATTTGAAGGTACCGTTATTAAAAAACCCACATCATAAAAGGGTTAATAAACCCTCCTCTTGATAATAGAGAAATGGAAATTTTGAGGTAATCTAGAATAACACATAATTATCTTTCCTAATAAGATTAAATATACAAAAAGTAAAGATATGGATATGGAAGTAAAGCATAAATAATTATTGAGAGTGATAGAGATCATTGATAAAATGAAAGCTATTGATCAATGGAAAGTTAAGGGACTTAAAACCATAAATCTATGATGATTTAAAATAAAATTTGATTCATAATATATGAATTTAATAGGATAAATTTTTTGTTTCAAGATCCTTTTCCTCTGTGAAGTAATTATTTTACTGTATAATAATATAAGGAAATATACTTTCTTGATACATTTTTATTTCATAAGCACACTTTTATCCTTTGGTTGTGCTTAGATCAATTAATACTTCATCTATTAATACAAGAAATGAATATCCAAAATGAATATTCATTCTTGAAGCACTAAAATTATATTTTAATAAATTATAAGATCCATAAAAAAAGTAAGGAGTCCTATCATCTGTCTCTAAATATTTTCTAATACTAATTTGGTTAGCATAATCTATCCAATATAACACATCAATATCTAAACCTGAACAGTAACACCACTGGTTAAAAATTAGTTTTATTCCACAAATAATTTAATTATAAAATGATATATTTACCAAAACATAACTTTGGCTAGTGGTAGATGAAACACCATTGTTTCTCTTTGGTTACGGGTTCAAGCCCCGTGGCGTTACCGTGTACAATGAGATATCCTTTTTGCAAAACTATATTAATATAATTCATATAACATTCCCAAATTATGGTTAACCATAATTACTACAACATTAAATATAATATAAACCTTAAAGGTTACCACAACTTTATTCTTAAGTCCGTAAAAAGTAAAGTCATTTTTCCTCAAATAAATCTTTCATATACTAAACCAATGGTTTTTTCCCATAAATGTTTTCCCAAAATATCCTTAAGCATGTTACATTATTATCACAAAAATTTCCAAAAGGGATGTTTAAGAGTTTGAACTTATGATCAGACTTAAACTCATATACCCATGATGGTATCCATAACTCTTAAGGTAATGAATACATATATTCTTATAAAATTTAACACAACCCTTAGATGTTTTATTCTTATAACCAAAATACCATTGGTAAAAATACTTCTAAAATTTAATTATTGAATCCCAATAAAAAAATACTTCATTAATGTTATTTAAATATAAGTAGTTCTTTGGTCTATGTGTTAACCTTTAGAATTGTGCATTGACTCATATAATTCCAAGGTTCCTCAAATTTATGACAATGAACAATAAATGAATTCATAGTATGAAATTTATTTACTTTTATCATACTATTCATTTTTATTAATAAATTCATTTCTTTATGAACTTCTTTTCCACACTAAAAACAATTTCTCATTCTATTGAGACACTTTCCTAAGTGACTCTTTACACATTTATAACATGAAGTAAATTGATCCTTCTTTCCTCTATACTCTGTACCACTCAATATCTTAGTGAAATTCATCCTTCTATACTTTTTTGAGTATGATATTTGGTTAAGGTATAATTTGTTAATAATATTTTGGGATAAATTATTAGGCATAACTATGATATATTTCACTCATATCATCATCCCATTTGGTTTCTCATAGTCAAAAAATTGTCCTTTATATTCAATGTTAACACCATTACTTCAGGTTATAGCCATTGAATAAAACCAAAAAGTATAGTGTGAGAAACAATAATCATAATGGGAAAACCATATAATAATTTATTGTATGTCTAAATCATGACACATTATTTTCAATATAGTAAACCTTAGTTTTATTCTAGGCTATTCATTCTCATCAACTATTTAATTCCTTCATAATGGTTTGTAATGAAAATGGGAATTATCCAAAGCATATCCCTTGAGAGTGTCAAACCAGGTGCACATTCAAGGCTATTTTCTTGTACCAAGTAACTCTTGAGTCAAGAACAGAGTGCCTTTTTTAGAGTTATTACCCTAAGTACATTTTTTCTAGAACCACATCTACTTATAGTATCCAAATAGGGATATATTTCCAGAAAAAACTACATAATCTCTACCTTCAAAAAACTTCAAGTTGTTATTGTATAATTATCCCCAAGGTATATAATAAGGTTATTTCCCTAAACTATGTTTTCCTAAATCAAGTTCCCAAGGTTTCTACTAAAATTCCTCTAATACCAATTATAGCTACCCTTACCCTAGTAGCCGGGAACTGGTGCCCACTATATTACATCAGCATAAGACACAGTGAGTCACATCATGAGGGACCGAATAATTTAGTAGTATTGGAAAACTATATACACACAAGATTCCAATATTAAATTTTAAAACACAAATTACAATATAATGTTTTTTGAGAATATCATTATCCCTTAGCATATCTTTGTATATTATCCTTATTACACTTCCTAGATTCATGGGAAAGGAAAAAAAATAAGGATGATCTCAAATTATCAGTAAGGGTTAAGTACAATATATTATATCATATATAAATAATCATAATAAACATGGAAAGGTAAAAAAACTTAATACACATTCTGTTTAATAAATAATTTGACTATCATTATTATAAAAGGCATAATCAATACTGAAAGATAAATAACTAAAAACACATAAAATTTAATCAATAAACTAGTTATAAAATGAATCCATATATAATCGTATTGTACAACTATCATTAATAATAATAACTTAATTATTATTTAATGAAATTCTTAATTTTTGGATGTCATGATCTCATGCATCATGATATTTATACCATTAAGACCTTTCACAAGACAGTTTAAAACTGATGGGTAGGTATACACTAGAAACACATTTAAATAATTCTAGCCAATATATTCATCTCACGAGACTACCAATGCATCAAGGGAATATCTAAAAATGGACCTCACCCATATCTTCATGTCTAAAGAATTCCTCAAATATCAAATAATCAATTTGATTCATGAACAAAATTATCTATCAAAAATGTTTCATATCAATTAAGGAATATGGATTAACAACAATTTCTCCAGTCAATCATATAACATTAAAAGAAAATTAAAAATTTTATAAATGATATATGATTTAATTTATAAGTATATACATGATAAATATTATGAATATTTAGGGGAATGTAATTTCCAATGATGAAAAGAAAGTGAATATTTCAATGGAAAGTTAATTATTACAAACATTTATCAAGTAACATAATTTAAATACTTTCCCTAGTCAAAATAATCATAAATAATCTAGATAAATAATAATGATGGTATTTATACAACATATCCCTAGTTAATCATGAGTACAGGAAAGTAATGATGTTGTTTAGGAATACAAATATAATAACAATTTCATTAAAAACATTCTTTATGAAAATAATATTTTCACTTTGAAAATATTTTTGAAAAACTAAAATTTCAAAAAATATTTTGAAAATAATTTTATTTTAAACTAAACTTTGAAACTTATAAATTAATCTCTAAAAAATTTATTGTTCCTAATGGATGGAAATTCTGTACATTTTTCACATGTTAAAGCAAATATTCTTTTCACATTTTTGTTAAAATCCAAATAGACCATGTTTGGAAAATGATATGAATATTACTTTACAATTTTTTTTAATAGTATAAAATGGGTAAAAGTTTCTTTAATAAATTGTTTTTATAATGTTAAAAACAATTTTAAAAACAATTTTAGAAAACATGTTTTTGGAAGAGAAAATATTTTTGACCAAAGATAGAAATGATTTCAAATTATTTTTAAATGTATTTTATCAATAATTTTAAGCAACAAATAGAGGAACATGGAACTATTACTTGAAAAAATAAAGAATAACTAGAGGATAATAAAACTGATGGGTTTTTTTATAAAATGATCAAATAATTTCTTTTAATGGAAATTCATCTATAAACAATTTCGATTAAAATGCGATTGTAAAATAAACCCTTTAAAAGTCTATAACATTGAAGTGAAAATTAATCAATGAATTTATTGTCTACATAAAATTTAAATACAAATAAAAAAGTAGAAATACAGCATAATATATTCAAAAGTATTTACACACAAAACATTGTAATTTCAAAGACAATAAAAAGTAATGTAACCCAATGAAAAGAAATTAAGTTTTAAAATTATTTACCACTTGGTAACTTTCAATTCAAACACCGTTAGATTAAATAATTAAAGTTAAAACATAATATAACCTGAATTATGAGGCTTTAATGCTATTACATGAAAAAAGTCAGTATATACACCATATAAAAGAAATTATGTGCATAATATTACAATATACCTCAATGTAGGGAAATTGAGACGATGTCCCTTACCCCATGATTCCATATGGTTTAACGAATTTTAATATCCTATATAAATTTTTTATGAATATTATTAATTTATAAAAAAACCATATTCACAATTATAATATCATATATTATCCTTTTATAACATTTTAGACCTATTTTTTGATAGTATTTCATTATTTTCATTGTTTCGGGTGTTAATTGCCTTGTATTCTCATGCGTGTTTTGTCATGAAAGTTATGGTTCTTGGATATAGGATATAGATAAATTATATCAAGAAATATATTAATGTTATAAATATCATATTTAATCATTATATAAAATTTTGGAATCATTCTTGAAGTTTTTACCTGGAAATGAATTGCATCGCTTCGTGGAGATGGTAGGCTGTATGTACGCATAAGTGACGATATCATTCCATTAACAAGTGAAAGGGTAAGGAATTGGGTGATATATATAATAAATATCATTTTATATATATCACATATATTCATTAAATTTATCTTTATTACTTTCCATGTAAAGTGTAAGAGAAAAATGATTCACATTACTTCTCGAGGTAGTAGTTTTCTATACACATGAGTGGAATTGTCATATTTTAAAAGGAATAGAAAATAAGAAGGTATATGTGATATTAAAATTAAAAAAGTATAATAATATCAAAAATATAATATAATTTTTTTAAATTCATTACTATATATATCCTTGAAAGGTGGTGATGGAATGTGAATTACATCGGTTCATGAGGCGGTATTCCGCCGTACGCATGATCGACGGTTTTAACACCCATTTGGTGGAAGAGGAGATGAATCTAGGTAACTAACTTAACATAATAACATATATAATTATATATAAGATATTTTGGTTATAATATAAGCATGTTTTAAAATTATTCTAAATAGGTGGAAGAAGTAACAAAATAAAATTGATCATTTTAGAATGTTACCTCTTCTTCAGACAACGTCTTTAGGTTTTCACCAAAATCCTTCCTAAGAAGGATTTATGATAAAACCAGGGGATGTAGAATGTTTTTTAGAGATTTAGTAAGTTATTTGGGAAGATATTGGACAAACCAAATGGATTTGAAAGTGTGAATATGAGAGGATAGGCAATGTCCGTTTATAGGTTGGGGAGAGGAAACACATGGACTTTTTTAAATGAATTAATTAAATCCACATTTTCATCATTCCAAAAGCCTAAAAAATAGGTCATCCTCAACCCTTGTAGGTGATAAGGTCTATATATGGCTATAAAGTGGTTTTTGGAAGAGTTGGTAGGTTAATTTAACCCTTATCTTTTTAGTTTAACCCCTAGTAAATTAATTTTTACCTCAATAGTGGTAAATATGTTTTACTATTTCCAATATTAATTATGCTAAAAAATTAAGTTAACATTACTAAATAATATAAATTAGGATGATGCCAAGTACAGAATCTATTTTTCCAAATTTAATTCACAGAAGTTGTAGAATCCAATTTAAAATTATACCGACATATACGATACTACTACAAAACAGATCTTTAACAGTGCTGACCTTTATCAGTTCTAAAAAAACTGTACCTTTTATTAGTGCTAAAAAAAGTTTCGATAAAAGGTTCCCTTTATCGACACTGATAAATGGTACCTTTTATCAACATTGATAAAAGGCACCCTTTATGAGTGCTTTATTTTTAGTGATGATAAAGGGTACCCTTTACCAGCGCTTTATTTTTAGTACTGATAAAGGTATAAAATTAAATTAAATGATAAAAGAAATAGAAATTAAAAAAATATTAACATTTTTAATTAAATAATTATTGATAAAAATGAATAAATTTAATATATATATATATAGATATATAAATATATAAACTATAAATATTACTAAATAATATATATTAAATATATATATGTAAAATTAATAAAATGAAATAATTAAATTAAGAAAAATATTAAACATTTTATTAATTAAATAATTATTGATGAAAACAAATAAATTTAATATATATATTACAAATATTAATAAATAGTATATATTAAATATAGATATATAAAATGAATAAATTGTAATAATTAAACCAAAAAAATAAAAAATGAATAAATTGTAATAATTAAACAAAAAAATTAAAAATTAACAGCTAACAAAATTATTAAAAAATTTGTTAATGAAACAATTATTAATAAAAACGAATAAGATTGATATATATATTAATTATAAATAGTAATAAATAATATATATTAAATATAAATATATATAAAATGAATAAAATGTAATAATTAAAAACATACTAATATCTTATTCATTTTTAATGTTATTTGATTTTTCAATTAAACATATATCAAATGTGTGTTAAATTGGTTTCCAATAAATATAAATAATTAATGCATTTTTATATACAATACACACAGACACACACAAATATTTACGTAATTAATCAAATATTATTTAGAAACACAAACACATAATATTTATGTAATTTATTCAAATATTAGCATATTTTAGAATTTCATTATAACATAATATATTTAATATATTATGTTTTTGACTGGTCAAAATTATTTATTTATTTTTAATTTTATTATTTTTTAATATTATTATAGTTAAGTACTATTTATTCATTTTTAATATTTTTATGTTTTATTTTTTTTGAATTTAATCATTTTCTATTATTTATTTATATTTATTTATTTACTATGTTTTAGTATTTTAAATACGTATTCATCTTTACATCAATATATATATCCATATTTTTTAATAATTTATATTTAATAAATAAAAATTATCCTTTTTTCATTATTTTTAAAGCATACACAATTTTAGTTATTCAATTCCACTCATTTTTAAAATGCATGTATTTAAGATTATATGTTAATTAATATTATTAGAAATATTTATATATATATTTATAAATAAATATCTTTATAAATTTTTATTTACTGTATTTATAAATTTATATATTTATAATTATTATAAATAAATAAATATAAATTTTTTAATATGTATTCATGTAATTATAAATAAATAATTATATATATTTAAATAACTATGAAATTATAAATAATTTATTTAAATAATTAATATACTATATTTATATTATATATATATATATTAAAGTTGAGGCTGAAGCCTCGGTTTAGTTCGAAAAAGGGTCTACATTACAAAGAAAAGTAGGCAACATACAATGCATGGATGCACTTAGTGTGACGTGAACTCAAGACCTCACTAAGACCAACACGGGAAACTACCACTGAGATGCACCCCATGGGCTATATATATAATTATATTAATATATGTAATGATATAAATAAATAAATAAATAAATATATTTAAAGTATTCATATATTTATAAATAAATAATTATATATATAAGTAATTATAAAATTATAATAAATATATTTAAATGATGACTATATTTACTATATTTATATTTATATTTATATATATTTATTATATATATATATAAAGATATAAATACATTTATAATTATAAAATTATAATAAATATATTCAAATAATGAAAATATTTAATAAATTTATATTTATATATATTTATTAAATATATATAATTATATAAATATATATAATGATATAAATATATTTATAATTATAAATAAATAATTATAAATATATTTTTACTATATTTATAAAATTATATATTTATAATTATAAATGAAAAAAATATATTTTTTAAAAAAGTATTTATATAATTAGTAATAAATAATATATATTTAAATAATTATAAAATTACAATAAAAATATATAATTATATAAATATATTTAATTTTTTAATTTATAATTATAAATTTAAAATTTTTATGTGCTCTAAAATTTTAGTGCTGATAAATGTTTCTTTTATCAGCACTTCTTTAACACTGATAAAGATGTCTTTTATTAGGGCCTATCAATTTAGCACCGATAAAAGGAATCTTTATCAATGGTTTTTTTGTAAGCACTGATAAAACTGTCACTGATCTTTTTAAAAGAACCCTAACCATTACAGATTCAGTCATGTTTTTCAGGCTCCCACAAAACACCACTTCTGTCGGTTCTTATCCTTTGCTTTCTATCAAACAAATCATGTATGGAATCCAATGTATGTTATTTTCTCATTTTCATATCTCATTGATTTCTTGTTTGGGTTCCCCAGTTTGTGTTTTTGCACTGTTCTCAACCATGACAGACCCTACTAATTCACTGTACATTTCAACTTCTACCTCAAAAACCCGATATTGACTTTTCAGTAGTCGAATATGGTTACTAAAATTCTCAGAGGGCTTCCTATTTCTTGTAGTCGAATTAAAAGTCTAACACAATGACCAATACAACATGATCCATTATTTCTTACCATTTTCAACTTCACATGACCTTTATGCAGCCAAATTTACCTTTACACAACAACATAACATACCTTTATTTAGGCCTTGTAAGCACTTCATGTCTTTATCCATAGGCTTTAAAATGCTGTTTTATGGATCCCTATTTCTCATAGGTAAAACTATGAGTATCTACATTGAGCTCCACAACATAGGGTTATTTTGTAGTTAGTTTTGATCAACTTTTAGTGATATCGAGTACATTTTCAACACCTTCCACTATGCCTATTTTAGGCTTAATCATTTTTATAGGTAATCTTCTAGCTCAAAATAACATCCTCTATAGCAAGGAGACAAACCATTTTCCATTTTGGAATCCTAAGGAAGTCCAAAAATATTTAGAATATGTAGGATATGTAAGATTTTATAATGTATGCCTTTTAGATTATTTTTCTAAAAATAGATAATTTTTTGTTTATTAACCATTGAAATATCTTATTAATGATTTAAATAATTCAATATTAATTAAATAACTCCATTAATAATGGTTTTAGATTCATTTTAAACATAATAATTGATAATTAATGGTTTTAATTATGTTTTATTTGAGAAAATATGGGTTATATAGAATCTTTATCAATTATTATATATTGCACATACTGTAATAGAAATACTTAAGTGATTATCATGTTTTATTATTTGATTAATGAATTTCAAAATTATGATACTATATTAGTTGTATTTTTTATATATGTATTTAATATATTATTTTTTAGATGAAATGGTTCATAATATATATATATATATGTTTATAGTAAAAATGTATTCTTAATATTATTTTACTGTAATCATACACAAATATGGTTTTAATAATATTTATATTGTAAAATAAACTAATAAACATTTATAAATATTTTTTTGACTGAGCGAACAATATGAATTATTATAAAATGAAACATGAATCTTTTCATGACAATGGAATTTTAGGAAATGGAAAACATCTATGACATTTATTTAGTTAGTCTTTATTTTTAGAATATATGGTCATTTGTAATATTTTTCTTGGGAATGGATTAATTATTTTGGATTCTCTTGGAAAATTTATGTTATAATAATGGGTGTTGTAGACCTAACTATGCAGTACTTTTGATTACCATATCATGTATATAGTTAGATGTACATTGTTTTTTACTTACCATTATAGTGTAGATATTTTTGTGTCAATTATTTAATGGTAATTTCCATAGATTAATTATTTTAACAAAAGGTTATAACAGATACCATGCTATAATGAGAACCTAGAGATACCATAACATCAGTCTTAAACAAATGTCCTATGGTCTAGATACATCTTACTGATTGGAAACAGTAGATGTCTGACTAGCAGGTGTCGGGGTATTATAAGCACTATGTGTTCCTCGCATGAAGTTCACATTTTATGATCTCTAGTAGTAAGATCATGAGTATAGACCCTCTAATATTAACACTGCATGTTTTGGGTGTCCCTGGTTGTTTCTATTTACATACATGTGTATTGGTCTATTTACTTGAGATCATTATCAATGTGTTCCATTTGATCAAGTACTTTGATGCAAGGAAATATCCATGGTAATGAAATTGTGGTGAGGTATCTTGAATGATCAAGATAAAAATTTTCGCTTCTAGGTTGAGGTTGTTATATCTTAGGCTAGGTTGATCAGGATAGTAGTATCTTCATAAGACCATGTCCATGACAGTCATGGGTAAATCGATCCAGTTGGATCAACAAATAATAAAGCATGAAAGGATAATGAAACGAGTGTTCATCCTGCTTTATGAGATATTAAAGATAATGAGATTATATTACATAGTGCGTGTTTGAATGTTGGTTGTCATTGCTATGACTATCCTTATCACTTTAGGGGATATGATGGGTTTCTAGATCCCACTCTTAGTTTGTGAATAGTATTCACTACTATCAAGATAAGGTTCTAGAGGGTCACACATAATAGATTATTCAAGAATCTACCATATTTATTTGAATAGGTATATTGGACATGTTGGCCCCCACCATTATGGTCCATGATTTGTCCAGGGAGATATGATCACCAAAGCTATAAATAAATTCATATTATTCAAGTTAAGAATAATTGGAATTGAATTTATTTATTAAATGTATTTACAAGTTTTAAATTAAATAAAAAGAAATATTACTTGAATGAATATTATTTTAAAATATTCATGTTTCATTTAATATTTGCAGGAATGAAGAGCCGAGTTAATGTCTTGGGTATTATCATGTAATATATTTATTATATTACAAGAATGTGATAATAATATAAATGGTTTTTATGACTCAGTACAACACTCATAATATACCATTTATTTAGTGAGAAATAATTATTTGGGTATGAGGAGTTTATTATGGATATATATTGATTCAGTATATATAGAAGAGGAGAGCCTCCAACCATTTACTATTCACTTCCTATCTCTCTTCTTCTCTCTCCTATATTATAAAGAGAGTGCCTTAGGATGCAGGAGTTCCGATCGAGCTCCCTCTCGTGCATCACAAGAAGGGTGATGCAGTGATTATCAGAGCATTTAAGGTGTCTTCACATCTCCACTCTAGCACCTAAAATTTGACGATTAGTTCTCCTAAATTTTTTTGAAGTGCGTGTGGATGATTTAGAGGAATTAGGCTTAAGATTCTTTAAACAATGATCACTAATAATGAATAGATTTCGAGCACGGATTCAAATCCAACCTGAAATTTCATGGTTTTATTTGTATGCTTAAAAATCTTTACATGGGATCCTCGGCTTATACCCGAAAGCATTTCATCGATGACGATGATGTAATATCGACCGTCAGGGGAAAAAAAATTTAAAATCCCATTTTGGGGATTCTTCTTCATGCCTGGTACCTTCAAATAGTATCAGAGTGATGTGTGAAGATTTTAAGCCAACGAAAAATATTTAAATATGCATTAAGTTAATAGAGGGTGTAATTTCACTCCTAAGGCCACTTGAAATGATTAAATCCAACATCTTATGGACAAGTTATTAATTGCCAATGTTTTAAATACAGATTGAAAAAAATAGATTTTGTGGGTATTAAAGTGAAGAACTTGGCTGGTTTTGGATTCAGGTGATCCTGACTATTCTGACCCATTTCCGGTGGCCAGAATACGGTACTACAACATTGTTCAATTCCACCGGTTTTTAGAAAATCAAATTGCATTAAAAATATTAATTAAATATATTAATTAATTTTTTTAATTTTAAAATCAAAATCCTATGAAATTGGATTTGTAATTGTAATGGGTGGGGAGGATATTTTCAAAAACAATTAGACAAAAAAATAAAAAATAAAAAATAAAAAATTTAAAAAAGGTTGGAGGCTTGACTTATCAAAAAGAAAAAGAGGATAGAAGCCCCAAAGTGGGTCTTCCCCATTAGCGGCCAACCATGCCTATCTCCCTCAGTGGCGCACACATGTTCTCTCATACTTTTCCCGCCTGTCGACCTCCCACTATCATTCACATCTATCTGACTAGATTTGGCCACTTAGCTTCCCTTTACAGAGGTTTTCTCACACCACTATGGCCATATGGAATCCCTCCTCGTATCCTCTTAGTCCCAACCAACTCCTCCCTCTCATAATAGATCGCATAGAACCACCCCCTAGGCTACCGTAACTAGTGCCTTGACGTATCTGGAGAACATTTCAGCTCACGCCACCACCGATATCAAGTTGGGAGACCCCTTTGGCATGGAACATCGTCCTCGCAGTAGCACCACCACCCACAGGAGAAACCGAACCTATTGGATTGTTGCACGACCAAGATTCCTAGCTGACTTTTGCACTCCCCACTCCAGCTGCCCACACCCACCCAGCACCAACCCTCTGCCATCACAGAGCCTGAACCACCGTGTCGTCCTTCCTCGAGCCACCCATACTAAGTGTCAACCAACCTCCCCAATCGCAGAGAGCCTCTCTGGTTGCCCAATCCCACAACTTCTGCATCAGGCCTCCCAGACATATCCTAGATCCGGAAACCACTGCTCGGATTCCACCCCAATCACCAGACGAGTGGCATGTGACCCTTAGAGGTACACTCTGCTGGACTAGATTTGCTCTGAAATGAGCATTAGTGGGTTTGGTCAACCCTAAATGGGCCTGGTTGGACCTGTCTGGCCCAGAACGCCCCTACATGAGGTCTGCACTGCCTGAAATAGGCATACGTGGGTTTGCCCTGACCTGTAGAGGCCCTACCCGCGGTATTAGATGCTCGTGTAATATTTTAATACAATTAATAATTAATTAAATTAAATAATTTAACATCTTTTGTAAATTAAATTAATTAAATATTAATTTTTGATTTAAAATATTAATTATTATTCTATAGGTTAAATAATTTAATTTTGGTGTTCAATTAAATTAAATTATTTATTTATTTTTTTGGTCTAAATTTAATTTAATTAATGAGACCAAACTATGTAATTTCTGAATTAAAAATAAGAGTGAATTTTTTATTAAATAAATTTTCCATTGAAAAATATTTTTAATGCACATTTAATTTTAATTTTAGCATTTAATTTTAATATGCATGTTTAAATCCTATTAGACTGATTATAAGATGCGGACCAACCAATTCATGTCTAGTGATTTTTTAATTAATTTATTTTATTATTGAAATGTTTTGTAATAATTAGTTTAATGAAAAGATGATCTGTGAGTTTTCTAAGTGGAATTATATGTATAAGGGAACGCATTCCCATTATTCCTTGAGTTGTATTTTATACTTCGAATTTCCCCTCATCTATGTGTGATTACTATTGTATAATAATGAGACGAGCATGTGAAACACTTCGTACTGAGCTATGGTGACACACTAGACATGCGTTTGATGCATTGGATGGGAAGAAACTACAACTCGAGTCTCAAGTGACATGACTTAAGGTGTTACACCTAGGGTCTAGGTTGATCCATTATTCACTCAATGGATCAACATATAGTATATGCTCATGATCATGTCGTCATTTTATTTTTTCATGGTTTATTATTTTTTGAATGTGTAGTTTATGTGTGATCAGATATGATAATAAATAAGCATTCACAGATAAAATAAACATATGACACGATGTATTTTTATATTTATTTCATAGTCAGTTGTGAGTGAGATCACATAGAACATGCTTATGAAATAGAAAATTATTTCTTTTTTTCACATAAAACAACAAAGCCCTCAAAGAAATGTTAAGACATAATCTACTTCCATCATTAGACTTTGAACAAAACTGGGTGTTTAGGGTTCTTATCATGCAAAAGCTAAGGGTTCATCTTACTATCGATGATTTATTATGAGAGTGATGGTTTAAATTAACTAAATTGGTATTAAGTATTAGCCAAAGATAAATTTATATCATTTTAGAGGAAATCATTGAGTAAATCAAGTTATGATTTTAGAAGTTGGGATTTCACTCAACAGATCAAGGAACTATAAGTTAATGTGGTGGGCTGGTCAAACTCCTACCTTGAACCCTCCAAGTAGTGGCCTTGCCAAATATTTAGACTATGAGATGAGGTTCAAGGATCCTTGCCACTAGAATAATAAAGTGATAGAGTAATATGATTATTTTAAAAAGTGTTCCTATAATTCAATAAATTAGTGGGATATATTTAATGATTTTATTATTCAATCAATAATTTCTAAAATCAGTAATAAAGTAAAAATTACTAATTAGCTAAAATTTATTTTTATGTAGAAAAATGGAATGTTTTACCACAATAAATACTATGATAAATAATGGAATAAGAAAATTTCCACACTAGAATGAGTTTCCAAGAGTAGTACATGAACTTTCACAGAATACTATGGTATGATAATTTCATGGTGCTATTGTAACAATGTCTGTTAAGCCACCTTAGGAAGCATAAGTGTAAATTTTCTTGTAGGAGACTCATGCAACAGAGCATATGATATTTACGTAATAATTATATCATCAAAAATCAAATTTAGTTTCAGTCACCACATTAGGAAATGAATTATATAACATGATGTCTCATCTCTGCGAAGTTTTCAAGGAGAAAGTGAAGCAAGATATGAATATAGTGACGATTACACTTGACATGTGTAAATTGAAAGATGGATAATGATCTTTTAATGGATCAATTTCCCATATAATTTTCACCCATGTACTCAAGTATCATCTTAGGTTAAAAAAATTAATAGTATTGAGTAAACACTCCATTACCTATTTAGGTAACATTCTCCAAGTAAATAATAATATAAAAAATAGAATAATATTTAATTCTTATGGAAAAAAATTGAAAGGAAAGGGAAAAAGGCCAATGTAAATAATTCTAATGGAACATTTGCAACATCCTTCAATGTAATGAGGTTTAATATAAATAAGAGGTTAATTGTATTGTATATTATGAAATAAAATAATGGAAGTTTAAATAAAATAAACTGATTTAAATTAGTAATTAATCACTTATTGTTTAGGTATATTCCCCAATGGAGTGTTTATAATATAATTATTTTGTATTACATACAATATTCAAATCACATATGTGTATAAAAATATAGTAATCAAGTAAGTAATAGAAACACAATTTTAATTAAGGTGTATTCTCTGAGAAGATGAGAAAGGGTGGTTCCTAAGTTAGTGGTGAGAAGTATATGAATTCTATATTGATAAGTGAACGATTCCAGTTGAAATTTTATTGATTATGACAATAAAAATTTATCTCACATGTATTTTAGACATAATGAGACATTATTACAAGTTTAGGTATGAATGTTATTTATGGTGTTCAATACTCATGTAATAGTTCAAGTGATACATGAATCATAGGAAATATGTGATGAATATAAAAAGTAAGCCTTTTATACCCAGTTATGGAAAGATAATTCTTTTTCAAGTAAGAATAAAAAATGTATGGATCAATTACTAAATGCACATTTTATACATCTGAGTCATGATGAAAGTAGTATCAATGTCGCAATTTTTAGAAACATCCATTATATTTGAAGACATTCTTGATGAATAACGAAGATCTCCCATAACTATATTCCAACTATAATGAAAAATGGATATCATTTGAGTCATAGTATTGTAAAAATCCATAATGTTATAATACCCATGTTTAGATGCAAAGAGTTTGATAAGATATAAAAAAACTTGCATAATGAACAAACACATTGTGTATCTTAGTAAATATCATAACTGTTACATAAGATATTACATAAATCCATATGATAGAAAAGTGTTTGTCAAGTGATAGACTGAATTTTTATATAAAGGTGAACATATCTATTAGAGATGGTGGGAGAAAGATTAAATTGAGTTTATTCAATGCTAGAGATGCACATTTGGTTTTCATAGGAACTAGGTTCAAAAGTGCATGTGGAACTTAAATGTTCTAGAGACATACTACGTAGGATGGTTAAAACAATAGTGGTAGTTTTTTATTCATTGTGGCTGATGCTGAATTATTCATTAAAAATAATAATTCCTACAACTAATTAGTATATTGAAATCATTTTAGATTGACATGGTCAATTAACTTTCAATGATGGATTCCATGTATCAAAGTGAAAAGGGTCTTATAAATTTAATAATACATTAGGTATTCAAGTGATATGATACATGGGTGGTACAGGAACAGTACCAATAAGGCTTGATTGGTTATACCAAGTTGGTATTCAAAAATCCATTATAATTTTACTTGTCATAGCTAATATCTATGATCATTTTATTAAGAATTGGGTGTCATGACCACCAATCATGAAAGGTGTCTATATGATGCAACGAAAAAGGGATGGTCACATCAAATCATGCTAATAAATATTGCAAGTTACTGATATCCAATTTAGGATTGAAGTAAGCAAAATGATCATATAATATTCATTTAGAATTTATTTTTTCCATGTGTCTATCAGAGGTTAGTGATAACGCCATAGTTTTCCTAGTACAATATGTTCGACAACATATAGAAATAAATTATTATTCTTAATGTCATTTAAGATTGGGTTAGGATTTATTCTCCAATTATTGACTTAAAGTTGAAACCTAAGTTCTAGGAAACATGATCTGGTGAGACGGATTCAATGATTTCTTGGACCTAGTCAATAGTATATATAGTGACATGGTATTGAAAAATAAAAGTTAGAAAAATTCAAGGGAAGAATTGTTGACAGTGTCACATGACATAATCTCTCTAGGATTACATGTCTGGGGCATGGGAGAAGATTAACATGGAGAGTTGAAATCTATATGCTTATTAGATGGATTAATCACGCATTCAATGATATATACAAAAATTGATATTACGAGGATATGTTTTGGAGTGAAAAAATATCAGTTATATCCAAGAGCACTGCAAGTGCAGCAGTCATAACTATCTAATAGTACTTGGGAAAGTAAAAAAGATATGTAACTAGTAAGTAGATAAGAAAGGGAATTAGTTTTTAGGGGATACAAACAAGTCTTCCTTAGATCCATGTGATCTAATATCGCATTTAAGATAATGTTTTGATAGAGATAAGATAATAAAAGTTAGTGGTATCCATACCTACAAATACTGAGTATTTTACAGCTTCTAATGCATCTAATAAGCACTTAAACATAGTGATTTCTTCTAATTCTTGGAATTTCACATAGTAAGTAAATAATTATCATAATATAAATTTTGATATTCTTACTATAAAAGATATAAAGTTATGATAATGAAAAAGTGTATATAATTAGGGATATCATCTCTTGAGAGGTTTTAGTCAAGGATATGTGGTTGTATATAGTAGAATAGCCACACAGTGGAATCATGGTAGGCCCAATAGTTAAATTAATGACTCAATAGAAACATGATTTTAATCATGTGAGAGCTAAAAATTATGGTTAGAAAGTTGGATCTAGTAAAAGTGGGAGGGTTTTAATAGAGAGTTCTCTAGACCTAACTATGAAGTGCTTTTGATTGTCATATCGTGTATACAATTAGATATACATTATGTTTACTTACCATTATAGTGTATATATTTCTATGTACACAATTTAAGGGTAATGTCCATAGATTAATTGTTGTATCAAAAGATTATAGCATATCCCATACTATAATGAGAACCTCAAGATACCATAACATTAGTCTTAAAAAAATTTCCTATGTTCTAGATACATTTTACCGACTGGACATAGTAGATGTATGACAATCAGGTGATAGGGGATCATAATCATTGAGACTTCTTCTCGTGAAGTTCACACTTGGCGATCTCTAGTAGTGAGATTATGGGGTCAGACATGCTAATAGGAAAACCACATGTTTTGGGTGTCATTGGTTATTCTTATCAACAAATATATGTATTTGTCTCTTGAATTGATATCATTATCAATGTGTTTCACATGATCATGTACTTTTATGCAAGGAAAACACCATGATAGTGAAATCATGACCATGTGGATTGTGTTGGGTACATCATTCGTTGTATGAAATTGGTTGAATTATCAAGATAGGGTTTTTTGATTCCTTGTTGAGAAAGTTATATATCAGGATAGGTTGATCAGGATGGTAGTACATTTATAAGACCATGGAAATGAAATTTGTGGGTAAATCCTTCCAGTTAGATCAATAAATAATAAAGCAAGAAAGGTTGATGACACAGGTGTGAATCCTACTTTATGAGATATTAAAGACAAAGAGATTATATTACATAGTGCATATTTGTAGGTTGGTTGTCATTTCTATGACTATAATTATATTTTTAAGGTCCATGATGGGTTTCTATATCCCACTCTTCATATGTAAATAGTATTCACTACTATCGAGATAAGGGCCTAGAGGGTCACACATAATAGTGTATTCATGAATCTACCATATTCAGTTGAATATGTATATTGGATATGGTGGGACCAACCTCCAGGGTCCATGATTTGTCCAAGGATATACGATCACCAATTTAATAAATAAATTCATATTATTCAAGGTAAAAATAACTGTAATTGAATTTATTTATTAAATGAATTTACATGTTTTAAGGTAAATACATGGAAATATTATATGAATGATTATTAGTTTAAAATGTTCATGGTTCATTTAATATTTTTTTTGGAGTGACAAGTTGATTTAATGTATTGGGTATTATCACATAGTATATTTATTATTCTATATGAATGTGATAATAATATGAATAGTTTGTATGACTCAGTAGAAAATCCATAATATATCGTTTATTTAGTGAGAAATAAATATATGGATATTTGGAGTTTATTTCAGATATTTATTGTTTCACTATATATAGATGAGGAGAGACTCACACAATTTACTATTCACTGCCTCTCTTTATCTTATTCTCTCTCCCACATTCTAGAGAGAGCGGCTCTGGATCTTGGATTTCAGATCAATCTCCCTCTCATGGATCACAAGCCAAACAATGTGGTGATTGTTGGAGCATCGAATAAATCGTCAGATCTCTGTTCTAGCACCCAAAATACAATGATAGGTTCTCCTGTAGATTTTTAAAGAGTTCATGGAAGATCTAAAGGAATTTAACTTAGGATTCATCAAGCAGAAATCAACAACGACAAGCAGATGTCATGCACACCTTCAGGTCCAACCATGCATTTTTTTTGTTTTAATTTTGTGCTTAAAACTCTTCACGTGGGATCCTCGACTTAAAATTGGAAACATTTCATAGATGAAAATGAATTCATGCCAATAATTGGTGGATTTTTTAAGTCACATTTTTGTGGATTCTGTTACATGCTCGGTATGTTTAATTTCCATGTAGTTTTCAAGTGGGTTCCTTTCCCCCATTTATAAAAGGCAACCACCACCCTTCATTTATTTGCACCTCTCAATCCATCTAGTTCATATAAAACCTACCAAAATCCATCCCCAACAACATTATCAAGGTTATGGAGATTTTTTTACTCCAAGAATAGAAACACTAGGTCTCTTATTATGATATCCAAAGGAGGTTCTTCTAATCTAAGGTAATTATCTTTACTAAGATGTTACTTTTTTATTTCTCCCTTTTACACATTAAATTATGTATAAAAACATAAAATAGAATATAACCATTATCTCATATATACTTATATTTAATTATGTTATTGTAATCACCTATATCTATCTCCACCTCCATCAAATAGAAAATGAAACTGTCATTTGTGTATACGACAAACTAATGCCTCATGAACTAATATTATTCGTTTTCCATAAACACCTCTCATGGATTGATAGGATAATGGATTTATTGTTTATATATGAAATTTGTGATATTATTATGATTATGTAATCATGATATCACATATTCATTCTTACTTTCCAATTTTTGGGATTACTATAGAATTGTTCATGTGTATAGTGGACTACAGCCTCGCAAAGTGATGTGATTCGTTCACACATTGCATGAAAGGAGATAAAGATGTTATTAATAAAAATATGTGATATATATGACATGAAAATTATAATTTTATTGATCTATAATATTTAAATTTCTTAATTTTTTTCTATCGAGAAAATGGAAACAACATTCATGAGTATGTACGACCTACGGTCACTATGAATGATTTATTTCAATTTTCTCTCAAAAACTTTTATGGGTCACTCTAAATACATATGTAATGAAAATATATGATATTTTTATAATGGTAAAAATTATGGATATGATGAAAAAATTATTAAATTAATAGTACTATAAATAAAAAATAAAAAATATAAATGAAAAATAAAGTAGTTCTTACCTAAAACATAATTTTAACAAGGAATTGTTAACAAATGGATAATAAAATGTCACAAGTATACCATATATTGAATGATATATATAATTATGGTTATATAATAGATTTATAATAAACTTATATTTATTATTAAGAATTTTTTAATGTGTATAAATGAATTCGCGACTTAAGGTAAGGGAATTCGAGTCTCTCTTTTATTTTTGGGAGACACATAAAAATTCACCACTTATTTCTTCATTATGGTGTATATACTACCAATTTTATGTGTTATGTCATGAATATAATAGCTTTAATTAAATTTAAAGTTTAATTTCAGGTTATTATTTATTGGTATTACAATTCAAAAGATTACTAAAGTGGTAAGGGATTTCTCTATCACTTTTTACTTCTATGAGACACATGCCATATTCACCACCAATTTATTTTATGTTGTGTATATACTACCAATAAATGTATTTTATTATTATTATCTCGGATTTACATATACCTTTTAGTATCTATCTTTCATGGGGTTTATAGTTCCAAAGCTACCTAAGTTGTAATGAATTTTTGTCTAAATTTGCCTTCCTTGAAGCATATGTTATGTTATGCACCCATCTTATTTTATGAAGTGCATATACAAACCATTTTACATTTCATTACCCAAATTTATTTATTATATAAAAATTATATTGTTTATTTAATGTTATCATACTATTTGGATTATAATTCAACGTTACTGAAGTGGTGAAGATTTTATATTATAATCTCATCATTTATCGAGACTGTTTATGATTATGATACTGATGATGAAATATTATGATATATATATCAAGAAACTCATGAATTTTATTATCCTATTGTTATTTTATGATAATAAATGTTTTCTCATTATTTTTTTTCTATTCATATACTCAAGAGTTCAAAATAATTTTTTAAGAAAAAACATCTTTATTTCTCTCTTCAGTCGAAAACTTGTTTTTCTTCCAAAACCTTATTTTTAAAAAATGTTTTCAATTTTTTAACATTATTAAAATGATTTAATAAAGAAATTTTGACACATGTATTAATTTTTAATTTTTTTTGAAAGGAATATACATCGTAACATATATAACATGAACATAATTTCCTACCATAATTTGACTTGAAGATTAATTTATAAGTTTTCAACGATATTTTCAAAGAAAATGAATTTGAAAATGCTTAATGTTTTAAAAAGTATTTTTTAAAATCATAAGGTATATTTTATTTAAGAAATTCATTAAATTATTTTTAAATATTTATTATTATGTTTTCAATGTTATTTTCAAATAAAATGATTTCAAAAATATTTTATGAATTTTTAGTTAAAAAAAGTTATTTTCAAAGGGAAGTTATTTTACCCAATAAATGTTTTAAATAATATTTCAAAATCGTTTTCCATCTAAGATGACATCTCTTTATGTTACAAAGGATTTACTGGGGATATGATCCAAGGATACCATTCTTATTCTTTCTCTGAATGGTTTATTTTTATGATGTCATGATGTTTATGAAACCCTTTTATCTTCAAGGGGTTATACCATGATGAAATTATTTTCAAAACAAATTATTTTCAAGGGTTCAGATATTATGAAATGATGAAATGATTATGAAACTTATCTCTTTTCCATAGGTTTTTATATAATGAAATTTTTATGAAACCCATTTAATTTCATGGTTTATGATATGATGAATATTTTATGATGTTTTGGAACACATACATATATTTTTATCTTTGTGATCAGTGGGACCTATATCTAACTAGAATTCATTAGGTAAATATTTATATCTCATGAGATAGATAAGACTATAAATCGAAATGAACCTAGTTTATTATGAGACTTTTTCTATTATGATGGTCTTGGGAGTGAACCTTGACTATTATTATGGTTTGGGGAGTGAACTGATTCCACTATGATAGCCTCGGAAGTGATCATTTACTACTATGAAAATTATTTTCTATGATTATGTGTATTTAAAAAATTTATATCATATCCCAATGTTATTCTCTCATGGATCAAGTTTATTGATTATTTTATGATTCATGTCTTATGAACTTCCAAGATTTATTCCATGTATCAAGATTATGATATTTGTTATGTAGGGTATGGTTTTCAAATGTAAATCTCATCTTATCATACCCTTATGCTCATTTCATTCATATGTGACCAGTATTCAAAGAAAATAAACTATTATGGTATAGAGGTGTTTCTTTTTATAATGCATTGAATATTCATCTAGAAAGATTTAATATATATATATATATGAGAATCCATGTTCACTATACTTAGGTTTGGTATTATTTTAATAATTTTTGGAATTATTTGGAGCTAATATAAAGTGATTTTATTTGATTGAAAACCACCAAAGTAGATTTTAATAACTTCATAAGTCATTTTAATATATTCTAGAATTTCTGTTTTAGAGTTTGAGATCTAAAAATTGGAAAAGGGATTTATCCTATGAACATAAGAGAATTTAAATTCACATAGGATATTTAAAGTGATGTAAGAGAATTGATCTATGCATAAGATATTTTGAAAAATGTAAAATGGAATTATCCCACAGAGAATACATTTCATCTACGTAGAAGTAAAGCAGCCAGTGCATAAGTGAATTTATATATGCATATGATATTTCATTTAAAAAGAAGCAATTTGGATAGTATGTAATAAATTTGATCAAAATGTATTATAATTAAGCTATGTGAGTTTCCTGTATGACATTTGAGTTAGATGAAATTTGATAATGGGAAATTTTATGCGACATATGACATTTCAACAAAATGTAAGAGATTTATTGGCCTTGTAAGAGATTTGAAAAGTTTTTTAGACATCCCTTTAAGATATGTAAGATCCTCGATCTTCTTTTCAGGTATGTTTTTCCTTTTCTGGTTTTTTTGAGAAAAAGAGGAAAATCTCACTACTGGAAATAGAGGATTTCCCAACGGTTTTAAACCATTGGGAAAGGCTGTAGAACCGTTGGTATATGTTATACCAACGGTTCTGCAAACCATTGGTATATGTTATACCAATGGTTCTGCAAACCGTAGGGAAGTAAGCCGTTGGGAAAATTTTTTCCCAACGGTTTATAGTGAACCGTTGGGATACGGTGCTGAAAAATTACCCTATCCCAATGGTTCTGGAAAACCGTTGGGAAATCTTTTTCCCAACAGTTTACAACCGTTGGGAAATCTTTTTCCCAACAGTTTACAACCGTTGGGAAATCTTTTTCCCAACAGTTTACAACCGTTGGTATACAAGCACAAAATTATCATGTTTTTCCCAACGGTTTGTAAAACCGTTGGGAAAAACCCAACATATCCTCTTTCCCAACGGTTTAGAACCGTTGGGAAAAGTGTTTTACCAACGGTTCTATGAACCGTTGGTAAAACAAGACCTACACATTCTATGCCAACGGTTTTGAACCGTTGGCATAGCCTCTGCTGGGAAAATTGCACAGCAGCTCTGAAATTTACCCAGCAGCTCTCCAATTTAACCACATGCTCTCCAATTTGCCCACCAGGTCTGATTTTGTGGGTTCCCTCTCATTTTCAATCCAATTATTGTACCTGCAATAACCAACTAACACTTACATATAGAAAACAAATTCATACACATTTAACATATAATGGTGGAACTATACACATCCATAATTAAATTAGAATTCATAACGTAATTATAAACATACATAATTCAATTAGAATTCAATTTAAAATTTAGATGACAATTATATGTGGAATCCAGAAGTCAATTCATAATTTGATCAGTTTTTTGTATACCTTATATTTTTACTTGAAATAATGTCCATTTTAAACATAATACATACACCTGGAGATCTACCGGCCACACCGTGCCTCGGATTGAGGCTGGGTTGACTCGTACACGTCACATATGACCCATGGATCGTTGTGATAATGTATTGACACAATCTGAATGCATTTGGTCGGTTTTCTGTATGCCTGTTGATGTTTTTCAATTAAAATGACGTACTTTTGAAACAAAAGGCAGACACTTTGAGAGGTTCCGGCCACACCGTGCCTCGGATTGAGGCAACATTGACTCGTACATATCACATATGACCCATGGATCGTTATCCTAAATTTTCAATGGAAACTGAATGCGTTTGGTTGGTTTTCCATATGTACTTAAATTGTTGTCCATTTTAAGAAAAAGACTGACACTTTGAGTGGTGGCAGCCACACCACACCTTGGATTGAGGCGGAGTTGACTCATACACGTCACTTATGACCCATGGATCATTGTGCTAAAGTATCGACACAATCCGAATGCGTTTGGTCAGTTTCCCGTATGCCAGTTGATGTATTTTACTTCAAATTATGTCCTTTTGAAACAAAAGACAGACACTTTGAGTGGTGGAGGCCACACCACGCCTCGTATTGAGGCGGGGTTGACTCATACACATCAAATATGACCCATGGATCATTGTTCTAATGTATCGACACAATCCGAATGCATTTTGTCGGTTTTCTGTATGCCAGTTGATGTTTTTCAATTAAAATGACGTACTTTTGAAACAAAAGGCAGACACTTTGAGTGGTTCCGGCCACACCGCACCTCGGATTGAGGCGGCGTTGACTCGTACACATCACATATGACCCATGGATCGTTCTCCTAAAGTTTAAATGGAAACTGAATGCGTTTGGTCAGTTTTCCGTATGTACTTAAATTGTTGTCCATTTTAAGCAAAAGACAGACACTTTGAGTGGTGGTGGCCACACCGTGCCTCAGATTGAGGCAGGGTTGACTCGTACATGTCACATATGACCCATGGATCGTTTTTATAATGTATCGACACAATACGAATGCGTTTGGTTGGTTTTTTGTATGCCAATTGATGTATTTCACTTCAAATTATTTTCTTTTGAAATAGAAGACATACACTTTGAGTGGTGACGGCCACACCACGCCTCGGATTGAGGCGGGGTTGACTCGTACACATCACATATTACCCATGGATTGTTGTGCTAATGTATCGACACAATCCGAATGCGTTTGGTCAGTTTTCCATATGCCAGTTGATGTTTTTCAATTAAAATGGTGTACTTTTGAAACAAAAGTCAGAAACTTTGAGTGGTTCCGGCCACACCGTGGCTCGGATTGAGGCGGCTTTGACTCATACACGTCACATATGACCCATGGATCGTTCTCCTAAAGTTTCAATGGAAATCGAATGCGTTTGGTCGGTTTTCTGTATGTACTTAAATTGTTGTCCATTTTAAGCAAAAGACAGACACTTTGAGTGGTGGTGGCCACACCGCACCTCGGATTGAGGAGAGGTTGACTCGTACACGTCACATATGACCCATGGATCTTTGTTCTAATGTATCGACACAATAAGAATGTGTTTGGTTTGTTTTCTGTATGCCAGTTGATGTTTTTCAATTAAAATAACGTACTTTTGAAACAAAAGACAGACACTTTGAGTGGTGCTGGCCACACCATGCCTCAGATTGAGGCGGTGTTGACTCGTACACGTCACATATGACCCATGGATCGTTCTCCTAAAGTTTCAATGGAAACCGAATGCGTTTGGTCAGTTTTCCATATGTACTTAAATTGTTGTCCATTATAAGCAAAAGACAGACACTTTGAGTGGTGGTGGCCACACCGTGCCTCGGATTGAGGCGGGGTTGATTCATAGACGTCACATATGACCCATGGATCATTGTGCTAATGTATCGACACAATCCGAATGCGTTGGTCGGTTTTTCGTATGCCAGCTGATTTTTTTCAATTAAAATGATGTACTTTTGAAACATAAGGCAGACACTTTGAGTGGTGTCGGCCACACCACGCCTCGGATTGAGGCGGCATTGACTCGTACATGTCACATATAACCCATGGATCGTTCTCTTAATGTTTCAATGAAAATCGAATGCGTTTGGTCGGTTTTCCGTATGTACTTAAATTGTTGTCCATTTTAAGCAAAAGACAGACACTTTGAGTGCTGGAGGCCACACCGCGCCTCGGATTGAGGTGGGGTTGATTCTTACACGTCACATATGACCCATGGATCGTTGTGCTAAAGTATCGACACAATCCGAAGGCGTTTGGTCAGTTTTCCGTATGCCAGTTGATATATTTTACTTCAAATTATGTCCTTTTGAAATAGAAGACATACACTTTGAGTGGTGGCGGCCACACTGTGCCTTGGATTGAGGCGGGGTTGACTCGTACACGTCACATATGACCCATGGATCGTTGTTCTAATTTATCGACACAATATGAATGCGTTTGGTCAGTTTTCCGTATGCCAGTTGATGTTTTTCAATTAAAATGACGTACTTTTGAAACAAAAGGTAGACACTTTGAGTCGTTCCGGCCACACCGCGCCTCGGATTGAGGTGGCGTTGATTCATACACGTCACATATGACCCATGGATCATTCTCCAAAAGTTTCAATGGAAACCGAATGCGTTTGGTCGGTTTTCCGTATGTACTTAAATTGTTGTCCATTTTAAGTAAAAGATAGACACTTTGAGTGGTGGCGGCCACACCGCGCCTCGGATTGAGGCGTGGTTGACTCATAAACGTCACATATGACCCATGGATCGTTTTTCTAATGTATCGACAAAATCCGAATGCGTTTGGTCGGTTTTCTGTATGCCAGTTGATTTTTTTAATTAAAATGACGTACTTTTGAAACAAAAGGCAGACACTTTGAGTGGTACTGGCCACACCACACCTCCGATTGAGGCGGCGTTGACTCGCACACGTCACATATGACCCATGGATCGTTCTCCTAAAGTTTCATTGGAAACCGAATGCGTTTGGTTGGTTTTCCGTATGTACTTAAATTGTTGTCCATTTTAAGAACAAGACAGACACTTTGAGTGGTGGCAGACACACCGTGCCTCGGATTGAGGCGGGGTTGACTCGTACACATCACATATGACCCATGGATCGTTGTTCTAAAGTATCGACACAATCCGAATGCATTTGGTTGGTTTTCCGTATGCCAGTTGATGTATTTCACTTCAAATTATGTCCTTTTGAAATAGAAGACAGACACTTTGAGTGGTGGCGGCCACACCGCGCCTCGGATTGAGGTGGGGTTGACTCGTACACGTCACATATGACCCATGGATCGTTGTGCTAATGTATCGACACAATACAAATGCGTTTGGTCGGTTTTCCGTTTTCCAGTTAATGTTTTTCAATTAAAATGATGTACTTTTGAAACAAAAGGCAGACACTTTGAGTGGTGCCGGCCACACCGCGCCTCAAATTGAGGAAAGGTTGACTTGTACACATCACATATGACCCATGGATTGTTCTCCTAAAGTTTCAATGGAAACCGAATGCGTTTGGTTGGTTTTCCATATATACTTAAATTGTTGTCCATTTTAAGAAAAAGATAGAAACTTTGAGAGGTGGCGGCCACACCGCGCCTCGGATTGAGGTGGGGTTGACTCGTACACATCACATATGAACCATGGATCGTTGTGCTAATGTATCGACACAATCCGAATGCGTTTGGTTGGTTTTTCGTATGCCAGTTGATGTTTTTCAATTAAAATGATGTACTTTTGAAACAAAAGGCAGACACTTTGAGTGGTGCCGGCCACACCGTGCCTCGGATTGAGGTGGAGTTGACTCGTACACGTCACATATGAACCATGGATCGTTCTCCTAAAGTTTCAATGGAAACCGAATGCGTTTGGTCATTTTTCCGTATGTACTTAAATTGTGGTCCATTTTAAGCAAAATACAGACACTTTGAGTGGTGGCGGCCACACAGCGCCTCGGATTGAGGCGGGGTTGACTCGTACACATCACATATGACCCATGGATCGTTGTGATAATGTATCGACATAATCCGAATGCGTTTGGTCGGTTTTCCGTATTCCAGTTGATGTATTTCACTTCAAATTATGTCCTTTTGAAACAGAAGACATACACTTTGAGTGGTGGCAGCCACACCGCGCCTCGGATTGAGGCGGGGGGCTGTCCGGGGGGGCTGTCCGGGGGGCTGTCTGGGGGGCTGTCCGGGGGGCTGTCTATGGTCCAGGGAGGAGGGTGGGGGGCTGTGCGGGGGGGCTGTCCGGGGGGGTGTTCGGGGGGTTGTCCAGGGTCCAAGGAGGAGGGTGGGGGGGCTGTCTGGGGGGCTGTCCGGGGGGCTGTTTGGGGGGATGTCTGGGGTCATGGGAGGAGGGTGGGGGGCTGTTCGGGGGGCTATCCGGGGGCTGTCCGGGGCTGTTCGGGGGGTTGTCCGGGGTCCAAGGAAGAGGGTGGGGGGTTGTCTGGGGGGTTGTCCGCGGTCCAGGGAGGAGGGTGGGGGGGGGGGGCTGTCAGGGGGGCTGTCCGGCGGGGCTGTCCGGGGTCCAGGGAGGAGGGTGGGGGGTTGTCCAGGGTCCAGGAAGGAGGGGGGTTCCCAAACACACAACCACTAAAAGACAACAACATCCATAAAAACAGATAATATATAAAAATAAATCAACTCCAATACTATACTACGAGTCTAGATAAAACCAACAACTAGAATAGATTAAATATCAAATATCAGTAATATCAGTCAAAAATGAAATGGATCAACTTGTCCCATATCACCATCACCATCATCACCATCATCATCATCACCCTCATCCTCTTCCCCATCATCATCCTCGCCCTCGCCCTCCTCCTCGTCCTCGCCCTCCTCCTCGCCCTCGCCACCCGCCTCGCCCTCCTCCTCTCCCTCCTCTTCCGCATCAGACTCCTCGCCATCATCATCGTCAAGCAATACATCATCCTGACCACCACTAGAACTGCCACCTAGTGCACCGTATATAGAACGTATCGACGGCATATACTCATTAAAAGTTGGGATGGCCTCTACTGGAAGTGTAGGACGTAGAACTTAAATAAATTTCATAAATGCACTATTTTCCCTAGAAGACTGTTCTTCCGTCTCTGTGGCCCTTTTCTAAGCCTGTTCTGCCTGTTCCCTAACTTGCTGCAGCTTGGTGGCACTACAGCTTGTACCTGAGAAGGGCCAATACCTCGTCAGGGCTATCCTAGGTCGGCAGCGTACTCTGCCAGAATGCTCCTCTCCCAACACCTAATGTAAGTGATCTGTTGGCCTAAAATTGTCTGGTTCCTGGGCATCGAGGGACTCTAAAGGAGCATGTTACAATTATAAATATATCATTAAGTTACAAAATAGATATTAAAAAATAAATTCAACAGATTAAAACTTACAATCTGTTGCTGAGTCGCTTCGTTGACGACACTTCCATCCTTTTTCCGTCTACTCGAGCAAAACAGTTTTGCTCGAGGCACACGTCCTTCAATATTTTATATTTGCCTCTACAATGACATTGAAAACTAAAGTTATATGAAAACTTTAGAAAACTATTAAATAATTGAAGAAACAAAAGAAAGTGTAAGTCGTAAAGAAAACTTATAAACAATTGTTATACCTGCTTCCTCTCATGATCAGGCATCGTAGTGCGTCCCAGTGTGTGGAGATATTTTTTTGCATCAATGTTCTTTTTATTTTTTCCAGATGATTCCTAAATAAAATTTGAAAATTCAACAGATAGTATTAATGAAAAACATGGAAGTTATTATTTAAATACCTCAAATTTTATTAATACCTTAAACCAGGTACTCGTCTAATGAGTAATCATCTGACGATACTGCTCTATAAGAAAATCATGCACCACTGGTACCGCCTCTAACTCAGTGCCAACTCTAGAAACCTAGCCAACATACAACTCATGATTGTAGGCTCTCCAAATATCTCCTAAATCCTTTAGACGTTCCGATCGTGCACCCTCACCATAGGGAAAATTAAATCGAAGCTGAAATCAAAATATTAATTAATATAAATACAAAAATAATTCATGGTATTAAATATAACAGATTTTTTTACCCATATCTCTGCCCAAGCTCTATCCTTGACCTCATGTGACAAATGTTTCCACGATAGCGGGCTGACGGGAATGATGTCGGAGTATTTGGCAAGCGTCGCCAAAAAACTCCAACATTGCTGCCCTGTTTTCTCAACCATTTGGTTGTCTTCATTATAATCCACCATAACCTGTGTGTGGCGGTTCCACACCGAACACATGCGTGTACGCCCCTGACCACGCCTCTTGTCAGTAGATGTATCTGCCATGAAATAAAAACAAATATTTTATCAAAACATGTTATAATGAAAATAAATATTTCTATAAAAATTTGTTAGGGTTCTATAAATATACCTGTGTCGGTCTGATCGCTGAGTACCGCTGGATCCACAGAAACGGATGGAACACCCTGTGGTGGAACAGGAGTTGAAGACGACGGAATATAGAAACTTAGAGAGACAGAAGTAGAAGGAAAAGAAGATGGGACGGCTGTCTGGCCGGATGCTGACTGGGGAGTGGGAATCATCATGGGATGTGAAAATTATGGGGCAGAAGATGCAGAAGGTAGCGAAAACATGGGAGACCTAAATATACTGTGTGTCTCTAACGACACACTAGGATCAGAATTTGGGAAGGATGACATGTCAGTGGGAGGGGCAGGGTCTAGTTGGGTACGCACAGCTGCTCGTCCACCTCTGGTACGAACCCTCCTCGTACCACCGGCCTGAGTACTAGGACCAGTACTAGGCTCCTCGTCGAATAACTGTCGACGTATAGGTGATTCCTACAAAAATGTTTACAAAAAAATTAATCACATGACAATATATATTCTTTAAATATATCAATTTGAAATAAAGTACTCACTGTAGGCACTAATGGTGGAACGCCAATCTCCGTCATTCGACGATTGTTTTCCATCATTTTTTTCCTTCGTCTCTCTTCAATTGGCTTCATTTCCTGCTTTTGAAAAAAAATATGTAATTAATTAGAAAAAGAAAACTAATGTGTAACCCACAAAACTAAATATATGAGGGAATAGGGGATTGATAGGTAATTTAGCTATCTATTGTTTTAGAAGATCTTGAATGGATTTAATAAATCATACAAGTTGTAATGTTCACCAAGTTAGAAATATTGTTTGACTATGTTTGAATACAGTTCAATTCCAAATTAGAAAATGAAATTCCAATAAAACTTCAACCAATAAACATTGAAAATTCATATAATGGTCAATTAAGCTATCAATTGTTTTAGAAGAGATTGAATGGATTTAATAAATCATACAAGTTGTAATGTTCAAAAAGTTAGAAATATTGTTTGACTATGTTTGAATACAGTTAAATTCCAAATTATAAAATGAAATTCAAATAAAAATGCAACCAATAAACTTTGAAAATTCACATAACGGTCAATTCAGCTATCAATTGTTTTAGAAGAGCTTGAATGGATTTAATAAATCAGACAAGTTTTAATGTTCACCAAGTTAGAAATATTGTTTGACTATGTTTGAATACAGTTCAATTCCAAATTAGAAAATGAAATTCAAATAAAACTGCAACCAATAAACATTAAAAATTCACATAACGGTCAAGTCAGATAAAACATATTTGTGATCAATACTAAATCAATTTGAATATTACCAACCTTAACAATCCAACTCGAGGTAAACCAAAAGAATTGATAACATGGATGAATGATTCTATATATTTTCAACCACAACTTCAGGTTCACAATCAACTCTGACAATTGAGCTATTTGAGTCATCAAAAGAAATACATGGATTGGTTCCAATGGAACTAGGGACAGTGTCAATTCCATCATCACCATCATCAAAAATATGTCTTGGAATTACATCAATTATGACACCAAATTCAGGTTGAAGTTGGTCTTTGACATAAAAAACTTGTTTAGCCATTGATGCCAACACATATGGTTCTTCGGTAGCAAGAGTGCGAGTCATATTAATTAATCTAAATCCAAAATCATCAATAAATGTGCCATGTCTCGTCATCGAATCAAACCAATGGCATTTCATCATTGTGACTCATCCATGAGAGTAATAATCCAATATTATTATTTTCTCAACAACTCCATAATAACCCACATTTTCAAATCACGGTCTACTATCTGATGCACTAGCATAACAATCTGTTGTGGCAGTAACCATAACTTCATCATGTTGTGTTCTCATGTTCTTTTCTCATTCAGTGACAATAAATTTATACCCATTGATAACAATTGATTTACAGTCACGAACCATGATATTAGGACCAAAAGACAAAGATCTTATTTCCTCAGTGACAGAGTCAGCAGACAAACTCAATACCTACAATATAAATGACTATTAAAGTTAATTAAATATTTATATAATTATTTTAAACATTAATTTTTTTATACCTTCAATTTTAACCAAGCAGAAAACTCTTTGCTATGCAAAGTCTCTCTCCTTCTCAAAGATAAACAATGATGCTTCCTATTTATCATTGTTTTATGTTCCCTGTAGATAAAAAATACTAATAGTTTAATATATATATATGCAAGATATACAAAATCAATTTAGTTACCTGATATAGTCATCGAACAAATCACAGTTGAACAAAACTGTGCGATGTGCCATCTCCCGCTCTTCATGGCTTAATTTCTTCAATGTATATGATCCAGGAATTCCTCCTGTTTGAGGAAGTGATGGAAAACTGGGTTCAATTTTCTCATACTATTCTTCTTCATTTCTCATTGGTCTGTTCAATCTTTTAGTAATATCAGACAAATACATCGAGCAGAAATCCATACATTCTTGATCCAAGTAACCATTCACGATAGAACTGTTAGGATGATTTCTGTTTCGGACATAAGACTTTAATGTGAACATATTTCTTTCAGTTGGATACATCCAACGAAAAGAAACAGGTCCTCTGAGAAGTATTTCAGTGGGAATATGGACAGTCAGATGCAGCATGCATGTGAAAAATGATGGAGGAAATATTTTCTCCAACTCACACAAAATTAATGGGGCATCTGTCAACATTTTTTTGCAAGAAAGACTTGGACAACTTCTTAGCACAAAGATCTCTAAAAAAATGGCACAACCTAATAACAACCACCCTTATATTATTGGAAAAAAGATGACGGATTTCTATTGGAAGCAACTCATGCAGTAGAACGTGATAATCACGAGTCTTCAAATATTTTAGCTTCAACTCTCTTCTATTGACCCGTTTAGATATGTTCCTTTAATAGCCATCAGGAACTCTAGTAGTCTCTAATACTTCCAGAAATTGTTTTTTTTTCGCAGGTGTCATCACATAAGAAGCACATGGAAGTTTCCATTTATTTTCACCGATACGCACAGGATGCAATTCTGGTCTGATGCCCCAATCCACCAAGTCACGCCGATATCGTAAATCATCTTTTGTCTTCCCCATGACATTTAGAAGAACCGAAAGCAACATTTCACATATATTATTTTCAATATGAATTACATCTAAGAAATGATGTAACAAATTGGTTGACTAAAAAGGAAAATCAAAAAAGATACTCTTCTTCCTCCAATTGTAACAGGTTTCAGTGGAAACATTCTTTCTCTTTCCAGATTTCATTTGACCCTTCCCGAATGAAAAAATGAAATCTTTCAATTCATTAAGCACGTCAGTTCCAGACATACGCTAAGGTGGATCATCGGTCTCTATGGTATTATCAAATCTTTGACGATTCATTCTATAAGGATGATCCTTTGGCTAGAATCGTCGATGTCCCATAAAACTGAAACTACAACGATGTTTCAGTCTTATGGATTGTGTATTCTTCATACAAACTAGACATGACAGTTTTCCCTTCATGCTCCATCCAGACATCATTGCATAAGCCGTAAAATCATTGATCGTCCACATAAACGCAGCACACATCTGAAATATGTCTTTCGAACATGCATCGTATGTGCGCACACCCAAAACCCAAAGAAGTTTCAACTATTTTATTAAAGGTTGCATGTATACATCAATATCAATGTTGGGATCAGAAGGACCGGATATGAGTATACTCATGAAAGTGAAAGGTTTTTTCATACACAACCATGGGGGAAGATTATAAATGTGTATAAAAACTGGTCATGTGTTGTGAGAAGTAAGCATATGCCCAAATGGATTAAAACCATCGCATGAAAGACCCAGCCTCACATTACGCACGTCAGCTGCAAAATCAGGATGTCGAGCATCAAATCTCTACCATGCAAATCCATCTGCAGGATGAACCAACTCATCATTAGTCTTCTTTCTCTCGGTATCATTCCATCTCATTTTTATTGATATGTCATCAGACATAAAAAGATTACGAATTTTGGGGATCAATGGAAAGTGCCACATTACTTTTTGTGGAACGCGGGATGGTGTTCCATCATATTTTGACTTCCAGCGGGATGTGCCACATTTTATACAATCATTTCTTTTAGCAGTTTCCTCCCAGAATAAACTGCAATCTTTTGGGAAAGCATGAATTTTGTTTCTTGAAAATCCAAGTTCCTCAACTAACTTCCATGCCATATAGTGGTTTGAGGGAATATCTGCATCATCTGGAAGTAAATCCTTCAAGAGGGTAAGAATGTAATCAATTGCTGTATTAGAAATTCCATACATAGTTTTCCCATGAAACAATCAGATTAAAAATTCCAGCTTTTTCATTTTATCGCATTGTCGATATACTGGAGTCGTGGCAGCATCATTCAATTTTTTCACCCTATCAATATCATCATTTTCACTAGATGCATCAGCTATCCTCATATCGAAGTCTTCTTGATTCGAAATCCTTTCTTTTTCATGATGACGAATAAATGGAAACCGGTCATCCAACAAATTCTCCATTCCAGTCCTTTCATTTCGACCATCACCAATTTGAGATTTCATTTTCTCCCCATTTCGATACCACACAAAGTAGTTTGCTTGAAAACCATTTTTGGTTATGTGGTAGCTGACTTCTTCATGGCTCAACCAAGGTCTACCAACACAATTGGAACATGGGCAGTGTATGCGACCACTATCTGAAGCATTGTGAAATGCAAAATCTATAAAGCTCTCCAAATTTTTTTGAAAATCGATTGAGATCCGATCAGTTTCATACATCCAACTTCTATCCATTCTATAAAAAGAATTTATATAAGTCATTTTGTCATAAACAATTCAATAGGATTGAACTTTAATAGAAAATACATTTAAGTAAATGATAAATGAAGAAAATAATCAAGGTATCAACTACACATGTGAAAAAAACATACAAATGTGTTATTGAAAAAATGTAAAACCAACAAGAACTTAATGTGTTATATCACATCACAACATGCCTCATCCCATAACCATATTAGTAGGGTATCATGAACATGAATACCATCAACCTTTTGCCATCCTCCTACCCTACATGACCCCAACCACATGCCACATCTTATTATAGACTTATCACATCACACCTCACCAGAAAACACTAGGGAAATCATAGTACATCTCACCTGAAGACACATGGACAATCACATCACATCTTGCCTAAAAACACATGGTCAATCAATTTTGAAGGAAGAGTAGGGAAGACATGGTAGCTATCCAACCATATAACCTCCATCCTAGATATTAGAAAAAATACCCATAACTCAAAACCTGTGATCGTTGGTAAGTTTATCCAACTCTGGTTGGGAATGTGTAGAAATAACATAAAAATACATGATATATAGATAGCACAAAATACTCAACCTAGGGGTTCACATTAACTACATAATCACACACTTCACTACTACCATAAAACACATAAACCACACCTCCACCACACAAGACGCATAACATTTCTCACTTTCATTTATAAGCCACTTCATTCAGACTTACATTGTCCATTCATTTAATGTTAAATTAATTAAATCCATTTACCACACATCCATTTCTATTCCATCTCATTTATTTAATATCTTGTTTTTTTTGTTTTAACAGCATAATTTACTCCATAGATAACCAGGAAACTAATAAAACCACCACACAATAACTCACCATCTCACAATAACCATCGACGCCATGTTACATCGACCAACCATCTCACCAAAACAACCACATATCACAACAAAAATATTGCACATCACAAAGCACCGCACAACCAAAACCACCTCACCACATCATGCACCACAACTTCATCACACAACACCTCCACACGACACAACACCACCACACATCATCACTATCATACTACTTCACATGTCACATCCATGCCCACTAACCATCACATTACAACCCCACATATCACAAAGCTCAACTGGTCACCTCAATCCCAATAAAACACCCTACAACATACAATGAAACACAACAAAAAACCTCTCATAGAGGAAACATACCCCAACTTCCACAATTTATTTATTCAAGGTCTTTTATTACATTACCCCTTTATTTAGCATAGACATTATAACACAACTGATATTCGAGGGGAAACTAATTAATTAACAAAATATTAATTCATTTCCCTATTTTTAACGGTGAAATCACATCAAAATCCAAACTTAAAACTAAAATAGTAGATCAATAACAATAAAAACAAGGTACCATATGTGTATAAAGAATAAAATACCTGATTTGAGATGATTCAGATGGGTTTTCACCTATTCGGATGGGGGAGTTCGAGAGTAGCAGAGAGCTGGAGTTGGATTGATAACTTAAAACTAAAATATTAGATCAATAAAAATAAAAATAAGGTAGTATATGTGTATAAAGGAAAAAATACCTGATTTCAGATGGGTTTTCACCTCTATGGATGGGGGAGTTCGCGAGAGGAGGAGAGCGCTGGAGCAGGATGAATTTAGGGTTCTGTCGTGAATGGGGGAGAGCAGCACCACGACTGTATTTGGGGGAAATCTTTCCCAACGGTTTTTAAAACCCGTTGGGAAAGCGATGTTTAGGGTACCCTTTCCCAACGGTTCTATTGAACCGTTGGAAAAAGGGAACCTAACACACCCCTTTACCAACGGTTTCTTAAAACCGTTGGAAAAGGGTGACTTTTCCCAATAGTTTTAGTGAACCGTTGGGAAAGGCTTCCCTAATCCTTCAACACCAATGGTTTAAGAAAACCATTGGTAAATACCCATTGGTAAAAACCAGAATTCCAGTAGTGTCTCGAAATTTTTGGAGTACACGCCGTGTACTTTATGAGTACACACCCTGTACTTCGATGCCACTAGAAGCTGTGTGCTAGTCGTATCCTGGCCACACAAAAAGCCGTGTAAGGGTGACTGGGAGGCTGCCCAAAGCGGAGTACAGAAAAGGCAAGTACATGCCTTGTACTCTAGAAGTACACGTCGTATAATTTCTTTTTATTACTTTAAATAGACCAGGGTCGTGTCTAATCCTTATTTCCATCTTCTTCTTCACCTAATTCCATACAGAGTGTCCGAGGAGGCCGAATCTTCTCCGAGCCACCGATCCGTCACCGGTTATCTGAATCGAACACCGTCAGTTGAAATAGAATCACAGCGGTGAGTTCTTGGTTCTTCTTTGGCCACGTTTCCTAATTCTTTCTTTTATGAGAGTTATCATGGGTTGAAATTTTTATAATTTTTTGTAGATATACTCTGTTCTAGGTAAATTCATGAGCCAAGGTTCAAGTATATCGATCTCCGAGGATCGAGGTAGGTGGTTTGTTGCCTTGCGTTGAATGTCTTTGAGTTTTTGTGCAAAAGTACGGGATTCCCATGTTTCGAGTATCCCGGGTTAGAGATTTTGGTCCTATTGTTTAATTGAATTAGATTTCTTTTTAGCTTAAGGTTAATTGATAATAATATATTCTTGTTTGTAGGTTTTAGGATCACCCCATGGGTGTTATCCTTGTTTGGCTGTTTATCGCCATTTGGCACAGTTTGCCTGCAAGGAAAACCCTATTGCAATTACTAGTTTTCTTGTTATAACTGATTTCTTGTGTTGCCTGCTGTTTTAATGCTTTTGATGCATTATAGCTTTTAGAAAAATAGTTTCTAAACTTACTTAGGGCTGCTAATAGTTGATTACGCATGACTAGACTGCTCAGGGCTGTGAGAACCTGGTGCGGGAGACCAAAGAGGGAATAAACAATTAAGTGCTTCCCTAGGGGGTCTATTGGAATTATTTTCATATGAAGGACCTATGGGAAATGGACTTTGTGCTTCCTAGGAGTATCCTTAGTTTACGCACATATCGAGACCACAAGAGGAATTAGACGTAAGAGCCTCCTCATAGAGTCTGTAGCTATCGTTGCAAGACCATAGGGGAATCGATGTAAGAGCTTCCCAGAGTGTTTGTGCCTTTGTATGTTTACTTTACTGTAGGGGTCTGCTAGTTTGAGCCACCCAGAGAGTCAGTGTGAATGTGGATTGTTTGTTTGGTTTAGATGAGTCTACCAAGCCAAAGTACATGCTTGGATCTATTGGCCTACTTGTTTGTTTAGGTAGTCTTTTGATGCCTGCTGTGTTACCTGTTTACCTTGGAATAGAGAGCTTTTCTATATTCTTTGGTTGTTTAATTAAATGAATGAATTAATTTTTAAATGAATGTGAATGGTGATTGGTATGATTTTTTACCAGTGTACTCCTAGTTCTTTACTACAATTACTTTCATTACTTCTTCTATACTACTCACTAACAGTAGGGCACATATCTTGTGGTGGTTTCCTACTAGGACTAGTCTCACACCCTTTTTGGGTCCTTCTTTTCAGCCTAAATAGGTTATATGGTTGCAGGTGTGGATAGGGATTGTGGCCCTTCTACTTCAGGTACATGATTTCTAGTTGGAGCTGGAGAGAATAGGACCGAGCTTAGGCTTGTGATGTTGCTGGAGTTGCTCTTTACTTTTCGTACTTTGTTTCTTAGTTGTATTTCCACACGTTGTTGTGTTTGCTGATTTCCTTAGATACTTGTACCTGCTGCATCATTATCATCATTACTATATATTTATTGTTTCTGCTATTTAGTTTCAGTTATTGTATGTTGTTTACTTCTTATGCTATTGAATGTTATTTTTTTTCCCTTGTATACTTTACCAAATATAGGCATAGTTTCCCCAATGACTCTCTAAGGACCTCGCTGCTAGTCAACAACCTCTAGCTTTTGGGGAAATTCCCTTGAGGTCATGTGGTGAACCAGGTATGGGGCACCAGTTGAGTGGCTCCAGATTCGGGTCGTTACAAAGTGGTATCAAAGGGGTTTATTTTCTTTTCTATTAACTTACTATTTAGCGACATTAGACAAGGGTAGGATGGAATAAGTAAATGGTAAATAGCTATGCCCGAGAGTTCTAGAACCCGTGTACAGGAAAAAAAGCCAGGTTACCTCGAATATTGCAATTTTTGAGTTTTGAAAATGTTACAGTTTGATTGAATTCACCATTGGGTGGTTCACTTATGTTGTGATGTTTCTGTTTATATGATTATGGTTCTATCTTGTTGCAACTCGATGAGATGAGGGTATGGCATCTCATGCATCATATAGTAGCTTTTTAGAAAATCACATGTCATGCATATTTCCATGCCATCTAAATTTCATTAGAAATTTCATAAAGTTGTGATAGAATTTGTGATAGACTATGCATGTTGTTGTGATAGTTGCTGTGATAGAGTACCTGCTATGTTGATCAGGTATCGTTTGTTTAGAGCTTCTTTAACATGGATGCCAAAATTTGGTCTTAGAGGTGTTTGGGCCCTTGAGGATCGAAATTTGGTGGATCATTTCCTATTTTCCTTGTTATAACTTTTATAAGATTCCAAGCTTTTATTAACGGGGAGTATAGGCCCTCACAGATCGGAATTTGGAACCTTAACTCTTGTTTTCCGTGTTTTCTAGTCTTCGGAGCAGTTTCTAAGATACTTCCTGAAAAATCCTAGAATACACGACGTGTATTTTATTAATACACGTCGTGTAGTTTTTAAACCGTGTCACTGACTGTGTGAGCAGAAACACAGGGTTCTGAAAAATCTTGTAGGAACACGCCGTGTACTACATTAGCACACCGTGTAGTATGAAATAGGTACCCCGACCATTTCATGAACGACATGGGTTGTGTTATCTTTTTCACATACACGCCGTGTCTGAATCTTACACGCCGTGTAGTTTGATCTAGGTACCTGGCCGTGTCACGAACAACATGGGTCGGTGTTACCCTTCCTCGTACACACTGTGTCCATCTAGAACATGCCGTGTAGTGTCGACCGTGTGTCAGGATGTGTTGTTAACAACACCGGAAAGGTAAGGCATGTCTAGTACATGCCATGTCTTCCTTGAACACGCCGCGTAGTTTTGTCTTAGAGGATCCGTGTGGATTAACCATATAGAAGGACTCGGGCAGGGAAGAGGATTCAAGTACAAGCCGTGTGTTAGGACAACGCGCCATGTATTTGAGGTGATAAAGAGAATGTCCTATGGGAACACATTGTGTAGGGAAAGAACACGCCGTGTAATCATGTTTTGCATAACTTGAATGCCTTATTTTCTCTGTTCGTTCTTGTGCCTTCAATTTTATTATCTTTGTTAATCTTGAATCTGAGGTGTGCTTTCGACCTTTCAGAGATATGGCATCGAGATGTCCTTCGGTTGTCCGTCAGTTTCAAGGTAGTGATTGTATGCCTGATATGGCAGATCAGGGACTACCAGTAGTTCCACCTATCGTTTCAGACATGGCACCTGCAGTGATTCCAGACATGGTTGCCGATGCTCAGTTCAGAGAGGGTTTCATGAGATTCATACAGACCTTCCAGGGAGCTCAGCATCCTGCCCCATCTATGGTAGAGCTGACGCTGGTTTTTTAGCATAAACATCCTCCCACATCACAGGGGATGGAGGACCTCATGTTGTGGAGTCATGGATAGAGGCCATGCTATCCATATTTGAGCACCTAGAGATGCCTCCAGAGAGGAGAGTGAATATCATGACTTATATTCTGAGAGATTCCTCTAAGAGATGGTGGGATGTGGTTTCGCAGGCAGGGCGCCAACAGGCTATGGCTTGAGATGAGTTTCAGTGTACGTTATAAGAATAATTCTATCCAGTGATTCTGAGGGATGAAAGAGCCAGAGAGTTCATGAACCTGTAGTAGGGTACTCTCATATTTATGGAGTATTCCTCTTGCTTCATAGAGTTACAGCATTTCACTCCCGTTCTGGGGAATGACGAGCTGTTTTTAGCGAGGAAGTTTGAGGAAGGCCTCAGACCAAACATCAGATCACTGGTGAACATCTTTTAGTTGACTTGTATTACTTTTATAGTCAACCAGACACTTATCATGGAGAGAAATATGAGGGATACTGGATCCGTGGACTAGGGCGATTCAGCATCCAGGGCTGATTCATTTCAAATAGATAGCAGGAAGCGTCACCAAGAGTCTACACGAGGTGACCTGAGGAAGTGAGGTATTCCTTCTGGTAGATGGTATATTCCTTCTGGAAACCAATTGGTGTGCTATCAGTGTGGAAAAAGCGGTCATAAGAATCCTCAGTGCCTGAGAGACCTAGTGGAGTGCCGATTCTGCGAGAAGATGAGTCATCTGCAATGTTTCTGCATGGTTTTCCTTCCGGCGGCTAGTGAAGGAGGATCAGTTTCGGCTCCACATACAGGAGCAGGATTACCAATTCCATAGCAGACTGGGGGCTAGAGTTTTTCAGGTCGTTCATGCTAGGGTAGAGGCTGTGGATGCGGTGTCCAAGCTCAGGGAGGTTCATCTCAAGGATCTCAGGATGCTACACAGGGCCGCGGTGCAGCCCAGACTTTTTCGGTAAAGTAGATTCATCAGGAGCAGGATCCTGGACCTTCTATAGTTCAAGGTATAATTTTAGTAGACTCAGTTTTATCCTTTGAACTTTTCGATACAAGATCTTCTCATAGCTTTATTTCTGTGCATACTATCGAAAGCCTTAGACTTACTATTTATACTTTTGAGGACATGTTGACACTAGAAACACTGTTAGGGACTAGAACAGCTAGTGTATGTCAGTGAAAGGAGTGACCTCTAGAGGTGGCTAGGTATCACTTTCTATGGGACCTCTATGTCCTAGAGATGATATGATGTGATGTCATTCTCGGAATGGACTGGCTCGTTCCCTTATGGGCAGTCGTCGACTGTTATCTCCGTAGGGTGAGTTTCATATCACCAGAGGGTGAATCTTTTCTTCATAAGGGTGATTGGGATGTCCAGGCGAGTAGAGCAGGATTAGAGCATTATGGGCTAGGTGGAGTTACAACTCAGATTTCAAGTCTGTATCTGGATGACCAGGGGACTTCACAGTTAGACTTTCCTCCAGTGGTGGATCTTTTAAAGGATGTCTTTCCAGAGGACTTTTCTGGTTTTCCTCTAGAGTGTGAGGTAGAATTTTCTATTGAGCTTGTTCCAGGAGTAGCACCGGTGTCGATTCCTCCTTATAAGATGGCTACACCTGAGTTGGAGGAGCTCAAGAAGCAGTTGGAGGAGTTGCAGGAAAATGGTTTCATCTGACCTAGTACTTCTCCTTGGGGTTCTCCTATCCTATTTGCGAAGAAGGCAGACCACACCATTAGGCTTTGCGTGGATTATCAAAAGCTGAACCAGTTGGTGGTCAAGAATCGATTTCCCTTGTCTAGGATTGATGACCTCTTTGATCATCTTCGAGGAGCCCAGGTGTTCTCGAAGATCTATTTGAAGTTCGACTATCAACACTTGTGTGTTAGACCATCTGATATAACTCCTACAGCTTTCCGGAGCAGGTATGGTCTATACGAGTATATGATTATGCCGTTTGGCCTCACAAACGTTCCTGCGGTTTTCATGGCACTGATGAACCAAGTGTTCCATCCATACTTAGACTCTTTTGTGGTGGACTTCGTGGATGATATCTTGGTGTACTCTCACACTCGACATGACCATGCTACCCATCTTTAGATTGTTCTGAGTACACTAAGGGAGCATCATTTATATGATAAGTTCTCAAAATTCCACTTCTGGATGGATCAGATTCACTTCATGGGTCATGTTATCTTAGAGACAGGAGTATCAGTAGACCTAAAGAAAGTGAGAGCAGTAGTTTCCTGGGAGCAGTAGAAGAATGTCTTTGAGGTGTGGAGTTTTCTAGGGCAGGTTGGATACTGCAGACACTTCATATAGGACTTTTCATACTTAGCAGCACCACTGACAGGTCTGACCAGGAAGGGTGCGAAGTTGTTATGATCAGATTCTTGTGAGTTGGCCTTTCAGGAGATGAAAGTGAGGTTGATTTAAGCACCAATACTAGTCTTTCCAGAGTTGGGAAAGAGCTATAATTTTTACTGTGATTCTTCGGGTATCAGGATGTGAGCTATGATTCTGCAGGGAGAGGGAGTCATTGTATACGGGTCTCGGCAGTTGGTGCCACATGAGAGGAACTATCTGATGCATGATCTCGAGCTGGCAGCAGTTGTTCATGCCTTATGTTGTTGGAGACATTATCTTATGGGAGAGAATTTTGTGGTTTTCACTGACCACAAAAGTCTCAAGTATATTTTCACTCAGTGCGATTTGAATCTGAGACAGCACAAGTGGGTCGAGTATCTTCAGTCCTTTGACTTTGAGCTTGCCTATATACCTGGGAAATGCAACGTAGTGGCTGATGCGTTGAGTAGGAGGACTCAGATACCGACAGTTTAGGAGGCCATAAATGAGTGGTAGCTTATGGCTCTATTATCTGAGATACATTTGGAGGTGCATGACAGACATGGGTATAATTTTCTTTCCTCTGTAGCTATTACATCTACCCTTATTGATCGAGTTCAAATGTGGCAGCTATCAGATTCCGAAGGCCTAATCCTATGAGAAAGTGTGTCTGGAGAGGACCCTCTTCCCAGATGGCCCATAGGCAAGTGTGGGATCTTGTGTTTCTAGGGACACGTATGGGTGCCAGCAGATATATGTGAGGAGCTGATGCGAGACTTTCATTCCTCAGTTTGGGAAGTTCATCCTGGAATCACCAAGATGTATCGTGATCTACACCGCCAGTATTGGTGTCCAGGTATGAAGAGAGATGTTGCTAGTTTTTTCATGAGGTATTCCACCTGTCAGCAGGTGAAGGCGGAGCACCAGTGACCAACAGGGCTTTTACAGTAGCTACCCATTCCCGAGTTAAAGTGGAATGATGTCGTGATGGACTTCGTGATAGGGTTACCGAGATCACCTCGAGGGAATGACGCGGTATGGGTTTTCATTGATAGGCTCACGAAGGTTGGTCACTTCTTGCCGATTAAGGAGACCTTCAGTGTTGATGATCTTGGATGGTTGTACATCCGCGAGATTTTACGCTTGCATGGGGTTCTGAGTAATACCATTTCAGATAGGGACACCCACTTCATGTCTCATTTCTCGCAAGGGCTACAGAGGGATTTGGGTACACTGATACTTCTAAGTACAACTTACCATCCCTAGACAGATGGCAAGTCAGACCACACAATTCAGGTGCTAGAGGACATGCTACGAGCATTCGTCCTTGATTTTAGAGGTTCTTGGGGGAGACATATACCTATAGTGGAGTTTCCCTACAATAATAGTTTTCAAGAAACTATTCAGATGGTACCTTATGAGGCTTTGTACGGAAGGCCATGTAGATCACCCTTGTGTTGGCTGGAGGTAGGAGAGGCAGCTATGCTGGGACATCGTCTTGTTCAGGAGACCACATAACAAGTGGAGTTGATTCGGAAAAGGATGGCTACTGCACAGTCTTGGCAGATATCTTATGCTGATCAGTGGAGATGACTTTTGGAGTTCAAGGTCGGAGATTAGGTTTTCCTACGTGTTACCCCGAGGTTGTGAAACAAGAGGATTAGGCGATAGGGAAAGCTTTAACCGAGATACGTTGGGCCATTTGAGGTTCTGGAGAGAGTATGGCTGGTTGCTTATAGGTTTTAGTTACCTCAGAGGTATCGGGCTATGCACGACGTCTTCCATGTTTGTCAACTTCAACGCTATTTCTCATACTCATATCATGTTTTTCAACTGGAGGAGGTTGAGCTATAGCAGGATGCATCATTCTAGGAGCATCCTATTAGGATTGTTGATCGTAGTGGAAAGGTACTCTGTGGCCAGTCTATTCCTCTGGTACGGGTGCTATGGCAGCACGGCAGTGTACAAGAAGAGACTTGGGAGAGGGAGGCCGATATGTGATCACAGTGGCCAGAGTTGTTTGAGGTTTCTTCATCACACCTTTTTAGGGATATTCATAGATATATTTCTTTAATGGGGGAAGTTTTTAAGAACCTGGATCTTCTATTTAGGAATTTTTTTCCTTTTTTGGTAGTTTTTGAGAAAAAGAGGAAAATCTGGAAATTTTCGGAGTACATGTCGTGTACTTTATGAGTACACGTCATGTACTTTGATGCCACTAGAAGCTGTGTGCTGGCCGTGTCATTTCCACACACACGGCTGTGTAAGGTTGACTTGGAGGCCGCCTAAAGCAATGTACGGAAAAGGCAAGTACACGTAGTGTACTCCAGAATTACATGCCGTGTACTTTATTTTTATTTCGTTAAACGGACCGGGGTCGTGTCTAATACTTATTTCTATCTTCTTCTTCGCCTAATTCTATCCAGAGTATCCGAGGAGGCCAAATCATCTCTGAGCCGCCAATCCGTCAACGGATATCCGAATCGAATGCCATCGGTTGTAATAGAATCACAGCGGTGAGTTCTTGGTTATTCTTTGGCCACATTTTCTAATTCATTCTCTTATGAGAGTTATCATGGGTTGAACGTTTTAGAAGTTTTTACAAATCTACTCCATTCTAGGCCGATTCATAGTCCAAGGTTCAAGTATATCGATCTCCTAGGATTGAGGTAGGTGGTTTGTTTCCTTACATTTAATGTCTTTGAGTTTTTGTGCAAAAGTGACGGATTCCCATGTTTCGGGTATCCCGGGTTAGGGATTTTGGTCCTATTGTTTAATTGCCTTAGATTTCTTGTTAGCTTAAGGTTAATTGAAAATAATATATTCTTGTTTTCATGTTTTAGGATCACCCCATGGGTGATATCATTGTTTGGCTGTTTATCGCTGTTTGGCACAGTTTTCCTGCAAGGCAAACCCTATTGCAATTGCTAGTTTGCTTGTTATAACTGATTGCTTGTGTTGCATACTATTTTAATTCTTCTGATGCATTGCAGATTTTATCCAAGTAGTTGATAAACTTACTTAGGGTTTCTGATAGTCGATTACACACGACTGGACTGCTCAGGGCTGTGAGAACCTGGCGGGGGAGACCAAAGAGGGAATAGACGATTAAGTGCTTCCCTAGGGGGTCTGTTGGAATTAGTTTCATACACAGGGCCTACTAGAATTGGACTTTTTGCTTACTAGGAGTGTCCTTAGTTTACTCATGTATTGAGACCATAGAAGTAATTAGGGGTAAGAGCTTCCTCAGAGAGTCTATAGCTATCATTGCAAGACCATAGGGGAATCGACGTGAGAGATTCCCAGAGTGTCTGTGCCTTTGTATGTTTACTTGACTATAGGGTTCTCCTAGTTTGATCCACCCAAAGATTTAGTGTGAAAGTGTATTTTTTGGTTGGTTTAGATGAGTCTACCAAGCCAAAGTACAAGCTTGGGTATATTGGACTGCTTGTTTGTTTACGTAGTCTTTTGATGCCTGTTGTGTTACCTATTTACCTTGGAATAGAGAGCTTTGCTAGATTCCTTGCTTGTTTAATTAAATGAATGAATTAATTATTAAAGGAATGTGAATGGTAATTGGTAGGATTTTTTACTTGTGTAATCCTAGTTATTTACTATATTTAAATTCATTACTTCTGTTATATTACTCACTGACAGTAGGGCACAGATCATGTGGTGGTTGCCTATTGGGATTAGTCTCACACCATATTTGGGTCCTTCTTTTAGGCCCAAATAGGTTATATGGTTGCTGGGGTGGATATGGATTGTGGCCCTTCTACTTCTGGTACATGATTTCTGGTTGGAGCTGGAGAGAATAGGACCGAGATTAGGCTTGAGATGTTTCTAGAGTTGTTGTTTACTTTTCGTACTTTGTTTCTCAATTGTATTTCAGCATATTGTTGTGTTTGCTGCTTTCCTTAGATACTTGTACCTGCTTCATAATTATCATCATTACTATATATTCATTGTTTCCGCTATTTATTTTCAGTTATTGTATGTTGTTTACTGCTTCCGATATTTACTATTATTTCTTTTCCCTTGTATACTTTACCAAATGAGGGCATAGTTTCCCTAATGACTCTCTAAGTCCCTCACTACTAGTCGGGAGCCTCTGGTGTTTGGGGAAATGCACTTGAGGGAATGTGGTGAACTGGGTACGGGGCACTAGTTGAGTGGATCTATATTCGGGTCATTGCAGGATATAAGAGACTTTACCCAGCATACAACATTTGAGTTTGCTACATTTTAGGAAAGGCTGAGCCTGTAATACATTTTGACACACCAAAAAGAAAATTGATCTACTTAATGAAGACATTTCATACGCATAAGATAATTTTGGCAAAGTGCATAGATTTTTTCTCATATGACATTTCTGACATCCATAACTATCATGAGAAAAAGTAAATATCCTACAAATCTCATAATATACTTGAATTAATGAAAAATTGAGATTTCAAAAATTGTAAGATTCTGAAGAATGGTAAATCTCCTAAGGCAATATCTATTTGATAATATCAAAATATCAATAATATTTCTTAATCCATGATATAAGTTTAATATGGGTAAAAATGAATGAGTTTATAAGGAGGTCACAGTTATCCAAATATGTTATTCTCAAATGAGAAAAATAAATTCTTTTATTTTAATGAATAATGATATTGAAAATAATTTGAAGATAAAACTATTCATCAATGCCTAAATATTTATTATTTCAGAAGTTTTAATGATAATAATACATTCTATATTGAAGGTTGTGGTGCAGGTAAAATGGTAATAAGTTTATCACCACACAGTGGTTATTAGGGTTTTAAATGAGAGGGTCACCTATAAGAAGAAAAAAATTTGAAACATGTTATGGTTCACAATTGATACTTATTTTGACAAAGAAGAAGGGGAAAGTATATTATGAAATAAATTATAAATATATTTATATTGTGAGATAAATTTAATAAGGGTGTTTTAGTAATATCACTTGAGTTGAAAATTAATCCTTGAAAAATCATGGTGAACCCAAAAAGTGGGAATAATATAATTGTACTTTTGGACTGGTAGTTATATATTTCAATAATCATACCATTTATGGTTGTTAAAAATAAATATTCTTTTGGAGTTCTCTTTGATAATAGTTAACATATTCTATTTATGGAATATTGGAAATGAGGGGAGATAATTAATACACCCACAGATGCACATGAGATGATTGATGGAAAAGATAATAGGAAAGGAATAAAGATCAAATGCTACCCCATATTCCATGTGATTAAGAATCTAAGAGAAATGAGAATCTCAATTAAGAAGATAAGTGAAGTTATCCAAAGTAGTACTGTAGTGATGATGCATGATTTGTTTTGATGAAGAGAGAAAATATATGGGTGAGATGACGTATACTATTAGCCAAATATAGTTGAGGCAGAAGGAAGAAGAAGGAAGAATTTTTGAAGTTCAAGTTGAGTGAGCTATGATATATCTTTATTTTCCTGAGTTTATAGTGTCTATCCCAATGGAAGAAGGTTCAAGTTGAGTGTTCAGCTAATAAATTTAGAAGAACTGAGATATATAGAGATTTAAAAGCTGATTCACATGTATTATGCCTGAATACATTAAGGTAGTCAAATATACTCTGAGTTGAGGTAGGATATAAATATTTGTGAGTGAAAATACATCCCTATATAGTATCTTTGATCTACTTTGAGAGAATAAGGAAGAATATAAAAAGTAACTCATTCGATACTAGAATAAACAGGTCTAGTGGGATGAAAAAATAAGTCACTTGTATATTATAGTGATCCCACACATTTGTAATATAGTTTGTTTTGTTTCAAAATGATACATGGTTATATTCACTTATATTGATAAAAAAATTTATAGTGGATAATATGTGTCTCAATGAGATTTGAACATAATAAGGACTTGGTCTTTAAGGCCTGACCCATGCCATCTTTACTTTCTTTCTATTACTATATTTCATGTTATATGTCAGGTTAAAAAATAATATATCCATAAGTATTAAATAAATATATAGTTTCAAATCAATCAAGGGTTTAAATATTTCAATTGAAATTGGTTTTTGGAAAAATAATTGTCCACTCCTAATTTAACCCCCCCCCTCTAGTGTGTTTGCATCAGTCCCCTAGGTATAACAATTTTCCTATCATAATGTATGCATTGGGAATATCATATATAGTACATAACATGGAATCAATGGTAGATCCACCAGTGATGCATATATAGTTATAATCACTATTATAATCTACTCCTATGTATTAAATGTGTCTTCTTGGAGAAAATTTTTCCATGTGATATTGGCAACAATTATCTCTTGAATTATTCCAACTTTTATTTTTCTATACCTTAATATATATTTTTTGACTTCCTCTATGAAATCCTCATATCTAACTCATTAGATATTTTATCTTGGAACTTGATTTACCGCTTTAAGTTAATCTTTGGAGAGTTTCTTTTAATCTAGTCTTAACTAACTTTAAGACTAATAACATTTTTCCATATATAATCAACATATTTTACTAGGAAAACTATGGCTCTATCACTAAATACTTGTAAACACAAGGTAAACTATTGTTCCAAATGAATATTCTATGACCAAAATTCTTACATTAATCTATAAATGGATCTCTAGAACTTTCATTACTTATTAACAATTGATAGTTTCACAAACCATTTTTTATTGTTTCGTATATAAATCTTCCATAAGGCTTCCATTAATGAAGGTGATTTTTAAATCCTATTCACAATATAGCAATCATAATTTTTTTATAATAAGTATCATTCCAATGTATTTAAGAATAATTTTTTGGTATAACCAATAGATACTTATTCATACCATATTTATACCACCCATATATTATTTCTCTTGAATAACCTCTAATAACATTACATGAATAGGAGAAACTACCAAAATACTGACTTGATTTTGGTACATGGAATAATTTTTTCAGTTTATATGAAATTTTCAATTATATCATGTCACCTTACACTACTTCCTTGGGGGATTGATTATTCTTAATGAATAATTTATCACCAATCATGGTGACTATGAATCATCATATGTAGTATGTGTCTTTAGAATAAATCCTCTTCCATGATTTCTTATGAAACTTTTTCCTATTCAAACTATTGGTATATTATAATCCTTTGATTTTTTCAAATAAATCTTGTTCTCACTATCTAAAATATATATGATAACCCTTTAAAAAATGTAGTCTATCACTTGACTATCAATTTTCTATCCTAGGTTTTTATTTAATATCTTATAAAACATTAAGATAATTATTGAGATGCATGTTGTGTTTCTATTGATGAAAGTTTTATTATTAATTCAAACTAAAAAAAACTTTTCCTTTAAACATATATATTTTTTAAATACAATTTTTTCTTTATATTATAACTAATATGACATCCATTCATTATTATAGTTTTCATATAGTTATGGGTTAACTCTAATATTTTCATATCATATCTCAAAAAATGAAGAACTTTTATGACTTAGTCATCTCATCATTGAAAATATTTATACATATATCATAATTATGATGTGTATAAGGGAATTTAAGATTAAGAATAAATCCAATATAAATTTTAATGATCAATTTAAGTATATAAGACTAATCATTAATCCTACTTTTAACAACATCATGAATCTGATTTGTGTAAGGAAATATGAGTTTAAAAATAACTCAACTCTATATTTTCATGGTTTGTGAAAGATCATTTAACATATTCTTTAGATCACCAGCACAAAGAATCTAATATATTATAACTTATTACATTCCTTACAACATTATTGCATTCCTTATATTTACTAAATTAATCTCTTGAATAACAAGAATTTACATCTAGATTATACTTGAAATATTTCACACATATCTTGTCATACTAGTTCTTAAATCATCGTGTCTTTTTCATATTTAACATTTTATATGTGTTGGTAATTACACCTCATAAGAAATCATGTCTCGTACCTAATAGTTTTAGTTCATTAAGATTCTAAATACCTTTTGGGTATCTCATTGAAATTTTTTTTGGATTTAATTGACAAAGTTTTATATTTCCTCAATTGAGTATTATGGACTTTTACATTTTGTATTCATCATTTACTACCCATGAATCAAGTATTAAAAAACTTTTAGTTGAGAATGAGAAATGAAAAACAACTTTCATTTTAAAATCAAATAATGTCTCATTGTGTCTGATAGAGACCTGAGATAATTTTTTTTATAATACTGAATAATAGTTCATCTAGAATCAATGCACTTAGAAAATAGGAAGTTGTATTATTATCCCTACCAACATAGGAACCACCCTTCCTCAACTACTTAGAGAAGTATCCTTACTTATTTTAATGTTTTTGATCTTAAATTATTACTGTATTTGGATAAAAATGTGTGATGCATATATAATATCTAACACCCATAAAGTAAAATAAGAATATTACATGAAATGATGAATATATTTGAAGTTGAGGATTTTCTTTATTCAACTTCAATTTATTTAATTTTATTTTCCAGTGACCTATCTTTCCACTTATAAAGTAAATAGACCATTCTTTAATTTTATCCCTCTTTATATTTGTTTTTTGTAGAAGGATATTGTGAAGGTGACTTTAGAAGTGTAATTTTTATTTAATTTTTTCTCTTTCTTTCTTTTTTTTTCTCCATAAGAACCGAATATTTTTCATTCTTTAAGTTCTTATCTTCTTGTTGAAACTTAACAAGAATATATTGAATTGATTTACCCATACTATTAGTTTAATAATTCTAAATGAATTTATTTTAATTTGGTGATAAGGCCAGGATAATGGAATGTCTTGAAGGATAGTGATTTATCTTTCATTTTCCTAATGTTTAGTGTAATCACAACCTTATTCATTTCTTATATCACTTTCTCCTCACAAATTTCTTATAGATTAGACAAAAAAATACTATCATCAATGTCCTGATGTTTCTTTCTCTAATCAATAGACATTTATGATAGAATTATGATGAACAAATAAATTTCATCATCCATATATATCATGTGATCTTTATTTTCACACTCACTTTCTTCTTGAGGTTTAATATCATGTTGGGGGACTTTATCACAATCAATTTCATTTTATATCATAGTAATATGGGATAGATCTTGTATCACTCTTATAAATTATTTTCGGTTATGAAATGTTCATTTTCTAGTATTGATCATAGCAATACAGTTTTATTATAATCCATTTAAAAAAAACGAAACCTTAAAGATGAATAATTTTATCATGATTACATATTATTTGAAATTATAGATTTTATTAATCTTAAATATATCCCACTATTTTATCAAATCCTCGTATCTGTAAACTACTGATTTAGAATACTCAATCACTTGAGTATTCAAGTAGAAATGATCCCTAAAAACTATTCTCATAGTATAATCTATGACTACACCTATACTCATAGAGTTTCAAGGTAGGATTTTGGCTGGCCAGATACATTAACTTATAGATCCTTGATTTATCAAGTGGATTCCCATCTCCCACAAAGCATAAATTTTATTTACTCAATGTTTCTCCTCTAAAATTTCATCAATATTGCTTTGACAAATTATTGGATGTCAATTTTAATTAAATAGAACCATCACTTTAATAAGAATTACCTTATATTAAGAGTCACCCTTAATTAGGGATTATGATCACCTCAAATTTATAGTTTTGTTCAAGATCAAGAGATATAAGGTGTTTAAGGGCTTAAAATTTACTTTGATGGGTTTTTTATTTTTTATTTTCTTTAATACTGAAACATGATTCTATCTATCTTTATTGTTACCATGTGATCGTGATCATTACTTTAACCATGAATAAATAGATATTATTCATCTTGTATGTTCATTTATTTTATCTATGAATTCATGTTAATTATACTATACAGTTGAAAATCATCCACAAATTCAGAAATAATTAACCATGGAAAATAAAATAAACAAACAATGACGTTGTGATGAGTTTTTAATGGTTGATCCAATGAGTAAATGATGGATCAAATGATACCCTAGGGAAACTTTTTGAGTCATGCACCGGCCAGTTCAAGTTACAAATCCTACCAAAATCACATGCACTTATCTTGATTTGTTTTACACTAACTCTTGACTTGAACAACATTACTATAAATTCCTCCATTTTATATTCACACATGTGAGGGGTACTCATAATGCAAAAATTCATTTTTATAACTCAAAACACAAACAAACAGATCCTTATACATTTAAATATAGAGGAATGATACACATATCATCTAAAAATATATTTAATAATTAATTATTACAAAACAATACAATTGAAATAATTAAAATTAAATAAATATAAAAACAAACAAGCATGGGTAGGTCTTATCTCATGACCAGTCAAAACCACATAATATTTCATAATAAAAATTGAATAATATAAAATTATTGAACTCAAGGTTATTTTTAATTCATTAAAAATAAATTATTTTTTTTGGATAATTATTGATAATTCCCACATCACTCAAATATTTTTTTAAATAAATTCAAAAAAAATTAATTTGGAATATCTTTATTGTTTTTGGGTCCATTCATGTAAAGACCTGAAAATTCTGTGTAATTTTTTTTCTAATTATATAGGAATTTTTCAAGTCCGTGAAAATTGACGGCGTGCGATTCCGAGGCCCGGAGTGCCTGGAATGAATTTCTGAACATCATTTCAGGTACGTTCAGTAAACGTGCGAGTGAGTTTTTGTAACTTTTGAACCGATGCTCGGAATTGAAATCTGAGGCCACCGTTGAACTCACATAACTGATATTCGCTTAAGGGGACCTTCACCTCGACCGCAGTAGGTCGAGGGTGAAGGATAAAATTTGGGTTTTTCATGGAAATAGAAATAAAATAAAATAAGCTTTTATTTTTTTTATTTTTGTTGAATCCTCCCATGTGGATGGTTTAAAGGTGGGGACCACCTGAACTAAAACCCCCCACATGGGTTATGGTGGTGGGGACCACCTGAGACTAAAACCCCCTTGAACTCCCCTCTTAATGGGAGAAAACCGATGAAATCCCTCATTAATGAAGAGTTAACCCATGGACTTCCTCCCATTATTTAATTATGCCTCCTCAACTGATTAATGTTTCCAACTTGTTTTGTGCCAACAATTTAAAATTGGACAAACACTTTTTATTCTGGTTGGCTATTCTTTGGAGAGAATTCGTTGGCAAAGGTAGATGCTTGGGGAGAACTTTGGAGAAACATTCTCCAATGAAGAACTCTTCTTCTTCGACGAATATTTCTCCAACAAAGAACATTATCAAAGGATCTCCAACAATGAACGAACCACTGATCGAGGAAATGCCGACATCATCGACTTCACCCCTTCTAATGTCAACAAGCGATCAAGGTAGGGTGGTTGTTTGAATTTATTCCCCTTACCCGTTCTTGACTATTCATCGTTAACCAGGAAGAAATTATAGCCGCTTTCTACCACTCTAACGTTGAGGGTGCAGGCCAAAAAAACATGGCTAGACCTCTCTGTAATTCTCACAATAAATTGTTGTGTTCTTCGCGATGGAGGAGGACGGAAACCAACCTTGGTGGGAACGAGAACAGTGGCCGACACCACCGCCAGCTGCAATGAAGGCGACCAATAGAGTGCGGCTGGTCAAGCCGGCCGCGGGAGAAGGTACAGTGTGCGACCGCACCACATGACCAGCCACAACGGATCACCAACTGTGGCCTCGCCGCGTCGCCTTGCGACCTCACCACCCCGGGGCCTCACCCCCCTCGCGGCCACTACCGCCCCACGTCCTCCCCGCCTCGCATCCTCCCCTCCCTGTGGCCTCGCCTCCCTGCGGCCTCGCCGCCCCGCGACCTCTCCGCCCTACGACCTCACTTTCCCTTGTCCTCACTACCCCGCGGCCTCGCTGCCCCGCCTCACCACCCCACCTCGCCGCCCCCCTCGCCGCCCTGCCTAGCCGCCCCGCGGCCTCGCTTCTCTACGACCTCTCCGCCCTAGGGCCTCGCCGCCCCGTGGCCTTCGCGCCCCGTGTCCTCACCATGCTACCCCTTGACCTTGTCGTGGCGCCACGCGGCCTCGTCGTGCCGCCCCATGGCCTTGTCACGCCGCCCCGCAGCCTTCCACGCTGCGGCCACCCGCGACCCCCGCGACCCCCTCGCAGCCCTCCACCGCCCTCCATGGCCTCCACACCACCCCGCACTGCCTTGCGCTGCCCAGGCCGGGCCAGACCCAATGTTTTGGGCCCGGTCGACCCAGACCGGGTCGGCCCAGGTCTGGTCGGGCTGGGTCGGACCGGACCCGGACCCACTTCGACCCATTTGCGCTCTTTTGGCCATAACTTTGGCACCAGGCATTCGTTTGACAAACCGTCAATGAAAATATAAACCATGGAGTGAGACGGTCCCTTTAGTATACCCCACTAGAGTTTTAGATGAATTTGGGGAATATTCGGGTTGGATTGAGCACGAATCCAACCGAGCCCTCGGGACTAAAAAGCTAATAACTTACAGACTAGGCATCTGATTGACGCACCGTCTGTTGCGTTGAGACCCCTATGGAATGGAGGTCCTTTGGGATAATTTTTCGTGGGAATTCCTGGTAGTTGGGGTATCAACTAGTGGATTGAGGAGATGAATCTCCCGGAGACGAGCAAGCTTAGTGTGGGAACCTAGTAGCTGGTTGTGACGTGAAGAATGAAGAGAGATCCTGTGTGGGTCAGCACCAAGCGATCCAATGTGGGTCAGTATTGAGCGATCCTATGTGGGTCAGCACCAAGAAATCCTATGTGGGTCTGCACCAAATGATCCGGTGTGGGTCAGCACCTAGCAATCCTGTGTGGGTCAGCACCGAGAGATCCTGTGTGGGTCAGCACCGAGCGATCCTGTGTGGGTCAGCACTAAGGGATCCTTCGTAGGTATGCTTATTCAAAGAGTAAGATGAATTAGTAGTTACATCTAATCATCTCTAATATTGAATATAAGTTATACCTTGTGTGAGCTGAGTCCATACCAATGTGGTACTTTCCTTTGTGGTAATACCTTGGTGGTATTCTTCGGTGTGGCGTACCTGTGTGGTACTTACATTCGTGGTATTCCTTCCTTTGTGGAACAGTTACTCTTTGGGTTGGACTCTTTGTTTTCCTCCTGATTGAGATGGTTATACTTGATAACATAGGTATATGTATTGGAATATAACAAAGTAGGGTTGTCATTTGATTTCATGCCTTGTGGTTTATCCTTGGTAGATTTTGTGAGACCTTGAGGGTCTCGGGGTCCCTACTGACTATCGTCATACTCATCCCTACATGAGCTATGCCCACGAAAGATAGCACTAATCAAGGATGAGGGTACCAAGGCTAAACGAGGCCCAGAGGTGGACCATATGGCGTGACGGTACCCAGAGGAGATTGGTAGACGTGGGGTGCTGAGGAGGTGATCTGTACCAACCCTTCAGGTAGGAACCTCAGAGGATGACCTAGTAGTTTCCTTTCTTCTTCTTCAGTTGTATTTTATTTTAGTTGTACCTGTACTATTACTATTGTGATTGTATTCCAGACCCTTTTTAATTTCCGCACTCTTTTTTCTATACTGTTGACTTGTGTTCATATCTTGATGTGTGCTTGGTTGTGTGTGGTTATAGGTTATAAAGGAAATTCCTTCCTGATTATAGGGAATACACCTTTCGGTGCTAGTCACCAGCCCCTGGCCTATGGAAGGCGGGTTTGGGGTAGTCACGGCATGGGCCCCAGGGGACAAGTCATGACAAATTGGTATCAGAGGATTCAGTTCTACCATAGAATAGAAGACTCTGATCTTTCTTTTTAAAGGAAATAATGTTAAGTGTAGTGAGTGTGGTTATCAGTTTAGGGAATCCAGTGTTGGTGTGGTGATCGACATATGCATACAACAAGATCCTGACTTCTGGTTTTTGACTCAGTGCATGATAACACTGATTGCGTGTGTGTTTTTGAAGAGTTTTCTTTTTTATCTCTTTGAGTCAGCTCATTAGGTATAAATTTTTGACCGTGGCGCACCTGTTCCTTTTCCGGATGCCTCCACGTAGACTGCTAGCTAGGGTTTCGAGAGTATTATGTATTGATAGCCCACCGAGTGACGAGACCTCGGTGTAGGACCCCCTCTCAGTAGAGGCACTAGCGGAGGCACCAGCGGTACCATTACCCATTGGGCCACCGATGCCACCAGCCCCAGTAGCAGAGGGTTTATGCCGCTTGAGCACATTTCATGAGTTCCAGCGCTAGAGGCCATTGAGGATCAGGGGAGATACATACCCGCATGTATATGATGATTGGATGGAGGATGTAATGAGAGTCTTCTGACTGGTAGGGACACCAGCAGATCTCATGGTGATTTTTTCTACCAGTATTCAACACGCAGCAGCAGGAAGATGGTGGAGCTTGATGCTTCAGTTTCACGACGAGGTGATGCTTCTTTGGGTAGACTTCAAGAGACTGTTTTAGTCAGAGTTTGTCCCAACGACTCTTCGCATAGTGCACATATAGGATCTTCTTCATCTACACCAGGGAAGCATGATTGTGGCACAGTACTCAGCGAGGTTTACTGACCTCTCATGTTACTCCACTGATATGGTGCGAGACCCATTCTTCAGGGCTCGTACCTTTGAGCAGGGATTCAGATGGGAGATAAGGGAAGCAATGATTTTTCATAGCATCTCGACGTAGGAGGGGGTGTTAGAGAGATCCCTCTTAGTGGAGAGTTTCCTTGCTGAGTAGTCACCAGAAGCGAGACCCACCACCGGTCATCATGTAACAGAGACTTCTATAGATGGCAGTAGACAGATGACCCAGAGGTCCAAAAGGAACTTACCTATAGGTGGATAACAGCAGGATTTTGGGTCAGTTGTGCGGGGCACCCGAGGGAGATCCAGTAATTCCAGTAGAGGGTAGTGTTATGCATGTGGAGGGCAGGTTCACATGGATCGTTATTGTCTGAACATCCATACGGATGATCATCAGATGGTCGAAGGACCTCCCAAGTAGAGACAGAGGTTCAACCAAGGAGGTCCGCAGGGAGAAGGCAGACGCGGCATAGGAGTTGGCCGTGCAGATGGCGGTGGGTAATGATTCGAGATGTTACTGCCACCACCACCAGGTGGTCCACCCCAACCACATAGAGCAGGAGGAAAGGGGAAATATCATCTCTTGGTAGCTGAGGCCTATGATAACGATGCTCTGGAGATGATACAAGGTATGATCTGTGTCTACTCCACCTTAGTTTTAGTACTTATAGACACAGGTTCCAGTAATTTATTTATTTCCACTGCCCTCATTCAGAGCTCGTAGATTCCAACATAGTTGTTGGATCGATCTTTATGGATAGAGACTCCTATGGGAGAAGATTCGACGATTACGCACTGGTGCCGACAGTGTGAAATTACTCTAGGAGGTGATAGCTTCGGCTAGGATCTCCTAGTAGTGGCATCGAGGCCTTACGATGTCATCTTGGGTATGGATTGGTTATCTACAGTCCATGCTCATATTGAATGTATTAGGCGCAATGTGTGGTGTGTCTTCCTAGATGGGACCAGGTTTACCTTTACCGATGAGAAGGGAGCCTTTGCAGCACAGGATGGACTTTCCTGGAGGAGAGTGCAGCCGATCACTCATTAGTTGGCTAGCCTTACCCTCAGAGAAATTGAGGTGGAGAGTCATAGTTATCATGTAGTGGTGGACCAGTAGGCGGATGTCTTCCTTGATGAAGTTCCGGGTCTACCTACTCAAAGAGAGGTGGACTTTTACATTGAATTGTACCCCGGGACAACACCAATATCTACACTAGTGTATCGGATGGCTCCCGTGGAGCTTCGTGAGCTGCGGGTACGGCTAGAGGACTTGCATGGGAAGGGATTCAAACAGCTCAGCGTTTCTCCCTGGCCAGCCCTAATTTAGTTCTCCAAGAAGGAAGATGGGAGATTGAGGCTTTTTGTTGACTATTGACACCTGAACCAGGTGACCATGAAGAACAAGTACCCGCTTCCAAGGATTGATGACCTCTTTGATCAGCTGAAATGTGCACGGTGGTTCTCGAAGATATACCTCAGATCAGGCTATCACCAGATCATAGTACGAGATAAGGATGTACAGAATATGGATTTTAGGTGTCAGTATTACAATTAAGAGTTCTTGGTTATGCCATTCAGTGTAACCAACGCTCCAATAGTCATCATGGGACTCATGAATATGATCTTTCTGCCATACCTTGATCGCTTGGTAGTAGTCTTCATAAATGACAATCTGATCTACTCGACTACTGAGGAGGAGCATGACTACCATTTGTAGGTAGTACTGGACACACTTCAAGAGCACCGGCTTTATGGTAAGCTCTCGAAGTTCCAGTTCTGGATCCAAGAGGTTCACTTTCTAGGAAACATCATCTAAATGGATGGAGTTGCAGTGGATCCAGTGAAGATTGAGGTGGTACTTACTTGGGAGCCACCCAGGAGTGTGACAGAGATATGGAGTTTACTGGGTTTGGCCGGATACTACCGGGGATTTGTGCCAAATTTCTCCAGAGTTGCAGCACATTTATCAGCATTGATGAAGAAGGGGCAACCATTTGTGTGGTCGGAGAGATGTCATCAGAGTTTTTAGGAGTTGAGGTAGAGGCTGACTAGTGCAGCCATCTTGAGGCTGTCCAAGGAGGGAATAGGGTATGTAGTCTACTATGACGCTTCAGAGACCGATCTCAGATGTTTCCTGATACAGGAGCGAGCAGTGATCACTTATGGTTGTCGACAACTAAGACAACATGAGCAGAACTACACTACCCATGACCAGGAGTTAGCAGCAGTGGTCTTCACCTTGAAGATGTGGTGACATTACTTGATGGGAGAGTGTATTACAGTGTACTCTGATCACAAGAGTCTCAGGTATATCTTTTCTCAGAGGGACCTGAACCTGAGAAAATAACATTGTCTCGAGTTCCTATAGGACTATGAATTTGAGATAGTCTATACTCCTAGGAAGGGAAAAATTGTAGCAGATGCTCTCAGCAGGAGCTTAGGTATATAGCTGTTAGGCGAGGTGAAGGAGCAGCTTGCCGCTTTACAAATATATTTTGTGGATCAGGATGGAGTAGGTTTTCTTCAGTCTCTTACCATCATTCCCCCACTTATTTAGCGAGTCAGGGAGGCACAACATGGGGATTCTGACTGCGAGGCTCGACGTGCTCAAATATCCAAAGGGAAGGTACCTGATGGATTTTATGAAGGTGGGGAGCAATTCATCCTCTTCATAGGACGTACCTTGGTACCAGTATCACTTCTGGTGGAAGTATTGAGGGAGTTCCACACATCCTCTCTAGCGGTACATCCAGGAGTGGAGAAGATGTACTAGGTCCTACGACGATAGTACTGGTTGCCGAGAATGAAGAAATTAGTAGTAGAGTTTATATCTCAATGCCTCACTTTTCAGTAAGTGAAGGCAGAGCATCAGGTACCAGCAGTCTTGGTTCATCCTTTATTGGTCCTAGAGTGGAAGTGGGTCAGGATATCCATGGACTTCGTGATCAGACATCCATGTACATCCACATTTCATGACTATATCTGTGTGATTGTCGACCGACTCACCAAGTCGGCCCACTTCCTACCGATCAGAGAGCAGGGTTCAGTAGAGATCTTGGGACACCTCTATGTGTAGGAGATTGTGTGGATACATGGAGTAACCTCGATGATTGTCTTTGATCGTGATACATGTTTTAATTCCCACCTATGGAAGGGGTTGTTGAAGGATTTTGGGATGCAGCTTCATTTGGCACCGCCTTCCATCCTCAGACGGATGGCCAGAATGAGCGGACCATTCAGACCCTTGAGGACATGATGTGTTTTTACGTCCTCGACTTCGGTCATAGTTGGGAGGATCACTTGACTTTGGTGAAGTTTTCATACAATAACAACTATCACTCCACCATTGGGATGGCACCTTTTGAGGTGTTGTACATGCAACCTTGCAGATCACCTTTGTGTTGGACTGACCCAGGGGAGTCAGCACTAGTGGAACAAGAGATGGTACGAGCTACCATAGAGAAGGTGTAGATCATCTAGGAGTGGATTAAGACTGCACAGAGCAGGCAGAAGTCATATGACAATAGGAGACGGAGACCTCTGGAGTTTGAGGATGATGACCACGCCTTTCTATAGGTCTCACCTCGACGAGGTTTGCAGAGATTTGGCCGAGGCATCAAGTTATCTCCGAGGTTCATTGGACCTTTTCAGGTCCTCAAACAGAGTTGGTGAGGTGGATTGCCGCTTAACTCTTACCCTTTAGTTGCACCGGGTGAATGACGTATTCCACATGTCCCAGCTGAGGAGATACGTGCAAGACCCTTCTCACGTCATCGACCACAGTGAGCTGGACATCAACGATGGGGAGTCATTTTCAGAGGTTCCATTTGAGATTGAGGATCGACAAGATCAAGTCCTTCATGGGTGGTCGATACCTCTGGTGCATGTTTTTTCGAAGCACTGGAACATCTAGGAGAGAAAATGGGAGCGGGAGGCTCAGATTAACGCCTAGTACCCCTACTAGTTTTTCTAGTTTTGTGATGTGGATTTCAGGGATGCAAATCCCTAAGGTGGGGAGAATGTAAAGAACCAAAAATTCCATGTAATTTTTTTTAATTATATGGGAATTCTAAAAGTCTGCAAAAATTGACGGCGTGTGATTTCGAGGCCCGGAGTGCACAAAATGAATTTCTGAACTTTCTTTTGGGTACGTTCAGTAAATGTGCGAGCGAGTTTTTGTAAATTTTGAACTGGTGCTTGGAATGGAAATATGAGGGCACCGTTGAACTCGCAGTGCCGGTATTTGCTTAAGGGGACTTTCACCTCAACCACATTGGTCGAGGGTGAAAGATAGAATTTGGGTTTTTCATGGAAATAGAAATAAAATAAAACAACTATTTTTTTTCTTTTTGTTGAAACCTCCCTTGTTGATGGTTTAAAGGTTGGGACCTCCTGAACTAAAACCTCCCACATGGGTTATGGTGGTGGGGACCACCCGAGACTAAAAACCCCTTGAACTCCCCACTTAATGGGAGAAACCCCTTGAACTCCCTCGTTAATGAAGAGTTAACACATGGACTTCCTCCCATTAATTAATTATGCCTCTTCAATTGATTAATATTGCTAACTTGTTTTTTTCCAACAATTTAAAATAGGAAAAACACTTTTTATTTTGATTGGATATTCTTTTGAGAGCATTTGTTGGAAAAGGTAGAAGCTTGGGGAGAACTTTGGAGAAACATTCTCCAACGAAGAACTCTTCTTCTTCGATGAATATTTCTCCAACGAAGAACACCGTCGAAGGATCTCCAATGACGAACGAACTGACGACTGGGGAAACGCCGATGTCACCGACTTCACCAATTCCAACATCAACTTGCAATCAAGGTGGGGGGGTTTTATGAATTTCTTCACCTTACCCATTATTAATGATTCATTGTTAACAAGGAAGAAATTAGAGCCACTTTCTACCCCTCTAATGTTGAGGGTGTTGGCCAAACAAAAATGGCTCGACCTCTACGCAATTCTCATGATAAATTGTTGTGTTCTTAGTGATGGAGGAGGGAAGAAACCAACCTCGGTGGGGCACGAGAACTGTGGATGGCACCACTGCCGACCATGATGAAGCCGACAAACGAAGGGGGGCCGGTCTAGCCGGCCGCCGATGAAGGTACGGCGTGCGACCGCACCACACGGATAGCCACTACGGATCGCCGCCCCGCGGTCTCACTGTGTCGCCCCACGACAGTGCTAACCACGACCCCCACTGCCCTACGGTCTCACCATACCATGGCCTTTTCGTGCCACCCCATTTCCTTCTGCGCTGCCCCGCAGCCTTGCGGCCCTCCGCAGCCCTCCATGGCCTCGCGACCACATGTGACCTCTGCGACCCCCTCGCGGCCTCCGCATCACCCCGCACCACCTCGCACCTCCTAGGACAGGACGCCAGGCTAGACCACCTAGAACTGGCTAGGCGAGCCCCAGTGGGTCGGGCTAGGTTGACCCAGACTAGGTCGGCCCAGCTCAGGTCGGGCCGGGTCGGCCGACCGGGTCGGACTGGACCCAGACCCACTTCGACCCATTTTCACTCTTTTGGCCATAACTTTGGCACCAGGCATCCATTTGAAAAACCGTCAATGACACTATAAACCTTGGAGTGAGATGATCCCATTATTTTACCCCATGAGAGTTTTGGATAATGTTTGGAAACGGTCAGGTTGGATCAAGCATGAATCCAACCGGGCCCTCGGGACTAAAAGGCTAATAACTTACAGAAAAGGTGTCTAATTGAAGCACTGTCTATTACGTTGAGACCCCTATGGCATGGAGGTCCTTTGGGATAATTTTTCATGGGACTTCGGGGTAGTTTTTTTATCAACTAGTGTCTTGAGGAGCGGACTCTCTCGGAGATGATCAAGCTTAGTGCGGGAACCCAGTAGCTGGCTGTGACATGAAGAATGAAGAGAGATCCTGTGTGGGTCAGCATCGAGCGATCCTATGTGGGTCATCACCTAGAAATCCTAGGTTTGTGAGTACCGATCGATCTTGTGTGGGTTAGCACCGAGTGATCCTATGTGGGTCAACACTTAGATATCCTTCATGGGTCAACTTCTTAATAAAGTAAGATGAATTAGTAGTTACATATAATCATCTCTACTACTATACTTAAGTTATACCTAGTGTGAGCTGAGTTCGTACCTATGTGGTACTTTTTTGTGGTTATACCTTAGTGGTATTCTTCTGTGTGACGTACCTTTTTGGTACTTACCTTCGTGGTATTCCTTCCTTTGTGGAACAGTTGAGATTTGGGATTTGAGTTGGACTCTATGTTTTCATCATTATTGAGATGGGGATACTTGATAACTTAGGTATATGTATGGGCATATACCTAAGTAGGTTTTTCAGTTAATTTCATGCCTTTTGGTTTATCCTTGGTGGATTTTGTAAGACCTTGAGGGTCTCAGGGTCCCTACTGAGTATCGTCACACTCACCCCTACACGGGCTATGCCCGCACCTTGTTGTGTTTGGTGAGACGATGGACAGTGCTAATCGAGGCTGAGGGTACTAGGGATAGACGGGGCCCGAAGGTGGACCATATGGCGTGACGGTACGTAGAGGAGACAGGCAGGCATGGGGTGTTGAAGAGGCGATCTGTACCTACCTTTCAGGTAGGAACCTCAGAGGATGACCCAGTAGCTTCCTTTCTTCTTCTTCAGTAGTATTGTATTTCAGTTGTACTTGTACTATTACTGTTGGTATTGTATTCCATCCCCTTTTTACTTTCAACACTCTTTTTTCTATACAGTTGACTTGTGTTCATATCTTGTTGTGTTCTTGTTTGCGTGTGATTATAGGTTATAAAGGCAATGCCTTCCTGGTTATAGGGAATACACCTTTCAGTGCTAGTTTCCAGCCCCTTTCCTATGGAAGGCAGGCTTGAGGTAGTCACGACACGGGCCACGGGGTACAGGTCGTGAAAATTCAAGCATGAAAAGGACCCCTATAAGATGAAAGAGGGAATTGGTGGATTATATAGGCCATGTGGGTTGGGACATGCCCGATTCAGCCCATCCTGGGTTAAGTAACCTGACTAAATCCAAGTCACACTTGTATTTTTTCAGGTATGATGGCTCTCCCAATTCTTTCACAACCGTCCAAATATGAGAGAATCTTATATTATTTTTAATTAAAATATTCCCACACATCGTGCATGTTTCTTTTGCAGTTCTAGCCAAAAAAAATCCACGGGGGGGATAAATCCACATTGGGGTATCCCTATGTGGAAACTTTATTTTATTTTTAATATTAAATATTCTTTTATATTTTCATTATGAATAGGATTTTACTTTAGTTTTTTTTTTGTTTTTTTGTTATAACGGTAGACAAAATCCCCCAATTCATTTCACTATTAACCCATAGGTGAATAGACCTCATATGTGAAATTTTAATTTTTAATTAAAACCAGAACTATTAAAAAAATAATCGATATTTGAATGGTCATATCTTGGTCATTTGATATTTGATTGACATGTTTTCTATTGTGTTAGTACGATATCAAAGCCCACATTCTGAATTATAGCAAATTTAATTAAAAATTTGACTTAAATAATCTCATGACTAATCTGATACCACTTGATGGATCCCAAACCCTGATGAAAATTGAAATAATGATATTTTAAAAAAAAATTCTACCCGATTAGTATCATATAATATAATACAGTATACTAGTTCTCATATTCTCCAATAGATCGTGTTAATTTTAATTTATTTATGAAGAAAAAGAATTTAACAAAACCATATCATTACCTTGTTCATTTGACAACAACAATATGATCAACTCATTTTCAGCATGTCGCATCTTAATGTGGCCAAGTGATCCATTCTCTAGATCATCCACACATATAGCACACCTTCTGGATTATATTTATTCAATTCTAGGGTAAAATTTTGGGAAAATTAATAACTTTACAATGCTTTTTAATTTCTGTGAATAAAACCTAATCAATTCAAGTATGCAAGATTGATCCAACCATGTTCTTATCTTGGTATCTCTCTCTATTAATTTAGAGAGGGGAATAGAGGATAAAACCTATCCCTAAATTCATTAAAATGGTGTATGAAACTATTCATGAGTCTACAATTACTTCATATACTTACGTTATACTGTCTAAAATTTTACTTTGGTCCTGAGAATGTTATAACATTAATTTTATACCCTTTTACAAAATTATCACTTAATTAAACTTGTTATAAATTTAATAATTATTTTATTACTCATCTGTAACACTTTATCATGTCATGTGATAAAATATAATTTATTAACCTGGCTTGTTTCTCCCATAATTACATAACTAACCTTGAACGTGAAACATTCATTCAAAACATAATGTTATATCATATTAAATTTTAAAATTAAATCACTTATAGATACATTGAGAAATTAATTCAATTATTATTTTTATAAACTAAAATAATATTATTAAATTATTTTACTTATAAATATTTACACTCAAAAGTTCATTGGCCCTCACACTAGGGCCACTTCATTCTATACTTCAATTCAACTGAATAGTTGGAACCTATTGATATACTTTGTGTATGACCCTCGAGGACCTTATCATGAAAAAATGAGTCATACCCATAGAACAAATCATTATATAGTAACACATCATTAGTACTAAGGAGATAATGATAATTCGTAGCAACAAAAACTTCATATGAGCATGATCTATGCAATATAATATCTCTATCTTGTGATATCTTATAAATCAGGACACTCAACATATGTCACCATCATTACATGATTTATTAATGACCATATTGAAAAACACACCTTATTTTACCAAGAATATGGATTTAGTAAAGGTATTACCATCTTGGTCAATTGGTCCTGAGATATCTCCTCTTTCATAAAAAAATCCTATCTTGATCCTTTAATCAAAGTCGTACCACGATTGACATACTCCAAACAATATTCCTAAAAAAAATTGATATTGTGGTTTTCATGTTATATCAAAGTATATGATCCAATGGTACACATTGATAATGATCTCAAGTTAAGATACCCAAACTTGTTCTCACAAATTGAAGCAACCAATGACACTCAAAACATGTGGTGTTACATTGGTGAGTTAGTACTCATGGTCACCTCTACATTAAATCACCAAGTTTTAAATTTATGATAAAAAGTATCAATGCTTATGATCCCCAAAAACCTGATATCCAGACATCATTCGTGTTCGATTAGTATGATGTATCGAGACCATAATATGTATGGTTTAATATTACCATCATATTATCTTGAATTTTTCATTATAATAGGGAATTGATTTAATATTTCGATATAATAAATAATATAAGGAAATTAATATATAAATAGTGAATGAGAAAGTATCAACACTATTATATTAGGAATACATTATTGGTACTGGGGCACGTAGCGTAAACCAATGGGATAGGGATTTTAAAATTTTAATAATCAATGTGACTTAACTTAATCATTTCTGATGATCTAAACCTTGGTAATGGTTTGAGGATCCCACATGAATTTATTTAAGAACAAAAATAAATCAAATAGTTACCTCATTAGGATTGATGGCGTGTTCAACTACCACCCCAATTCAGTGACCATTACTCATAGGATCTGAGGTATAAACCCTCTATATCATCCACACGTGCTTAAATAGTCTATATCAATGTTTATTGTCTAATTTTAGGTGATAATGTATAGGTATGATGAATATTATGATGTCTCAAAAATCACTACAATCACATTACTTCGATCCATGATGATGATAAGAGATCAAATACTTGGAATGAACATTCCATTATCAATGATGTTTGACGGAGGATAAAAGAGATATCAAGTTAATGGGAATGAATAATCCCTTGGTAATGAGATCCCCTTTACTTATATATTGGTGATTAAAAACCTAGAACGGGTTCCCTATCCCTTGTATATATAATGATTGCAAAGTAAGCGAAAAATTTTATGTTATGAATAAATAACTATCTCATAATGTCATTTATATTTTTATCACCTATCTTTATTAGATAATAAATATATTACATGATAAAGGTGAGTTATTAACTCGAATCATAATTCCCTCAAATATTAAATGATCCTTGAATATTAAAATAATATTCATTGATATAATATTTTCCCATGAACTTACCTAATACATACTGAATAATTTTATTAAATAAATCCATTTACAATTATTCTATACTAAAATAATAAGGAGTTTTTTTCAATGGATATTATTAATACTTGTAAATTTCTCATGGATCATTTGGTATGAATCACCATGTCCTATACTCATATTCATCAGAATAGGTTATACTTTTGAATATGATATGTGTGTGACCCAGTATGCCCTTATCTTGATAGCAATGAATACTATTCATAGACCAAGATTGTAATCTAGAAAACCATCATGTCCCCTAAGGAGATAAGGAAAATTCCAAGCAACAATAACCTTTTATATGAACACACAATGTGTAATATAATCACTTTATTGTACACTATATCATAAATTAAGATACACAAATTAGGTCATAATCCATACTTTTATTGTTAACTACTTCAAAATAGGCAATTAACATCACTATAATTGGACTTTATTAGTGCTAAAAAAGGGATGACTACCAGATCTTGATTAAAAGCCCTAGGCTTTTATTGGCACTTTTAGTAGAATTGATAAATGGGAATGTTGTGGTGTGATATAACAGCACACTACAACACCATAAACATGGAATACTATTGTGTGCTATAACAACAAAATGCATCACCTAAAACAAAACCATTAATTATAAAAATTAGGTAAAATACAAAATTTAAATGAAATAAAATTTACAACACAAATACAGGGAAAAAAACTATATTACAGAGGAAAAGAATGAATCTGTATAAAATAAAATACCACCCCTACTTAATAAAAAACATAATTGAATTAGAAAAAAATTCTTATGTTAGTAATAATATAATGAAATAAATTAAATAAAAAGTGTTAATTTTAAAATAAAATTTGATTCATACCAAGAATAATGTGTATCAGATTGAGTTGCAATTGATTCTTGCATGTAACACCATTTCTTGTTCGTATTTAGGTATTATCTCTTTGAAAATTAACTAAATCATTATAAGATAAAAATGATATGAAAATAAATTAAGTAATAATATATTGAATGATTAGAAAAAAATATACACTCATTTTCTCATTTTTGTATTTGTGATTCTCATTTTAACCTAAATTGGCACTTTTTTTATTAAAAAGATGCACTTGGAGTCATACCAGTCACACCATACATCAGATTTAGGTGAGAATGATTCCTATATGTCCCAAATGACTTATGTATCATTTTAATAAAGTATCAAAATAATAAAAAGATGTTTTATTGGTTTTGAGTATGTCACTTGTGTTTTTTTTACTAAAATGTCATTTTACACTGGAAACACACACTTTGAGTCATTCTAGTCACATCATGTGTCTGTTTTACATGAAACTGATTTCTATATGTTAAAAATTAATTATGAATCATTTTAATAAATTGTAAAGATATTCTAAAAGTACTTGGTCAGTTTTCAGTGAGTGAGACTTTTTGAACTAAAACTTCAATTTTAAATAGATAACAAAAACGTTGAGTCATACCAGACACATCGTGTATTAGATTGAGATTAGGATGATTCATATATTTCAAAAACGACTTATATATCTTTTTCCTAAAGTATAAAAGAAAATTGAATTAATTTTCTCTGTTTTGAGGATGTCAGTTTTTATTTTTACTAAAATTAATATCAATTTTAAATAAAAAAGCATACTTAGAGTCATACCGGTGACACCATGCATTAGATTTAAGTGTGGATGATTCTTACATGTCCCAAATGACTTATGAATCATTTTGTTAAAGTATCAAAACAACCCAAATGTGTTTTATTAGTTTTGAATACATAACTTATGTTTTTACTAAAATATCATTTTAAATTGGAAACACACACTTTGAGTCATGCGATCACATTATGTGTCAGTTTTATGTGAGACTGATTCCAACACTTCAAAAATTAATTTTCATCATTTTTTGAAAATTTTAAGACAATATAAGAGAGTTTTATCGATAAAATGTCAATTTTTAAATGATAACAGACACTTTGTGTCATACCAGGAACTATATGTATCATACTAAGGTGTGGATGATCACTACACAACCGGAATTACTTATGGATCATTTTTGTAAAGTATCAAAACAATCCTAATTAATTTTCTCAGGTCGGAGTATGTTAGTTGTCTTTTTTACTAAAATTAATTTCAATTTTAAATAAAAAATGCACTATGAGTCATATCGGTCACACCGTGTATCAGATTGAGGTGAGTTATATTCTTAAACATCCTAAATGACATATGTGTTATAAAGAACCAAACTTTTATCAATAGAATTTCTACCTGCTTATAGTAATTACATATAGTATAAATCACATATAATAACTTATGGACCATAATAAAACATTATAAATGAATAATTAATGAAATGAGAAGTATTTCTAGATGTTAAGGAACCTATATCAATGAAATAGTAAGTTGACCTTGGGAATAGTAATATGACCCTTAGGAATAGTAAACCAGCCAAATGAATAGTAACCCCACCCAAGAAAGTAATAATAAAATTTAGGGATCTTATATGTTAAAATATGATATAATTATATCATATTATATGTAAGTAAATATTTTAAAAATTATTAATAAGTGTTGTTATTTCTATAAGTCATATATATTTAATTGCAATTTTATGATTAATTTAATAATTTAAAAGTAAATTTATTTTTACAAAATGTATTACTAAATTAATATTTTGATATCTTATGATTTTAAGATAATTTTATGTGACCTTAATTAATTTTTCAAATTGTTATAAAATCAGTTATAATTTTAAAATCTATATTTTCTAAGTAAATGAAGATTTTAATTTAAAATTAAATTAATCATATTTTGAAAATTATTTTCATAAAATGGAGTTAATTTTTAAATTATAAATTTAAAAAAAATGGTTAGGGTGATTTTTTGGGGTTTTCCTGAAATACTTGATTTTTTTGATGAATAGTAAAATATGATAATTTTCGATAAATGCTAAATGCATAAATTTTTGAGTCATTATTGATATAAGGCTGATTTTAGAAACCTTAATCTAGAAACATAATTCATTATTTTAATATATTTATATATATTTCTCAAACTATTCATATTCTTGATCCAAAATAATAAATTGATGACTATAATATCGAGAAAACACACCTCTCCTCCACTATAAATACCACCCTCACACCCTCATTTACTGAAAACTATAAAGCTTTTATAATTTCCCAAATTCTTCCAAATAATATTCCCTACCCCCTCCAAAAATTCCATGATCTCTTTTTATCATCAATAGATGAAATTTTTTTCCCTAATATGTTCTCAAGAAGGATAAATTCAAGAGGTAAATCCACTCTCTCTTTCTTTTAATTTCCTTTCGATTTAATTTATTTTCTTATTCTATCCTTAAGTAACTTCATCCAAATGGAATGATAACTTCATTAACTTACACATATGGGAATTATATCATTTTAATGTACGATCCTTCCTTAAACTCATCCATCTCTCTATTTTATTTTAAAAATGAAATCGTCGTCTGTGATGTGTCAATTTACCGACATCATGGCCGATGCACATTCATTTTACATTAATTAATTTAAGTCAGTTAATAAAACCATTAAAAGGTTTAAAATATATTTTATAGTTTATTTTATAACCCTATTTATGTTTTGGATGTAACTTATATACATAGTACTAAATGATAAAACTAAACAAGGTCATTGTGATCGAAAAAACCGCCAAAATTACCCTAAAATGATCATCATAAACTTTTATCTAAATATTAATCCTCATTCCATAAAACCAAATTCCTTATAAGATCATTTAAACATATTTAATATAATTAATAACATATAATAAAAATTCTTAATATTTATCCACATTTTACACGAACTTCCATTCATGTATTCAAGTGAACCGATCATGAAAACTAAGAAAACAAACACCCCCAAACGATGAAATTAAACACTATAACTCATCTTAAGGCCCATAAAAAACAATAAAACCACAAATGATCATATTAATTTATAATATTTTTTGTTAATTAATTAATATAATGTGATTATACAAGATATTAAAGTGAAGGAAGCATTCAGAATCAAGGTAAGGGTAATTCTCAAACCCAATAATCTTTCTTTGGGTTTTCCCTATTTCACACCATTTTCAATATGGATAATTCCTTAAATATCATTTCTTAATAATTATATTTTATTTTCAAGGATATACATGTTTTCTACTTCAGTTTATGATAAACACAAATTTTTCTAAAAGAACTCTTCTTTCAAAAAATCACACCTTTTACTTCTCGAGATTGATTCTTCATCACTCAAGGTTAATGATTCTTATATAAAGTATGTTATTCCCTCTTTAATTTGGGAAACCAAGTTATTAATTTATTATTTATGAAATGAAACCCATTTCTTTTCATGGGTTATTTTATGTTCATGTTTGATATACGTTCTATGTGGCGTGCCTGATAATGTAAATGTTATGATTTGACAGGTGTGCCCAGAATTTTATAGCGCAAAGTAAATTTTATGATGTGATGGGTGCACCCATAATTATAAATTACTCCAATTAATTGGTTGATGTGAATTATATCATGATAAAAGTGAAATATTCCGGAACATGATTCTATCTTTGTTCACAACTATGTGTGGTAGTTAACCACTAAGACACGATGTTTCATTTTTATTCATTTTCATATTTCATGCCTTTATCTAATGTTTCCTATCTTGATTATGATCCTTTACCAATTTTATGATAATATTTATTATTCTCACCCCATGAATTATTATTTCATGTTCTTATTTATCCTCTTATAGGGGTTTATCTCACCCATTTTATAAGTATATCCTTAGGTGACTATATGCACCAAGGAGATTTCAAGGGCCAATAAGAAGCTAGGGTAGAAGAAACTAAATAAATGTTTATGATTTATTTTGTAAATGTTACATATGGTCGTAATTTTACCAAGACACTAAACCTTCGGATCTTCGTCGTGTAATGATTTTATGTTGTTCATCTTTAAAAGGATGTAATATGATATGTAAGAAAATCAGGGTCACTATAGTTGGTATCAGAGGAAGGTTTAGTTAATTTTGGAATTAGGATTAGAGAACCTTATTGAAAACCCTTAGTATGTGACTAATTATGAGTGATCACCCAAGAATATTTATTTTAGAAAAATCTAAATATAGGGATTACATAAAATGTTCCTTTATACTTACGTTCATAAAGGAATAAATTATTTATTCATGACTTTTTGACTTATGTTTTGTTCTAACATTTTCTATTTTAGAAAATAGTTGGAACTAGGATAAATTAGGCCAACAACATATGCGAGGGATAATGAAGATATTGCATGAATTATATCACCAATGCTTTGGGATGTAGAGTTCAAAATTTGATGGCCATGCTTAACCAACTGTCTCAGTTTATGAACAATAAACTAAATAATGTGTAACATCCTCCTTCACCTAAGAGGTAATGACTATCTATTGAGTGTTTTATGTGGAAATAACCACTAATGTTTAGTGGATCTTCCAATCCACTTGTTGTGGAATAGTGGTTCAACTTGATGGAGAGGATATTTCTGGTCTTCACTATTCTGAGATGGAGAAGGTGAATCTTCTTGTTTATCATTGAGATGGAGAGGCCAATCAATGGTGGTATTTGATTATGAACACCAAGAAAAAGGATAAAATTGAAGATATAGACTAGGAAGACTTTAAGATAATGTTTCTTAATAAGTATTTCTCTCAAAATCTTCATAAAAAATGGATAGGTAATTTATAGAGTTACAAAAAAATGAAGGTGAATCTATCATGACCTAAAAAGAAAATTTCACAAGGATTTCAAGGTATTATTCAGGTTTTGTTATAAAAAATGATAGAAAAATTGATAGATTCTTCATTTGTTAAAAAAAACCTACTAAAGGATCTTAAAATTAATGACTTTTGGAGTTATGAATAATTTTTCAATGTTCTATAAAAGTAGAGATGGAGTTTGGAGAATAGTACCATGGATATAGTGATATGAAATGAGAGATGGAGTTTCAAGATGGATGATCTAATTGTAAATGTGTAAAGAAAACCCAACAACCCACATGTCAAAAATGTGGGAAGAAGAATCATGGGAACTACCTCAAAGGGACTTGGAAATTTTTCAAGTGTGGGATAGAAGGACACCAATCTCATGAATGTTGAAAAGGTATGAAGAAGAAGGATAATGTGGTGGAAGAAAGGTCAACACCACCCATGGTCCAATGCTATAACTGTAGGGACCAAGGGAACTATTCTATCCATTTCACTAATCCTCATGTTCTTGAGGGTAATTAGTTTCATTATCCAAAAAAATCCAAAATATCAAGGGAAGGATTATTACACCACTATTATGAAAGTGGAGCAAGAAAATAAGGTCATACAACGTAAACTTACTATTCACTGAAGAATGGAAAAATTCTTATTTGATAATAGTTCTACACATTCATTTATATCTTTCAAGTTTTATAGAACTATTGAATCAAAGACCCAAAACCTTGGAGTAAAGATATCTATAAAAACACCAAGTGGTGAAATCATTATAACCCAACTGTTGGAATATTCTCCTGTTGGCGTATGTAGGATGTTCTTCCATTGAATCTCATGATACTTACCTTCATGTAATTTGACACTATACTTAGAATGGATTGGATCCCATTATATAGATCACTTATCTATTATCGGTAAAATAAAATATCTTTTATTATTCCTAACCATTCCATTATCCTTTCAAAATGAAAGTAATATCATGAATCTGATTTTGAAAATCCTTTAATGGTGTGGGTGTTTATTCTTTTTGAATAATAATAACTCAATCAAAGAGTTTATTCAAATAATGTTATCAACCTAGGGGAAATTCCCATCGTGAGGGAATATAGTTGTGTATTTCTTCAAGAGTTACCCGAACTCCCCCCAAATCAGGAGGTAGAGTTCTCAATAGAACTCATACCCAGAGCTATTAATATCTTAAAGTTTCCACATTGGATGTATCTTATTTAATCGAAGGAGTTAAAGAAGTAGTTGCAAGAGAATTTGGAAAAAGGGTTCAAACACCCTAGCGCATCACCATGGGGTGTGACGATGCTCTTTGTCAAGAAGAAGGATGGATCAATACATCTATGAATCAATTATCCAGAACTCAACAAGATCACTATAAAGAACAAGTATCCTCTTACAAGGAATAATGGTTTATTTTATTAGTTTTGAGGACCTTAGTACTTTTCAAAGGTGGATCTTCATTTGGGATATCATCAACTAAAGGTGTATAAGGAAGATATTAAAAAAACTTCCTTCCATACAAGGTATGGGCACTATGAGTTTTTGGCGATGCCCTTCAGACTTAATAATGCCCCTGAAATCATCATGAATTTGAGGAATATATTATTTAGACATTACCTTGAAATTTTTTGTGGTAGTGTTTATTAAATATATTTTCATCTACTCTAAGAGAAATTAGGAACATTAAGAACATATAAGGCTTGTGTGGGTAATATTAAATAAGGAGAATTTGTATGCCATGTTTAGAAAATGTGACTTTTGAATGCAGTAAGTCACATTATTGGGTCATGTGATCACAAGTGAGAGAATTTCCTTAGACCCTTCAAAGAAAAAGGTGATTGAGGAATTTCCCAGACCCTAGAGTGTCTTAGAAATCCATAGTTTTCATGGATTATGAGGGTATTATTGACGTTTTTTAAGATATTTCTCACGATTGTCAAACTTGCAAACTAAGTTAACTAGGAAAGGGATAAATTATGTCTAGACGGAAGAATGTGAGGAAATATTTATTAAGATAAAGAAAAGGCTGGTCACTACACCTGCACTTATATTACCTTAAAGCAGAGAAGGTTTTGTGATATACAGTGAAATTTTTGGGTTGTGTGCTCTTGAAAACTTTTAACGTGATAGCCTATTCCTCACAGTAGTTGAAGATCTGCGAGAAGAACTACCCAATTCATGATCTGGAGAGAGAAGCTTTGATTTTTTCCATGAAAATATGGTGGCACTACCATTATGGTGATAAGTGTGACATATATACCGATCAAAATAGCCTAAAGTATATATTCACACAAAAGGATCTCAACGTGCATCAAAGGATATGTTTATATCTAATCAGAGACTATGATTACTCTATTCACTATCATCCTAGAAAGGAAAACAAGGTATCTAATGATCTTAGGGGAAAATAACCTATTGCTCTATCCATGTTGTGAATTGAGAAAGACTCTATATTCTTATACATGAAAAGGAGGGATTTTGAAACCTAATGTCAGGGAATACATAATAACATTCCTAAATTTTTTCCAACCATATATCCAAGAGAATATTAAGGATTCACAAAGGGATAATCCATAATTACAAAAGAAGGTGAATGTAGAAAAATAAGGGAAGCTATAAGAGTTCAATATTGATGATGATGGTGTAATTCAGTTTGGAATGATGCTCTGTGTTCCTTAATCACCTGGGATAAAGAAGGATATATTGGAAATTTCACTTAACTCAACTTTCTCTATCCATCTCGAGAGTACCCAGATGTACTGTGATCTCCAAGAAAATTTATGGAGGGACAACATGAGGAAAGAGATTGTAGAGAATATCTCAAGGTGCTTGATATGTTAGTATGTTAAAGTAGAACAATAGAAGAAAAAGGGATGATGCAACCATTTCTTATACCTATGTGTAAACGGGATAATGTCACTATGGACTTCATCACTGATCTCCCAAATACATCCAAAGGAAACAATGCGATATGGGTTGTGGTGGACCGACTCCCCAAGAGTTCCTACTTTATCTCTATTTGGGATGATCTCTCACTTGAACAACTTGGAAATATATATGTGAAAGAAGTGGTTAGACTACATGGAGTTCCACTATTAATTTTATCTGATCATAATTTTAGGTTCACATAGAAATTATAGAGAAGTCTTCAACATGCTTTGAGTACTGAATTAAATTTCAGCACCACCTATCACCCCCAAACTGATGGCCAATATAAAATGACTATTCAGATGCTAGAAGATATGCTAAGAGATTACTCTTTAAAATTCAAAGGTGGATGGGATCAATATATCCCATTGGTTGAGTTCTCATACAACAATAAATTCCAGTCGATCATTCATATAGCTTTATATGAAGCTCTATATGGAAAACGATACATAACCCCAACTTGTTAGGATGAAGTTTGTGAAAGAAAGATACTTAGAACTAATCTTTTGTAAGAGATGAAATAGAAGGTTCAATCCATATAGAAAAATATCAAAGTTTCTCAGAGTTGAAAAAGAGCTATGATGACAACCATCAAAGAGACTCAGAGTTCGATGTTGGAGATAAAGTCTTCCTTCGAATATCACCATGGAAGTGATTCATGCGGTTTCGAAAGAAAGGGAAGTTAAGCCTAAGGTACATTACCCCCTTTGAGATCCTCAATCGCATTAGTCTCGTGGCCTATAATCTTGAACTTCCACCAAATATGGTTCAAGTTCTTGATATGTTCCACATATCACTCCAGAGGAAGTACATACCATACCCCTCAAATTGTGGTACATATGAAATATGATCTCTCTTATGAGAAGAAACTAGTAAAAATTATGGTCAGGAGAGATAAGGTTCTACACAACAAGAAAACCCACCTTGTAAAAGTGTTGTGGAGGAAACATAAGTATGAAGAAGAAACTTGGGAACTAGAGGAGGCAATGAAGGAGATGTACACTCACTTATTTATGTAAAAAGAAATTTGGAGGGCGAAATTTTAAAAGGGGGGAAGAATGCAATGACCCAAACTTTTATCAATGGAATTTCTTCCTTCTTATATTAATGTTGTAGAGTATAAATCACATATAATCACTTATGGACCATAATAAAAACATTATAAATTAATAATTGATGAAATGAGAAGTATTTCTAGAAGTTAAGAACCTATACCGATGAAATAATAACTTGACTATAGGAATAGTAATATGACCCTTATAAATAGTAAACCATCCAAATGAATAGTAACCCCACCCATGAATGTATAAATAAAATTTATGGATATTATAAGTGAAAATATGACATAATTATATCATATTATAAGTAAGTAAATATTTTAAAAATTATTAATTAGTTATTTTTATTTTTATAAGTCATAAATATTTAACTACAATTTTATGATTAATTTAATAATTTAAAATAAAATTTATTTTCATAAAATGTATTCACAAATTAGTATTTTTATGTCTTATGAAGATAATTTTATGAGACCTTATGTAATTTTACAATGTGTAATAAAATCAGTTATAATTTAAAAATCTATATTTTCCAAGTAAATGATGATTTTAATTAAAAGTTAAATTAATCATATTTAGAAAATTATTTTAAAAAAATGGAGTTCGTTTTTGAATTTGACACATCAAAAAATGGTTATGGTGATTTTTTGGTATTTTTCTGAAATACTTGAATTTTTGATGAATAGTAAAATACGATAATTTTTGATAAATGTCAAATACATGAATGTTTCAGTCATTTTTAATGTAAGGATGATGTTAGCACCTTAATATCAAACCACCATTCACTATTTTAATATATTTAGAGATAAATATCAAACTATTCATAGTCATTATCCAAAATAATAAACTAATGAATTTAATATTGTGAATACACCCATCTCGTCCAATATAAATACTATCCCTCACAACCTTATTTCCTCACACCTCTCAAGATTGGAGCCTTTACAAAATTCTACCCAATAATCTTCCCTAGACCCTCCCCACATCTAGGATCTATTGGTCTCATCAAAATACCAAAACCTTTTCCCTAAGGAGGTTATCAAGGAGGATAAATTCAAGTGGAAAATCCTCTCTCTCTTTCTTTTAATTTCTTTTCAATTTCATTTCATTTATTATTCTATCCTCAAATACTTTCATCCAAATAGAATTATAACCCTGTAACCTTACACATAATTTAATTATATCAATTTAATGGAATATCAATCATTAAAATCATCCTCTCTCTCTCTCTCTCCCTTTTATTTTAAAAATGAAATCATCACCCATGTCGTGTCAATTTACCGGCATCGTGGGCGATGCACATTCATTTCACTTTAACAAATTCAAAGAAGTTAATAAAAATATTAAATGGTTGAAAAAAGATTTCAAATTTCATTTTATATCCCTATTTATGTTCTGGAACTAACTTATATACATAATACTAAATGATAAAACAATACAAGGTTGTTGTGATCGAAAAACTACCAAAATTAACCTAAAATGATCATCATTAACGTTTATCTAATAATTAATCCTCATTCTATAAAAACAAATTACATAAAATATCATTTAAATTTATTTTATATCATTAGTAACATATAATAAAAATTCTTGATATTTATCCTCAATCTACACAAACTTCCATTCATGTATACAAGTTAACCGATCATGAAAACTAAGAAAATGATCACCCCAAAATGATGAAATTAAACTATATAAATCATTAAAAGGCCTATAAAATAACATAATAAAACCATAAATAATCATATAAAAGTATAAAAGGTTCTGTATTTTTTAATTAATTAGCACGATATGATTATATAGGATATTAATGTGATGGAATCATTCACACTCAAGGTAAGGGGAATTCTCGAACCAAACTCTTTTTCTTTGGGTTTTCCCTCTTTCACCCCATTTTCAGTATGTATAATTACTTAAATATAATTTATTCATAATTATATTGTTTTTTTGGGATATACATGTTTTTTACTGGAGTTTATGAAAAACAAAATGTTTTCCAAAAGAACACTTCTTTAAAAAACACACCTTTTACTTCTCAAGATTATTTCTTCTTCAATCAATATTGATGATTCTTATATCAAGTATGTTATTCCCTATTTCATTTAAGAACCCAATTTAGGAATTTATTATTTATGAAATTAAATCCTTTTTATTACATGGGTTATTTCATGTTCTTGTTTTATGTATGTTTTATGTGGCATGCATGATAATGTAAACGTTATGATGTGACAGGTGCGCCTGAAATTATATAGCACAATGTAAATGTTATGTTGTGATAAGAGATCTAGGAATTATATAGAACTCCAGTTCATTGGTTAATGTGTTTTATATCATGATAAAAGTTAAATATGCATGAACGTGATGCTATATTTTTTCACAACTATGTGTGGTAGTTAACCGTTATGACATGATTTTTCATTTTTATGCATTGCCATATTTCATTCCTTTACCTAATGTTTCCTATAATGATTATGATATTTTGACTATGTTATGATGATATTGATTATACTAACCCCATGTTTTATTGTTTCAAATTCTTATCTATATTATTACTGGGATTTTACCTCACCCCCTTTTGATGTTTATCCTCAGATGACTACATGTACTAAGGAGGATTCAAGGGCCAATAAGAAGCTAGAGATAAAGAAATTAAAAAATGATTATGTATTATTTTTTAAATGATATGTATTTTTATAATTTTCTCAATAAACCTAACCTTTTGATCCTCATTGTGTAACAATTTTTTATTGTTCTTATTTAAAATTATGTAATAATATATGTAAGAAAAATCAGTTTTGCTATATGTATCATTTTATTAAAGTATTAAAACAATCCAAATGTGTTTTCTTAGTTTTGAATACGTAAATTTTTTTTATTAAAATGTAATTTTTAACTATAAAAATGAACTTTCAGTCATACCGGTCACATTGACTGTCAATTTGACAGGAGACTGATTCCCACATATCTATAATTGTCCTAAATTATCAAGAAAATCTGATCACGTTTTCTGGATTTTCAATGAGTGACACTTTTTGAATTAAAATGTCAATTTGAAATTGATAATGAAAACTTTGATTCATACCGATCACAAGATGCATCAAATTAATGTTTAACTGATTACTACACATCAAAAATGACTTATAGGTCATTTTATTAAAGTATCACAACAATCCGAATGCATTTTCTTAGTTTTGAGTATGCCAATTCTCTTTTTTACGGAAATTAATGTCAATTCTAAATAAAAAGTTGCAATTGGAGTCATACCAGTCACACTGTACATCTAATTGAGGTTTAGATGATTTATACATTTCTTAAATGAATTAAGGATCATTTTACTAAAGTATCAAAATAGTCAGAATGTATTTACCTAGTTTTGAGTATGTCACTTTTGTTTTTTACTAAAATGACATTTTAGTCTAAAAACATGCACTTTGAGTTATACCTATCACATCATGTGTTGGTTTGATGTGATAATTATTCCTACACATAAAAAATGAAATATTAATCATTTTTATGAATTAGCAAGTCAATCTGAGAACATTTTATTGGTTTTCACTAAGTGATACGTTTTGAACTAAAATGTCAATTTTAAACTGATAACGGGAACTTTGAGACATACCGAGAAAATAATGAATTGGTTTGAGGTGTGGTTAATTCATTCACATAAAAAATGAATTATTTATTGTTTTAATAAATTATATAAACAATATTAATTCATTTTATTTGTTTTGAATACGTGATGTTTGTTTTGAACTAAAATATATTTTATTAACTAAAAAATACAGTTCGAGTAATACTAGTCACACCTTGCGTCAGATTGAGGTGCATATGATTGAGTATATGATGTGTGTTTCTTTCAAAAATCTCCACAAGGCTAGAAAATAATTAAATATTTCATTTGGATAATGAAGAAACCCCAGTCTGCTTGAAACACCTCATCTAGAAGGCAACATGTTCTCTCTTTTTTGGCTTATTGCGGACGATGAAGAAAAAATATGACTTCCCAAAAGATATGTGAAAAACTAATTATTGGATAAAAATGATAAGGAAATTAAATTAAAAATATTATATAAAATAATGAAAAAATTAACTAAATAATTAGTATGAATTCACCTTTTTATGATGGTTTTATACCTTATTAAACCATTTCCTTGTTGTTGTTATCTAAGTTGCAGCCTCGACGTCTAATATCTCATGAGCACGAGCGACTTCGAACAAACTAACCCAACTCAAACAAATGAATCCACCTATATAAGAAAATAATTCTTGTGTTAGTATTACTATAAGGAAATAAATTAATCATAAATATTAAACAATGCATTAATAAAATGTAAATTTTAAACTAAAAAAAAACTTTAAGTCATACCAGGTACAACATGTATTGATTTGAGGTATGGTTGATTCCACCATGACTTTTTATACTATAGTGCATTCAACACTTTGCTTAATCTAACAATATTACAGTTTATTAACCTATAATGTTGAATTAATTATGGAATAAGAAGAAATTTGCATCATCATGAGTGAATCATCCATGAATATTGCATGATTATAGTACAAGAGTGAATAATCCTTGTTGAAAAAGTCATTTATTTCTAGAAAATATTAACCATTAGTATAAAATTATTAGTTTTCATTTATGAACTAAAAAATATATTTATATATGAGTTTTTATGGAGAATAATAAAATCTATCTTTATCTTTCACCATCATAGAAAGTACAAACTCCATGATAAACCATTTACCTTATTTAATGTAAAAAACTTTAGTGTGACTCATTATGTATTTTTAAAAGAAATCAAACTCCAATATAAATGTTTTAACCCTTTTTGATAGTACTAAACATCAGTATAACCCTTTATAGCCTCCAAATGAAAATAAAATCTAGCACATCCATTAATACTTATAGAATTTTTCTATTGATTATTATATATTTTTAATATTCTTAGGGATGATAAACTCTATATAAAAATCCTGACATGATAGCAACTAAACTGGTGCCCCGAGTTGGTTCATCGCATGAAATCAAGTGTGCCTCCATATATGACATAGATTGATGACTAGAAGCAATGGTCTATTAGATCACTTGGGGAGACTATAAACTCTTTACCAGAGTAAGACACAATAGATAATAAATGAAACAAAGGAAATAATAATCAATAATCCATAATCATGCATTACTAACCATTTCCCAAATAGGGTATAAACCACAATGAAATAATAAATATGCTATGTCATGCCAACCGTGCCAAAAGTGAAGAAAACCCAAAACAAGACAAAAAATTAAATCCCCAAAATGGGTCCTAAATCCAAGTCCAGATCCTAATCCATGAAAATCTGAAACCCAACTCAACTCTCTAGCATATGTCCTTTTCCCTTTTCTTGACCTACAACCATGAATTTTTTTCAGGTACCCAATGGAGGCATGAGTGGGGTGTGAGTAAAACTCAGTAGACCACCACTAATGGTGTCTTTAAAATATGTAGTAAAAAAAATAGTGCATAAAAGCATGAAATAAATGACATGGTAAAATAAAAGATGACACAAGTTACATTAATTAACAATACTCACATTAACAATTTTCATCTTCATTTCCCTTTTCATCACATATATCATCTTTGTTACCAAATTAATTTTTCATCACATGTTCCATGGATTAGGCATTTAAATCATTTACACAATAGCCTAAGATACCCAATTATCATGCATAAGGGTATAAGTCATGTTCCTTATCTCACTAGGGGTAAAAAAATTTATAAAAAAATACACCATACTTACCTTGGAGCCTCAAACCAGGTAGTCTCATCAAATGAAACTGTTAGGGGTATAGAGCCTTAGTCCCCTTCCCTAACCTGTGCATTATGGGGTGGGGTATAAAGCCTCATTCTAACCCTCCCCAATGGCATAGATCCTTAAGTACAATAACCCAAAACTACCAAACCATGCGCACATGATTAGTTATCCATTTACCACATTTACCATATGACAAACCATATATAATCAATACACATAACATTCACATTTCACAATCATTTAATACATATTCCATCTTTATGCCTCAACCCTTTAACAAATTTAGAATTTACTTAACATATCCCATATAACCCATTCACCTTTTCATACCTTAACCAATTTGGTATATAAAATAAATTCCATACCCTAACTCATTTCACATAAATTTTCAATTTACATGCATTTTACCAATTACACAATTCAATTAGTAACTCACAAGTCAAATAAACACATTCACTTTATTCCATTTAAAAAATTTTTCACATTTTTTCCAAACAATCCCTTACTCTATTACCAATGAATAGATACATCTACCATTATTTCATATTTAACAATTCAAACTAACATGTTAACATGTTTATCAAGGGGTCTATTTTGAAAAAAATGAATCTTAGGCTTAGCATTATAATTTTCCATATGTGGGAATCTTGGTGCACGCCATGGGTGGACCTAATCTTGTCTAGTAAACCTCAAAAAATACCATTGGGATCTTGAGGGGTTCAACTCATCCTTTATCTAACTATTTTACCAAATCTTACTCATTGAAAAAAATGAACAACAAGAGAGATGCAATTTCATAACCACACATGCAAAAATTTACGAGAAAACTATGCGATATAACTTGTAGACCACCTACCTCGAGTCTATAGATTAAATATTGGTTAACCTTATCCTTAGATTTAAATTCACACACCCTTTGAACCCCCAACCTATGATCCGTAAGAAAAATAGGGTTTTAGGGCTTTAGAAGAAGAAGAACGAAACCACAAGCCCTAATATGGAAAATAGAAGTAAGAGGAGTTTTTGATATACCTAGAGATTTGATCTAGACAAAACAAAACACCAAACAGACTAGAAATAAAGATAATCAACCCTTGGGAAGATTTGGGAGCTTTGGTTCATCACTAAATCTAGAGGAGGAAAAAAAGGGGAGAAAATTGGGTGAGGAAATTAAAATCTCTATGGAAAATTTTGTAAATTCATACTTTTTAATGGGGTGCACGTTTTTGTCACATGGTTTTCCAAAGCATGCACCAACCATGCACCAGACTCTATCCAAGAGGGTCCAAGTTTCTCATTTACCTAGGAATCCTACATGGTTTGACCAAACATGTGCCAACCATTATAAATGTTATTGTCCAAGGTTGCAAGGTTTGACTTCCCCCTCGCACGGTTTTCACAAACCGTGCGTCAACTGCACAACATGCACAAAATGGCCCAATTTTCCTTTGTTTCATGTCCAAAACCCCCAGAACATTCCCATGATTCCTCATACACCCGATAAAAATTTTATTTTGCTAAAATTAAGGGATTGAAACCAAAATTTAAACAAGATAATACCTCCACAAATTATGAGATCTTACAACCTCCCCCACCTTATAATGACTCATCTTCGAGACACTCTTCTCAAGAATCACCAATATTTCAAGGTAAAAAGATCAATACAATGAGCCTTCATATCCGTCTCTATATCCCAAGTTTATTCTTGAACATTACCATGCTTCCAAAAATCTCAAACCAAAGGCACAATCATTCCCCCCAAGAATTTCTCACTATGATCTATAATACGAATCAGATGCTCCCCAAAGGAAACATCAACCTCAAGCTCAACATCCTCAACACAAATCACATGATATAATTTAGGGTGATACTTCTAAAGCTGTGACACATTAAATATATCATGAATACCACTATACATCTATGGATGATCCAATCAGTATGCCACCAGTCCAATCCTATATGTGATCTGAAATAGTTCCCCATACCTGAGAACCAACTTAACCCATTTCCAAATTCTATGGCGACCCAATATTAGAGGCACCCAAAGAAAAACATGATCACCCCCAAAAAAATCAATACGTATATGAAGATGATCCAAATACGACTTCCTCCTACTCTGAGTTGTCGTTATATTCTTCAAAATCAACAAAACCTATTCCGACATCTTCTAAATGAGACTCAACCCTAATAACTACTATTCTTCAGCTTCCATCCAACACAAAGGAGATCTACATTGTCTACCATAGAGCGCCTCATATAGTTTTATCTGAATCTTAGCCTGGAAACTATGGTTTTAGGAAAACTCACTAAGCGCCAAATTATTTTCCCACGATCAACCCAAATCATAGACACATGCCCCCAAAATGTCCTCTAACACCTAAATAGTATGTTTCGACATCCCATTCGTATGAGGGTTAAAAGACATACTAAAAAACACCAGGGTACAAAGAACCTTATGAAATCCCTTCCATAAGTGTGAAATGAGATGAGAATCATGATCTGAATCTATGATTCATGGCACCCCATGCAACTACACTAACTCCCAAACATAAAACCCACCCAAATGATCTACGGTGAAAGTCTCTTGAATTGGAAAGAAATGACCCACCTCAGTCAACTGATCCATAACTACCCAAATCACATCATTCTTCCAAGGAGTCCTTGGGAGACCCATGATGAAATCAATCATCACATAAACCAATTTCCATTATATAATGGGAAGTGTCTACAACAAACCAACTGGCCATTGATGCTCATCCTTCATATACTAGCACATAAGAAATCACACTATGAAACCCATGACCTCTTTCTTCATCCCTAGACACCAATACTTCCTATGAAGATCCCAATACATTTTGGTCAAACTAGGATGAACTTACTATTTTGATGCAATAAACTCATGCATCAACTCTTTTCACAAACACACTAGAACAACAACACGACCTTAAACATAAATGACCCCATCATCATCTACAATCGAACTAGAAGGAGAATCCCTAAATTTAAAAATTTCCTTAAAGAAAAACACATCAAATATTCATGTTGTTTCTCCTTAATTCGGCTTAGAAGCATGGACTCAACTTCCAAGGATGTAAGAGTCATATGACCTTGGGCATACTGAACCTCTAGATACACATTAACGAACAATGACACCATCCTACACTGTAAACTAGATTCTTGAACTGCCTAATTTCCCATCTTCCATCTCAAAGCATATCCAACACTGTTTATGTTTTCCAGCATGTAAACCAATTAATAATAAAATCATTGCATATATTCAATAGATATTATCTTCATAAGATTGAAATCACACTAGAAGACGATACATTTAAGGATTTTATGATCAATATACACCATTAACCATTTTACCAACAATTAGTACCACCAACACATCAAGGAATATACTACTACAACCAATTTATGATCATGTCCTGGGTAAATTTTCTCATGAATCCCCAACTATCATGACCCATAAACAACCATCTAGTCATCATACATCAACACCACCCCAATCCCAACATCAGATACATCACAAAATAAGGTATAACCCTTACATTTCTAAGGTAAGATCCCAACTGGTGTGGTAGTCAACCACTTATTTAACTCTTCAAAATAATTCTCACATGCTTCAATCCATTCAAACTTGATTACTTTCTTGGTCAAACTCTACTGTGGTGCTATAAAATGGGAATATTATTTAATAAAACTTTTCCAATAGCTAGCCAAAACCTGAATAATTCAGATATCAGAAACATTTTTGGGCTTCTCCTAAAATATGACAAACTACACATTCTATGGATCAACTGACATGTCCTCCTCGGAGATGAAGTGACCCAATAAATTCAACCTATCAATCCAGAAATGAAATTTGGATAGCTTGTCATATATACTATGCTATATTAGAGTACATAAGATGATTTAAAGATGTTTGGCATGACTTTCATGAGTCTTAGAGTACACAAAGATCTCATCAACTAAGACAACTAAAAACTAGTCTAGATATGGGTGAAATATTTGGTTTATTAGATCCTCAAATAGTGCCAGTGCATTGGTCAACCTGAACGACATCACAAGAAAACTGATATAACCCATACCTTCTCTTGAAAGAAGTCCATAGAACATCAGAAGGTGTAACCCTTTGCTGATGATACCCTAATTTTAAATAAATTTTATATAACATTGAAGAAACTAAAAAGATCATTTATTCTAGGAAGATGGTATCGGTTCTTAATCATAAAATGATTAATCTTTATATAATCAACACTTAATCGCAAATATCCATCAGGATTACTGGAGAAAATTACTAGTGGTCCCCAAAGTGATGTACTAGGATGAATAAAATCTTCATTATCCAACTCATCCAACTAACTTTTAAACTCTTGGAGTTCTATAGTTACAAATCTATCATGAAATCAACATCTATATCGGGTGTCATCCCAGAGAAGTCTTCAAAAAACACATCCTGAAACCGATCCACCATAGGAGGAAAGGAAACCTATTATACTCCTTCATCATCAATTATTTGACAATCCACTCAGGTTATGAGTTCACCCAACTACAGAAAAACTGGCCCTGCATTGCCTTATAGAACATATCATTCACCATGATAGAAATATGTGTCTCCCTCAAGAGATGTGAATGTTACCCTATGGTGGAAATAATAAGTATGGTATTACTACAACACTAATCAATCAATACCCAAGATCAAATCAAAACCTGACATCTCAAGCACAAACAAATCCCAAAGGAAATGGTATCCACCAACCTTCAGAGAACACCCCTTACTCTGTCATATATTCTCTTCCCAAACACCCAACGATGTATCAATCGACATCGCCCCACACATACATTCAACCACGAGGCCCAACACAGTCACAAACTAAGAAAATATAAAATAATTTTAAGCACATGTATCAAATAAACAAATAAAAAGAATGAAATCTATAAGGATCATACCTCGAACAATCAATGGTCCAGGCTCTCCACCACCTGGTGTAGACTGAATTGCGTGGAGATAACATGACCCTATTTCCTAGGACCCAGTTTGAGTTCTTAGTGATACACTACCCTATTGATATGAATGTTGTTCCCCTAGAGTACCATTCCCACCACCTCAACTAGTACGACCAATCAAACTCCAATTTTCGGTCTGATATGTGGTAACTGATGCCCTACCTACACTTGGAATCATCCTCAATCCTCCCTCTATTCCCAGATATCCAAGGATTATAAAAAGAAGTATACATATTCCCCATTCTTTTGTGCACTCGTTAATCAAATGACAGTTGGGGAAACTGACCAAACATGTGTTCGACCAACCACAATGATATAAAAACACCTAGTCACCACCCTAAGAGGGTGATCTACTCTTCTAACTGCTCAACACTCTACCACGCTAGTGGATATTTCCAAAATGGCACTTCCTACCCTCATAAACCGCACCACTGGACTATCCAATTGGAAGTACACACCCCCTACCTGAAGCCTCCTTTAAGATCCATTATGAAATAAGGGTCTGATCCCCAACTTTTTCAAACCTATTTAAACGGAAGATGTTAACCAGGGACTTGACCTCATGTTTTATTCCATCCAAAAAATGTACTGTCGTAGCAGCCTCATACCTTTCCAACACTGGAAAAAAGTGATTCAAGTCTATAAAATGGCCTATAAAATCCAATACCAACATAGTTCCCTTGGTCAGCCTCATAAGCATTAAAGCTTTATCCTACCTCAAGGTCTTTGGATAGAAATGCTTCTTAAAATTTTCCTAGAAATATTTCCATAACATACCTTCAACCTTTTGTGTCTGAACCACAATATCCCTAAATTTCTTGATGATCCCCATAAAATATAGGTTTTCAAATTGACTCCCTTCTTGGTAGGAGTCTCCAAGTGATCCAAAAATCATCTGGATAGACTCTATCTAGAATTATTCTACCTCAGGTCCATCCTATCTAGAAAACTTTCGATGGTGTTGTAACTAAAACTATTTGGTTAGATCAAACATGCTCAAAACGACCTGCCTTGGGTCCCGCTCCATCATTTTCATAAAATGAGGAAAGTTTTCATGGAACTGCTCTTCCCCTATGTTACTAGGAGACATTTGGAATTCTTTCCCGACTTTTGGAGGATAATTCTTGGTGATATGTTCTTGTATCCCAATAAGAACATTCTGTCATGGTAGAATTTCCATACAATTCCAAACCCAAGTCTTAAAAAACATAACATAATGTTTCTACACTTTATATAAATAAGGATCTCTGCTATCCATAAACAACACATTTCCCATACACTATCTCTACAAACACCACCACATGTTTATCACTACCCTTAGTCATCCCTACCATATTTCACGGTCAGCATAGGGAAAACCAACTTACATGGCCACAAATATTTCATTAAACACACTTATTAAACCATTTACACTATCACATTGTAAATCCTTATCTTTTAGGAATCTTTCCCGTATTGAAAATTGCTACAACTCACATTTTAACTCATTTATAAACTTCATTAAGCATAATTATTTAATATTATTTCCATTAACACATTTTCATTATCATTATTAGACACTATTCTCTTTAATTTTTTCAAGAAAGTAAAATGTATTCTACATTCCTTGTCCCACACACCCATCCCGTATGTTCATATCATGATGCATGGAACCCATATCCTTAGGGGTCGGTAATGATGCATGAGTGGACAATCTTGTTCCATTTTAGCCACAAGTAAAATATCATAAAAACATCACATCACACAACATCTTCATCAACCAATGTTGAAATATCATTCAACTATAACAACAAACATCAAGAACAACAATTCTCACCACGGGTACTTGTGTTTTCCCTCGTACATGGGTTAACTACTCCCATAAACACACTTATTTCCTAGGACCAGCACTTCATAATCCCCCTTATACTATCCCAAATAGTAATACCATATAAAATAACCACTCTAATAAAACTTTGTAACATCTCCAAGCCAGGAGACACTAAATTGTTGCCCCGATTTAGGTCAAAACATGACTTTAAGCATGCCTCCCCATACACTATAGGTTTCCGATGAGCAGCAAGGGTCAATTAGATCATGTGGGGAGACTATAACCTCTTTAATAGAGTAATCCATAGTATATAATAAATTAAATAAAGGAAACAATAATCAATAATCCTAGAAAATGCATTACTAATGATTTCCCAAATAGGGTACAAACCACTGCAAAATAATAAATATGCCATGTCATGCCAACCATTCCAAAATAAAATAAAACCTAAAACAAGACAAACAATATAATCTCAAAAATAGATCCTAACTCAAAGTCCATATCCTCATAAATGCACATCCAAAGCCCAACTCAACTCCCTAGCATAGGGCCATTTCACTTTTTCTAACCTGCAACCCTAAAATATGCTCAGAAACTGAAAGGAAGATCGAGAGGGGTGTGAGTACAAATTAGTAGGCCACCACAAACGGTGTATACAAAATATACAATCTAAACCGATAGAGCATACAAGTATTAAATAAATGACAAAGTAAACCAAAATACAACATAGGTTCCATTAGTTAACAATATTCACTTTAACCATTTCGATCTTCATTTCCATTTTCATCACATATACCATATTTGTTACCAAAATCATTTTTCAACACATGTTCCATTTTTTAGGGATTTATATCATTTACACAAATGACCAAGCTATCCAATAATAATGCATATGGGTATAAGTCAAGTTCCTAATCTCACTAGGGGTAAAAAATTAATAAAAAATACACCATACTTACCTTGGAGCCTCAATACATGTATTCTCCTAAAATGTAACCATTAGATGTATAGATCCTCAATCCCCTTCCCTAACCCATGCATTATGGGGTGTGGTTTAGAGCATTAGTTTAACTTGACCCGTGGGCATAGATCCTCAAGTCCTATACCCCATAACAACCATGCTATGTGAACATTATTATTTATCCATTTACCATATATACCACATTAAAAACCATAGATAATCAATACACATAACAAAAAAAATTCACAATCATTTAACACATAATTCATCTTTATGCCATAACCCATTAACACATTTACCATTTACTCAGAGTAACACATCTAACACATTTCCCTTTTCATAAATTAACCTGTTTGGAATATTCAACAACTTCCATACCTTAACCCATTTCACATAAATCATAAATTCACATGGATTATCCCATTTACACAATTTAATTACCAACTCGTAAGTCATTTAACACATTCACTTTATTTCCATTTAACCATTTTTCATTTTTTTCCAAACAATAACTTATGCCATTGCCAATGAATAGACCTTAATACAATTACTTCCTATTTATTAATTCATACTAACTTTTCAATATGTTTATCATGGGATCAATTTTTATACAAATTAATCATAGGCTTAACATTACAATTTTCCTTGTGCAAGAATCTTAGCGCACCCCATGGGTGGACCAAATCCGGTCTGGTCAACCTCAACGCATCGCACCCGAATCATGATGGGTTTAATTAATCATTTATAAAACTATTTTACCAAATTTTACTCAAGGAAATAAATTCACAATAAGAGGTAAGAAATATCATAACCACACATTCACAAATATATGACAAAACTATGAGATATAACTAGTAGACCACCTACCTTGAATCTGTAGATGAATGTTATCTTAACCATTACCTTAGATTTGGATTCAAGCACCATTTTAATCCCCAACCTAATATAAATTGTTAAAATAGGATTTTAGGGCTTTATAAGAAGAAGAATGAAACCATATGCTCTAATTTTGAAAATGGAAGAAATAGGATCGTTAGACTTAACTGGAGCTTCAATTCACACTCAAAATGACCTAGAGATGAAGGAGATAGACCCTAGGGAAGAATTGATAGATTTGGTTCATCACTAGGGCTAGAGGTGGAAGAAGAAGGGGAGAAAATCAGTTCAGGAACATAGAATCCCAAGGGGAAATTTGGTAAAGTATCACTTTTTAATGGTGTGCATGGTTTGGCCGCAAAATTTTCCAAACTGTGTTCCAACCTCTATCCAAGAGGGTCCAAGTCACATGGTTACCTAGGAATCCCTCATGGTTTGACTAACCAGGAACTAATCATGTGAAATGACTCTATCCAAGGTATCACAATTTGATTTCTCCCCTTCAAATTGTTTTCACTAACCATGCGCCAACTGTGTGACATGCACAGAATGGCCTAGTCTTCCTTTCATTAATATTTTAAACCACTAGAACACCCCAAAACTTCCTCATATGTCCGATAAACATTTATTTATCCAAAATTAAGTGATTAAAAAGAAAATTTAAACAAGATAACACATACATGAAGGCTGGGATCTTACACTCTATCATAACATCATCATTATTTGATCATAAAAATGAGAATATCTCTATTGTCATGTATTTTTTATTGAGCATGATGATGATTTTTTATTAATGATCTTTTGAACATTGATAATTTTCTAAAATGAATGTTCACATGCCTAATGAATTTTACTTGTATCGATTTCACAAGAATTTGTTATATTATATCGTGCATCTAATTGATTACTGAATAACCCAAATAATTCCATAACCCCCCAAAGTGAAACCATTGTGTTGTTCTTTTATAGAAATTCATGATTCATTAGATAAAATTTTGCATTTTTATATTTTTAGTGGTTTGGATCAATCTACCAACATCTTTTTCAAAGGGTTATTTTTTTTATTTTTGGTGATTAATGATTTAATTTGAAGCACGTTTTTCATTTTCAAGGATTTCTTCATAAATAAGTTTCATTTAATTTTATGTAATGTTTCTTTTGACACCATACATACTCAATGACCACAATCTCTCAATACTGGTTATCCTCAAATAGTTATGCCATACACCTACTGGATTTGATGGTTGATTACATTAACATTTATTCAATAATGTTTCTTGAACACAATGGATCTTATCTTAAGTGATAAGTGTTTTGTGAACTTTTCAAAAATATTTCTCAAACACAACCATGGTATGATCACCATTTTAATCCATTTTACAATAATGTTTTTATCGAACAATGCTTTATCTCCCCCTATATCTCGGTCTTTGCGTATGTCTCCTCTCCCACCTCGGTCTCCAACATCAAATATGTCTTTACTTACACCTATTCCTCTAACACCACATCTAATTCCACCTCTTCCCCACCTCTATATCTACCTCCACAACTACTTCTGTCTCCAACTCCACCTCCTCTATTTCCCAACAATTTTATTGTTTGTAGGCTAGTGCTTTTAAACAATTTGATATCCCCCATTATACTTCTCCTTGAGAATCAAATCAAAAATAATATATAATAATTCTTACACTAATTCTTCACTCCCCAAATATATTTCTAAGGTCATAGAATGTACGTGACAAAAAACATAGTAGGTAATCACCAAGACTTGTTTTCAGAAAACATTATGATAGTATGTACGCTTCCCACTCATGTCAAAACAAATTTACTTCTTATTTTGAGTATGATGGTTCTCATAAATCTAGTTAGTACTGATAAAATATTGAAAAATAATTAAGAAATATTTTTAATGAAATTTAAATTACCTTTAGAAATTACTTTTTTAGGGATGTTGGTATTTTCATGGTTTATGGTCTCTCTCACAAAATTGCAAACATAACATGCACACTAGATGCCATTATCTTTCTTCAGAAACTACATAATCACTAACCAAAACAAGTAATTTTTTTTAAATATTTTTTTATTGTTAAATATCATTATATATACCTTAATCTATTTCTATTTTTAGTAATCTATAGAATTTTTTGTTTCGACGTCCACTTAATTCCTTGATTTTGCCTATATTTGGGGACCACCCTATCATAAAAAAAATATTATTAAAACATAACATATAATTTGATGTTTATCAATAAAATATTGATTTTAGTGTATTAAAAATTTAGAATAAACATAATTTGTGTTCGATTTGTTGGATATCCATGAATTGGATCCAAAAACCAATGATTTGGGGTATCCATATTGATTACAATCAACATCCAATGCTACCTACCAAAAAAATAATTTATGAAAAAAATAAAAATATATTTTATGTGATTATATTGTAGAGTTTTACCCTTGTATTGTAGGAATAAAAAATAATATTTTATCAGATATTTCTTTCTCAAAATCATCAAGTATTTAACCTATTTTCTTCTCAATTTTTTCTTATCTAAACTATTCTTTTTGTAGAAATGATACATAGATTAATGAATCGAAATCGTGACTTGCCTAGTTTTCGATTTTTAGAATAGTAATATAAATTCTTATAGAAAATATGAATATTTATTTACTTTAATATACATATTATCTCACTATTTGGATAGGCTTAATATGAAAATGTATGTTATATATGTATTCAAAACTAAGACTGCCAACCATTCATGCCAGAGAATCTCATTTATACTCTTGAGACCAACTATGTTTGTCATAAAGGTTCCATATATTTATTTTTCATATGGAATGAAAGAAATATTTTCATCTTTAAATGAGGTCTCTACATGATGTTTTAATGATAAAAATGTTTCTCTGGAACTGACGGGATAAGGTACTCCCTAAAGGTTCTTTTGATTTCTTGGTCGATTCACTAGATTGTCTTAATCTGACCTTATATTTCGCATCACATTATCCATATATAATATTATACCCCACTCCAATCCTTTTTTCATCGATTTTTATAGATTTTAATTTGAAAAAATTTGTTACATACATACCACATGATTCTTTAAAAGATTATATAAACATGATATGAATTTTCCAATAGAACCATTGACTATTGTTATATACAGATCATCTAGTGTAATAAGAAACACATCAGTTAGATCATGAGTAACCTATCTGGCCATAATCATGTGATATTTTGATAGTTCATTCAATTGTAGCTTTTCTCCTGAGATATTATACACCATACTCCTCACAATATGGTGGTATGTGTGTGTTGACAAATAGAAATCACATACAATTATACCCTGTTGAATTTTAGTAATATATATTTATCATATGTTGTTCGATTCACATTTAAGAGAAAGAGTAATGAAAAAATTTATTACCTTTGGTAAGATATGTGGTTGAGGTAAATTAGTAACTCAATGAAAGTGGGGTCCTTTGGTTCTTTATGTGCGTATCTTTGTTCCACCACAAGTTCTATTTGATCCTTTCCCATATACTGGTCTTCCAAACCAGTTCAAAAAATAATATCATGAAAATCATCTATTTTTTCTTGAAATAATTTACGATAGGGGTACATTGGTTTTGATGTACATCATTTATTCTCACCACTCTTTTTTTTGTTTCATAAATTAACAATTTTGAATCAAATTGGATAAAATATATAATTAAAAATAATATATTATTGATCGCGATGAACCTAAAATGATTTCTCATCAAGATGAGTAATGAAATCATTCCATGTTTCTTTATTTATAATGTGTACATAACTAACTGGTGGGTGTGGCTTTACTTTCCCCTCAAAATCCCTAAGTTGTAACTTGGAAAAAAGATTCTGAAATCCTTTATAAGATTTTACATAGGTTATTAAGACAAATTTATTATAGAAATATTCTAAAATAAATTAACTCTACAAGGAATAATGAAAAGTAAATCAATTCTTCATTATATAATTTTTTGGATAAAATAGAGAAAGTATATTGTAAGATTATAGTTATATCTTTCCCGAGGGTTTCATTCATTATAGGTTGGATGTAGTGTCATGAATCAATATCAATTGGAACATTCATCCTTATTATGACCCCAACATAACTAATGAACATTGACTTATTGGGGTTAATAGGTTGGCTACGTTTATTCCAAACAAACTCAAATTTTATACCCTTACTTCTTTCCTGTAGAATTTTATTCAACACTATTATGCTGCATTGTTCTTGGTTTTTTCATCAATGTTCTACTGATAACATTATAATTATATAGTTTTACCATAAACAGTCCGCTCTTCCTTGAGATTGGTAACATTATCATGTGTAGAAGACATTATCTACATGATTAGTAAAACATTTAATTTTGAATATAGTGTAGAAGGTATAAATGATGTAAATCATAAAACCATTTTTTCTCAATATTTCCCCATTATTTCCATATAAGAAGTTTATATTACTAAAATTCTAGGATAATTGACTTCATCAATATATCATTGTTCTCATTTTATTCAATAGTTCATATCTATGTTCTGTATTACATTAGAAACCTTTATATTACATAAACAATTCATGAATTACCAAGTGAAATTCTTTTCCCTTAAATATTCATTACAAATATATCATAACTACCTTTTTTATATTCATTTATCTTATAAAATGGTAGCATTTTTTAAAATTATATGTACCTCCCATGAATCTTTCATATTCATACTGCTTGCAATTAAAATATACATACATTGTATAATATATGTGCACAGGTGTATGTAATATGTATATGGTATGAATAATTTTTTTTAAAATTACATAAACCTATGTGCATACTACATGGAAACATTTTTTAAAAGTACACACAACTATACACATATAATATATTGTATGCATTATGAAATTACATACTTTCATGCCTCATCAAGAGTCATATTGCATGTTATTACTGTATGATTAAATTATGTAAAATTTTTAGTATTCCTCTTATACCTCTTCCAGACTAATAATTTACATATAGTATGCATATCATATACATAGATTTTTTTTGAAATTATACACCTTCATACACACACTTCATACATCATTTTAACTATAAACATACATGAAAATTTCTTAAAAAATCCATGATGTATACACCTATATTCATACATTTTGTATATAATTACATTGTTTAAGAAAGAACGGTATGTGTACGTGTGCGCATAGTTTTCTATATTTATGTTCATATAGGTGTATCGGGAGGTATTCTTGAAATTATATTGGAGCCTAATACTACTTGACACCCTTGTAAGTGATATTTATTGGGGCCTATTACTCCCAGCCACTCCCATAGGTGATATTTATTGTAGAATATTACTTTCTTCTATAAAACTATTTTGAAATAATTTTTTAAAATTTATATAAGTAATTTCAAAAAGAACTCCCCTTTAACTCAAAAAATATGTTATGAATCCACTTAATTGGTCAGAGAGTTATGAACCTTCTTTTATTATATTTCCAGTACCTAATTGTTTTATATGAATCCACTCAATTGTTTTGAGATCAATATAGTACTTCCGTTTCTAGTTTATGAGCATGTCTATTTCCTATTTATATTATTGTATTTTACTCTATATGGGAATATTTTTTTTATTTAAATTTCTTATATCTATGTTAAATCCATGTATATTACCATTTTTCATAAATAAAAAATCAGATAAATGCTAATAAATTATAATACATGAAAATGTATATTATCACTACATTAATTTTTTGATATATTTATCTTCAATAATTTAAATAGGATTATATTCAAATATTCAATCTTATTATTGATATTATGTAATAAATCTCAATGATAATAACTCATGAATTATATATATTACATCATTAGTTTAAAATCTTCTAGAATTTTTATAGTAAAATTTATGGATAAATTAGATGTTGAACTCTTATTTATTCCCATTTCAATATGAATAAAATGAATATATACAAAACAGAATGATTTAATTCCAATAATGTTTTTATTTCCCAATATTTTTAATCTATAAACACATAATATGTATCATTTATACTTTTTTTATTATATATTTTTTTATTTGTATTTATATTCTTAGAATTTCTAAAGTTTTTAATATATATTACATATTGTTTTTTTAGAAATACAAAATAACTTTATATAAATCATTCCCACATTTATGTTCATAGCATTTATATTCTTATTCACTTGCATGGGTAGAAGCGAGACTAAGTATTTTATTAGTTTATCTTTCATTTTTTTTATTTTTATACTGATTTTACCAATGTTTTTTTATAAATAAAAGTTATTTACTATCATATTTACTTATCTTCATATATTTAATATATTTATTGATTTTATTATTTAAATATATTTTTTCATTAATAACTCACAATATTGTTCCTGAAATTTCACAAGTGGTGTACTAGTTGAATTTTGAAAAAAAATTACTTCACAATGGTAGGTTTTATCCTCAGAATTCATCCAAGGGTAAAATTTTAGACAACTGCCTTCCTAATCATCTCTATCTCCCAAATAGTTATTATTGATTTTTTTTCTTGAGACCCATTCTCCATCTCTTCTGGACATGCTTCTATGTTGGTTGAACTACTCAGAGAATTAGTCACCCCATATCGAGTACCAATGATCATTATGGATAAATACTTCCCAGAGTAGTTCAAGAAACATAGAAGAGATGGGGGATGAGCCTCAAGTAATAAAATTCAGAAAAAAAATTTCAGAACATGAAGCTTATAAGGTGAAAATTGTCTCCTTAAAACTTTTTAAATTACCACATCTTAATTTAAAATTTCAAACCTCATCTCAAAATTCTAAAAGGTCTGTGACACTACCATGAGAACATAAACTCATCCCCATTGAGCTACACTAACTCTAATCTATGTTACAAATTCTTTTTCCTCACTTGTGTCTCAAATATAAGAGCTCTATGTCCACTATGGTTCACGTGTTGGGTGTGAGTATAAAAATAAACAAGTAAATACTAATAGGGACCCTAATATATACAACAATTCCTATATTTGAGTACATGTTCAAATTAGTAACACAAAAAATAAACATGTAAGTTATGCCATTTTTTACTAACTAGGACTCCAGGATAATCAAATTCACCTACTTCATTTCATACCAGTAAATTATACTAATCATACCATATGTTTATACCATGGTTGTGTAAGAGTTGGTTTCCTAGAACCAACTGGTTGTACTTTTATTGCATGTATATTTAATGTGTTTAAATATTAAGCATCGTTATACATATTGTTCATTGTTCTGCATGACTATGATGTAATAATGTACTAGAGTATTTTTTGCATTGATTAGGTCATGGAAGTTCCCTGATATGATTAGAACCTTGAAATGCTTTAACAATTTTATTAAATATAGTTATATGTTTGGTTGAAAAACTATTATGGGACACATATTATGCATACCATTAGGTGTGAGTACTCGTAAGTAGATGAGGCTTTCGGTCACGAAGTTCCCACTTGGTAATCTCAATGATATGAGATTATGAGAACATACCCACCAGTAGGAATTCTACATGTTTTTGTGTCATTGGATATTTCTATCTCTGAGCGTGTGTAATGATCCTTAGACATTAAGATTATCATTAATACATTTCATGACTTGCACACTTTGATTTACTGATGAAAACCATCACGCAAAAAAATTGGTAGGAAGTAGGGTACATTGGGTGCATCACGAGTGGAATGTTATTAATGGATAAGAAGAGGAAGGATTTGTCCCTTCCATTTATGGAAGTTGATATCTCATCCCTTTGATTAAAATATAACCGTTGCACAAAATTCCATGTCCATGGTGTAATGACAAGTTTTTTTCAGGTAGTCAAAGAACGTCATATCAAGCATAAGTGTTGATGACACTATCATGAAACCTGCTTGATGAGATATTGCGTCAAAGTTATCATATTACATAGTGAGTGTTCATATGTGGATGTTGTTGTTATGACTTTAAGTTCTTTATCTTGGGTACCATGACCCATTTCTAGACTGTACTCTTGGACTTTATGTAAGACCGCCTAATGCCAATGAGAATGAATCATAGAGGGTCCTGCACTAAGTGTTTATAGTGGTCTCGGTTAAATTCTATTTGAATTTAATTAATAAATATTATTCTCAAGACAGTAGATTAATTTTATTCAAGCTAAAATGATTTCATAAATTAAATAAATATTTATTCATTGGATTGTGGGTAAAATCTATTTATTTATTTTATTGAACATTTAATAAATATTTATTTACTAGTTCTTAAATAAAATATTTATTTAAGAGAATAAATTATTTTTTTATTTATTCAGGTGTTCAATAAATGGAAGTGGAGTTTGAGAGGACCAAGGCCAGTCTGATAGTAAAATAATTATTTACAAGATGATAAATAATTATTTAACTATTTGGCACTAATTAAAATAATGTTTCTATTATTTTGTGACACAGATTTTTATTTATAATTCCATTTTTACAAGTTGGAACACCATAAATAATGATGTGGTATTATTATTAATAGCATGGGTTTTCTATAAGGTTATCAATCTATTTAATTACTATTACACAATTAAATATTTCAATTGAATCCTCATGTCAATAAATAGACACATTTTTCTAATGTGACATGTAACGAACCGCACACCCGTTAAATAGTGAATTATTGAGCTAAACAATTTCTCTCTCGAATCCTATTCCCTCCCCTCTCAAGAATGAGAGACTTTCATCAAGTCCAAAGAACAAGCGATCAAGAACGGCCGACATAAGACACTCGCTTCACCACACTAGCACCCGGATAATGAGCGGTGTCGATTAGAGGCTATCAGAGATCATGTGGATCACCTCTAGAGGGATTCTAGTTTGGGTCAATTCAAGCACAAAAATTAAATCTAGTAGGGTCATTCCAAATGATCAACATCATCAATGAAGAAAATAATGAAGATCCAGGTATTATTTTCTTTCTGAAATTAATTAAATTAATTATAAACATGATGTGAAAGATCCTATCTAAAGGTTTCAGGTCTCTTAATTCTTTATCTAAATCTTTGATTCTATTATTTAGAGACTGGTATTCATCGTTATATTGATCCTAAAATAATCATTCATCATGCTAAAAATTAAAGTTGTGTGCCCGCCCAACCACACTTCCACTACACCCTAAACCTTCAAGTGGTATCAGAGCGGTTACATCACAGTTTATAATTATTTAAATATTTCATTGATGATTTACGCATTTAATAACTTAGTTGATTCGATTCAAGTTAATCATTCTAGAAATATGAATCTTGAGATCTGTTCCTCCTCTTTTGTTTCTTGTTCACATTATAGAAATGATATTTTCTTTTAATTTTGATTAAAATAAAATAGTGGAACTCATCCGGAGGTGCCAAAGGTTCCTGGTCATACAACATCAGAATACACGACGTGTATTCGGTAGTACATGTCGTGTAGCCAAGGTTCAATGCCTCGAGTCTAGTCCGCCAAACCAAGCTGTGTCATTGGAGTTTGTCTAAGTCTTAATTACTCAATGTGTTGACCAGGCACAGGTGGCACATGGTTTCCAAATTACACGCCCTGTGGACCACTGGACACGACATGTATTTCTTTTGGGTTTGGGTTGGACCATGTACCCTGAACAAGGCTTTCCCGGCTGGATACCGTGTAATGAGGAATTACACGGTGTGTGTCCCACTAGACATGCCATGTACTCTGATGATTTTTGATATACACTCACACACCATTTCCTCAGGCGTGTACTTCAGATAGATGGTGAAAAATAGTACACATCATGTAGTTGAAACAACACACCATGTACTCATCCAATTTATGCATATTTATTAAAATTTATTATTATATTATACAAACCCTTGAGATGTGTACGATCATGCGGGCGTAAAGGAGAGGCACAACAAGTGATATGTGTTATATATATGTGTTTAATTTAAGATCTGTGTAATGTTCATTTCTACTCATTGGGAAGTTATGAATAGGAATTCACCGGGTTGCCTCCAAGGTACAAGTTACGTACAAAGATAATTTTAAATAAATTTATTTTTTAAAAAATTATGATTGATGAGAATCTCAAGGAAATATAGAAAAGGGTTTAATATAAAAGTATTGAATAATTAGAGATGGCATTTAATTGATTCGAGCATGATTTATCTTAAACAAGAATGATTAAAGAATTGAATGCTAGTTTTATTTATGTGTAAATATCATTTCATGTATGGATGATAATGAGCAAGACCAAGACCTTTGTATGTGGATGGTTTAATTTAATTAATTTATTTAAATTAAGTTTGTTGGCCTACGAGCCTTCTCCTTATTAATATGTAGGGCCTGAGTGCCCAAGGTTTCTTTTATGTAAAATCCCTTTTTACCCATCACCCGCATGAGATTTAAAAAAGGAATATGTAATGGATGGAACTCCTAAGCTAGTGAATGAGATTCAATCTAGAGCCAAGATGAAACTAATCATAGGAGATACATAGGTGGACATATGTAAATATATAAACATGGACCGAAAAGGCTCACGATGTCTCTCCCCTAGGTAAGGGTTACTTTATCAACTGCTAGATAAACTAAACATTATAAAATATCATGATCATTCCCATTACTTTATTTTATTTTTTTCACTTTCATGGTTTATCCTTATAGATGTGCTGTCATGATCACATAATTAATGAATTAAACAAGCATGCAAGATGGAACAAAAATAAACCAGACTTATGCGTAAATATTATCAAGACATGGTTAATCACTCAAATAAGTTCCACTTAATATTAACAATAATGTAATAATGATAATAAGAAATTCAAAAAAAAAGAGATAAAAAACCTTCAAATAAAATATTAAGTTAGGCCAAGACATCCATTACTAGATTAAGGGATAAACTCAATAAAACTATGTGTTTGACCAACCCTTGTTGGGACACATACTGTAATATAGGAAGCCCTTATAAAAGATTTCGGGTTAACATTACCATATTACATCAAGGGAGTGTCCCTTGCTAGACTTGGAGTAATATTGAAGGCAAGAGTTGAGGAAATCCAAAGTCATGATTTCAGGATTTGGGAGTCCACTCAACAGATCAAGGAGTTGCATGCCCGTAGTTGGAAAAGAACTGCATACCTAAACAACTTCTAATAGATTAACCAACCCTTGATGGGGTTATGCGAAGGATAATATGGATCCTTTCCACTAAAATTTCATGAAAACTGGACATTTTGAGTTCAATGGTGAGGGTCATTGGGACTTGATAAAATAGTGGGAGACATAACAAAATTTATTATTTCTCATAAAATTTAATTAAGAAAGTAATAATGATATGACCTTTTAATTATAGAATAAAAATTACAAGCTCGTCAACCACACTATCCTTATGATCGATTCTAGATAAAGACAACATTCTCAACTACAATAACTTCCAGGAATGGTTTAGAATCCTTCGGGTTATCCTACGCCATGAACAGAAGTCATACATGCTGGAGTCAGCATTACATGATCCACCTTCCAAAGAGGCAAGTGATGAGAATTTCTTGGTCTATGAGATACATATGAACGATGTGGTAGATATTCAATGTTTGATGCTATCATCAATGCTTAGCGATCTCATGATGTTTCATGAAAACATGGATGCTTATAGCATGATCGATAACCTCTATGGTCTTTACCAAGATAGAGAAAGATAGGAAAATTTTGAGATATCTAAGGAACTCTTTCAGAGTAATCATAGATAAGGTTCCCCAACTGGGCCTCATGCAGTCAATCTCATTACCTACATTGAGCACTTGGAGGTTCTAGGGTTTAAAATCCCCAAAGAACTGGGCACTAATCTCATTCTCGCATCACTCCCTCAGAGCTTCTCTAACATTGTTATCAATTTCAATATGAACAACATTTAGAAATATCTATCTAATCTTATTATCCTCATTCGCCAAGTGAACAAAGATTTGAAGAGAGAAAAGCCTTCTATTCTTATGGTGAATAAGAGGAAATGGAAGGTTAAGAATATTAAACCCAAATCTTCTTCATGGCCTTCCAAGAAATGGAAGATCAAAGGGGGGCAAGGGAATATGAGGCTGTTTGGTTTGCATGTGGCATGAAGGGACACTGGAAGAAGAACTAAACCGAACCTAAGAAGTAAGGGGAAGCTTCAAGTGCATTTGTTATCGAATTCAATCTATCTGTTTCTACAAATTTGGTGTTAGATACATCTTGTGGTGCTCACATATGTATCCAAATACATGAACCAAGTAGATTCAAGAAGATTGACTGAGGGGAGGTAGATCTGTGAGTAGCCAATGGAGCTAGACTATCTATTGTAGCTGTTGGGGACTAACACCTCACATTGACAACTCGGATGATCTTGGTGTTAAAGGGTTTCTATCATGTGACTTTTGTTACTAAAAACATTATTTCTATATCTAGATTAGGTACATATGTATTTTTTTTCATATTTGGAAATGAATTTTTCTTCTTTTACAAAGATAGAATTGTTTTGGTAGGTCACATTTATTCAACGGTCTTTATGCGTTGGATTACACAACCCATGTAATGGAAATCAATACCAAATATATTTCACATGGCTCATACCACACCCAACATTATCATCCCTAGCTAGGTCTTGTAAATGAGAAATGATTGAAAAAGTTACATCAAGATGGATATTTATATTCTTTCTAACTAAAACCACTTGGCATATGTCATGCATGTTTATAAGGAAAAATGACCAAATCCCCAATTAGAGGGAATGGTTAAAGGGCTAAAGAACTTCTTTAATTGGTTCATAATAATGTCTGTGGACCATTTCTAGTTTAATAAAGGGGAGGGTACTCATACTTCATCAATTTTACTGATGATTTTAGTAGATATGGATATATCTACTTAATGAGGTATATGTCAGATTCTTTTGATAGGTTTGAAGAATATAAGAATGAAGTTGAGAACCAGCTTGCTAAGAAGATTAAGAAACTCTATTAAGACCTAGGTGGAGAAAATCTTAATCAAGACTTCATTGATTTCATATAGGAGTTTGGGATCCAATCCCAACTCACTCCTCCATACACACCCCAGTGGAATAGTGTGAGAAAAAGGAGGAACCACACCATGTTGGACATGGTGAGATCAATGATGAGTCATGTGAGTCTTCCATTATTCTTTTGGGGAGATTCTTTACAAAAATCGGTGCACATACAAAACCAAGTACCAAATAAATCGATGAATGGTATTCCATATTTGTTTTGGAGTGGAAATAATGCCATATTATCAAATTTACATGTATGGGGAAGCAATGAATTTGTTAAGGCCTCTTCAGGTAACAAACTTTCACCTTGAGGCACAAAGTGTACCTTTATAGGATACCCCAAGAAAACAAGGGGAAATCACCTAGACAACCCCTCAGACAAAAAGGTTATAGTGGCAAGAAATGCCATATTTCTTGAGAGGGAACACATCTCCAAAATAGATAGTGGGAGAGAGATAGGATTCGATGAAGTTGAGGCTCAAGGTACACAAGATTTGGTACAGGAACATATTACACAAAGCCTCCTGGGAGAAAGAACAATTCTAGAGGAATAAGAGCTGTGTTGGATTACAAGAGATATTAGAGAACCAGAATGGTAATTTTTTCAAGTTACTAAGGATAGTGACTCATTATTAGTTGATAATAATGACCGTATAACCTACAAGGAAGTAATAAATGGAACATATGTTTCCAAGTGGAATGAATCCATGAATTCTGAAATGGATTCCATGTACGAAAACCAAGTTTGGATTTTGGTAGATCCTCCGTTTGATGTAAATCCAAACTAATGGAAACTTATCCATTACCAAAAGTTTCAAACTGTTGGTAAAGTCTAGAAAACCATCGGTATAAACTATACCAATGGTTGTCCAAAACGTTGGCTATGTACCCGTGAGGATAGATATATCCCAAAAGTTCTATGAAACCCGTTGGGATGTGGCAGGAAAATGGATTATATACCAAAAGTTTCATTTAACCATTGGTATAAATCTTTATCAATGGTTTTAAACCATTGAAAATATCAAACCTAATGTCTATACCAATAGTTTTCAAACTGTTGTTATAGAATTTTACCAAAGGTTCCCCACAAACCATTAATAAAAGTGAAGTAAAATATTCTATACCAATGGTTTGTAAATTGTTGGTATATAATTTATCCAATGGTTTACATGAAACCATTGGTATATGTTCTATTTAGACACATATGCCGACAGTTTAAAACCATTGGTATAGGCATTGCCTCCCCCCTGTGAAACTGCAACACTTCCACCAGAAGGTCTCCCTCCATATGAAATTCTCAATACCTACAGAATAAATATATATTTTTTATGAATTCATACATAATTCCTGCAACACATAATTATCAATACCTACAATTCTTTATTTAATTATACACATACAGAATTCATAATTCCTAAGTTAATTAACAATTATAACATAGATAATTAAATTTAGAATTTAGAAGTCAATGACCCTATGAAATACAGAAATAAAAATTGAAATCATACAATATTTAATTCTCTATAACACATACAAGATTGAATTTAGAACTTAGAATGTAATAACCTCTATATAAGAAAATCATGTTTCAGGTTTTTGAACATGGAATTGTTTTTCATAGGCATGGGTGAATTCATACGAGATTTGAATTTTTGGGTAATGTGGTATGCCATGTTGTAGTAAGGGGTAATGTGACATGGGGGGTGTGGGGGCTATCTAGGGGGTTAGGGACTGTCCAAAGGGGTAGGGGTGTCCAGGGGGTGGGGGTTGTCCAGGGGGTGGGGGTTGTCCATGGGGGTGGGGGTGTCAGGGGTGGGGGGATATCCAGGGGGTGTGGTGGCATCCAAGGGGGGTGGAGGGGTTTTCCAGGGTGTTGGGGGCTGTCTAAGGGGGTAGGGGTGTCTATGGGGTGGACTGTCTGGTAGGTGGGGGTGTCTAGGGGGTGGGGGTTCCAGGGGTGGGGTGGTGTCCGGGGGGGGGGGGGGGGTTTCTAGGGGGTGGGGGTGTCCATGGGGTGGTAGTGTCTATGGGGTGGGGTGGTGCCCAGGGGGCATGGAGGGGCTGTCCAGGGGGTTAGGGGCTGTCCAAGGGGGTAGGGGGTGTCCGGGGGTATGGGGGGCTATCTCGGGGGGTGGGGGTGTCCAGGGGGGTTGGGGGGGGGGTTGTCCAAGGGGTAGGGGTGTATGGGGGGCGGGGGGTCCAGATGGTGGTGTCTGTACAGTGTGTTGGGGGGCTGTCCAAGGGGGTAGGGGTGTCCGGGGGGTTGGGGGCTAACTTGGGGGTGGGGGTGTCTAGGGGGTGGGTTGGTGTCTAGGGGGTGGGGGATGTCTAGGGGCTATCCAAGGGAGGATAGAGGTGTTCGGGGGGTGGGGGGTGTCCTGGGTGTTGGGGGGGGGGTTGTCCATAGGGGTGGGGGTGTCCAGGGGTGGGGGATTTCTAAGGTGTAGGGGGTGTCTAGGGGGAGAGGGGTGTCCAAGGGGGGTGTACAGGGTGGTTGGGGGTGACTAATGGGGCAGGGGTGTCCAAGTGGCGGGGGTGTCTTGGGGGGTTGGGGGGATATCCAGGGTGTTAGGGGGTGTCAGAGGGGGTAGTGGTGTCCAGGGGTTGGGGACTATCCAGGGGGTGGGGGATGTCTATGGGGATGGGGGTGTCCAGGGGTGGTGGGGGGGTGTCCAGGGGGTGGTGTGGTGCACAGGGGGGGGGGGGGGGGGGGTGGAGGGGCTATCCAGGGGGTTGGGGGGTTGTCCAAGGGTGTAGAGGGTGTCTGGGGGGGCTCTCTAGGGGGGGTTGTCCACGTGGGTGGGGGTGTCTAGGGGGTGTCCAGGGGGTGGGGTGGTTCCCCGGGGGGGGGGTGGGACTATCCATGCGGTTTGGGGGGATTTCCAATGGGGTAGGGGTTGTTCGGGGGGGGGGGGGTGTCCAGGGGGTGGGTTGGTGTCCAGCAGGTGGGGTGGGGGTGGGGGTGGGTGGAGGGTATCGTGGGGTTGGGGGTGTCCAGGGGGTGGGGGGTGTCCAACTGCAGTAGGAGGGCTGCCCACAGGGGTGTGAGGATTTATAATGGGGTAGGGGTGTCCAGGGGGTGGTGTTGTCCAGGGGGTTGGTGGTGTCCAGGGGGTGGGGGTGTCCAGGTGGGGTGGGTGGGCTATCCACAAGGGTGTGGGGTTGTCGATGGGGGTAGGGGTATCCCGGGGGTGGGGGATGTCCAGTGGGGAGTGGGCTGTCCCTGGGGGTGGGGGAGTCCAGGGGGTTGGGGTGCTATCCAAGGGGTTAGGGGGAGTCTGGGGGGGGGGGGGTGTCTAGGGGGAGCTGTACAGCAGGTTAAGGGGTTGTCCAAGGGGGTAGGGGTTGTTTGGGGGGTGAGGTCTATTTAGGGGGGTGGGGGATATCCAGGGGAGGGGTCAATTAGTCACAGAAAATCATCAAGTCAAGTTTTATTTTTTATAGATAAATAAATAAAGATAATGTGACCTACCTAATCACACATACATTTAGGAACAACAATCATAAAACATCAACTATCAGTAATATCTATCCAAAATGTAACAGATATTTAGGTCCCTCATCACCATAACTATCATCAGCCTCACCCCTATCCTCACCTTCATCCTCATCATTGTCCTCATCATCATCCTTGCTTGCCTCAATTCCCTCCTCCTCTCCCTCAAACTCCGTCTCGACATCCTCCTTGTGTAACGCCCCGACCCCAGCTACCCAAAGTCGGTGAATTACTTTGTAACATTGGCATGATCACAAAAGATCAAGTCTCGAAAGACCGATTAGTTTAGTAGCCTTGGAAACACTAGATACATTCGTAAACGTTACATTACATCATAAAGTGAAAAACTACAATAACAAAGTCTCCATAGTCCACTCTCATATCCTCTTCTGACAATCCCTGCAGGTCATTCATAAAATACTTCTTCACATCCTGGAAAATATTAAAAAATTGAAAGGGGTGAGCTCAGATGCTCAGTAAGGATAACAATATTGCGGAAGCTTTCATAAATAAACATAAACATTTAAGGCAATGTATAACTAAAACAAAAGCCTTTTAAACTTGAACATCAACATAATATGGCAAAAGTAAAATGAGATAATTCCATTCACTTCTTCACATGGATATTCTACTGGTCGAATAATCACATGCAATATCAATAACCACTTTCATAATGATGGAATGCATAATGCCAGACTATCATAACCACGTAGTCAAAGCCTCGTGCCAAGACCACAAATAATATTTTATCAAGGCCTCGTGCCAAGATACTAGTTTGTCTCATGAGACCTGCCGATTCATCGAGGAGCTATAGCGGGCTCCACCCGTCACTTATTAAGTCCAATGCATTCCTCATATGAATAGGTTTAAACATATCATAAACCATAACATAATCGTATCACATAAAACATGTATAAAGGAAACATAACATTTCCACATTTCAATCACAAGATATCAATACAACACATTGATATAATAAAAACACATTCAAAACCATTTTCAATACCAAAATAAAAGAAAGGTAAAACATGGTATTTATTTTTCTTTTAAAAAAAGGTATGGCTTGTAGAGGAAGCCGAAACTCAAATAATGGTCACGGAGGCGGAGAATTCGTTGTCGCCGCATAAGTAGGGAAAGAAAAACATTCCCTTTTTGTCGTTTAGTAAAACGCTTCATATAAAAAAGATTCCTTTTGGATAAACGTAAAAGTCAAAGGGGTTTATACACCGCATAAAAGAAAGTTGTGTATAAAACCAAATATGCCTCAATGAAAGGATATTGAGAAGAAGTCCCATAAAAAGATCATTTTTAAAATAAAATAGATATATTATGTGTATTCACTATATGTACACATAAAGAAAGTACAAATATAATATAGGACATAATAATATCAGGACATAATTTGAAAGTTGGAGATTAACCCAAAGAATGGTAATTGGGTTAAGAAGTTCCCTTACCTTGCGTCTTGTCCTGACTCGACCGTTCTTTAACCTCATGAATAATAAACTAGAGTTAATTTATATTTACTTTAGAACCTTTTTCATGTTCATTATTCCATTTATATCACTTATTACCATGTTATGAACATTATGTAATTATTTAAGTTAATAACGGTCGTTTTGTCGATCTTTGGTACTTGAGTCAACAATAAACTTCTTATAATTACAAGTTGTTTATGTGTTAGAAAATCCATTATATCCAGAATTATATTCATGATTTATATGTCATATATATCATATATATCCAGTATATACATTCATTTATAATATTACGTAACATTTAGAGGTAAGAAATAAAATGCACCGTTCATGGAGACGGTAAGCCGTACGTACGCATGAACGCTACTTTCATTTCTATTTAGTATTTAATGGAATGAAATCATGATGATATAAATGTATAATATAATTACAGTATAATATAGTGTATAATACCATTTACTCCATCCTTTATACATCCCACATATGGCATTAACGATTCAAATCACTTTGAGGGGGCGGTAGTCCGCACTTCCTAAAATGAAATTATCGCGTTTTACCCATAGTGGAAATCATAAAGTATGCCATAAATGAGAAATACAGAAGCATAAGTAAAACATAAACATATTATATATCATATATAAAAATAGTGACATCTTAATGGCCACCTTTGAAGGTGTTATATGAGTGTTGAACAATCATCGTTTCGTGAGGCAGAAATTCGCCATCCACAGAAACCGTATGTTCTTTAACCATTAGATGTAGGTGTTTGTAAGTGAAGCTCGAATACATCTTATAAAAACATCCTAGTATATTTAGGATACTGGTGTTGTTACAAAAGAAATGAATAAAAATAGTTTAGGGGGTTGGAGAAGAAAAACAAAACAAAACAACATTAGAGAAGACATTACCTCAAAATCGGGTAACTCTTTTTGATTTGAGCCAAAGGCTTCCTTGGGAAGAGTTATGCCCAAAGTGAGGCTTCTAAGAGTAATAGAGGGATGTTGTGAGAGTATTTGGGCAGAGTTTGGCCGAGCCAAATGGCTTGAAGGAGTGAATAAGGTGGGAGAGGTGGGGGCCTTTTATAAGTGGAGAGGAGGGGCTCTTTTGGAAAGATTGAAATGTTACATTATTACACAATGATTTTCGGATTCGAAAGGTCCCAAACTTATATAATTCGTGGATAAGGTGATAAGGGTTCTAAATATCCTCATCCAATTGGCTTTGGACAAGTTTAAGCCTTGGATTTTGCATTATCTTCTCATTTTATTTAAATCGTTAAATAATGAGGTCATCGCTGCATCATAATGATGCCATAAATAATTTAATTTATTTAATGTCTAAAAATTATAAAAAAAATACTATGATGTAGTAAATCTTTTTAGATTTCTAATTAATATTTATAGTCAAAATTTGGACTTGTGTATCCCCATTTAAAAACTGTTTTAGTAAAACAACTCATGTTTGTGTCAATTTAATTTTAACATTAAATAAATATATATTAATGTCATTTTCCAACTAAAGTGGCTCCATGGGGTCCCCAAGTTGACCCATGGGTTTTCTTGGTCGGCCATGACTCATCAAATAGGAGTAAGACAAGTTTCAAGCTCATCTCATATTATCAAAACATTATTTTTACCTTAAACTACACAAATTACCTCTAATCGCGATTAAGAACTTAAAAGTTACTATTCAACAAAAAATTATTTTGATCTCATTGAACCACATTTTACTTATTAAAGACAACCATGTATGTCAGATTTTTGAAAATCAAATCACAGAAGTGGTAATATTTCATTTAAACGAAAAATCAGTTATTTAACTACCACTTAGTGGTTTCACTATTCATCAAAAATTGAAGTTTTTCAGAATAATGCCAAAATTTCACCCTAAGCTATAATTGATATTCCGAATTCAAAAATGATGTCTACTTTACAAAATTACAAACATATAAGTTTCATTAATTAATTTTATAATTAATTCCCGCTGTTACAAAAATAGCGTGTTTCTAAGAAACAATTTATATCAAAAGATTGGCAATTGTTTATGTCCAATTTCAATGTTAAATTAATTCTAATGACCACCATTGGATAAAATGGTAAAAATATATTCTAATTATACTTTAAAACCACTAAATTGTATAATTTATCACAACAAATTATTTTGATTAAAAAAGTTGTCTTAAGTATTTTTCACTATTCATAAAAAATTGGAAGTTCTCAGAAAGTTACAAAAAATTCAACTTAGGATAATTTCGATATTACGAATAAAAAAATGAAGTCCATTTTGAAATATAAAATTTCTATAATTTTAAAAAGTGGTTATTACTATTCATAACGGCTACTTTGATTAGTCGCGGTGTTTTAGAACTCGAAGTTGCGTACAATGCAAGCTATTGCATTATTGAAAGAGAGGCATATCGTGGAAGCTCGGGGTGTTACATTCTACCCTCCTTCAATAAATTGCGTCCTCGCAATTTGAAAATTTTATTTGAAAATAAAAGGTTGAAAAGAGAAAATACCTTTGAAGAAAACGCGCATCGGAAATAAGGTTAATAAATATATAACATTAAAAGAAAGCAAGATAAGTACAAAGGTCACCCGATATAGCCCATTCTAGGATTCTATGAAAATATGGATACAAACCATCAAGGTATGATGGAGAGTTATAGAAAACAGGATTAGGAGAAAGTTTAACTATAAGAAAATCACAAACTTGTGATTGGTTAAACGGTCATTGAATCCCCAGTTGGAAAAGTTAACCGACAACATTTTTGTTTTAAGTTACCTTTTATAATGTTGATGAATTTATTTAGGAGATTTACTAAGAACGTAAGGGAATATACATACTTGTTATGTATACTTTCATTCGTTAATAAATTTTTACCACAAACCCATCTTTTACTCCAAATGGTAACGGAACTCAAAAATATTCTTTTTATCCTAATTGTATAAGGTTCCAAATATTAACACATACCATTTATATTAGTAAAACTATTTTGTAATAACCAGGGACTTCCTATAGGCTAGTGGTAGGAAATAAAGGCTTATCGCACTATGGTTATGGGTTCGATTCCTGCAGGTTTTTCCGATGCGACGGGTTATTCCCCACCCTGCAGGTTGTCCTTTTCATAAAACTATAGTATTATAATATTCCAAAAATAATCTTCAGAAATGATTTAACCTTAAACAATACTATCCATGGTTCAACTTAATCCATTCCAACCTTAATAGTTATCCAAAATACCTCCGTCCAGAATTTCTCTAAAAGGTCTCTAAATTCCAAAATCAATTGTAACATTAGATTCCATAAACAAAGAAAAGTTTTTCTTATTGTCACATACTAAAAATATGATTACCTTAATCATATTAAAACCTTACTGAAATCAAAAAGTAATACAGTACAATCTTTATATATATCACATTATTCTTATAACCAGAATATAATCCTTGAGTCCAAAAGCACCAATACATTAATTATTCCGCTTCAACTGTAGTCACAACATAAGATTGGCCTTGATCCCTTGGCCTTTTCTGAGGTAAGTTTCCTTGACGCTTAGGACATTCATTTTCATAATGCCCCATTTCCCTACAATTGTAGCATTCAACTTTGACATCCTCTTTCTTTCCCTTGCAATCACGAGCCTGGTGACCATTTTCTCCAAATTTAAAACAAACTCTCATTCCTTTTAGGCAAGTACCAGGGTGATTCTTCCCACAATTATCACATAATGGAAAATCCTTCTTTCCCTTTTTCCCTTTATCTGTCTCTGGTTCCACCGTTCTCTTCTTCTCTTGCTTTACTTTGTTGTCATAAGACTTAGAGAATTCCTTTTCTGTCTTAATAGCACACGAGACAATATATTCGTATGATGAGAAGGATTGTGATACTAAAGCTCGACGGAGAAATGGTTTTAACTCATCAAAGAAACGATCAATATTACTCCTTGGGTTACGTATATAATCGGCAGCATGCCTCGCTAACCTTGTAAAGTTAGCCTCATACTTTGCGACATTCTCATCCTCCTTCTACCTCAAACTCAGAAATTGCCTTTCCATATCTGCTCGATGGTCACGAGGAAAATATTTTTCTAAAAACAGATCTTTGAACTCCCTCCATTCCATATTCGATACGTCATCATCTTCCTTTGTGTTTTGAATCAGCGACCACCACTGATCGGCATCTCCAGTGAGGCGGTAAACTGCCATGACAACCTTCTCCCTTTCACTACTCCCCAAGGCATGGAATATTTTCTCTAAGGAATTTATCCATTGCTCAGCTACTGTAGGATTTGTACTCCCATTGAAGGTTGGTGGTTGTTTCCTCATGAAACGGTCTAGCATTGATCCTCCACGTTGCGGATCAGGGTTCTCCATACGAGTAAGGTTATTATTCATAACCTGAGTGAGTTGTCCCAGTATGGTAATAAGTTGATCAGAACCCTTTGTATCTCCAGCTCCACAATAATTATCTTGAGTAGGAGGGAAATCCCTACACGGAGTGCGTGAATTGATACGGTTTACATTCCTTCCACTAGGCGCCATTTCTAAACAATGGCATAAACTATATTAGTTTATAAATCAAAATACATAATTCCATACTTGTAAGATACTTAACATAAATTGAACTATTTATGGATATAATCCATAATCATAAAAAGGTTTTATTTGAGGAAGTATATACTCATAACCATTCATAGTGGTTTGTAAAGAAAATGGGAATTATCCTAAGCATATCCCCCGGGAGTGTCGTAACCAAGAGTGCAGCAAGGCCCGTTGTCGTGCACCAGTTCCCGTTCGAGTCTAGCTCAAAGCGGTGTTTTCGGGTTTTACCCCTAGGTACATCTGTGCCAGAGCTGCCTCATCCTGCTCGTATCCAGACAGGGATGTATTTCTCGGAAAACTCACAAAATCTCTACAATAACAAAATTCTAGGGAGTTCTTCTATACTAATCCTCAAAGTCTATCCTTGGGATATGTGTTCTAATCAGAGTTTATCTACATCTAGCTTCCAAGGTTAGTACTAAACTGCCTTTGATACCAACTGTAACGCCCCGACCCCAGCTACCCAGAGTCGGTGCATTACTTCGTAACACTGGCATGATCACAAAAGATCAAGTCTCGAAAGACCGATTAGTTTAGTAGCCTTGGAAACACTAGATACATTCGTAAACGTTACATTACATCATAAAGTGAAAAACTACAATAACAAAGTCTCCATAGTCCACTCTCATATCCTCTTCTGACAATCCCTGCAGGTCATTCATAAAATACTTCTTCACATCCTGGAAAATATTAAAACATTGAAAGGGGTGAGCTCAGATGCTCAGTAAGGAGAACAATATTGCGGAAGCTTTCATAAATAAACATAAACATTTAAGGCAATGTATAACTAAAACAAATGCCTTTTAAACTTGAACATCAACATAATATGGAAAAAGTAAAATGAGATAATTCCATTCACTTCTTCACATGGATATTCTACTGGTCGAATAATCACATGCAATATCAATAACCACTTTCATAATGATGGAATGCATAATGCCAGACTATCATAACCACGTAGTCAAAGCCTCATGGTAAGACCACAAATAAGATTTTGTCAAGGCCTCGTGCCAAGACACTAGTTTGTCTCATGAGACCTGCCGATGTATCGAGGAGCTATAGTGGGCTCCACCCGTCACTTATTAAGTCCAATGCATTCCTCATATGAATAGGTTTAAACATATCATAAACCATAACATAATCGTATCACATAAAACATGCATAAAGGAAACATAACATTTACACATTTCAATCACAATATATCAATACAACACATTGATATAATAAAAACACTTTCAAAACCATTTTCAATACCAAAATAAAAGAAAGGTAAAACATGGTATTTATTTTTCTTTTAAAAAAAGGTATGGCTTGTAGAGGAAGCCGAAACTCAAATAATGGTCACGGAGTCGGAGAATTCGTTGTCGGCGCATAAGTACGGAAAGAAAAACATTCCCTTTTTGTCGTTTAGTAAAACGATTCGTATAAAAAAGATTCCTTTTGGATAAACATAAAAGTCAAAGGGGTTTATACACCGTATAAAAGAAAGTTGTGTATAAAACCAAATATGCCTCAATGAAAGGATATTGAGAAGAAGTCCCATAAAAAGATCATTTTTAAAATAAAATAGATATATTATGTGTATTCACTATATGTACACATAAATAAAGTACAAATATAATATAGGACATAATAATATCAGGACATAATTTGAAAGTAGGAGATTAACCCAAAGAATGGTAATTGGGTTAAGAAGTTCCCTTACCTTGCGTCTTGTCCTGACTCGACTGTTCTTTAACCTCCTGAATAATAAACTAGAGTTAATTTATATTTACTTAAGAACCTTTTTCATGTTCATTATTCCATTTATATCACTTATTACCATGTTATGAACATTATGTAATTATTGAAGTTAATAACGGTCGTTTTGTCGATCTTTTGTACTTGAGTCAACAATAAACTTCTTATAATTACAAGTTGTTTATGTGGTAGAATATCCATTATATCCAGAATTATATTCATGATTTAGATGTCATATATATCATATATATCCAGTATATACATTCATTTATAATATTACGTAACATTTAGAGGTAAGAAATGAAATGCACCGTTCATCGAGACGGTAAGCCGTACGTACGCATGAATGCTACTTTCATTTCTATTTAGTATTTAATGGAACGAAATCATAATGATATAAATGTATAATATAATTCCAGTATAATATAGTTTATAATACCATTTACTCCATCCTTTATACATCCCACATATGGCATTAACGATTCAAATCACTTTGAGGGGGCGGTAGTCCGCACTTCCTAAAATGAAATTATCGCGTTTTACCCATAGTGGAAATCATAAAGTATGACATAAATGAGAAATACATAAGCATAAGTAAAACTTAAACATATTATATATCATATATAAAAATAGTGACATCTTAATGGCCACCTTTGAAGGTGTTATATGAGTGTTGAACAATCATCATTTCGTGAGGCAGAAATTCGCCATCCACAGAAACCGTATGTTCTTTAACCATTAGATGTAGGTGTGTGTAAGTGCAGCTCGAATCCATCTTATAACAACATCCTAGTATATTGAGGATACTGGTGTTGTTAAAAAAGAAATGAATAAAAATATTTTAGGGGGTTGGAGAAGAAAATCAAAACAAAACAACATTAGAGAAGACATTACCTCAAAATTGGGTAACTCTTTTTGATTTGAGCCAAAGGCTTCCTTGGGAAGAGTTCTTCCCAAAGTGAGGCTTCTAGGAGTAAGAGAGGGATGTTGGGAGAGTATTTGGTCAGAGGTTGGCCGAGCCAAATGGCTTGAAGGTGTGAATAAGGTGGGAGAGGTGGGGGCCTTTTATAAGTGGAGAGGAGGGGCTCTTTTGGAAAGATTGAAATGTTACATTATTACACAATGCTTTTCGGATTCTAAAGGTCCCACACTTATATAATTCGTGTATAAGGTGATAAGGGTTCGAAATCTCCTCATCCAATAGGCTTCGGACAAGTTTAAGCCTTGGATTTTGCATTATCTTCTCATTTTATTTAAATCGTTAAATAATGAGGTCATCGCTGCATCATAATGATGTCATAAATAATTTAATTTATTTAATGTCTAAAAATTATAAAAAAAATACTATGATGTAGGAAATCTTTTTAGCTTTCTAATTAATATTTATAGTCAAAATTTGGACTTGTGTAATCCCACTTAAAAACTGTTTTAGTAAAACAACTCATGTTTGTGTCAATTTAATTTTAACATTAAATAAATATATATTAATGTCATTTTCCAACTAAAGTGGCACCATGGGGTCCCCAAGTTGACCCATGGGTTGTCTTGGTCGGCCATGACTCATCCAATAGGAGTAAGACAAGTTTCAAGCTCATCTCATATTATTAAAACATTATTTTTACCTTAAACTTCACAAATTACCTCTAATCGCGATTCAGAACTTAAAAGTTACTATTCACCAAAAAAATTATTTTGATCTCATTGAACCACATTTTACTTCTTAATGACTACCATGTATGTCGGATTTTTGAAAATCAAATCACAGAAGTGGTAATATTTCATTTAAACGAAAAATCAGTTATTTAACTACCACTTAGTGGTTTCACTATTCATCAAAAATTGATGTTTTTCAGAATAATGCCAAAATTTCACCCTAAGATATAATTGATATTCCGAATTCAAAAATGATGTCTAATTTAAAAAATTACAAACATATAAGTTTCATTAATTAATTTTATAATTAATTCCCGCTGTTACAAAAATAGCGTGTTTCTAAGAAACAATTTATATCAAAAGATTGGCAATTGTTTATGTCCAATTTCAATGTTAAATTAATTCTAATGACCACCATTGGATAAAATGGTAAAAATATATTCTAATTATACTTTAAAACCACTAAATTGTATAATTTATCACAATAAATTATTTTTATTAAAAAAGTTGTTTTAAGTATTTTTCACTATTCATAAAAAATTGGAAGTTCTCAGAAAGTTACAAAAAATTCAACTTAGGATAATTTTGATATTACGAATACAAAAATGAAGTCCATTTTGAAATATAAAATTTCTATAATTTTAAAAAGTGGTTATTACTATTCATAACGGCTACTTTGATTAGTCGCGGTGTTTTAGAACTCGATGTTGCGTACAATGCAAGCTATTGCATTATTGAAAGAGAGGCATATCGTGGAAGCTCGGGGTGTTACACCTTGCCCTCCTCCTCCTCCTCGCCCTACTCCTCCGCCTCGTCCTCCTCATCGCCCTCCTCTTCCTCTACATCTTCCTCCTCCTTGCCATAATCTCAAACACCGCTAGAACTGCCACCTAGTGCAACATATATAGAAAACATCAACGAAATATATTCATCACAAGCTGCACTGGCCTCTGGTGGAAGTGTTGGATGTAAAAATTCCATCATTTTCATAAATGCAATGTTTTCCCTAATAGACTACTCTTCCATCTCTGTGGCCCTTTTTTCAGTCTGTTTCGTCTGTGTCTTAACGTTATAGAACTTAGTGTCACTATAACTCGTACCTAAGGATTTCCAATACCCCATCGTGACTATACTCTTCCTAGGTCAGTAGCGTACTCTTCTAGGGTGCTCATCTCCTAACACCTGATGTTAATGACCGTTTGGCCCAAAATTGTCATGTTCCTAGGCATCAAGGCCCTCTAAATTATCCTATTAAAAATATAAATAGATTATTAAGTTACAAAATTGATATTAAAATTTCTAATCAAAAATGTAAAACTTACAATCTGCTGCTGAGTCGGTTTATTAACCACACTTCCATCATTTTTCCTTCTACTTGAGCAAAACAGTTTTTCTCGAGGCACATGTCCTTCAATATTCAAGGTTCTACTCTATAATGACATTTAATATATGAAACCATAATTAAAAATAGGTTAAAAATAATTAATTTCATAACTAAAATTATATAAACAATTGTCATACAAGCTTCCTCTAATGATCTACCATCGTAGTATGTCCCAATGTGTGGAGGTATTTTTTTAGCATCAATGTTTTTTTTATTTCTTCTTGATGATTCTTAAATAAAGTTCAATAATACAAAAGTTAGTATTGATGAAAAACAAGAATATTTTTATTTAAATACCTAAAATGTGATTAATACATTAACCTGGGTAGTCGTCCAATGAGTAATCATCTGCCGATACTATTCTAACAAACAATAATCAACGACAGGGACCACCTCTAACTCTGTACAAACTCTAGAACGCCAGCCAATATACAACTTGTGCTTATAGTCTCTCCAAATCTCACCTAAATCCTTTATATGTACTAGCAATGCACCCTCAGCATATGGGAAATTAAACCAAAGATGACACCAAAATATTAATTCATAGAAATATAAAAAATAATATACTTCATTAAATACAACAGATATTTTTACCGATATCTTTTCCCAAGCATTATCCTTGACTTCATTTGGAAATTGTCTCCATGAGAGTGGGATGACATGAATGATGTTAGAGTATTTGGAAAGCTTTTCCAAAAAACTCCAACATTGCTGCATGTTTTTTCAATCATTTGAATGTCTTCATTATAGTCCACCATCAACTACATGTGGCGGTTCCACACCGCACGCATGCATGTACTCCCCCGACCCTACCTCTTATCAGTAGATGTATCTTTTATGAAAGAAAAACAAATATATTATCAATACATGTTATAATGAAAATGAATAATGGTATTAAATTTTTTTAGGTTTGTATAAATATACCTGCAGTAGTTTGATCTATGGGCACCGCTGGATCCGCAGAAACTGAAGGAACACCCTGTACAGGTGGAGTGGGTGCCAATTTATGCTCCATAGGGATAGAATCTGGTGGATCAGGATTTGAAGAATATGGAATTCAAAATCTCAGAGAGAAGGGAGAAGAAGTAAAGAATCTGACACAGATGGCTGGCTGAATGTTGGATGGGGAGTGGGAATCTTCATAGGATATAGTAAAGATGGATAAGGAGGCTGAGATGTAAAAGGTGGTGAAAACATTGGAGTCCTTAATATCCTGTGTGTACCTAACGACACATTGGGATCAGAATGTGGGATAGATGGTATGTCAGTGGGAGGGGAAGGGTCTAATTAGGTACGCTGACTAGATCAGATAGCTCTCGTACCACCACCCCCTCATACGTACACCCTAAGTACTGGGACCACTACTAGGCTGCTCATCAAATAATTGTCTCCTAAGAGGTGGATCCTACAAAAAATTTTAAAACAAAATTAATCATATGACATAATATATTACATAAATATATATATATTTGAAACAAAATACTCTCTATAGGAACTAGTGGTGTAATTCCTATCTCATCCATGCGACTATTGTTTTCAATCATCTTTTTTCCATTACCTCTCTTCAATTGGTTGCATTTCTTGCATTTGAAAACAAATATTGAAGTAATTAGAAAAGGATAAATAATGTGAAACCCAAAAAACAAAATATATGAGAGGGAATATGGGGATTCATAGATAATTTAACTGTCCATTGTTTTAGGTGAGATTTAATGGATATATAATTAATTCAATAAATTTTACAAGATGTATTAAAAAAAATTAATTTTGAGTAGGATGGTTATTTACTATGTCTTATCAGTCTATATATTAGGAATGATTAAAACATTAAGATAGTTTGAAATGATGATATAAACATATGAACAAGGATAATATATCTACCAGATTCATAAGGGGTAAAACACTTGTCCAAATTAAAGAAAAATTTAATTTCTTTATCCCAGATAGATGATATAGGTTTCTATACATGTTTTTTAGAAGAGGATAAACCATCATGTTCATTGTTTGGTTAAATATTAAATGAGGGTATTAGAGTTAAAATAATTTAATACATGGTCAATAAATCATTGAAATTGTAAAGCCCGACCCTAGAATCCCACAGACAGTGCATTATTTTAATACATTGGCCTGATTACAAGGAATCAAGTCCCGAAGGACCGATCAGTTTAGTAGTATTGGAAAATAGATTACATACATGTACATTACATTACACATTCAGAAATAAAACAAAAAATAAATAATTCATTGAGAACACCATTATTCCCCTAGCTTAACCCTTCATATCAAACATAATACACTTCTTATAATCTTTGGAAAACAAAACATAAGAAAGTGGTGAGCTCAGATGCTCAGTAAGGGTGAATAATTTAGCGGAAGCTATAAACTTTTAAGGAAAGATGTGTAATAAAAACAACATCCTTTTAAAAATAAACTTGAACATAATATGGAGAAAATAAATCAAACATCACCATATAAACATGTACATGGATATTCTACTAGTCGAATAATCACATGTAATAATTAATTTCATAACTAGGAAATTCCTAATGTCAGGCATCATTGCCACAAAGTCAAGGCCTTGTGCCAAGACTAGAAATAATTTATTTGTCAAGGACTTATGAAAAACACTATTTTGTCTCATGAGAACTACCAATGCATCAAGGAGCTATAGAGAGATCTACCCATCACTTACTAAGTCTAATGCATTCCTCATATGAAAATATTGAAACATAACATAAACATTCTTATTAAAACAAGCATACAAAATGTTAATACTTTAACCATAAACCATGAAAGGTATAAAAATAGAACACCCACAGTAAAACACATCATTACTCATTCGATACAATATGGAAGATTGTATTATAATAAATCAACATCAATCAAGAATAATATCTAGTAAAGGATCTTGACATAGTTGAAATTAATCAGTAAAACTATTTGATAGAAATATACCTTTTTGTGAAATCATTTAAAAGTCATGAATTTATAAAGGAAGTCATTAAAAATAGATTTTTGAATCAAAGTGATCCATACCAATTTGAAACTTTTGAAATAAATTAACATTTTTAAATAATAATGTCCATATAAATAAGTCCTTAAAATCCTTTTTAAAACATTGACATTAATTTAAAAGATTTAGAAAAATAAATCATTAAAACATTTAAAATGTTGATCTCGACAAAGATTCCATTACAAAAAACCTTTAAATATTCATTTTGAAAACAATTTTATAAAATATGGAAATGGATGATAAAAATTTCCCAGTAAATACTTACATATAAACAATCTCAGATAATAACGAGATTAAGGAATTAACCCGTACCTTGCACTTTCCTTTGTTCGAGGGTACATTTAACCTCCTGTATAATGACAATAGTATGTTATTAAAAAATACCATAACCATATAAATATTTATTATATCATGCATGATTCATTTATGAATTTATACTATCCATTTAATAATGATTTCCATGCTAAATTAACATTTCGGGTAATAATCGATTTCTTTATCGTACGTGTTTTAACTAGTTATTCTTGGTCATATCATTTAGATAAAGATTTAAATACATGAAAAATATAAAACATGATTTATATATTATATATATTTAGAATATAATATGTATAATAGATAGATATATGAAATTTAAAACACCATTTATGGAGACGGTAGATCGTACGTACACATAAACGATGTTTTCGTTTTCATATCGTATTGAACAGAAGTAAGTGAATAAGATTTATGTAAGAACATACATACATACATATATATATATATAGTAGAATTATTATGTAATATATTACATACTTATTAATAATATATATTTTTGTAATCATCACTGAATGGTGAACCTGGAAATGAATATCATCGCATCGTGGAGACGGTAAGTCGTACGTACACATGAGCGATGATATCATTTACTTAATGATTAAAAGGTGTAGAATTAGATGGTATATTAATTGTAAAGAGAAATAATAATTTTATTTTAATTATTTATATACATATTACTCATCATTATATCCATCCAAATAACATAGTGATGAATAAAAAATTACACCACGGTGTGGAGACGGTAGGCCATACATACACATGCATGGTGACATTATCATTCATAGGATGGATAAAATAATGAGTATGGTTTTAACATATATATAATAAAATCATAGTATTTAGAAGGTACTATAGTTATTATTTTTGTATGGAAATGATAGACAAAGAGAAAGTGGAAGAAGAAGAAAACTTTGAAAGAGGTGATACAATAATTACCTCTTCTTTGGTTGTTTCCTTTTAATTTGAACGAAAGGGATCCTTAGGTAGGCTTTCTGCTCAAGGGAAGGCCTATAGGTTTAATTGAGAGAGGTTGGGAGGAGATTTGGGTAGGGGGTTGGCCGAGCCAAATGGCTTTGTAGGTGTGTTTTTTAGAGAAGGGGAAGTACCCTTTTATAAGAGAGGTGAGAGTCACTTTAGGAAAAGATGAAATATTATTTTATTATAAAATCATTTTCGGTTTCTAATTCCTAAAAATTGATTATTTCAATGATAAGGTGGGTATGGGTCTAAATAATCTTATAAAATAGGTTTTAGACATGTTTAGATCACCATATTGACCCTATCTTTTAGATTTAGCTCTTAGTTAAATAGTTTAACTTCTACCATGTCCTCTTGTATTAATATAATAAGTGCTTAATAATATTACTATAAAATTAAAAGAGAACACCAAATGGTTAATTATTGATATATATAACCTTATATAATTCCTTTGGACAAACCATATATTTTTAGAAATATTATATCAATTAATTATATAATATTTGTTTTAAAAACTCATTTATGTCAGTTTCGACACTATTTGGTATTTTGTTTTTTTTAAGTCATAACAACTTTATCACTTCAAAAAAAATTATTTAATCAACAATAACATGTCATATTAACTTATAAGATCATTTTATGGCATCAAAATCCTCAATTTAAATTTATTTATATATTTAAAATATCAATTATTTTAATCTTTCATTGATAAAGTCATTAATGCATCATCATTGTGAACTAAATAAATTTGATTATTTAATATATAAAAATTATAAATAAAATAAAATTATGTAGTAAATATTTTTATCTTTATAATGAATATTTATATTCTAATTTATCTTATGTATAACCCTATATTAAAAATTGTTTAGTTATTAAACTTTGAATTTAACACTTTTAATTCTTCTTTAAATAAAATAATGACAAGTGTACTAATCTAATCGAAGTGGAACAAAATGATAATATTTTATTCCAAAGGTTGGTTTTGGTCTAAATACACTTATCTAATATAATTATGACATGTTTTAGGTTAATTATAATATCATTTTGACCTTTAATTACCCAATTTACTTTTAATTGTAGTAAATAAAAGTCAAAAGTTACTATTCTCCAAAAATTATTTTTAATATTATTTAAACACATTTTACTAACTTATGTCAACCATTTCTCTCTGATATTTGAAATTCAATTCACAGAGGCGGTAAAATTATGTTTTATGTAAATTTGCAAATGTGCCTGGAAGGCGGGTAAAAGACATTAAAAAGTTCAATAAAATTCTATACATCTAATTTTATTATAAAATGAATCCAATTAATTTCATTTAACTTATATAGGTGTTATATATCTATTTTTACTTAAAATAAATTAAAATAAATTAAATAATTATTTAAATAAAAAGTCGGTTTTAAACAATAACGTAGTGTTTTCACTATTCATCAAAAATTGAATGTTTTCAAAAAAATACCAAAAATTCACTCTAAGATAATTTTGATATTAAAAATTCAAAAATGAATTATATTTTACAAAATTAAAAACATATAAGTTTCATTAATTAATATAAAATTAATTCCCGCTATCAAAACCAAAAAGCCGTTTTTTAATAAGTAAAAACTATCAAAGGATTGACATGTGTATATGTCAACTTTAAATGTGAAATTACTTATAATGACCTAAATTTTATTAAATGATAAAAATATAATATAATTATACTTACAAACCATTCAAATTCATAATTTAACACTATAAATTATTCGGATTAAAAAAGTTGTTTTCAATTAAAATTTAGTATTTTTCACTATTCATCAAAATATGAAAGTTTTCAGAAAAGTACCAAAAATTTATCCAAAAATAAATTTTTATGTCCCGCTTCTAAATAAGAATTTAAATTTATTAAATTCAATATATAAAAGTGTAAACAATTGGTTTTAAAAAAAGGGTTCTCCATTAAATGGCGGTAAAATTTCATTTTTGGAAAAATACTTCTTTTATGTGAAAAAATGAATTTGTTCTTATATTATGAATAAGAAACACATAATATGGATTCTAAAATTATATGGATTATATAAAATTCAAAATTCAGTTAATACTATTCCTAACCACTTTTTGAACGGCTAGTTTGATAAGTCGTGGTGCGCTCGAACTCAGTGTTGTGTATAGCGCAAGTTATTGAATTACTTTGAAGAGATAACATACTATGAAATCTTGGGGTGTTACATTCTGCCATCCTTTAGTAGATTGCATCCTCACAATTTGAAATTTTTCTTCAAAAATAAAAGGCTAAAAATAAAAAAATAACTTTGTGGAAAACCCACGTCATAAATTGGGTTAATAAAATTTAGTTTTAATAAGAGGGAAAGGGAAATGAAAAATCCACAACCAAATTATGATCTCAATTAGGAGAAAATTGGTGTAAATTAAAGACACATAATGGGAGGGAAAACGTAAATATTTATAGGGAGTTATTGAGGTCATAAATCACAAACAAGTGTAAAATTGAGGGCCTCAAAGCCATCAATCTATGATGATTTAAAATATCATAGGTTCATTAGGTTTTTGGATAACACATTTTTGGTTTTAAGATTCCTTCCATAATGTTTAAGAATTAATTTATTCATAGAATAAGATGAAAAAAATATATTTGAAATGTATAGTTTCATCATTCAACTAATTCCTACCACGAACTCATCTTTCACTCTAAAAGATAATAGAATTCAAAAATATTCTATTTATCCAAATCGTATAGGGTTCCAAAAATAATGAATTTATATTTAATTTGTTAGACTATTAAAAAAAACTACATTATACAAACTAGTACATCACGTAGGCTAGTGGTAGGTGATACACCCTTGTCGCCCTTTCAGTTGCGGGTTCAAGTCTCGCGACTTTGCCGGACATGATGGGTTATCACCCGACCTCCAGTTTTTCCTTTTTATAACAATCCAAAAATAATCTTAATAAATATTTTAACCTTAACAATAGTATCCAATGTCAAAATTAATCCATTCTAACCTTTAGACTTATCCAAAATACTTCTATCCAAACTCACAGTCCAAAATTTATAAGGAAGATAAACACAATGATGATCTTTTCTTCCTTATAATAACATGTGAATACCATCATCATTTATTCTTTTAAAACATAGTAAGAACCTAAATTACCATAAAACCTTATTTATTACATTCATGCTCCCTTATTCATTATATAATACTGAATATACTCCTTATATCCAAAAATGTTGTAAACTCCAACAATTATGGAACAAACAAACAATTAACTAGTTTCAAAATAGTCAAGAATATCTTATATAATTTATTCAAATCAATCATATCTTATTCCAAAATCAGTACCCCAGTATCAGAACCATATTAAGCTTTATGTTTCCTTCAACCATGTATTTTCAAAAAAATTTAACTTGCTATTGAGTCACTTTTCTAAGAACCATATAATCTCAAATCCTCAATGAAATAGTACTTCATACAATCCTTATTTATTTCCATAATTCTTATAGTCAGTAAATCATTGATACAACACTCAAATGAAATAATTCTTTAATAACAACATTAGAACACTAGTCATTACTCTTCATCTGTGGTAGTATCATAACTTGATTATTATCCAATAGCATCATTAGGGGAATACTCTGTTGATTTGTACATTGATTCGCGTAGTGTCCCAACTCCTTACAGATGAAGCATTGTACATTTGAAACATTTTTCATACCCTAGCAATCACGTACTTGGTGACCTTTTTCTACACACTTATAACAAAATCCCATTCCCTTAAATCATTTAACAAGGTGATTATTTCCACAGTTATCACATATGAAAAAAATCCTTATTTCTCCTCTTCACTTTATCCATTTTTCTCTCTACCATCCTTTTCTTATCTTGCTTCCCATCAAAGCCATAGGTCTTGGATAATTCTTTACATATCTTATTAACACGTGAAACTATTTCTTCATATGTTGAGAATACATGGGAGAGTATTTCCCTTCTAAATGTTGGCTTAATACCATGAAATATATGATCATTCTTACTCTTTGGATCATGCGTATTGTTGGAGTTCTCGTTCCTTCTACTGAGATCCATTTCTAAAGAATGGAATACACTAGGTTAGTTTATGAATCACAATGCATAATTACAAACCTATAAAATACCTAACGTAAATTGAAAAGATTATGCATTTAATCTACAATCATAAGAAAATATTTTTTTGAGTAAGTATTTACAATTAAATCCTTTATAATGGCTTGTAAAGAAAATGTGAATTATCATAAGCATATCCCTCGAGAGTGTCATAACCAAGAGTGCAACAAGGCCAGTTGTCATGTACCAGGATACCCTGAGTTAAGCCCAAAACTCCATGTCGGAGTTTTCACTCCTATGTACATCTTTTCCAGAGCCGCCTCAACCTTCTTTTATCCAAATAGGGATGTATTGTTTGGAAAATATACAAAATCTCCACATTACCATAATTGTGGGAAGTTCTTCTATACTAATCCTCAAAGTCTATCTTAGGGTAATGTTCTCTAATCAGAGTTTTTCTAAATCTAGTTTCCAAGGTTTGTACTAGACATCCTCTCATACCAATTGTAACGCCATAACCCTAGAAGCCCAGATCCAGTGCATTATTTTAATAAATTGGAATTATTACAAGTAATCAAGTCCATAAGGACTGATCAGTTTAGTAGTCTTGGAAAATAGATTACATACATGAATGTTACATTAAACATTCAGAAATAAAACACAACATAAATAATATATTGATAAATCCATTATTAACCAATCTTAACCCTACATATCAAACATAATACACTTCTTGAAATCTTGGGAAAACAAAACATAAGGAATGGGTGAGCTCAGATTCCCATTAAGGGTAAATAATTAAGCGAAAGCTATAAACATTTAAGGAAATATGTGTAATAAAACAACAACCTTTTAAACATTAACTTGAAAATAATATGGAGAAAATAAATCAAAATTTCCATATAAACATACACATGTATATACTACTAGTATAATAATCACATGTAATAATTAATTTTATAATGAGGGAATGTGTAACGCCGAACATCATTACCACATAGTCAAGGCCTCATGCCAAGACTACAAATAAATTTTTTGTCAAGGCATTATGGAAAGACACTAGTTTGTCTCATGAGACCTACCGATGCATTGAGGTGATATACTGGACTCCCCCCATCACTTACTAAGTCCAATGCATTAATCATATGAAAATTTTGAAACATAACATAAACATTTTTATTAAAACTAGCACATGAAATGTCAATACTTTAACCATAAATCATGAATTGTATAAAAATACCCCACCCAAAGTCAAACATATCATAACTCATTCTATACAATATGGAAGATTTTATTATAATAAATCAACCTCAATCAAGAATAATATCTAGTAAAGGATATTGACATAGTCGAAAATGATTAGTAAAACTCTTTGAGAGAAATATCACTTTTTGTGAAAACATTTAAAAGTCACACATTTAAAAAGGAATTCATTTAAAATATATTTTTTAATCAAAGTGTCCCATACCGCATTGAAACTTTTACAAGTAATTAAAATTTTTAAAAAATCATGTCTCTATAAATAAATCCTTAATATCGTTTTTAAAATGTTGATATTAATTAAAAATATTTAGAAAAATAAATCATTAAAACATTTAAAATGATGATCTTGATAAATATCCCCTTCCGAAAAACCTTAAAATATTCATTTTGAAAACATTTTTATGAAACATGGACATCGATGATAAAAATGTCCCAGTAAATACTTACACATAAACTATATCAGAAAATAATGAGATTGAGGAATTAACCCTTACCTTGCAAATTACATTGGTAGAAGGTACGTTTAACCTCCTATAAAATAACCATAGTATGTTATTAAATTATACTAGAACCATATTCATATTTATTATATCATACAAGATTCATTTATGACTTTATACTACCCATTTAATAATGATTTCCATTTTAAATTAACATTTCGGGTAATAATATATATAATACTTCTAGAATATAAAACATGATTTATATATAATATATATTTAGAATATAATATGCAAAATAGATAGATATATGAAATGGAAAACACCTTTTATGGAGACGGTAGACCGTACGTATGCATAAATGTTGTTTCCGTTTTCATATCGTATTGAACAGGAGTAAGTGAATATGATATATGTAAGTACATATATATATATATATATGTATATATATATCTGGTAGCATTATTATGTCATATATTACATACATATTAATAATATATATTTTTATAATCATCGTTGAATGGTGAACCTAGAAATGAATCTAATCGCGTCGTGGAGACGGTAAGCCGTACGTACACACGAGTGACAATATCATTTCCTTAATGATTAAAAGGTATATAATTGGATGGTATATTCATTGTACAGAGAAATTATATTTTCATTTTCATTATTTATATACGTATTACTTATCATTATGTCCATCCAAATAACATAGTGTTGAATAACAAATTACACCATGGTGTGGAGATAGTAAGCCGTACGCACGCACGCATGGTGACATTATCTTTCATAGGATGGATAGAATAATTAGTATGGTTGTACCATATTTATAATAACATCAAATTATGTATAAGGTACTGGATTTATTATTTTGTTATGGAAATAACAAAGAAAGCAAAAGTGGAAGAAGAAAATAACTTTGAAAGAGGTGACAAAATAATTACCTCTTCTTTGGGTGTTTCCTTTTGATTTGAGAAAAATGGCTCCTTAGGTAGGATTTTTGATCAAAGGAAATACTCTAGGTTGAAGTGAGGGAAGTTGGGAGGATATGTGGGCAGGGGGTTGGCCGATCCAAATGGATTTGTAGGTGTGATTTTTAGAGAAGGGGAATTACCCTTTTATAAGAGAGGTGAAGGTCACTTTAAATTGTTTTTAAAATATTAATTTATTATAAAATAATTTTCGGTTTCTAATGGAACAAAGTTGATTTATTTAGAATCTAATATGGGGATGGGTCTAAATCCTCTCAAACAATTGGTTTTATACAAGTTTGGGTAACCATATTAACCCTATCTTTTGGATTTAACTCTTAGTTAAATAGTTTATCTTTTACCATGTCCTCTTGTATTATTATAATAAATGGTTAATAAACATACTATAAAAATCCAATAGAAACCCAAGTGGTTCATTATTGATATATATAACCTTAGATATGTACTTTGGCCTAAACTTATATTTTTATAAATATTATATCAATTAATAATATAATATTAAAAAAAACTCATTTATGTCAATTTAAACACTATTTGGTATTTTGTTTTTGTTAAAGTCATAATTACTTCATAACTTAAAAAAAATTATTTAATCAACACTAAAATGTCATATTAACCTAGAAAATTCGTGGATTCCATCCAAAGACTCAATTTACATTCATTTTTATATTTATAATATCAATTATTTTAATCTTTCATTGATAAAGTCATTACTGCATCATCACTGTGTCATAAATAAATTTAATTATTTAATCTATAAAAATTATAAATAAAATACCATTATGTAGGAAATATTTATATATTTATAATAAATATTTATAATTGAATTTATCTTATGTATAAACCTATATTAAAAAAATTTTAGTTATTCAAAATTGAATTTAACACTTTTAACTCTTCTTTAAATAAAATAATAATAAATATACTAATCTAATCCAAGTGGACCAAAAGGATTATATTTTATTTATAAGGTTTTTTTAGATATAAACTTTTAAAATAGAATTATGACATGTGTTATGGTAATTATAATATCATTTTGACCTTTAATTACCCTATTTACTTTTAACTATAGTAAATAAAAGTCAAAAGTTACTATTCACCAAAAATTATTTTTAATCTTATTGAACCAAAATTTAATTACTTATTTCAACCATGTATCTCTGATTTTTTAAATTCAATTCACAGAAGTGGTAAAATTACGTTTTATGAAAATTTGCAAATGTGCCTAGAAGGTGGGTAAAAGACGTTAAAAAGTTCAATAAAATTTTCTACAAATAATTTTATTATAAAATGACCCCAATTGATTACATTTAACTTATTTAGATATTATATATCTATTTTTACTTAAAATAAATTTAAACAAAATAAATAATTATTTAAATAAAAAGTCGATTTTAAACAATAACGCAGTGTTTTTTACTATTCATCAAAAAATTGAATGTTTTCAAAAATATACCTAAAATTAACCCTAAGATAATTTTGATATTCCAAATTCAAAAATTAATTATATTTTACAAAATTAGAATCATAGAAGTTTCATTAATTAATTTAAAATTAATTCATGTTGTCAAAACCAAAAAGCGAGTTTTTAAAAAGTAAAAACTATCAAAAGATTGACACATGTTTATGTCAAATTTAAATGTGAAATTACTTATAAGGACATAAATTGTATTAAATAATAAAAATATAATCTAATTATACTTCCAAACCATTCAAATTCATAATTTAACACTATAAATTATTTTGATTAAAAATGTTGTTTTCAATTAAAATTTAGTATTTTTCACTATTCATCAAAATATGAAAGTTACAGAAAAGTACAAAAAATTTATCCAAACTAAAATTTTATGTACCAATTATAAATAAGAATTTAATTTCATTAAATTGAATATACAAAAGTGTCAAATATTGGTTTAAAAAAATGGTTCGCAATTAAAAGACAGTAAAATTGCATTCTTTGAAAATTATTTCTTTTAGGTGAAAAAATTAATTTGTTCTTATATTATGTCTAATAAATAGATAATATGGATTCTGAAATTATATGGATTATATAAAATTCAAAATTCAGTTAATACTATTGATAACCTCTTTTTGAATGACTAGTTTGGTAAGTCGTGGTGCGCTCAAACTCGATGTTGCATGTAGTACAACTTATTGAATTAATTTGAAGATATAAAGTACTTTGAAATATTGGGGTGTAACATTATTCCCTCCTTCAGTAAACGCATCCTCGAAATTTGAAAATTTTCTTCGAAAAAAAGGTTAAAAATAGAAAAATAACTTTGCGGAAAACTCACATCAAAAAATGGGTTAATAAAATTTAGTCTTAATAAGAGGGAATGGGAAATGAAAAAAGTCCCTACCAAATTATGATCTCGATTAGGAGAAAATTGGTGGAAATTAGAGACACATAATTGGAGGGAAAATGAAAATATTTATATGGAATGATTGGGGTCATCAATAACAAACAAGTGTAAAATTGAGGGCTTCAAAGCCATCAATCTATGATGACTTAAAATATCATCGGTTCATTAGGTATTAGGGTAACACATTTTTGGTTTTAAGATCTCTTCCATAAAGTTTAAGAATTAATTTATTTATTGAATATGAGGAAAAAATATACTTGACCAGTAGATTTTCATCCTTCAACTAATTCCTAACAGAAACTCATCTTTCACTCCAAAAGATCATAGAATTCAAAAATATTCTATCTATTCTAATCGTATAGGGTTCCAAAAATAATGAATTTATAATTCATTAGTTAGATTACTTAAAAAAATTACATTATACAAACCAGGAAATCACGTAGGCCAGTGGTAGGTGATGTACCCTTGTCACCCTTTCAGTTGCGGGTTCAAGTCTCACGACCTTGTCGGACGTGACGGGTTGTCGCCCGACCTCTGGGTTGAACTTTTTTTAACAATCCAAAAATAATCTTAAGAAATGATTTAATTTTAACAATTATATCAAATGTAAAAATTAATCTATTCTAACCTTTAGACTTATCCAAAATACTTCAGTCCAAACTCACTGTCCAAAATTTATAAGGAAGGTAAACACAGTGAAGATCTTTTTCCATGTAATAACACGTGAATACCTTCATCATGTATTATTTTAAAACATGGTAAGACCCTGAATTACCATAAAATGGTATTGATTACATTCATGATTCCTTATTCATTATAGAAAAAATGGATATACTCCTTATATCCAAAAATCTTTTAAACTACCACAATAATGGAATAAACAAACAATTAATTAGTTTCAAAGAAGTCAAGAATATCGAATATAATTTATCCAAACCAATCATATCTTATTCCAAAATTACTACCTCAGTATCAGAACAATATTAAGGTTTAACTTTCCTTCATACATTTATTTTCCAAAGAAGTTTAATGTGCCATTGAGTCACTTTTCTTAGAACCATATAATCTCAAATCCTCAATGAAATAGTACTATAGTATAATCCATATTTATTTCCATAATTCATATAACTAGTACATAGTTGATAAAAAACTCAAATGAAATAATTATTTAATAAGAACATAAGAGCACTAGTCATTACTCTTCATCTGTGGTATTATCATAACTTAATTATTATCTAATAGCATCATTTGGGGCATACTCTGATGATTAATACATTGATTCGCGTAGTGTCCCAACTCCTTAAAGATGAATCATTTTATACTTGAAACCTTTTTCTTACCATTGAAATCACGTAATTGGTGTCCATTTTCTCCACACTTATAACAAACTCTCATTCCCGTCAAGATTTTACCAAGGAGATCATTTCCACAGTTATCATATATAGAAAAATCCTTCTTTCCCCTCTTCCCTTTATCCACATTTCTCTCTACCATCATGTTATTCTCTTGCTTCTATTCAAAGGCATATGACTCGGATAATTCTTTACATATCTCATTAACACATGATACTATTTTTTCATATGGTGAGAATATGTGGGAGACTATTTACCTTATAAATTTTAGCTTAATACCATGAAAGATATGATCCTTCTTACTCTTTGGATGATATGTATTGCTGGAGTTCTCATTCCTTCTACTGGGCGCCATTTCTAAATAATGGTATACACTAAGTTAGTTTATGAATCTCAATGAATAATTCCAAACTTTTAAAATACGTAATGTAAATTGAAAATATTATGCATATAATCTATAATTATAAAAAATGTTTTCTTTGAGGAAATATTTACTCTTAAATCCTTTATAATGGCTTGTAAAGAAAATGTGAATTATCCTAAGAATATCCCCCGAGAGTGTTGTAACCAAGAGTGCATCAAGGCCCATTATTGTGTACCAGGATAACCTCGTCCAAATCTGAAACTCCTTGTCAGAGTTTTCACTCCTAGGTACATCTGTTCTAGAGCCGCCTCTACCTGCTCGGATCCACAAAGGGATGTATTTCTTGTAAAATACACAAAATATCTACATTACCAAAATTCTTGGAAGTTACTCTATGATAATCCTCAAAGTCTATCTTAGGGTAATGTTCTCTAATCAGAGTTTTTCTCAATATAGTTTCCAAGATTTGTACTAAACTTCTTATGATAACAACTATAATTCCCCGACTCCGTAATCTTGGAGCCGGTGAATTATTTTAATACATTGGCATGATTACAAGTAATCAAGTCTCGAAGGACCTATCAGTTTAGTAGTCTTTGAAAATAAATTACATACATGAACGTTACATTACACATTTGGAAATAAAACAAAATATAAATAAGCTATTGATAATTCCATTAGTCTCATAGATTAACCCTATAGATCAAACATAATACACTTCTTGGAATCCTTGGAAAATAAAACATAAGAAAGGGTTGAGCTCAGATGCTTAGTAAATGTGAATAATTTAATGGAATCTATAAACATTTAAGGGAAGATGTATAATAAAAAAAATAACCTTTTAAAAATAAACTCAAACATAATATGGAGAAAATAAATAAAACATTACCATATAAACATGCACATGGATATTCTACTAGTTTAATAATCACATGTAATAACTAATTTTATAATGAGGGAATGTCTAACACTAGATATCATTACCACATAGTCAAGGCCTCGTGCTAAGACTACAAATAAATTTTTTTTCAAGGACTTTTGAAAAGACACTAATTTGTCTCGTGAGACCTACCGATGCCTTGTAGAGCTATAGTGGGCTCCACCAGTCACTTACTAAGTCCAATGCATTCCTCATATGAAAATTTTGAAACATAACATAAAATTTCATTTTAAAACTAGCATACAAAATTTCAATAATTTAACCATTAAAACATTAATGGTATAAAATTTCACACCCACATTCAAAAATACCATAACTCATTTGATAAAATATTGGAAGACTTTATTATAATAAATCAACCTCAATCAAGAATAATATCCATTAAAGGATGTTGACATAGTTGAAAATGATCAGTTAAACTCTTTGAGAGAAATATATTTTTTGTGAAATCATTTAAAAGTCACGAATTTAAAAAGGAAGGCATTTAAAAGATATTTTTGAATAAAAGTGTCCCATACAACTTTGAAACTTTTTAAAGGAATTATCATTTTAAAATAATCATGTCCATATTAATAAATCTTTAAAATCATTTTTAAAACATCAATATTAATTAAAAATATTTAGAAAAATAAATCATTAAAACATTTAAAATACTGATCTTGATAAAGAGTATCTTCCAAAAAACCTTAAAATATTCATTTTGAAAACATTTTTGTGAAACATGTACATGGATGATACAAATTTCCCCATAAATACTTACACAAAAACAATCTCGGATAATAATGATATTGAGGAATTAACCCTTACCTTGCACTTTCCTTCAGTCGAGGGAACATTTAACCTCCTATATAATGACCATAGTATGTTATTAAATTATAAAATAATCACATTAATATTTATAATACCATATGTGATTCATTTATGACTTTATACTACCCATTTAATAATGATTTCCATGTTAAATTAACATTTCGGGTAATAATCTCTTTCTTTATCATACGTGTTTTAACTTTTTATTTTTCATTGTATCATTTAGATAATTATTTAAATACTTCCATAATATAAAACATGATTTATATATAATATATATTTATAATATAATATGTATAATAGATAGATATGTGAAATGGAAAACACCGTTTATGGAGACGGTAGGTCGTACATACGCATAAACGTTGTTTCCGTTTTCATATCGTATTGAACAAAAGTAAGTGAATAAGATATATGTAAGTATATAAACACACACACACACACATATATATATATCCAGTAGAATTATTATGTAATATATTACATAAATATTAATAATATATATTTTTATAATCATCATTGAATGGCGAACCAGTAAATTAATCTCATCGCGTCGTGGAGACGGTAAGCCGTGCGTACACACTAGCGACGATATCATTTACTTAATGATTAAAAGGTGTGGAATTGGATGGTATATTAATTTTAAATAGAAATTTTAATGTTATTTTGATTATTTATATACATAATATTAATCATTATTTCCATCCAAATAACATATTGTTGAATAAAAAATTACACCACGGCGTGGAGACGGTAAGCCGTACGTACGCACACATGGTGACATTATCATTCATAGGATGGATATAATAATGAATATGATTGTACCATATTTAAAATAACATCACTATATGTATTAGGTACTGTATTTAGTATTTAGTTATGTAAATAACAAAGAAAGAGAAAGTGGAAGAAGAACTTTGAAAGAGGTGATAAAATAATTACCTCTTCTTTGGGTGTTTCCTTTTGATTTGATCAAAAGGGATCCTTAGGTTGGATTTCTACTCAAGAGAAGGCCTCCAGATTTATGTGGGGGAAGTTTTTAGGAGATTTGGGTAGGGTTTTGGCTGAGCCAAATGGCTTTGGAGGTTTGATTTTTAGAGAAGGGGAAGTTCCCTTTTATAAGAGATGTGAGGGTCACTTTAGGAAATGTATGAAATATAATTTTATTATAAAATCATTTTCGTTTTGTAATGGATCCAAATTGATTTATTTCAAAGATAAGGTAGGTAATAGTCTAAATACTCTCAAAAAATTGGTTTTAGACAAGTTTAGGTCACCATATTAACCCTATCTTTTAGATTTAACTCTTTGTTAAATAGTTTAACTTTTACCATGTCCTCTTGTATTATTATAATGAATGGTTAATAAACTTACTATAAAAATCAAAGATAAACCCAAATGGTTAATTATTGATATATGACCTTATAAAAGTTCTTTATAAGATCCTTATATTTTTAAAAATATTATATCAATTAATAATATAATATTTGTTTTAAAAACTCATTTATGTCAATTTTGACACTATTTGGTATTTTGTTTTTGTTAGTCATAACATCTTTATCACTTCCAAAAAAATAATTTAATAAACCCTAACATGTAATATTAATCAATAAATTGAGTGGATGGAATCAAAATCCTCAATTTAAATTTATTTTTATATTTATAGTATCAATTATTTTAAATTTTTATTGATAAAGTAATTACTGCATCATCATTGTGTCATAAATAAATTAAATTATTTAATCTCTAAAAATTATAAATAAAATACCATTAGGTAGAAAATATTTTTATATTTATAATGAATATTTAGAGTTGAATTTATCTTATTTATAACCCTATATTAAAAATGGTTTAGTTTGTAAACTTTGAATTTAACACTTTTAACCCTTCATTAAATAAAATAATAATAAATATCCTAATCTAATCCAAGTGGACCAAAATAATCATATTTTCTTCATAAGGTTTATTTTGGTAGAAATAAACTTATCTAATAGAATTAGGACATGTGTTAGGGTAATTATAATATCATTTTGACCATTAATTACCTTATTTACTTTTAATCCTGATAAATAAAAGTCAAAAGATATTGTTCACCAATAATTATTTTTAATATTGTTGAACCAAATTTTGATTACTGATGTCAACCATGTCTCTTGGATTTTTGAAATTCAATTCATAGAATTGGTAAAATTATGTTTTATGTAAATTTGCAAATGTGCCTAGAAAGTGGGTAAAAGACGTTAAAAAGTTCAATAAAATTTTATATATCTAATTTTATTATAAAATGAATCCAATGAATTAAATTGAACTTATATAGGTATTATATATCTATTTTGAACTAAAATAAATTTAAATAAAATAAATAATTATTTAAATAAAAAGTCGATTTTAAATAATAACGCAGTGCTTTTCACTATTCATCAAAAATTAAAAGTTTTCAGAAAAATACCAAAAAATCACCCTAAGCTAATTTTTATATTTCAAATTAAAAAATTAATTCTATTTTAAAAAATTAAAAACATAGTTGTTGCATTAGTTAATTTAAAAATTATTCTTCATTGCCAAAACCCAAAAGCAGGTTTTTAAAAAGTAAAAACTATCAAAAGATTAACATGTGTTTATGTCAAATTTAAATGTGAAATTACTTATAATAACCTAAATTATATTAAATGATAAAAATATAACTAATTATACTTCCAAAACATTCAAATGAATAATTTAACACATTAAATTATTTTGATTAAAAAAGTTGTTTTCAAATAAAATTTAGTATTCTTCACTATTCTTCAAAATATGAAAGTTATCAGAAAATACCAAAAATTTATCCAAACTAAATTTTTATATCCCAATTTTAAAGAAGAATTTAATTTACTTAAATTGAATATATAAAAGTTTCAAATTTTGGTTTTAAAAAAGGGTTCACCATTAAAAGACAGTAAAATTTCATTTTTTTGAAAAATACTTATTTTATGTGAAAAAATGAATTTATTCTTATATTAGCTCTAATAAACATATAATATGGATTATAAAATTATATAGAGTATATAAAATTTAAAATTTTGTTAATACTATTCATAACTGCTTTTTGAACAACTATTTTGGTAAGTCGTGGTGCGCTCGAACTCGGTGTTGCCTGTAGCACCAGTTATTGAATTACTTTGAAGAGATAACGTACTATGAAATCATGGGGTGTTACAGAAATCTTCAACAAGTTAGAAATTTTGGTTTTTTAGGGTTGAATATAGTTCAATTCCAAAATAAAACAATGTAATTAAAATAAATTTTCAACCAATAAACATTGAAAAATCACATAATAGTCAGTTTGGATACAACATATTTGTAATCAGAATTAAGTCAATTTGAATAGTACTAACCTTAACAACCCAATTCGAGTGAAACCAAAAGAATTGAGAACATAGATGGATGATTCTATATATTTCTGAACATAACTTCAGGTTCACAATCAACTCTGACAATTGATCTATTTGAGTTATCACAAGTAATAAATGGATTGTTCTCAATGGATATAGGGATGGTGTCAATTCCATCATCACCATCATCAAAAATATGTCTTGTAATTACTTCAATAATGAAACTAAATTCAAGTAGAAGATCATTTTTGACATAAAAAACTTTTTTCTATTGATTCCAATATATATGGTTCATCAGTAACAAGAGTGTGAGTCATATCAATAACTTGAAATCCACAATCATCAATAAATGTGCCATGCCTCATCATCGAATCAAACCACTATCATTTCATCATCGTGACTCATCCATGAGAGTAATAATCCAGTATTATTATTTTTTCAATGACTCCATAATAACTTACATTTTCAAATCATGGTCTATTATCTGATACACTGGCATAACTGTCTATTGTGGGAGTAACCATAACACCATTATGTTGTGTTCTCATGTTATTTGCTCATTTAGTGATAATAAATCTGTACCCATTGATAACAATTGATTTATAATCACAAACCATTGTATTAGGACCAAAATAAAAAGCTCTTATTTTCCCAAATACAGAGTCAGTAAGAAAATTAAATACCTGTAATATAAATGAATATTAAACATAATTAAATATTTTTTTAATTATGTTAAACAGTAATGTTATTACCTTAAATTTAACCAAGTAGAAAAATATTTTCTATGAAAATTCTCCCTCCTTCTCTAATATAAAGAACGATGATTTCTATTTATCATTTCTTTATGTTCCATGTATAAAAAATAGGAAGAGTTTAACATATATATATAAGATATACATATTCAATTTACATACAAGATATATTCATCAAACAAATCATAGTTAAAAAAATGTGCGATGTTCCATCTCCCACACTTCAAGGTTTAATGTCGTTATTGTATATAATCCATGAATTCCTCCTATTTGAGGAAGTGATGGAAAACTGGGTTCAATTTTCTCATACTATTTTTCTTATTTTCTCATTGGTCTATTCATTCTTGCAGTAAGATCAGACAAATACATAGAGCATAAATACATAAATTCTTGATCCAAGTAACAGTTCACGATAGAACCTTTCGTATGATTATTGTTTCAGACATAAGACTTTAATGTGTACATATTTCTTTCAGTTGGATACATCAGACAAAAATAAATGGGTCCTCTGAGAAGTATTTCAGTTGGAATATGGATATTTAGATGCAACATGATTATGAAAAATGATAGAGGACATACTTTCTCTAACTCACAAAAAATTAATGAGGCATCTGCCAATATTTTTTTGCAAGAAAGACTTGGATAACTTCTTAGAACAAAGATCTATAAACAAATGGCACAACCGAATAAAATCCACTCTTACATTATCAGAAAAAAGATCATGGATTTCTATTGAAATCAACTCATGTTGAATGGATGTGATAATCACGAGTCTTCAATGCTTTTAGCTTCAACTATCTTCTGTTGTCCCATTTAGATATGTTTCTTGAATAGCCATCGAGAACTCTAATAGTCTCTAGTACTTCCAGAAATTGTTTTTTTTATAGGTGTCATAACATAAGGAGCACATGAAACATTCCATTTATTTTCACTGATACGCACAAGATGAAATTATGGTTTGATTCCCCAATCCACCAAGTCACACCGAGACCGTAAATCATCTTTTGTTTTTCCCTTGACATTTAGAAGAATCAAAAGAAACATTTCACATATATTTTTTTCAATGTTCATTAAATCTATAAAATGACATAAAAATTGGTTAACCAATTATGAAAATCAAAGAAGATACTTCTCTTCTTCTAATTGAAACAGGTTTCAGTGGAAACATTCTTTCTCTTTCCAGATTTCATTTGAACCTTCCCAAATAAAAAAATGAAATCTTTCAATTCATTTTTCACATCAGTTCCAGACATACACTGAGGTGGATCATCAGTCTCCATGGTATTGTAAAATATTTGATGATTATTTCTATATGGATGGTCTGTTGGAAAGAATCATCGATGTAACATAAAACTGAAACTACAACGTTGTTTCAGTCTTCTAGATAGTGTATTCTTCATACAAACAAGACAAGATCGTTTTACCTTCATGATCCATCTAGACATAATTGCATAAGCAGGAAAATCATTGATCATCCACATAAGCGCAACACACATCTGAAATATTTCTTCCGAATATGTATCATATGCTCACACACCCACATCCCAAAGAAGATTCAACTCTTTTATTAAAGGTTGCATGTATATGTCTATATCATTGTCGGGATCAGAAGGTCCATATATGAGTATACTCATAAAATTGAATGTTTTTTTCATACACAACCATGGGGGAAGGTTATAAATCTATATAAAAACTGACCATGTGTTGTGTGAAGTAAGCATTTGCCCAAACAGATTAAAATCGTCACATGAAAGTCCCAGCCTCACATTACGCACATCACTTGTAAAATCATGATATCAAACATCAAATCGCAACCATGGAAATCCATATGTTGGGTGAGCCAACTAATAATTAGTCTTATTTCTCTCGGTATCATTCCATCTCATTTTTATTGATATTTCATCAGATATAAAAATATTCTAGAGTATGGGGATCAATGGAAAGTGCCACATTACTTTCTGTGGCACACAGTATGCCATTTCATTATCTTTTGGCTTCCACCAGGATGTGACACATTTTATAAAATCATTTCGTTCATCTGTTTCCTCCCAGAATAAACTGTAATCTTTCAGGAAATAATGAATTTTGTTTCTTGAAAATCCATGTTCCCCAACTCACTTCTATTAAATATTGTGGTTTGAGGGAATATCTGAATCATCTAGAAGTAATTCATTCAAGAAGGTAAGAATTTAATTGATGGAAGTATTAGAAATACCATACATAATTTTCCCATGAAACAATCAGATTAAAAATTCAATCTTTTTCATTTTACCACATTGTCAATATATTGGAGTCATGGAAACATAATTCAATTTTTTCACCCTGATAACATCATCATTTTCATTAGACACATCATGTGTGCTCATATTGAAGTCTTCGTGGGTTGTAATCCTTTCTTTTTCATGATGAAGAATAAAAGTAAACTGGTCATATATCAAATTCTCTAATCCAGTCCTCTCATTTGGATCATCAACAATTTGAGATTTTATTTTCTCCCCATTGTGATACCACATAGAGTAGTTTGCTGAAAAACCATATTTGGTTATGTGGTAGATAACTTTTTCATGGATCAATCAAGGTATTCCAACTCAATTGTAATATGGGTAGTGTATGTGACCACTATCTGAAGCATTGTGAAATTCAAAATCTAAAAATATCTCCAATTTTTTTTGAAAATCTCTTGAGATCCGATCAGTTTCAAACATCCAACTTCTATCCATTCTATAAATTTTTTTGTTATAAGTTATTTCTTCAAATCCAATTCAATAAGATTGAATTTCCATCAAAAATATATTTAAATAAATGAGAATTATTCACTTAATATGAAACCATAACTGACACACTACTCTATACGAGAACCATTATATAAAAGACCAAAAAATTCTATATTTGTAAAGAAATATCTTTGAAGAACTATACATGAGTGTACAAGATCATGTACACTTGTGGAGGAGAATTATTCAGGATTTTAGTACATTTTAGACTGAAGAAATTTTATATTTTAGTAGATTATTTGAATGATCACATACACTGCGAAAGGGGGTGGGGGTGTCTAGGGGAGGTCCAGGGGGTGGGGGCTGTCTCAGGGGGTGGGGTATCCAAGGGGGGTGGGGGGTGTCCAAGTGGTGGGGTTGTGTCCAGGGGGGCTGTCCAAGGGGGTGGGGGTGTCCAGGTGGGTCAGGATGTCGAGGGGTGGGGGGGGATGTCTATGGGGGTGGGGCTATTCAGGGGGGGGGGGGTAACCAGCAGGGGTGGGGGTTTTCTAGGGGGTGGGGGGGTGTCCAGGGGGTGGGGTGGTGTCCAGGGGGGTCGTCCAAGGGGGGTGGGTGTGGTGTCTAGGGGAGGTGGGGGGACTATCCAGGGGGATGGGGGGTTATCCTTGGGGGGTTTCCATGGGGTGGGGGTGTCCTAGGGGTGTGGTGGGGGGTCCAAGGAGGTGGGGGCTATCCAGGGTGATGGGGGGTGTCCTTGGGGGGTGGCGGGATGTCAACGGGGTGTGGGGGGGGGGGGGTCCAAGGTGGTGGGGGATTTCCTGGGTGATCGGGGGTGTCCTCGGGGGTGGAGGGGCGTCAACAGGGGGGATTTCCTTGTGGTACAAGGTGTATGTTTAAAAATAATTTGTGTGTCAAATATGATCCTATGTATGTTGTTTAGGAATATGAACCATGTTTATATGGGAAACTACTCATGGGAGTATGAGCCTTTTTATTTCATTAGGTGATATAGATTTGTACAAATGTTAAATTTTAATGAGATCAATATGGATAGTGGATAAGAACCTGAGTGATATTTCTTTGTAGAGATCACATATTCTTGGAAGGGTAAGAGTGAGTGTTGGTATGGAACTTCAAGAAAAGTCTTAACATGTGAAAGCGACTATACATTGGTTATATGTGATTCCTATTTTTTTTGTAGATTATCAGAGTGGACAACCCACCCCTCCCTAGACAACCCACACCCCCACACCCCTGTATCCCCCTACCCCCTTCAGCCCCACACCCCACCTGGATATCCCCCACCCCACCTGGATAACCCCCCCACCCCACCTGGAAATCCCACCGCTCCTCCCTAGACAACCCACACCCCCTCCCTCTCCTGGACAGCCCACCCCACCCCTTGGACAACCCACCCCCCTTGACAGCCCACCACCACCCTGGATAGCCCACCCCCTCCCTAGACAGCCCACAACCCCCTCCCCTGAAGCCCCTACCCCTGTAGCCCCCTGGATAGCCCCCCACAGGACATCCCCCACCCCCACCCTAATTGGAAAACTCCCACCCCTATTGGGACAGTCCTCCCCCACCTGGACAACACCCCCACCCCACCTAGACAGCCCCCTCCCCCACCTGGACAACCCACCCCCACCACCCCCACCTGGACAACCCACCACCCTAGACAACCCACACCCCTCCCCCACCTGGACATCCCACCCCCACACCCAAATGTGGATAGCCCCCACCCCCACTTGGACAACCCACCCCCACCCCACCTAGATAAACGCCCCTCAGACAGCCCACACCCCCTCCCCCCCTCGATAACCCACCCCCAATATCCATATAACACCTTAAAAATTACCTACACCCCCATCAAGAATACTCTACTTAAGAGTAAAATAAGGTTATTTTTATAGTAATAAATTTCATATATTTTATATTTTTCACTTTTATTTTGATTCTTTTATTATAGATCATTAATTTTATTGGTTTTCTTATACAACCAATTTTATTAGATAAACCTCCAAAACACATCACTCCATTGGTTGAAAAACAAAATATCATCTTATCTCTCAAATGGACAGCCCCCCTACCCCGACCTGGACATCCCACCCCCACCCCCACCCCCACCTGGACACTCCCCCATGGACAACCCACACCCCCTCCCTCACCTGGACCACCCACCCCCATACTCAAATGGACAGCCCCACCCCCACCGGGACAGCCCCCCCACTAAAAAAATGGAAAACCACCTACACCACTACCCTAACTATGACTAAACAAACCCATTAACATCTTTGAAGTGTAGAACAAAAAAAAATCAATGTTATCATTTTTCCATAGACCGTAAGAACTATGATTTAGCCCAAATCAAAATAGAAGACAAAAAAATAGATGCAGAACATTTAAACTAAGGTAACACTTTCTAATTTGATATGTAGAAACAAAAAAATTCTTGATTGAAGATGGATCTATGGGTGAAATGAGTTTGGTGTCCTAGGGTAAAGAGAGACATTCTGGAGGATCTTTGGACTAGGATCTTCATTCGGGAGGATTTTGAGTTGGGCTACTGTGTATTTGGGGGAAAACATTCCCAACGGTTTTTAAAAACCATCGGGAAATATTCTATTTACCAATGGTTTATAAAAACCATTGTTATATATTAGATATATTATTGATTTCCCAACAGTTTACTCAAATAGTTGGGAAATATTAATTATTATAACACATTCCCTATAGTTTGAACAAACCATTGGGAAATGCTACCTCTTTTTACAGTATACCTACAGTTTCTTCAAACTGTTAGTATAAAACTATTGGAAAAAACTATATTTCTACTAGTGCCTATATTCTGTGAAGGGGTATTCATGAAGAAACTGGACATAGAAGGACAAGTTAGTACCTATAAGGCACTATTGGTTTCAAAAGGGTTCAAACAATGTCAATGCATTGACTATGATGAAAACTTTTCACTAGTTGCAATGTTGAAATCCATCAAAATTCTATTTTCCATTTCAACTTTCCATGACTATGAGATTTTGAAAATGGTTTTTAAAATAGCTTTCTTTAATGGGAAGCTTTAGAAAGATGTCTACATGACACAACCCATTGGTTTTATGACTCCAAAAGATTCCAATAATGTTTGCAAGTTACAGAAATCCATTTATGGATTAAAGAAAGCATCCAGGCAATGGATCATTCGTTTTGATAAAGCCATAATGAAATTTGTTTTTATCAAGAATGAATGTGAGAATTGTGTCTAGAAATGGTTTAGTGGGAGTGCAATCATTTTCCAAATAGTATATGTTGATTACATATTACTTATTGGAAATGAGATACCAGTATTACAGTATGTTAAGGTATGGTTGAATCGATGCTTCTCTATAAAGGACTTGGGTGAGGTAGCATATATTCTTGGGATCAAGATACATCATGATAGATCCAAGGCATACTAAGGATATGGAAGTCAGCACTATCCTAATGTATCTAATGCTTACTAATGATATGTTCCTTGTTTATAGAGAATATGGGGAACTAGTCATCAGAGGATATGAAAATACTAGTTTCTAGATTGATCAAGATGACATGAAGTTGCAAACGAGATACATATTCACTTTGAATGGAGGTGCAGTGAGCTGGAAGAGATCAAATCCATGTGTGGTCGTAGATTCTACAGTAGTGTCTGAGTATGTCATAGCTTATGAGGAAGCTAAAGAAACAGTTTGGATGCAAAGCTTCATCCAAGAGCTAGATGTGATACCTAGAAGTAAATATCACATCACACTATACTGTGATAATACTACAGTGGTGGCTCTCGCAAAAGAGCTAAGGTCACATCAGCAGAAGAAGAACATACTTCAGAAGTATAATCTCTTGAGGGATTTTACTTAGAGAGGTGAACTTGCAGTAATCAGTATTTCCATGGAAGAAAACATGGCGGACCCCTTGACTAGTTCCTTGACTCAGTGTTAACATGATCACCATGTGAGGACTAGAAGACTGAAAGTCGTAGGCATTTGGCTCTAGTATAAGTGGGATTTTGAAAGAGTTAGTGTCATAGAACCAACTAGTTGTAAATTGATTGCATGGATATTTAATGTATTTAAATATTAAAAATATTATTACATATTGTTCATTGTTCTACATGACTATGATGGAATAATGTCCTAGAGGATTTGTTTCATTGATAAGGTCATGGAAGTTCCTCTCTATGATGAGAACCCTGAAATGCTATAACAATATTTTAAATATAGTTCTATATTTGGATGACATAATATGATAGGACACATAGCATGCGGACTATCAGGTGTGATTACTCGTAAGTAGATGAGACTTCCTATCATGAAGTTCTCACTTGGTAATCTCCAAGACAGAGGATTAGGAGAACAAACCTGCTAGTAATAATTCTGCTTGTTTTGGTGTCATAAGATATTTCTATCTACAAGTGTGTGTAACGATCTTAATAATTTAATATTATCATTAATATGTGTTATGACTTGTGCACTTTGATTCACTGACGAAAACCGTCATGCAGACAGTTGGTGGGAAGTAGGATTTGTTGGGTGCATCACGAGTGGCATGTTATTAATGGATAATCCAAGGAAGGATTTTTCCCTTCTATTTATTAAAGTTGATATCTTGTCCCTTTGATTAAAATAGAACTGTCACGAGAAATTCCATGGCCATGGTGTAATGATGAGTTTACTTCAAGTAGTCCAAGAATGACGTATCAAGCATAAAAGTTGATGACACTATCATGAAACCAACTTGATGAGATATTGCAACAAAGGGATTATATTACGTAGTGAGTGTTCGTATATGGATGTCATTGTTGCAACTTTAAGTTCATTATCTTGGGTTCCACGACCCGTTGCTAGATAGTACTCTTGGATTTTAGGCAAGCCTGCCTAATACTGACAAGAAAGAATCCTAGAGGGTCACACACTAATTTTTTCTAGTGGTATCAATTAAATTCTATTTGAATTTAATTAATAAATATTATTCTCAAGATAATGGAATAATTTTATTCAAGTTAAAATGATTGGATAAATTAAATAAATATTTATTCACCATATTGTGGGTAAAATATATTTATATATTTTATTGAACATTTAATAAATATTTATTTACTAATATTTAAATAAAATATTTATTTTGGAGGATAAATTATTTATTTATTTATTCTAGTGTTTAATAAATGTAAGTGGAGTTCGAGAGGATCAAGACTGTTCTCGTAGTAAAATAATTATTTTCAAGATGAAAAATAATTATTTAACTAGTTGGAAAAAAATAACATAATGCTCATATTATTTTGTGACGCGGAATTTTATTTATAATTCCATTTTGAGCAAGTTGGAACACCATAAATAATGATGAGGTATTATTATTTATAGCATGAGTTTTATCTAAGGTTATGAATGTATTTAATTGTTGTTATGCAATTAAATATTGTAACTGAAGCCCCATGTCAAAAAATAGACACATATGTCTATTATGCCATGTGCTGAACTGCAAACTCAGTGAATTGAGAATTATTGAGCTAAACAATTTATCTCTTGAATCCAATTCCCACCCCTCTCAAGAATGAGAGACATTCTTAAAGGATAAAGAACAAGCGGTCAAGAAAGACCAACACAAGACACTCGTGTCATCATGCTAGCACTCTGAGAACGAGCGATGTTGATCGGATGCCATCAGAGTACATGTGGATCACCTGTAGAGGGATTCTAGTTTGGATCCTTGTAAGAGAAATAATATAAACTGGAAGGGCCATTCCAGATGATAAACTTCATCAATAAAGAAAATACTGAAGATCCAGGTATTATTTTATTTATGAAATTAATTAAATTACTTATAAACATGATGTGAAAGATCCCATCTAAAGGTTTCGATCCACTTCATTCTTTATCGAAATATTTGATTCTATTCCATGGAGACTGGCGTTCATCGTCGTATTGATCCTAGAATAATCCTTGATCATGGTAAAAATTATAGTTGGGTTCCATCCCAACCACACTTCCACTACACCCAAAACCCATAGGTTGTTCCCTGACATTCAAATAATTTCACTAATAAGAGGTTAGAATTTGAATCATAGGAGGATAATTTTTTTTTATCTCACTCTGGAGATAACCACATCACAGGTACCATGATATTCAATCTCAGACACCTAGCATCTATGATTACCCATCAGGGATAACGACAACATGCACTTATTGAATCCAAATCAAAAAATGAGTATAACATGGACATTTTTCTTAGGAAGTGAATTTGAAATATGGAGAATTCTTAACAAAAATGGTTCACTTAGGAAAGAACCACACAATGGGTTCTATAATACATTATTTAAACCAAACATATGAAAAACCATAAATAAGAACAAAAAACAACACAAATGCCACATCACCCTAAACCTATCCCTCAATGAATCACTAACATGTCTATAGTAAATCATATTATAATATACCATACCCATCCCTCACATAATCCCATAATATTATAATATATGATACTCAAAGATCAACTATATTAGGAATTGATCATATTTATCAATGATAACTCATTAGAAAATCTCATAGTTCACAGGCCATAATTCATTTCTCACACACCTAAAATATCAAGAAAAAGTAAGTTATTTGATCAACTAATCCATCATACCCTTTATAGTTTGTCCCACTAGGTTGTAAGGGACTATACTCAATTTGATATCATGTATATAATCACTACTAAGCTGATCATATAATCCCTCTTAGCATATCATTACCATAAAAAAAATATTCATAGGGAAATTTATACATTGTTTTACTCTTATGGGATACTTCCATTGGCTATAATTATCCTCACTAGGCCTCTCATTATATAAACTATATACTACTAGACATTAACTTCCATGGTGATATCCTATTTCCTAAGTCCATGTCTCACTCTATTAATGAACCATGGCCCATAAGGAAACAATTTACAACCATCAATCATAAATAACAATCTCGAAGTTCCCTCCCACACAATCATAAAAGATTATTTCATATTATATTTTAATATCCCTTAGGATTTTCCCAACTAACCAACCATGAGATCATAAGGTGAAGAAACCACCAAGTGAGACTATAATAATCCTATAGAGTATGGAATGACTATTTTATTCAAAATCATTGTTACTTATATACATCATGATCATAAACCCATATCAGAACTCACTATGGTCTCCCTTCCCCAATTAGTAATTCCTCTATATCACATTTCACATTAAAACATATATAAAACATTTCTTGATAATTTTGGTAGCACTCACATCTTTTATGATGTTAACCATATGGGTGTCACTTTTCTCATTCCATGAAAGCCTTCTACATAGATCCTCAAAAACATGATCCCAAATATCATCATTAAAATAGTAAAAAATCTAATTTTAAAATAATTATAATTAATTTCAATAATTAATTTTCCTAGGAAGAACTTAAGAAAACCCCACAGGGAGTTCCAAAATGTAGGAACCAAAACCAATATCATGGTAATGAATGAAGCCATGCCCTGAATAATATTACAAGAAAAATTACCAACAATAACAACCTAATTTATTTTAAATTTAACAAAAAATTGAAAATATATGTATAAGAGATCACTAGGACATTTACCAATTCCCTTAATGGAATAATCGAATAAAGAAAGAGATGCCTTTTTAGTATTATCTCTACATTGAATAGTTTGTCTCTCATTAGGGGAGGGGTTTTCTTGTATCTTCCTTATCATTGGTTGAAGGAAGAAATCCATTATACATACTTCCAATGATGGGGATCTCACCCAGTTTATAAATATCATAGGAGATGATTCCTAACTCTCTATGTGCTAAAATAAAGGTGTTTATTCCTAAAAAAACATCTAAACATATCTATGAGAGTATTATATGGTCAGTAACTCACAAACTAGAAGATCCATACTTCCTTATAAAGGTAAAATACCCACAAGCATTCAGTGAAATCAATACAACTTTGATGCTCCCAAAAATCCAAGGATCACTCAAAAAAAGACCACCACCTATGTCAAAAAAACTTATGAGGAACCCAAACAAGCAATCAATGAGTGGGGAGGAGGAGAAAATAAAATACCTTAGATTCAAGATTTGATTCTTCTTAGAGAAAGTAGAGATATCATATAAAAAATATTGAATACATTCGATACTTGGATTCATTCGAGCCTTGGATTCAAGCCTTGTTGCATTTAAGACTCGATTTGAGCCTAGATTTGAGGAGGAGGAGTGCTGACAACAGGTGGCTTCTATAGAAAGATTTAGATATCGGGACTGAAATAGTTGTGGTTATGGTTCTCTAAATAGACCAAGAGACTTTTATCAGCACATCCAAAAAAGTGTTGATAAAGATACCTTTTACTAGTGCCGAATTAATAAGCATTGTTAAATCTCTCTTTATGAGAATTTTGTAGATCAGAAAAGATTGATTTTATCAACGCTTATCTAGAACTTATAATGCTTTATTTTTATTAGCACTAAAGAAGCGTCGATAAAAGCCGATAATATTATAATAAAAAATTTAGTAAATATAATTATTTATTTATTTATTTATTTATTATACTTTTATAATTATTTAAATATATAATTATTTATTTATAATTATATAAATAATTTTAAAAAATATAATTTATTTATAACTATAAATATATAATTTTATAAATATATTAAATATACATTTATAAATATATCTATAATTATTTATTTATAATTATAAATATATTTATATAATTATATATATTTATATAATTATATATACTTAACATATATATATAAATATAGTAAATATATTTATTATTTAAATATATTTATTATAATTTTATTATTATTTATATATATTATTATTAAATTATATGTATATAAATACATTTAAAAAACAATATTTATATAATTATATGTATATAATAAATAGAAATAAATAGAAATAAATATATAAATATAAATATAAATATGAATATGAATACAAATATAAATATAATATAAATATAAATATAAATATAAATATAAATATAAATATAAATATAAATATAAATATAAATAAAAATAAAAATATATATATATATATATAAATAGAAATAGAAATAAAAATAAAAATATAAATATAAATATAAATATAAATATAAATATAAATATAAATATAAATATAAATATAAATATAAATATAAATATAAATATAAATATAAATATAAATATAAATATAAATATAAATATAAATATAAATATAAATATAAATATAAATATAAATATAAATATAAATATAAATATAAATATAAATCTAAATATAAATGTAAAAATAAATGTAAATGTACATATAAATATAAATATAAATATAAATATAAATATAAATATAAATATAAATATAAATATATAAATATAAATATAAATATAAATGTAAATGTAAATGTAAATATAAATATAAATACAAATAAAAATAAAAATATAAATATAAATACAAATACAAATATAAATATAAATATAAATACAAATACAAATACAATAAATAAATTCATTATTTAAATAAATTTATTATTTTTTTATAGTTATTTATATATTATACAAATCATTTTTTTTCAAAATAATATTTAATTATTTTTAATTATAAATATATAAATTTATAAATATAGTAAATACAAATTTATAAATATATTTATTTATAATATTTATTTTCAAATATATTTTTAACATTATTAATGAATATATAATCTTAAATACATGAATGTTAAAAATGAATGAAATTGAATTATTAAAATTGAGTACACTTAAAAATATTATTAAAATGGATATGTTTTATTGATTAAATATAAATTATTAAAAATATATGGATATATATTGATATACAGATTAATACATATTGAAAATATTAAAACATAATAAATAAATAATTAAAAATAAATAATATAAAATGATTAATTTCCTAAAAAAATATAAAAAATATAAAAAAAGAATTAGTAGATAATTTTAATAATTTTAAAAATAAATAGATAAAATTTACCAATTAAATGAATAATATATTAAATTAATCATGTTTTAATGAAATTCTAAAATGAATAATAAAATTTGTAAAAATTACACAAATATTAGGTGTATGTGTTTCAATATATATAAGATTTCATTAATTACATAAATATTTATGTGTCTGAATTTTATATAAAAATGCATTACATGTATATGATGTGAAATAAATGTAATGCACTTTGATATATATTTAATTTAAAAATCAAATGATATTTAATTTTGTCTATTGCTCGATATAATTAGTCAGTATTTTTAATTAATATTAATGTTTTATTATAAACCATTCTACACTAAATATAACTTATTTAATATATAAGCATAGATATATTATTTTATTTAGTAAATCATATTTTAGGAAATTTCATACAATCATATATATATATGAATATATTTTTATATTAAATGTATTAATGAATAATAATGAATTAAAACCATTAAAACTGAATAAGACACTAATATTTTCTTTATTATTACATTTTATTCATTTTCAAAATTTATATTTATTATTTATTATTTATTAATATTTATAACTTATATATATATATATTAAACTAATTCATGTTTTATTAATAATTATTTCATTAATAAATTTTATAATAATTTTGAAATTTATTCATTATTAATACTTTGGTTTAATTATTACCATTTATTCATTTTTATTTTTTTTTAATTATTACAATTTCCTTATTTTATATAAATATATACTATTTAATAATATTTATAATATATATAGGTATATTAAATTAATTCATTTTTATCAATAATTATTTAATTAATATTTTTTTAATTTTTTTCTTAATTTACTCACTTTTAATTTTTTTATAATTATTTCATTTTATTCATTTTACATAACAATATATAATATATAATTTTTATTAATAATTATATTCTTTATATTTGTACATTAAATTTATTCATTTTATCAATAAATATTTAATTAATAAAATTGCTAATATTTTTTTTTGTTTACTTATTTTTAATTTTTATTTGTTTGATTTTTTCATTTTATTTGGGTACTTTATGAGTGCTAAAAAACACCGATAAAATGTTCCCTTTACCAATGCTACAAATAAAGCGTTGATAAAGGGAACCTTTGTTTTTTTTTCTAACGCTGATAAAGGATTGTACTGTTAAAGGCCTGTTTTGTTGTAGTGATTATATAAATACGTAACTAGATAGACTCAGCTTTATTACCATGACTATGGATTTATAAAGGTACTACAATTTTGATAAACTAGGCCTGAGATATCACTTCCTTTCGGAAGAGAAATTTTTTGTCTTGATTATTTAATCTATTGCATACAACCAATGACACACCCCACACAAGCTACCTCCCTATGAAATCAATGTCATTTTTTCATCTTACATCAACGTATGTAATCAAATAGTATGTACAAATAATAATCTCATGTTAGGAGACCATTACATGTGTTCACATATATGAACCAATGACAATTGAAACATTTGATGTTCTTACTAGTGGGTCAATCATTCTTATCTCATCTACTTGATATCACCAAGTGAGAACTTCAAGAGTAGAAGTCTTAATTTTTATGAGCCCCCAGCACCAGCTGGTCGCACATCATTGGTGTCCTATTAGTATCATATATTGTGACCATATCTTTAAGATTAATATCATGGTATCTGTAGGTCTCATTATAGGCTAGGAGCTGCTATAAACTTTTGTTACGGCATATAATCTGAGATAATTCCCATAAATGTAGTGGATGAAGAAGTATCCAAACTATTATAGAAATCTAAACGCATGTATATGTCAAGTTTAATACATGTAATGGTAATTGAAATACACACATTAGTTGGGTTTATGGAACCCACTTTCGACACTCCCACTTGAACTACATCCAACTTTTAATAAGTCTTAAACAACTAGTCCTCACATGAGAATCATTCTTCTTCTGAGATATAAAGTTAGTTAGTGGGTCTACCACGTTATCCTTTATGGGTACTATGCAAACTGTGACTTCAAATCTATGAGTAAAATCCCTCAAGAGATGAAACTTCCAAAATATATGCTTTATCCTTTAGTGTGACTTGGGATCCTTGGAAAGAACCACTACTACAATTTTATCATAATAAATTGAAATAGGGTCTACACTTCTATGCATAACACCAATATCTAAGATAAATCTATATAACCATACCACCTCTTTGGATGTATTGGAATTATACATGGATTATGCTGTAGATTCAACGACCACAGGTCGTTTCGATCATGTCCCAGCCATTGAACCCCCATTAAGAAAAATATATAGCATGGCGACGATTTTTGATCATCATGATTTGTTGGGATACCAGTATACATGTATCATCTTTGTACTAGTTTTCATATCCTCCATACACAATGAATATTTCCTTTGTATGTCTCAAGTACTTATGGATTTTTTATAGCTTCCCAATGCAGCTATACAGGATTAGCTTGATATTTTTCCACCATGCATAATGTAAATGAAATTAAAAATCTTACATAACATGGCATACATGCTATAACCCACTATTAATTCATAAGTGATTATACTCATTCTTTTAATATCCTCTTTTTTTATGGACACAATTTATTTGAGATATTGATACCATGTGAAATTGGAATAACTCTCTCTGGTATTGTTTTATATTTTTAATTTTTAGTAACTTTTCAATATATATACTTTAACTTATGCCAAGAAGCCTATGATATCTATCTCGATATATCGTAATCCCTATTATATATGCTGCTTCACCTAAGTCTTTCATGGAGATGTATTTTATTAACCATGTATTAACTTACTGTAATACTTTAAGATCATTTACCATAATTTATATGTCATAAACATATAATACAAGGAAATATATAGCATTTAAACTAACGTTATTATAGACACATGGCCCGCTGTCATTCTTGACAAAACCGAATTCTCTTATGGCCTCATAAAAATATAAATTCTATGATTGTGAACCCTGATTCAACCCATAGATGTATCTCTATAGATTTCATAATTTATCAATACTCTTTGACTTAATAAACCCTTCAGGTTTAGTTATATAAATATCTTCAACCAACTTCAAATATAGAAAAGTAGTTTTGACATCCATTTTCCAAATATCATAACATGGAAGGTTGTTATTTCAAGTAATATTCTGAAGTATTTCAACATCACTACTATTGAGAAGGTTTCTTCATAGGCTATTTCTTGACATTACTTGAAACCCTTCAATATATGTCATTCTTTATAGGTATTAACATTACCATCCATGTCAATGTTTTTCTTGAATACACATTTTCACCCAATGGGATTTACATTAGTTAGAGGGTCTACCCAAATCAAAACATGATTTTGGTATATGGATTCCATCTCAAAATTCATTTCATAATTCTGTTTAGTTGCATAATTTCCTTAGACTACTTCATTGTAGGTCAAATGTTGATCATTCTCTAAGAGTAATGTGTCACCTAACTCAGTGACTAGAAAACCATATCTCTCAAGCTCTATAACCTCTCAATTTGGCATAAAAAATAATTATGGATCAAGAAAATCTTTATCTACCACCGTCTCTTGAGGATATGGTTCCCATTCCCACACTTTCATCTCTAGAGCATTAAATTCATTGAATACAATCTTTCTCACAATATTTCCTTTAGAATGTGTTCCCTTTTTATAAATATTACATGTCTTTCTATAATTACTTTTCTATCTGAAGGGTTATATAATTAGTTTCTTTTAGTTCCTTTAGTATAACATATAAAGATGAACTTCATGCTATAATAGGATAATTTATCACTAGAAATAGTATTGAAAAATCCTCACATCCCCATACACATATGTTTTCCAAAATGGGTTTCTTTCCATAACACAACTCATGTAGAGCCCCATCATTTTCTTTAGGTGATACTCAATTAAGGGTGTATTCTGCTATTTACAACGTGTATCACCAAAAGTATAATGAAAGAGTTTATTGACTCAACATTGATATAACCATGTCAATAAAGGTATGATTGCTCTGTTAACTAACACAATTCCACTAATTTGTATAGAGATGATTGAGTTTGGATACTATACCACACTCCTACAAGTGATCAATGAAATCATTATTAAGACACTCTGCACCTCGGTGTAAGAGAAGTGTCTTAATATTCTTAACAATATGGTTTTCTACTTCACATTTGAATTCCTTAAATATCTGGAAGGAATATGAATTATACCTCATTAATTAGATATTACCATACCTACTGTAATCATCAGTAAAAGTAATGAAGTATAAAATCCAACCATTTACCCTACTTGAAATAGACTACATGCATTAGTATGAATAAGTTATAGTAGTTTAGTGGCTCTTTATCCTTTCCTAAAGAATGGCTATTTGTTCATTTTTCCTTATAAACAAGCATGACATACATCCTAGGGTTTTAACTCAGCTGGGACTAAAAAACCACTAGATGAAATTTTTTTAATCACTTCTCATTTACATGACCAATCATAAAGTTCCATAAGCGGGTGTTATATGAGGAATTTTCATAGTTTGTTTCTTTGATTATCATTACTTGGTTTTTGAGTTAAAGTTTATACAAGCCTTTATTAAGATTTTCCATACCATAACATATGGTATCCTTATAAAACATTTATCTACAAATGTGAAATAAAATACCATTTTGTCCAGACTCGAAACTGATATTATGTTTTTGGTAACTAAATTATCATAATAGAAATTATTTAATACAAGAACCAAAGCACTGAGAAAAGTTAGATGATAATCTCCCACTGTCAAGGCTGTTGTTCTCACACCATTTTCTACTCAAATATCCAACTCACCCTTTCCAATAGTAAGAAATGTACTTGTTTCTTGTATATGAATACATATGTGTGATCCACATACTTTATCCAATACCAAACTTTTATATAAATATATATTGCATTCAATGAAAAAATTCCTAAAGTAGAAGAATCAGCGTGCATTTTTTTGTCCATCCTTATAATTTTTTGTCCATTGTCTTTTCTTTCTTCATGAAAAGAAGACAACCTCATGCTCATTTCCCTCCTTCTATAACATTGTATTTTGGGAAGGATGTTACATTATTGTCTTCAACCTGGGTTTACCATTATACCCCTTACAATCTCCTTTCATCATCTCGTTCACCATAATGATAGAATAATTAATATTTTTCATATCCGTATCATGTTGTAAAACTAAATTCAATAATACAAGGAGTGAATTTTTCATGTTATTCATTTTTTTTGTTAGAAAAAAAAGTGAAAAAGATTGTTGGTAAAGAGTAAAGAATAAGATCATTCCCTAGTTCTTGGTTTAGTTTGAACCTAATTGATTAATTTATCCTAATTTAACCAATCATCTTGAGTACATGAGGCCATTCAGGATTCCATTATTTTACCATGAACCTATACTGTGTAGTTGATATTTAATTCCTTTTTCCTTTATTTCTCTTGATATAAACATTGTAGATGAGATTACATCTTGTAAGACTCTCTATCCCCATCCATTATCTGTAGTTGACAGGATATTGATGACAACTTGATACATTTTACATCTAGTGAATCGTTAATATGATTTTTATATTCATCTTTATATGTATTACTTATTCCCTAAGGGGGATCAACTAGAATTAAGGATTACAACACAAATATTTTCCTCTCTTGGATTAGTAATATGTGTAAGAGCTTATACCATTCCTGAAAGTTACACCAGTCAAGATATTTTATTTATCTAGAATTGATCATAGTCATAATTTATCAATGGTATTGATTTCCATTTTTCCTTTAAAAAAATAAATTTAGATGCTACTAAATTATCCTAATTACCAATTAGAAAATTTTGAATAGTTCATTATTCCTCCCACTATTTTATCATACCCCTAAAGCCCTCACTACTATATTAAAAAATACACAGTCACTTGATTATTCTAGTGGAAATGATCCTTGAATCCCCTCTTTATAGTATAAGCTATGGCTATACCACTACTTGGAGACTTACATGTTAGTCACTATATTATCTAATAACATTGAATAAGAGTTCCTTGAACTATTGAGAGAAGCCCAAACTTCTCAGAATTGTAACCTTGATTTCCTCAAAATATTTCTGCTAAACTGATATGAAGCTAGATATGGATAATTATTTGCTAAAATATATGGTTAAGACAACCCATCCCTCTCATAATAACTCCCCATTAGTAGGAGGCACCCTCCACTAGGGATAACAAGCACCCAGTACACCCTGTTTTGTATAAATCATAAGGAAAAAGGTATTAGGACTTAATATTACATTGAGTGTTTTTATTATTACTTGATGGATGTAATAATTTTTTATTTAATATGTTCAAACTATTTTTTTGTGCTCATAGTTGAACATGAAGGAAATAGAATAACATTCATTTCATCTTTAATCATTTTAATCTATGAATTTTTTATTTATTTTTAATGTGTTCTCGCCAACATGTACATTCATAAAAATAATAAATAGAGGATAAATTAAATAAAATACCTAGCTGATCTTGACAATTTGGTATTGGTTGATCCAATTAAACTCAATAGATCAACTTTTACCCTATAGGAATAATACTTAAGTCAGGTCAAGAATAATATTTTAGCTCACAACCCGATCCAATGTTTCTACATTTCATCTGGGATAACACCTCATCTTGGCACGGTCTATGTCTTTCATCATCATCACTATCATAATACAAATATACTCGTTTATAGGAGATAGTTTCTCGAGAATCAAAATATACATATAGAACAAAACTAATGGGCATGCATACCCTTAAACATATTAATTGAATAAAGACAATGTAAAAACTACCCAATGATAAATAATTATTAAAATAATTATAGATAGTTATCTTAATTAATTTAATAAAATAAAACCCAGACAAAAATGGTATGTCAATGATCAAGACTAGTCGATAGATAAAATAAATTTACAAAAAAAATTAAATAGTAAAAATTTATATTCTAAGGTAATTAAATCAATTAAATCAACTATTTAAATTCAAATAATTTATTACATTTGGTCCCAAAATTTATTTGATTAAAAAAACTAAATTAATTTTGAAATATTTATTTTTTTTAAATAAAAAAATTTAAATAATGTTTGTTTGGATATATAAAAATGCTTTTCCCATACCCCATAACTCACTCAATTCCGTTGTGGATTGGGTAAAATCTATATAGACCCATTGTGGGTTTGGAAGAATTCATGCATGACCAATGTGGGTCAGGAATGACTTGTAACGATTTGTATTGAGTCATCCCAACTTGATGTGGTCTATGGGTTGGACGATTGGCCATGCTGGTGATTGGTCTATTGAGTGGGGGGGTGTGCAAGTGGTCGATGCTGGTTGTGATGAGTGCATAGTGCTAGGGGGCCAATGTGTGGAAGGGGAGACCCGAAAGTGGCGTCTGTGGGCGGAGTATGGTAGCTAGAGGCATGGAAGGGTGGTGACCACTAGGTAAGACAATGTAGAGTGGTCATATGCACAACGGTGGGTGGAATGGTGTGGTGGTGATCAAGGATGGGAAACAGTCAAGAAGTGACATCAAGGAGTTTTTCTAGAGGAGGTGATGGTGTTGAAAATGCTAGGGGGTTGACTGAAGGAGGAAATAGATAGATGGGGAGGCCATGCTAGGTAGATTCTACCAGCTTCAATGGGAGGCTTTGATTTTTTTTATTAGAATAAAATATTTCGAAAGAAGCTACTCGCACACCCCGTTATTCTTATTTTTTTATTTATTTTTTCATTTTTCAACACTCCTACCTCCCCCTTTAGAATAGATTTTATTTTTATATTTTATTATCTTTCACGTAAACCAAACTGAAACCTCAGTTTTTTATTTTATTTAAAATCTTAGTTGTAGTATTTCAGAAAATAATTAAATGGGGTTTAATTTTTTATAAATAATTCCACAATATTCTAATTGAGCCATTTATCCAAAACTATTACAGCCACCGAAACATGACTGAAAAAATTTCATTCACATGATTTCACTATCATCCATCAGAACTATATTAAAAATATTTATATAAATTTATGTTTTTGAAAACTTATACCCATGTGTTTATTTAAAAAAAATTCTAATGGTTGTAACATGGTCATCTAAAATTAGATTTATGCATGGTTTATTCCATTGAGACCAAAATTAATCATTCTACTCAAATTGATGGAAAATTAAATTTTCCATTCTCCTAAAATTCACATGATCACACTGATACCAATAGATTAAACCAGGGTGCACAATGAAAGCCAGTGGGCTAGGTATTTTAAATTTTTCATCATCAGAGTGATGAAAATTTATTGTATTTAATGATTAGAGCTACAGTAAAGTTCCAAGGTTCTCACATGAATTTATTTAAGTAAAAAAAGTAAATCAAACAGTCTCCTCATTCGTATTTATTATGTGTTCAACTTTCATGCCTCTCATGAGATCATTTCTCAATGGATCTAAGGTCGAAACTTTATATATCATCCACACATGATTTAAGAGTCCAATAAAACACTTATTGTTGAATTCTAGATGCTATAAAAGAGGTATAACTAATCCTATGGCATCCTAGAGATCAATACACTCCTATTCCTTCAATCAGTGATATTGAGTGAAGATCGAATACTTGGAAATAACATTTTCTCTCTAGGATGTGGGAAGGAGGAGAGATGAACTCTCAAATTCTTGAGAACGAATAGTACCATGGAAATGATCTCTCCTTTTATTATATAGTGTGGGTTAAACACCTAGAAAGAGTTCCCCAAACCCATATATATAATGCCTAATAAATAAGATATAAATGACATGTCCTGAGAAAATATGTCACAATGTCATTTATACTTTTATCACGTACTTGTAATCGATAATAGATATATTTCACGATAAAATAGATTCATTAACTTGACTCTTAATTCCCTTAAATATTAAACAAACCTTTAATAATAAAATAATATTCATTTTTATAATATTATTCCATGTATTCACTTAATACTTTATGAATAATTTTAAGATATAAATTCAACACCAATTATTCTATTCTTGAATAATAATTAATTAATTTATTCTTTTGTGATCATTAATACATAGAGATTTATCTTAGACCTCGTGGTAGTGCCCACTATTTTCTAAACTATTATTCATCAGAGTAGAGTATAATTTTGAACGCACATTGTTTGTGACCCTCTAGGCCCTTATTTTGATAGTAGTGAGTACTATTCACAGACCAGGAGTGGAGTCTAGTAATCTATCAAGGCCACTATGGAGATAAATAAAAGTCATAACAATGAAAAGCTTTCCTACAAACACACACTATGTAATATAATATCATTTTTCATATGATATATCATAATACAGGACAAAAAACTTTTTTCATCATCTATACTTGATTTATTATTCATTGAACTAATTGGACATACTTACCTTTGACTATCATGGAGATGGATTTATGAAGGTACTAATATCTTGATCAACTAGGATTGATATATCACTTATTTTAGGATGAATAAAAATTATATCTTGATTAATTAATCAATACCATACCACCAATGAAACACCCAAAAAAAGTTGTCGTACAAGGATATCAATTCTATAGTTTTAAACATGAATCAAATTACATAATAAAATAGTGTGAATTAATAATTGTCTCATGTTAGGATATAATTAAAAAATTTCTCATATAAGAGCATCCAATGACTCCTAATACATGTGGTGTTCCAAGTGGTGGTTCAAGGCTCATGTTCTTATCTACTCATGATCGCCAAGTGCGAACTTAGTGAGAATAAGTCTCAGTTATCATGACCCCCCAACAACTAATGGTTACACAACATATATGTCTTATCTATAAGATGAATATAGACTATAGGAATTACCTTTAGGATTAATTTAATGGTATCTATATGTTCTCATTATATCTTGGTAACTTATATAACCATCTAATATGACATGTAATCTAAGGAAATTACCCTAAATATAATGGATGTAAAAGTATCAACACTATTATGGTATTATAAACAAATGTATAAGTAAAAATGCATACATGTAATGGTAATCAAAGTATATACATGATTTGGGTCTAGGGAACCCACTTTCAACTTACATAATTCATAACTCTTAATATATATGATATGGTAATAAAAAAGAATTTCTCAACTTTGGTCTAGGGAATCCACTTTCACAATAATTATATAAAGACTTATAAGATACTTTATTGATCCTAAAATAATCCACATATTATCCCTTCAAATCCAAATATACTGAATATCTTATATTATTATCGCCTTTATAATTAATGAACAGAATTACCAACATTCTCCTTGGTTGGAACCCTCCCATTGGACCATATAATCCAGGAATTTTTGAACTAATGAAACCATTAATAATGTACCCTCTACCAAAATCCAGATATTAATTATTACATGATACTTTTATACCCTTCCCATGATCATTGTGGATATGGTTTGGTCATAGGGGAGCAATTTACATTTTCATACATATTTATATTATCACACTCTTCTCTCAAGCCCAGTCTCATTTTTTGGTCTAAGTTAAGGGGTAATTTAGTTCCTTCTTATATCCCATGTATGAAACTATTCTATTAGTCCCAATTCTATGAGTTTCTCCTAAGTGAAGGTGATGTTGTATGTTTCTTATTTTATTTAATTTATTCCTTCTTTAGTTTTAATATGTCTTGTTTGTCATAGTTATTTCAAAACATAATTTCTTATTTATATTTGTATTACTATATATCATGCTGTTACGATGATATTTGTATGTTCTTGGTAGCATGGGGTATCTTAAGTGAGATGGAAAAATATTTTTTAAATGAAATTGATAAAGGAAATCTAGAATGAAAATAGAGTATATGGAAAGATGAATTGAATTATTTTTCACAGGACCAATATTAATTAAGTACTACATTTACATTGATTCACTTTTTTGATGATATAATGTTGAATTCTATATGAATATGTTTTTATATTGAATTGATAATGATATGATAAAATTATACGTTAATATGGGAAATGGGATGAAAATTTTAATGACATATAAAACTGGATATAGAATTAATGTGATGGAAAGTATATCAATAAAGAACAATAGGGAGGGAATATAAAATTCCTATTATTTAATATGAGTAATAATAAAATTGATTTAATTTAAGATCATATAGATTCAGTTTTGTTTCTTTATGTGAGTGTTCTTATTGTAACAATATGTTTTTTAACCAGGGATAGATTTAGGGGTTAGTTTATAAATAGGGTGTTAGTTATTTACCTTTAGTTTCAGAAGATTCATTTATTTAAGGGATCATTATGATATTTATTTTATATCAGGTGTTTTGTTGTTAGTATATTGAGATTATTCACTAACTTTCTAGTATTTTTCATCCCTGGAATAATGTTAGTTGGGTTTTAGGTTAAGGTAAGGCGAGTTCTTATGAGGTTACGTGGGTTTTGAGGTAATTTATAGTGACATATGTCATGAAAATTATAGTTGTACTGTATTAGTTTGATTGAGGTGTTGGTTAGTTATTGGTATTGGTAATTTTTTTCTTATGATCATGATGTGTATTATTAAGTAAAATTTGTGTCATAGGTAATTATATTTAATTGGTTTTGTTTAACCAATTAAAAAATTAATTAGAAGAGAGTAACTAAATAATTGATGGATAAATTAAGAATTTAACATATTGATTATATTAATAATTAATGTCAATATGTTGTATGATGTGGTGATGATCAATAATGGATATGGTTGTCTTTTAGATAACTTGTTAAATTTCTATCTTATGATATCATTTAATGTTTCATTAATTATTATTGTTTGTGTTTGTTTACTTTTTTATCATTGATATGGATTATATGTCTATATTGTTTTTTCTAATTATATATATATTTCTATTTGTTTGTGATCATATAATAATATACATAAATTATTTAATGCATTTTAGTAATGTGTATACATCCACAATCTATAATGGATTAAGGTGCAATGCATCTTTACACAAGCTATAATGGCTCAAGGTTACCACATGTATAGTCATTATGGGATGGAATGGAGTATGTTTTTTATTTTCATTAATATAGATATAGGGTATATAAAAACCTAATGTGTAGTGTATAAATGTGTATATATATATATATGGAGGAAATAGTGGCTAATTTTTTGACACAATAACATATTTAATTGGCTATATGGCTCAAGGTTATGACATGTACACATATCCTTCGGTTCTGATGAATTAACGTTATATCCAGTTCTTGGGCTATGATGGATCTTGGTTATATCATAAGTTTTTGATATAATGACATGTGATGTGGTGGGTGTGATGTGGGTGTGGTTGTGGTGGAATTAGTGAAATGGTTGTGCTGATGTGGAAGTGATTATGAGGTGATTATAATGGAAAGACATGGCTAAGATATTAATGATATGGTTGATTGACCTTGATAGCTAAAAGGATGATTATTTATTTCTGGACCTTATCTATTACTCTTACGATTTCAAAAAAATTATTTTATCCTTGTATATTTTTAGAGATTATTGAATTTATGTGATGGGATTGTTTGGTTTGACGGAGATATAATTTTGTGATTCTTATTTTATTAATATATGACCCAAAAAATATCAAATCTCTATTATTTAATATGAAAATCTAAAATTAATAATCTAATATGAAATTTATAGGTGATATACTCAAATGTGATATTTTTGTGATTCTCAGATATTATATCTGCCACTGACTTTTCTTACATTCTTAGACCCTATCCATGATTATTCTATAATATTTATTAGTTAATTTCACTAATTTATTTCCCAAAAAATTTATTTCACATGGATGAATAATTTTTTAGAGATAAAATCATATTGATTAATTCCAACTTCTCACCCATATTTTTTATTGATTTGTTTTATAGGATAGTTTCATGGTTATTTGGGATTCCACTATTCAAGTATCTATAGTGGGGTCTATGAGTCTGTTATTTCTCTTTTCCTTATTTTTATATTAGTCATTTACATGTAGAGTTTTTTTAGGTATGAAAATTTTATATTTTAAGTTTATAAATGGAGTTGATTAGTGGGGTTACTTCTTTTATTGAAAAATAGGTTTCTAATTCCTCATATATATGTGAAAAACACCTATGGAGGTTGTCACAAACCCAGGACTAATTGAAGGTGGGATTAAAGGGTCACTCTCATCTTCATTACTTCTTGGAGGGGTTTCAATTGGAGAATATCATAAAAATATTCCATGGGAATTTATCCATTCAATGAATTATATGGGTATCCCTATAGATCTCTAATTTTCTACACAATGGTTGGTGATTTAGAATTTCTTAGAAAATATTTGGTGCATAACACTACAGAGATAGGATAATTTATTTGTGAGTAGATGAAAGTGGATAGTCCCTAAAATTTATATTTTTATTAGATAAGGATACCTTAGGTATTTGAGGTCGGTGATCAGGCATTTTTGAAGGTTTCCCTCATAATGAGTTGTAAATATTTTCCCATGGTTTTATTATATCTTTTTTTATACCATTTAAGGTGTTAGAGAATGTTGATATGTGGTGTATCTATTAATTCTTCATCTAGATATGGATTTTATTCATGATGTATTTAATATATCATAACTTTATTAGTATTTCATGATAACTCCAATTTCATTATTTGGGGAGAGTTATATATTAATAAGGATGTGAAATTTATAGAGTGAACTATTGGAATATAATATCACAAAGATAAGGTTTTTTATCCATCCTTCCCTTTATCAACATTTTATAGAGGCATGAGGTATTGATGGAGTGTATATGGGATAATGAGTAGAATATGTTTTTTAAATACAAAAAGTTGTTTTCGATCTTATTTTTCTATTACTTTCTATTTGAATTTATATAGATATAATTGAATTTTATCTCTCTATTATAATATAGTTTTTTTTGTAGTGGAAATATTCTTGTTTGATAGGTATCTCACAAGGTGTATAGTTTTGTTTTTGTTACATTTTCTCTTTGGGTTTGGTTTTTATTATCAAGGATGATAATCATTTGATAGGTATTAAATATTAAGGATAAATGTTTTTAGGCCTTTTACTGTGTTTTTCAGGGGTTGGAGGTTCCAAGAGTGTGTTTGGAAGAATTTACGAGGATAAAGTATGAATTTTTGACCTTTTAAGGTCAAAAAGTGCATAGTGGAACCCCACTACACAAAGGTGGATGTCATGTTCTTGTAGTTGGAATGGTGGTCAATTAAGTTTTTTAGGTTTTGATAATATGGGTGTTCTATGGATATTTTGTTGAAGGATTTTTCAGTGGTAAAGTTTATACCAAGGAATTAATCGTTTTAAAGGTTTAGTCTCTTTATATATTATATTTAAGACATGGGGAGAGATAAAATGATCATTTTAGAGGTTTTAGATCTTAATGAATTTTTAAGATATCACTGTGATGTGGTGGAGTTGAGGTAGAAGGATAGAAACAATGAGGTCGAGTGATCTGTTCCATGAAGGTTTGAGGATCTGAGTTAGGGGATGAGGTCGAAAAAACTATTTTCGCATACGCTATACCATGGAAATGGTGAAAGATTTTTCAAAATGTGAAAAAAAAATCATCAATTAAAGATGTAATATATATATCTTAATGGTTGGGATATAAAATATCCCTTGACCATGATGGATTACACTATCGTGTTCCCTCACCAAATTGTGGTGATTCCCCTTTATATTTTATTATAAATAAATATCTTCCTTCCCACTTGGTTCAATTTATCTTATCTCTCTCATACCCTATGTGACCATGAACATTGGTTTTCTTGAACTTCTTCATCTATTGGTGGACCTAATCTCTTCTCTCTACGAGATCATTTCTTTTTCATATAAGGCCCTCTTCTCTTAATTATTTCTCAATTATCTCCATATCCTTCCTTCAAAAATTCTATGTTAGTAGGTTGTCTTATGTTTGGTTGGATTTTTATATGGGGTTTTATGGGATTTTTTATGGATTGGTCTCATGGTGAATACTTAAAATTTTAGCAATGTTTAAGAAATATTTCTTCCTCGTTCTCATAACTGTTCATTAAAGCTTCAATTGAGGCAGGCGATTCATATTTCTTCTTATTATTTATTATTAAATTATTAGATTGTTATGATTTTTTTTATTTATAAAAATTTTTAGGACTCACGTAATAAATAAAAGAACATGGAAATAAATAAATAGTGGGAATAACATTAAAGATCATTCTTTACCTATTTCTCTTTGTTATTTTAAATTATTGATTGATTGTTGCTGGTCGATTTGTGAATAATATGTTGTTGTGATCTATATTGATATTTATGTGTTGAATCATGTTTAAATATGATATAAAAATAAAATATGGTAGTTAAAAATAAGAATGAAAATCTATAAATTATTAATCAGTTCCTTGTTGGGGTGTTTATGCCAGTGTCGAGCAGTTTGGGAATAATGGTATTTTTGTCTTGATGACGGTGTGATTCTATTGAATTTTTTTCTTTTTTATTTTGTGGTTTTTTTGGCATTACTATATTTCTAGAATTAATATGTTGGTAATGGAGGTGGTCTTGGGTAGTTTTATTTACATATAATAGGAGGATGTGATGGGTTTTTGGCTCTATTATTGTGATAATATGGAAAGGCTGATGTGTCAATGTATTTATCTTTCTTAGGAATGTGGGATATTTCCTCATAAATAGAAATAGTGTTTATATTGGGACTAGATTATATAAATGAAGGTCTATAATTAATAAATGAGATGATAGAAAATTAATATATCAAAAATGAGAAATTTAATATAGAATAATGAATGTAATTTGGTCAATAATTAATAAATAATGTATTGATAATGAATTGTGAAATGGGAAGTTGTGTGGTGATAGTAGGGCTGCTATGTGCTTTGGTTATAAGTGGAGGTAGTTAATTATGTAATGTGGTGATGATGGTGGTTGTAAAGTTATTGTGTTAAGTAGATGAAACTTAGTTTGAGTTTGTGTGATTTTTATTATTAACTTTATTTTATGATATTTATTACGCACCATGACCTGAGTTGTATAACCTTACTGATGCCTATATAAGGATTTTAGTTCTATGTGTATCTTAAACACCCATGATGTGGGTTATAGTAATGAATTACTACTCCCATACCTTCTATCTCTTCCGTAATTAGTATAGGTAGTGTTAGAATGTTTTTTAATATTTTTTGAAATGGTATTGATTATGAGGAGGTAGTGATGTGGTTACATGTGGAATAAGTTCATAAAGAAGAGGGCACACAATTGACGTCTTTAATGATATATCTTGGTCATAGTGCTATATGAGGATATGGTAACGTGTTATTAATGATGTGATGATGTGTTATATATCTACGTAAAGTGGTATGTGGTTTTAGTATGTGGTATGTGGATGTGGTATGAATATTTGGACATGATGCGGTATAACGTTGTTTGTTATATGCATATAGAAGTTATGGGAATTCCATGACATATGCAGTTGGGGAGTGTGGGAAACTATTCATTGGGGAAGTAGGTATGCAATAAATTGATACATATTTTCCTTTACTATGTTACTATATTTTGTGAAAATTTCATGAGTGAGACATGGTGTGGTTGGGTTGTAGTTGACCTAACAAAGGAAGCGATTTGGTTCAATATTTATTCATATAGGCTTTAACATGATTTTTCTCATTTTACATGAGATATTTTATAGATGATCTAACTGAGTATACTTATTTTAACAAAACTATCATTTATATCATATTTTTAAATATTTATAGGATCGACCTAGAGATTATGATGTACATTATTAGCTCATGATGTAGAGTTGGATTGTGTTTCTCATGTTATTACTATAGAAGTTTCTTATCTTTTAGTATTTATTTAGTGACCTTTTTATATGTATGATGTTACCTGAAATATGGGATTGGTTTATTTTATATTATATTTAGTTGATAAGTATTTTACCTCTTTTATTCCTAGTATTTGTGAGGGTAATTACTCTCATATGTATGTTTTATACCCTCAGTGTTAGCCGCAAACCTATGAAATATTAGAGGTAGGATTTTTGGGCCACAATTGTCTTCATAGCCTGTTCAAGAGGGGTTCTAGTGGGGATAAGTCATAAAAGGGTAAATGAATCTTCTGTTTTATAAGGCACTGCTGATATGTCATATTTATTTAATATTGTTTTATTTTTTTAAAACTATACTCTGTAAAAATCATATAACATAACAGTTGTTTTTGTGTTTTATGTGGTAAAGAAAATCATAATATATATATATATGTGTGTGTGTGTGTGAATTATTATCTCTAATAAATTATTCATTAGATATTTAAGGAGTTTTAAATAAAAAAACTAGTTTCACAACTTCTAGTGAAACTTCATTTATATTGAAATATAAAACTTTAAAATGGATATCTATATATTTGAAATGTGTTTCCATAAATTAATCCATAAAACTATAGATAAAATTCCATTTATAATTATTCATGAAATATTTTATTACAAATACTATAAACACTTGTGATTAATATTTATTTTATCAAAGTTTTTAGCCACAAATTTTCCAAGAAGACACTTATCACTCTAGTTGAATAATTTATATTCAGCTACCATGATGAGTGACTTCATGTAAACATTGAGGTTTAAATATATGGAATAATGTGATCAATATTGATTTATTCATATCATTCGGACATAAGAATAATGTGAAGTCTCAATAACTGATATATTGCAGGAAAATAATAAAAAATATAGTTTTACCAATCCTCAATTCATCCATATAAAATAATATTCATTTATATATAACTTGTATAGAAAAAAACCGTAGATAAAATACCAAAAAAAAATTGGGCTTATAAACATTGAATAGATGAATTTTTCTCCTTATGGTTGGACTAATGATAAGTAAGAGTTTATTTGTTATCCCTTCACACTAGAGAATACATATTAAGAATTAATGTTATCCTTGATTCTACAAGCTCTATATAAATGAATATCAATCAAAACTTTCCAGATATTTTATCCTTAATGGGTTTATAAAGTATCTTGATACTTTAATCAAATGTAAACTATTTAACTATAGTGAAATGAGTCTTCAAGGGATATTTGAGGCTATAAACTATGATAAAATTTATATAAATCATACATATATTGAGAATTTATCTTCAAATATTCCATAAATAATGTAAAATATTATTTTTTAGGAAGTTATAAATAATTTAATGGAATATATTTCAAGTATTCATATCTCAATTTGAAAGTTTATTTTTTTTGTTAATAAATAATCCACATTGATAGGTGGATAAATTACTTATTTTTTATAAAAATCCAAATAATATTAACATCTATTAGACCCAATAATTCTAAAATATTTATGTATTAATTTTTCATTACCCTAGACATCACAAAAAAATGATTATCATCATATGGTTTTGATAAGTAGTATATTGTTTTATATAAAAAACGTGATGTTTAATAGATATAAACTATAAAAGGGATAATTATTTTCATTTTATCTATTTTTTTAAAAATAAGGATAGTTTTTAACTATTATTTTCTAAACACAATGCTATATTACCATTGTTTTTAAAATGGATAATTTAGCCATTTTTTAAAAAATAAGGCCAATTTAGAAGACTTTTTCTAAATTCATCATTAAAATTTCCATGTTTTTATGAAAATATGACTAAATTTCATATTATTATGTGATTTAATATTAAAATTATCTTAAAAAATTGGAAAAAATGTTCACCCTCCTCACCCAATCTCCCTCCCACGATCAAGCCCATATACCTCCCACCCCCAACATCTTCAACCTCCTTACTTATATAAAAAGATTTTTCACCCCCACATATCCAAATATGATACCCCATTTCCATAGAATAAAACAACCACCCCTCTCTTTTAAACCCTCACATCCCTTGTGACAACACTATAAGCTTTAGTGATAATTAATGAGTTTCCATATGATATTAATGAGTCATTAGTGGCCAATATTTTTTCCCATCAACATCAATTAATAATATAAATATCTTATTTATTGACGAGATTTTTGTGATTTTAATATTTGATTAATTTTCGCAGATTAGTTTTTAATTATTATCAATTTTCTTTTGAAAATCAGGATGATATAATCGATCATCACATAAAAGGACAATTTTAAATAAAGGTTGAAAATTTTAAACTTTTTTAGGTTTAATAATGATAACAATACATTAATCTCATGCCCGAGTTATGTTTTTTAATTCAAATAATACAATATTATTTTATTACTCATATAAATGGGTTTTTAAGAAATTTAACCCATTTTTTAAAATAAAATAAAAAAACTTATTTTTGTGAAAATAAATCATAACTATTAAGTGTTATAAGTTTAAATTTAACCATACGTACTGATAAATTTTAGTAGTTTTTAGAGGTTATATATATATATATATTTTGGATTGGTTATAGATTTAGGCACTATTTGATTGATATAATTGAATTCTAGTTATAACAATTTTCATTTTTGATAATTACTCTAAAATGGTTTGCTTTTATTGATGATAGTTAGAGGACATTAAGGAGTGAGGAATGCGAGCCATTGGTCATCATTTCACTGGAGTTGTGTAATACCCTATGATCTAAAACTATATTTTTTCCATTAAAACCTAATGTGTTAAATAGCTTGCTCCATAATAATCATCGATAAAAAACAACAAAATTTATAAAACTGTTAAAATGTAGTCGTAGAATTAACAAGTAAAAATAGATTTAACCTAATTATGAAATATATATAGAAATGAATATAAGTAATGTTATCAATCCTGAATAATAGATAAATTAAATATTCTATCTAAATAACTAATAAAGATGATTTATGTTTTAAAATTTAACCCTTCTAAAATTGTATTTTATATGAACTATTTTAATATATAAATATATTATTGTTAAAATATATTATTGATATTAATAGTATTTTTTCACCAAATTTGTTTAGTAATTGATTATGAAATAATAATAAAAATAGTTATTATATTAAAATTTTATTTTCCTATGAAAATAGTTTTCATAATATATTTATTTTTTTTATTTAAAAGATAAATTATAAAATTTTAGAATTTTAATTTGAATAAATTTACTTATTTTTTTTATAATAACTAAATTATCTTATTATGATTTTTGGATTTTTTTCAAATGGTTTACTTTTAGGTAAATAGTGAAAAATAAATATTTTACCAAAATTATAAATTTTATCACTTAATAATAATACAAGAAATACCTAAAAGTTTATAATCCTTTTTGTTGATCAAGATGTGTTTAATAAGTAAAAAAATATTTTTAGAATATTATTTTGTATATATTAAACCTATGTTTAACATTTTATGGACTAAGTAATATTTTCAAATAAAAATAGTTTTCGGTATTTTATTTTGATTAAATATTATATTGGTAAAATTTGATTTTAGATTGGTTTGAAAGAAACAAAAATTGTATTTCATTTATAATAATCTAATTCATATCAATAAAATTAAATACATTGATAATTTTACCCTACACATAAACTTTAATGTTGAAAATACAATTTTTTTCTAAAATCGAGTTTTTACAAATTACATGTACTAAAAATAAAATTGAGCATTAATACACAGAGAAATTTTATCTAGTAAAATGGATTTAATATTTTTGAATAATTGTGGAGATATTATATAATAATTTCTATTTTATTTTTATCCATAAAAACTATTTAGGTAAAAAAATCACTATGATAAATTGGACTGTTGAACTTATCACGTCTCCCAATCCATTATTTTTCATTTTAGAGTCTTCTTGACATGTGAAAGATGTGGACTCTTTATTTTATGCTTAAATATTTACAAATATACCATTCTCACCACTTATAAAAGGGGCCTCTCACCACTCCTTCAATAATTCAACCAAAATTATGTTTAATCTTGAAAATATAACCTTTTTTATTCCATTATAATCATATTCATTTTCTATGGGACATTTTTCATAATATATTGGCCTAAGAATTCTATTTATAAAGAGTATTTAAAGGGAAATCCCAAGTCTACAACATGAGTACTCTTTTTTTAATAAACTTCTTTTCCTTTCATTTTTACTTTCCCAAAGATAATTCTATAATTTTTATACTATTAGATAAATATTGTATGTATAATAAATTTTATTGTTCCATGTGAATTACTATTAACCAACTTTTCTCTTTTCTATTAAAAAATTAAATTGTTGTTTGTACATAGTAAAAATTGCCATCTTCACAATGTGATGACTTCTATTTTCCAAAAAATCCAATCTTTAATGATTATAATTGTGAAGTTGAATAATAAATTTGAAATACATAACATAACTATAATTATTAATATAATAATTATAATCCAACTTATTTCCCTTACATTCTTTGTGAAATGAAAATGTTAATCGTGCTTTGTGCATACCATCACCTCCACGAAGTAAAGTATCTCATTTTTATTATAGTTTTTTTATTATTGATTAAAAAATATTTATAAATGTTTCAAAACATTAAAAATATCGAATTAATATCATTATGATAATTTAATAAAGATATTATTCCAAAAGGTTACACTTTCATAATCATAATCATCAATTAATTTTGTTATGTTCATGTTTGAGTTGGTTTCACCACAGACATGAAAAATGTTATAAAGTAATATAATTAAGGAAAATAAGAACATAAATAATGATTATATAGGATATTAATAAATAAATAGTGACTTTATTTTGTTTCTATAATGGTAAAATGAGTATTAAATTTTGTAATTAAGATACCAACACGCGTTCGTTAAAAATCACCAAAACATTCTCATCGTCAATTTTATCTTCAAGGATCATAAAAAAATACTATAGAATGAAATAATAAAATTATAAATAATTAAAATAATTGATAATTTTACCATTTATAATCTTTATGTGATTAAATATTGGATAATAATAAATAAAAACACTAGTACTACGAAACTAGATCAAAACGATCAAGATTACTAACAACCAATGATAAAAATAAGTTATAAGTAACTAATATATTAAAAATAAATGATTATAAATAATGTATAAAAAATTAATTTTTATGAATATGGTAATTAAATATAATATTAAGATATTTATTTTTGTTTTATAGGAGGTTAGTGTTCATTTTGACTGAGTAGTAATTAATGTAAGGGTTTTTATAACTCAATTGTTTTCCATTGAGTTAGAAACTTTCTTATTTAACTTTATTGTTTTGAGTTTTATTTATTCTAAATACTTAATAATTATTATTTTAATACCTCTTTATTTTATAGAGTTCTATAATTATTCCTTATATTCTCATTATCAAATGATTCTTACCTAATATATTAGGTTACTAGTAAGGGTTTCTTGTCTTAATTCCCCCTTCATACATATTTTTTATTATAAAACATATTTTCATTAGAATGGTGTGTCTAATTACAATATAAAATTTCATAAAATTACCCCCTCATCATTAATTGGATTTAATGTTTCATTTGAAATCATATCCTTCTAGGGGTTTTAACGTGAATGTTTATAAGGCTGTAAGGGTTTATTTTATCTATTTTCAATTAGATGAGACATGTTGGATATTACCCACCATAATTTATTTTATATGGTGTATTAAATAACCTATTAAATTTATGAATGAAAATATCATCAATTTCAAGAGATTTTAATTTCTATTTCCTTATCTTCTTCTCAACCCACTTTGGTTCATATATTACAAATACTATGTGGGTTTTATGGCCAATATTAATTTCAAATATTGATTTATTTTCAAAGAGAGTCCATCAGAGGAATTGAATTTTTATTTCCAAACCTATTATAATTTTATTCTTGTATATCAATTCATCATATTTTACTTTTATTCACCCTATTTAATTTCTGACTTGGAATAATTCTTACCTGTTGTATGAAAACCGACCATACCTTTTTTTTATCCTAGAACCTCCATCTTTTTTTCATGTAAATATTCATTGGATGAATTTGAAAATTTACAATTTATTCCTCAGTATTTTATAAAATTATTTTTCTACTACTTAAACATATTTAAAAGTTTTTCATAATTTTTTAGCATTTTAAAAATGGTTTGTTTTCATAAAAGTTTAAAAATAATATATTTTATTGTTTTTATGTGAGAACATCTTTTTTCTTTTTTTTTACATTTTTAATGAAGGATTGTACATACATTTTAATGTTTTATAAAATATATTTTTTTTAAAATTTATTTTGTAATGATATTTCTCTTGAAACTATTTTAAATGATCAAGTATATATCTTATTTCAAAAGTGATTTTTTAAAACTCTAAAAAGTTTTTATTATTCAAAGTTATCATTCTTTGACATATCTTATTCTTGATCATGGAAATTATTCAAATTATACATTCCAACTTCTTTATTTGGATGACTAATGTAATCTTATTTTCTATCAAAGAAATGATCCATCATTTCCTCTTTCCTATTCAATTAATATTTATGAAAATAATTTTTCTTCCAATGTATTTCCTCTGTGAACACTCTATATTTTCATCCTTTGATTGAGGGGTGTTCACTTAGATGTCATAAGTTTGTTAATTGGTGGATTTTATTTACTTAACTATATATACCTTACTTTATATGGTGTTATTTTGAGGGATGCTTACATAGAAATATACTACATATATTGATTGAGATAATATTGAAAATCAATGTACTTGTTATTATAATATAGATGTTTATTAATTACTAAGGGATTTTGGTTATGTATAATATAATTTATTCATTCATTCATATGATGAATAAAGAGGAATTAATTAGTGATGAGTGGGGATAACAATATCCCCTCTATACATCGATGGGTCTCATGTGAAAATTTAGCTTTGGTAATTTTGTGCAGTCCTACCCAAAACAAAATATTTACTACAAATAGGGAGTTTATGGTAATATAACGATGCATGTGGTCATGATTTCTTGGATTACGACATGAAATTAGCCACCTGACATTATTCTTTTTATCACTAAGAAAATTATTATTTCTATACATTTTATCTTTTCATTTCCATTTTCCCCATAGATATATTATTCCTTCGGTTTTATTCTATTATGGAATTATTTTTTGTTATCTATTCCCACCATATTATTTAGGCTCATCTTATTATTAGTGGTGATCTTTGATTTCTATCGGTCATTTTTACCCTTATCGAGCATTTTATCTCACCCTTATTATGTTTCCATTTCCCGAAGTCATAGAGAAATATATTACATGTGATATTTATAAAAAATAGTTTGTGTGGAGATTTTTTTGGGAGATGTTGAAGACTTATTATTGATTATGAATTTTTTAAATCGTGGTAAAAATATCTATTTGTTTAGAATGACATGGGCTTGTTAGTTATAAGTTTTTCCTAACTATTTAAAACTATAATCATAAAAGGTTATTCAAATGTTCATGCCTCAATATTTTCTAGTGATATTATAATTATTGATGGTAAAAATTGGGTCAGTATAGTTCATATGAAATTCAATATATAAAGAAGGTATTTATGAGAAGAAAATATGGTAGTACGGGTCTGGGGAATCCTAATTTGAATAAAATGGTGGTTTCGAAAAATTTAGAGGTTATGATGATTCCAGAGACGTGGTTTTCACCTTTTAATACATTGAAATATTTATATATATATATTTCCATAGTTTGGCGCTCAGAAAGTGTGAAATTCTAAGGCCTGGTGTGCCCAGAATTAATTTTATAAATATATTAAATATAGTTTATATAATTTACCCTATAGAATTATGATAAATATTAAATGATAACTTGGATTGGAAATATTACAACACACTTGAGTCCATAAGATGGAGTTTACCCTAGGCGGGGTATAACTTTCGTCAGTGCAAGACTTCTAGGGAAAAAACCAACCAGGGAAAAAATCATATCTAAAAATAATAAAATGTAATTATTTTACCCCTATGGTTGTGGAAAATAAATTTTGAATGGGATATATTAGTGGAAACATGGGACTATTGTTGAGTTTGAAATGGTTTGTTTTTCCTAGGTGGGACATAAAATGAGGGGGAGCGACAGTTTCATTTTTCTGTGTCGAGCGGGATGACTATAAATATAGTTAAGTGATTTAGATTAGGGTTAAAAACAAATCTATTTCTCTATATATGCCTAATATCCCACTCTATAACCATTATTTGACGTTATTCACTAGAATGAGGAGAAAAATCCTCTAAATATTCAGTGGATTGAAGCAGAAGCGCAGTGGACACATCATCAATGAAAGATGACCATTTCGAGGTAGGATTTATCTCGTTTTGAGCTCCGTTTCATGTTTTAATTGAAAATTTCCCCTTAGCCTCCTATTATTTCTATTCTAACCTTGAATCATCGATGACCTCAAGAACATGACCATAGATCCATGCTTAAAACCCTATTTTTGTTAGTTCTTCACGGGTATTCACTGACAACTTTTGAGCACGTTATGTTACTGACAGATTGATGATCTTGGGACACCGTAGTGAAGCCACTATCACAAGGGTCCCCGATATGCTAACAAAATCACAATTGGGTGACCGAATCAAGCTCAGTGGTGCACAGAATGGACTGTCGGGGTGTCGTCGGGGGCTTACGGTGATGGGCTGCTATGCTAGTGTTCCATGGAGTGGTAGTGGCACCGTGACACTAGAAGATCCCAAATGTGGTCGGGTCAGGTGGACCAAAAGTTGGTCAAGCGGGTTCATTCAATGTGACCCTAGGTAGATACTGCTGTTACCATTCTTGCGGCCAACGACTAGACTACTGGCTGGATCTGCTATCAGCAGTGTGCTGGATCCGCTGTCAGTAGCAGGCTGCATCCACTGCCAGTAGTGGGATCTGCCTAATCCTAGTGGGCTGGGCTAGAAAATTATGGAGATTCCAACCTAGTGGGCCAGACCCAGCGAACTAGGTCAGATCCTGGGTCGAACGCCTATGGTTTACCATGGGGATTGGGAATTGTGGCATCTATCGTGGCATGGGTGTGGTCGACCATGGGGCATTCGGCCATGGTCCAGACCGACCGAGGTGGTCAACCGCCATGGATTGGTCCACCGGCCCTCAAGACCCTCTTCTATGGGTTTAAAATCCCATAACTTCTATACCAGGCATCCATTTGATGTGTCGTCTGTGGCATAATTTTCTATTTTTAAGATGGACCTTTGAGATGAATTTGATGTTCAAGGTCAGATGGAGGACCCACTATGACCCATTTGGGTGTCTTGTAGTGAAAAACACCCATTTCTCTGGTTTCCCATTTTGGGAAAATAAATAGCCTATCCTACATTCTTTTCCACATAAAACACAATGATGAACCCAGTTTCGACAATAGAGTTATGAAGAAAGGCTTTCCAAACTCGATTCATCATCATGCGGTGTTCAATGGAAGCAGTGATCGAGTGATGTTATCAAGGACTTCTGAGTGGAACCCTCCAGCTTGGATAGGCATGGGTCCCCAACCTACGAGAGTGGCACCCTCCATATGGGCTATTCATGGGTCCTTGATGACACAAGAGTGGCACCCTAGAGTCGGACTGGGCATGGGTCCTTAGTGATGCTAGAGTGGCACCCTCCAGCCAAGATTGGATCTGTCCTCGACAACGCTAGAGTGGTACCCTCTAGCCAGGCTAGGAATGGGTCCTCGATGACTCTAGAGTGGCACCCACTAGCCGAGATGGGCATGGGTCCTTGACTCGAGATGGCTTCTTTACTATGGATGAGTGATGAGGCATGTTTTGGAATAATGTTAGATTCACGAGTAATATGGGTACTTTACCCACTAAGATGCATCCTGGTGACATGAACTAAAACTTTTTGGATGAGACAGAACCATACAAAGTAGATAGTATCAAGGTGTGGTGTTCAAGCCCCTTAAACTTGCAGTTCAGGGAAGACGTGTGGGAATTGAGCATCGATGGTGGTTACTCCTAAAACTCTTGGGGACTCTTTACATAGGATGAGATTTGAGATAAAGATCCCCTTACTCTCTCATTTTGGTTTCTTTGGTTTGAGTACACACACACACACACACACACACATATTTATTTACACCCTATTGCAGCACCCACTCCTTGGGTTCTGGCTAATCTCCATCCAGGAGAGTCGAAGATGCACAGGGTATGCCACATGATTTCTGTGTTTATCTTCTCATGGTTGGATGAGTCTAATCTCCTTATATAGGTAGATAGGACTCAATGAGAAGTTTACCTTATCACCATATCTATCTCCTTGTGTCTGGATGAGATTACTTCACTTCTTTATTAGGTAGATCTACACACTTTTACTGTACAATGTTTTAACAAGAGAACTTCCTTTCTATTGTATCTCTTAATACTCCCCCCTGTTTTTGAGTAATCCTACTGATTATGTTCATACTCACCCATTCATGGTAATTTACCACTCATATCATGCATTATGCAGATGACAGATAGGTTTGATGAGGATATTAGGGAGCTCAGGATTTCAGGTGTTTGGACAATGTGTGGTGGTCACAGTTTGGATTTCCATAGCAGGGATGCCTTAGTAGCTTTACATTATGTTTTCTATCTAGTTGAGAAAGTGTACTAGTTGGGAATGTATTTTCCCCCTTTTTACTTTCTGTTTACATTATTGTACTTTTATCATTTTAGTGGTCCATGCCTTATTGGGTTTACTTTTATAGCAGGTTGCATCTTTTAATTTTCTCCCCATTCACTTTTCATCGAGTTGGTTGTGTGTGTGTTTACAGATACATAGGAAAATTCCTCCCCATGTTTTTTGTGCATTTGGTGGTAGTCGCCACCCCTGGCCTAAAGAGGCAGGCTTGGGGTATTTTTGGCTCGGGCCCTGGTACAGGTTGAGTCGAGAAAAATTGGTATCAGATCAAGTTCATTCCCGGGGATGTTGTTCAGACGTTTACCCTTAAGATGATAAGTTGGGTATAGGGAAACAATTTTTATGTGTCTTGAGAGATGCTCTCAGGCTAGGGAATCTAGTGATGATGTGGTGGATGACGAATCCATACATCATGACCCTAATTACCTACTTGTCGACTCTGCATGCTGAGACACTTATTGTAGGGATTAATGGTATATGCATCTTATAGGATCGAGGCTTTGAATGTACTTATCAAGTCAACTCTCCCTTGTTTTTGTAATATATATATATATATATATATATATATATATATATATATATTCTCCTCTGACCACGATACTCCTTGATAATTTTTAGAATACCTTCGCGAAGCTAGCCATCCGGGTTACCCGCTACGGATTGTGACGATGACCTTTCGAATGATGAGGCCTTAGTTAAAGGGACATCACATTATATCCTTCCTCCAAGTGGACCAGTAGTATTACCTCCACCTAGGGAGTAGTATTTAGTACCAGAATCACTGGATGAGGATAAGCGTAGGATGATTGTACTTCTTCAGTTCCAGTAGTAGAGGCCGCTAGGGTTTCATGGTGATCCAGACCCTCATGTGGCAGAGGACAAGATGGAGTCTATGATTTGCCTTTTTAGGCTGGTGTAAACACTGAAAGACTAGATGGTAGCCTTGGCATCCAACATTTTCCTTGAGCCTTCTGGGCGCTGGTGGGTCTAGTTACCTAGATGCATGATTAGATGACTCTCTCGTGGGATGAGTTTCAACACTTATTTTGCGGCAAGTACTTCCCCTAGAGCATATGCTCTGCTAGGATTCATGAGCCTCTACTACCGCAATAGGGATCCATGATATTATCTACGTACACATCTAAGTTTACCGACCTTACATTCTAATCCATGAATTTGATCCGTGAAAGTTACTTCCATGCATGGAAGTTGGAGTAGGGTGTCCAATGAGAGATATGTGTGAGCTTAGTGCCCCTGTGTATCCCTACCTATGATGGGGTGCTGGAGTGGGTGATCATAAGGGAGAGTTTAATAGAATAAATATTTTAGGATTTTGGGACTAGTAGTGGCTGCTTCATAGTAGAGACATCCATAATAAGTGAAAGACATCAGGTAGTAGGACCGCAATGCAAGAGGCTGACCCAGGATCACCCTCAACCATGTGGTCAGGAAATTCTAGGACCGCGCAGAGCACTGAGTCAACCTGGAGAGGGGTTGTGTTTTACATGTGATGGGAGAGGTTATATGTTGTGAGACTGACTGACCTGATGAGTTGAGCATCTTGGGAAGGCAGTGGGTGGACCTCCATGACCGAGGCAACACCATGATCAGGGTGGTCCCCAGGGAGGTGGTGTTGGAAGATGATCATGTGTGAGGAACAGGTGGTGGGGGACAACGCTATGATTTTCCATCATCACCACTACCAATCATGCCACATTAGGCTTAGGTAGATGGTGTTTGGGGATATGGACTATTGCAAGCTATAGACTTCTGGGATACTCTAGCATACGAGATGATACGAGGTACGATAGGTGTTTAATCTAATCCTACTTATGTATTTTTAGACATGAGATATAGTAACTCTTTTATCTCATTACACTTGGAATGGGATTTGGAGCTCCCAATTGAGGCACTATCACAGTGGATTTGTCTTGAGGTTCTTATGGGAGGTTCCACTTCTGTATCTTTTTTTGTTGGTAGTGTGAGATTTCATTTAGAGGATAAATGTTCACATGGGACCTTCCAGTCATCACAATGGAAACATATGAAGTCATCTTGGGAATGAATTTTCTTTCCATGGTGAAAGACCATATTGGTTGTCGCTGTAGGCTAGTCAGATGTCTGCACACTGATGGGATGGGGTTCACCTTTTTTGGCGAACGAGGCCTCATAGCAGGGAAGATGAGTGATGTGAACAAGGGACTACAACCTTTTCCACATTAGTTAGCGAGCATGACCCTAGGAGAAGCTGATTACTCAGGAATCTAGGTTCCATCAAATGTGGAGGATTACATGGACATCTTCCCTGATGATGTCTCGGGACTCCCTCTGAACCGACATATGGTGTTTTGCACTGATTTGCAATGAATGACTACTCCAATATCTTCTTCTATGTATCATATGGAACCTAATGAGATCTAAGAGATATGAAAACAATTTTAGGAACATCACGAGAAGGGTTTTATCAGAGCCAGTGTGTCCCCCTAGGTATCTCTGCTTCTATTTGTGAATAAGGTTGATGGGAGTAAGCGGCTTTGTGTGGATTATCATCACCTGAACCAAACCATGATAAATAAAAAGTACCCCTTACTGAGGATAGATGGACTTTTTTTCTAGTTACATGGAACAAGGTGGTTCTACAAGATTGATCTATGATCCGACTACCACTGGATATGGGTTTGGGAGGCTGATATTTCGAAGTCAGCCTTCCGATGTCGCTACGGACATTATGTGTTCTGAGTGATGCCCTTTGGTGTGAAACACACCCCTTCCATTTTCAAGGCCTTTGTATTGCATCCATACTTGGAATGGTTTTTAGTTGTATTCATATAAGAAATACTAATTTACATAGTGTCATAGGAGGAAATTGCAAAGAATCTAAGGGTAGTCCTTGATTTATTTCAAGAGCACCAAGTTCATGGAAATCTCTCGAAGTGTCAGTTTTGGATACACGAGGTTCACTTTCTGGGGCATTTCATCTATGAATAAGTTTTATCCATGTATACCGTGAAGATACAGGTAGTTATTTCTTGGTAACCACCCAAGAATGCATCATAGGTGTAGAGTCTTATTAGTTTTGCTGGGTACTACCATAGATTTGTGGTAGAATTATCTAGGTTCATAGCCCCTTTGACCAGTCTGACATAGAAGGGACAACTGTTTACCTAGTCTAAGTAGTTCCAAAAGGACCTAGAGGATTTGAGGTAGAGGCTGATGAGAAATCCATTTCGGAGACTACCAGAGGAGGATGTTGAGTTCGCAGTGTTCTGCAATGCATCAGGAGCTGGACTTAGTTGCGTTTTGATGCAATGACAGGCAGTAAACACACACGGGTTGAGGAATTTGAGACCCCATGAAGAAAACTATGCAACGCATGAGTTGGATCTCACAATAACAATATTTATCCTGAGGATGTGGAGACACTACCTCTTGGGAGAGTGATTTGTGTTTTACTCGGGCCACTAGGGCCTCAGGTATATCTTTACCTAGAGAGATCTAAATCGAAGGCTTCGACACTAGTTGGAGTTGTTGTAGGGATAATACATAGAGGTATTCTATACCCCATAGAAGGTATATTTTGTAGTATATGCCCTTATTAGGAAGTCCCAGACATGCCTAGTACAGGAGGCTTTAGATCAGTTAGCCTCCCTACAACTAACCCTGGTAGAGCAGGAGGGTACAATTTTTTCTACAGTCGATGGTGCTGACTCCTTCACTGCTCAAGCATGTGAGAGAGTCTCAGTTCGGATATATCGACTTAAAAGGTTCTATGTGACCAGATATCCACAGGATATGCACTTAATGGGTATTCTAAATGAGGTAATCACGATATCTTGTTCCAGGGGCGAAAAATGATTCTAGTTGTGATGTGGGAGGAATTGATGCAGGAGTTCCATAATTATCCCTTAGTTGTACATTCCAGTGTGGGAAAGATGTACATGAATATTCGGTGGTAGTTTTGGTGGTCTGACATGACACAAGGCATTGCTGAATTCATCTCTCGATGCCTTACCCATTAGCAGGTGAAGGCTGAGTGTCAGGTTTCAGTTGGTTTTCTACAACCCCTTGACATCCCAGAGCGGAATTGGGATGAAATATCCATATAATTTGTCACAATAATTCCATATATATTGAAGGGTCATGAGTCCATCTGAGAGATAGTGGACCGACTGACCAAGTCAGTGCACTTCATTACTATCAGGGTGCAGAGTTCCGTGGAGAGTTTGGTGTAGCTGTACTTGTGGGAGATAGTCCACCTTTACGGGGTACCCCCAATGATCGAATTTAATCGTGACGTTCATTTTACGCCAAGGTTGTGGGGAGTCTTGTAAGAGGACTTCGAGACCTGGATTTGGATGAGTATGACCTTTAACCCCTAGACCAATGGGAAGACTGAGTGTACTATCCAAGTGCTGGAGGATATTCTTAGGGCTTCTGTGCAAGATTTCCGCCGAAGCTAGGAGGATCACCTTCCTTTAGTAGAGTTTGCATATGAAAAAAACTATCACACTACCATCAGTATGGAACCATAAGAGGCCTTATACGTAAGACCCTATAGGTCACCTTTGTGATAGATGGAGGTTGGAAAATCAACCCTTGTGGGCCCAGAGTTAGTGCGAGTCACGATGGAGAAGGTGCAAGTCATCCATGAACGGATGAAGACAACCTTGAGAAGAAATAAATCATACACAGACCACCATTGTAGGACCTTGGAGTTCAATAAGGGAGACCGCATATTCTTATGAGTCTTCCCATGCTGTGGAATGCAGAGGTTCACTCGGGGAGGCAAGCTATCCTCGAGGTTCATCAGACCGTTCAAGATCATGAATAGGATTGGAAAAGTTGTTTACTGCCTTGCCCTACCCCCAATACTAGTGTAGGCTCAAGACATCTTCCATGTGTCGCAACTAAGGAAATACAAAAATGATTACATGCATGTCATCGACTAGCTAGAGCTGGACATCGAGGATGAAGACAGCTTTGTGGAGCACCTAGTGGTGATCGAGGATTGACATGATCGAACCTTACATAGATGGGCCATACCATTGGTTCTCATCCTAGGGAAGCATTGAAATGCGTGGGAGGGTTCTTGGGAATGGTATATCCAGATATGATCCAAGTATCCTTAGTTTTTTTCCTAGATTGTACTTTTTGGGGGCACAAATATTGAAGGAGGGAATGATTTAGAGACCCGGTTTTCACCTTTTATTGTTGAAATATTTATATATATATTTATAGAGTTACTTTCTTAGATGGCGTGAAATTATGAGGCCTAGTATGCCTAGAATTAATTTTATAGAAATATTAAATATATTTTATACTATGCATGAAATATAATCTGGATAATTCTTAAACAGTTATTCAGATAAGAAATCTGAGGCCACGATTGAGTCAAGAATGTGGCGTTTACCCTAGGTAGGGTATAACTTTCACTGGCTCAATAATTTTGTGGAAAAATCCCTCTACGGGAAAAATCTAAATTAAAAATAATTAAACATAATTATTTTACCCTTGAGGTTGTGCTAAAAAACTATCAAACCGAAGCTCGGATTGGAAATATGAGACCACTATTGTGTTCGTAATGATATGTTTTGCATAGGTGTGAGATAAAATGAGAAGGCATGACAATTTCAGTTTTCCATGCTGATTGGGAAGGCTATAAATAGAGATAAGTGGTTTAGATTAGGGTAAAAACCTAATCTCTTTCTCTCTATATACTTAATCTCTCTCTATCTCTCTAGCCATTCTCTGATATTCTTCATATGAATAAGGATCAAACTCCACCAAATCTTTGGTGGATCGAAGCAGGAGCGCCGTGGATGCATCACCAATGACGAACGTCCATTTCAAGGTAGGATTTATCTCATTTTGAGTTTTGTTTAAAGTTTTAATTGAATTATTTTCCCTTAGCCTCATATTTTTTCTATTCTATCCTTGAATCATCAATGGTCGCATGAACAAAACCATCGATATGTGCTTAAAATCTTGTTTTTCATCTGTTCTTTACAGGTATCCGTTGAAAAATTTTGGGTGCATTAAGTTACCGATAGATCAACGATTAGGGGACACCAAAATGAATCCACCATTGTAAGGGTCCCCAATCCACTAATGGAATCATGATATGAAAACTGGATTGATTCCATCAGTCCTTAAAACCGATTGTTGGGGCGCTACCGCCAGTATGTGGAACGGACTGTCTGGGCACCACCAGTCGTCCACGGAGTGGTGAACAAAATGCAGTACAGGTGGTACCACAATGAGGCCAAGAGGTTGACTGGGTGGGGTCATGCCATGTGAACCAAGGAGGTGACCACCACCCCCTTTTCTACATCTGTTCGATCGTGTCGACGTGGTTGGCGACTGGACCACAGGTCGGGCCGCGTTGGTGATCGAGTCGACCCAACAAATTTGGTCGGGCCTAGCCCTGGTGGTCTAGGATAGATAATGGGGCCAGATCTAACCCGGTGGGTCGGACCTAGGCCGAACGCCGATGGTTGGCCACCGCAGCATGGGTACGGTCGACCGCGAGAAAGACTGACTGCTAGTTGGTCCACCAGCCCTAGGAACCTCTTATATGTCTTCAAAAGCTCATAACTTCTATACTAGAAATTCGTTTGATGTTCTATATATGGCAGCATGTTTCTCATTTTGGGATGGACTACTTGAGATTAATTTGATGTTCAGGGCTGGAAGGTGGGCCCCACTTTGACCTGTTCGGGTGTCCTGAGGTGAAAATCACCCTTTTCACTCATTGTCCGTTTTGGAAAAATAAATAGACAATCTGTTATGCTTTTTCTCATAGAATGCGATAGTGACCTATGTTTCTACATACGAGTTGCAAAGCGAGGTGTTCAAAACTCGATGCATCCTCAAGCAGTGTTTGATGATAGTAGTGTTTGATGATAGCAGTGATCAGGCGATAATATCTATGAATTCTGAGTGGTACCCTCCAACCGTAATGGGCATGGGTCCTCAATGACACTAGAGTGGCACCATCCATCTTGGTTGGGCATGGGTCCTCAAAAATGCTAGAGTGGAACCCTCCAGCCGGGCTAGGCATGTGTCCTTGACGATGCTAGATTGGAACCCTCCAGCTAGGCTAGGCATGGGTCCTCGATGAGTTGGGATGGATTCTCTAATACGGATCAGTGATGAGGCATGTTTTGGAGTAAACTTGGACACACAAGTATGAGGCCCTCTTTCCCCACCAAGATGTGTCCTGGTGATGAGAACTAAAACCATGCAGGTGTACCAAACCCATCCAAAGTGGATAGTATCAAGCTGTGGTATTTGATCCCCTTGGACTTTCAGTTTAGAGAAGACGTGTGCGCACTGTGTATCGGTAGTGGGTACTTCTAGAACTGTTGGAAACTCTTTACCTAGGCTATGATTTGAGATAGATATCCCCTTACTCCTTTATTACGGTTTCTTTGGTTTGAGAATATATATATATATATATATATATATATATATTTACACCCTATTGTGGCACAAACTCCTTTGGTCCTGGATACTCTCCTTCCAAGATAGGTGAAGATGCACAGGGTATTCCACATACTTTCCGTGTCTATCATCTTGTGGTTGGATGAGTCTACTCTCCAACTAGAGTTAGCAAAGTCTTGATGAGAAGTTCACATTCTCACTATCTCTATCTCATTGTGATTGGATGATATTACTTCAATTCCTTGTTGGGTTGAGTTTCTCTTATTTACCATACCTTGTTTTATCTTTTATATATCCTTGCATTTGTAACACTTACTACTCCCCCTCTTTTTTTAGGCATCCTACCGAGTACGTTTATACTCACCCTTACATGGGTTTGTCCACACATATCATTCTTTATGTAGACGACATATAGGTTTGATTAGGACATTAAGGAGCTTAGGATCGTAGGTGTTTAGACCTCGTGCGATGGTCATAGTTTGTATTCCTGAAGGAGGGCTTCCTCATAAGTTTTACTTTCAGATTTTTTAGGTTGGGGCACTGTACTAGTTGGGCATGTATTTCCTACATTCTCCTTTCGGACTAAATTAATATAATCGTACCGTTTTAGTGGTCCATGCATACTTGGGTTTACTTTTTCAACAGGTTTCATCTTTTACTTTTGTCACTCTACGCTTTACATTGAGTTAACTGTGTGTGTGTGTGCATGCACTTAGGAAAATGCCTCCCCATGTTTATTGTGACTTCGACGCTGGTCTCCACCCCTAGCTTATGGAGGTCGGCTTGGGTTAGTTGTGGCTAGGGCCCATGTACGGGTTGGGTCATGACAATGTTAATTAAGGATAATTTAAGGGTTGATAAGTTAATGTTGACTATTATGTGAAAGTTATATATAACCCTTTCGGTTAGTTGTGATACTATTTAATATTTTATGTTTTTTATGGATTAAGATAAGATAACTTTGGTGAAATAACTAGGGATAAGTCTAATTAATAAGCCTAATAATAGGATATCATCTTGGGGTTTTGAAAAAATAGACAATGTTTGGATCTCCTAAAATTTACATCCATATAAAGATAATAACAATTGGATGTGGTTGTGAAATAAATTCACCTAGTGGTAATCCCCCTGAAAAAGGCTAGTTGAGTGTCAAATACATATTTACTCTAGTGCACGATGATTTGGCCTAGGACAACACAACTGGATAGAAACTCCGAAGGGATATTCTTTTCTTAATCAAATTATATTTATAAGCTATTGAGAAGGATTAATATGCTGATGAATTAAGTTAATTAGTATGATATAATAATACATAAAGTGATATAGGTTTAACCAAGAGATTTATAGGATGATATAAGTGTGAATCAATTGAAATGCAAGTAATATAGGTTGAAATAAAGGTGATATTGGGGAAAATATCTTAGGGTTAATCTTTCATATTCATATAATCATTTACTATGATTATATAGGATATTATAATTAACTTTTTGGTGTTAATATTTGGTTATAAATAGGATCTTGAAATTGGAGTTGGGGAAGGTATGTCTCTAGAAACTACTAAGACTTATCTATAGAGTTATTTTTGGAATAAATGGTTGAGAATAATAATATATGCATATTATGAGGGAAAATATATGTTCCCTAGTCTTCCTTAATATTCAATGGTTTGTATAAATTAGGATATATATATATATATATTCATTAATATCTTTAAATACACTTTAGTAATATTATTATTAAGTGATTATTACATTTTTAGTAGAAAATTTATTTAGTGGGGGTGGGGATGTTACACATCGATATGTAAAATTATTTTTTTCATCTTAAACCATAATGTGTTAATTAGTTTTCTTCACACACAAGAACAATCTAAAAAGAATCATGAAACATTACATAATAGTTAGAATGTAGTCATAGGATCAGTGGGTCAAAATATCTATAAAAAATTGTGAAATATATAAAGAAATAAAAGTAAATGTCATTATCAATGTAGATGAATTAAAAAAATAAAATTAGTGTATCTACATTACTAATAAGAGTGATTTATGTTTTAAAAAACAATGCATCTAAAATTTCCTTCGTATGCCTTATTTTAAGATACTAAATATATTATTGATAATTTATTTTATTGATATGAATAACATGTTTACACCATATTTGATTATAAATTGATAGGAAATACGAATAATTTTTTTAATATATTAAAAATTCATTTCCCTAGGAAAATTATTTTTGTCATATATTTATGTTTTTATTTAAAAGTAAAATTCTCAAATTTTAGAATTTCAATTTTCAAAATTTGAATTATTGTTTTTATTTATAAAAACAGAATTAACTTAATATGAATTTTTTAAAATTTTCTAAAATAGTCTATTTTTGTTGAATAATAAAAAACAATTTTTTTAGCAAAAATGTAAATTTTACAACATTATAATTATATAATAAATTCATAGAAGTTTAATTAACTTTTAATTGATCCATATGTATTTAAAAATTAAATCTACACATTTTAAAAAAATATACTATTATGGATTTAGAAAACCTATGTTTAACATTTTATGAACATAAGTAATATTTTCAAATAAAAATGTTTTTAATATTTTCATTTTATTAAATATTATTTTGGTAAGATTTAATTTTTTCTTACTTTGAAATTTTTTTTATAATAAACTAATTTATATCATAAAAATAAAATACATTTAAAATTTTATCATACACATACATTTTAATCTTAAAAATAATCCTTTTCCAAAATAGGTTTTTATGTGTTACATAATATAATATTAAAATAGTGTTTCCATACCCATAGAAATTTTATCTAATAGAATAGATGTAAAATTTTTAATAATTAGTTACAAATTATTTAATAAGCAATATTTTTAGGTAGAAAAAATTATTTACGTAGTTAAAACCATGTTACCACAATAAAATAAAAAATTATTAAACAGAAAATTATAAGATTAAAGGACTTAAAAAGATGTTTAAACATGTATTAAAATGAAAGGTTTAGGTATTATAGAAATTAAATCATCTCCCACTCAATTATTTTCTATTTTTGAGTCTTCCTAACAATTGAAAAATGTTCTCTCTTAATTTTAAGTTTAAATATTTACAAAGATTCCATTCTCACATCTTATAAAAGGGTTAGGTCACCACTCCTTCAAGACCAATATAAAAATATAGTTTCATCTTGAAAATATAACTTTTCTCCTTCCCTTAGAATCCTATGTGTAACACCCCGAGCTTCCACGATAAGCCTCTCTTTCAATAATGCAATTGCTTGCATTGTACGCAAGTTCGAGTTCTAAAACTCCGCGACTAATCAAAGTAGCCGTTATGAATAGTAATACCTAATTTTTGAAATTTTTGAAATTTTATTTTTCCAAATGGACTTCGTTTTTGTATTCGTAATATCAAAATTATCCTAATTTGATTTTTTTGTAACTTTCTCAGAACTTCCAGTTTTTTATGAATAGTGAAAAATACATAAAACAAATTGTTTAATCAAAATATTTTATTGTAATAAATTATACTATTTAGTGGTTTTAAAGTATAATTAGAATATATTTTTACCATTTTATCCAATGGTGGTCATTAGAATTAATTTCACTTTGAAATTTGACATAAATAATTGCCAATCTTTTCATATATATTGTTTCTTAAAAACACGCTATTTGTTGTGGCAGCGGTAATTAATTATAAAATTAATTAATGCAACTTATATGTTTGTAATTTTGTAAAATAGACATCATTTTTCAATTTTGAATATCAATTATATCTTAGGGTGAAATTTTGGCATTATTCTGAAAAACTTCAATTTTTGATGAATAGTGAAACCACTAAGTGGTACTTATAAAAACTGATTTTTTGTTTAAATGAAATTTTACCACTTCTGTGTTTTGAACATCAAAAATCCGACATACATGGTTGTAATTAAGAAGTAAAATGTGGTTCAATTATATTAAAATAATTTTTTTTGCGAATAGTAACTTTTAAGTTCTTAGTCGCGATTAGAGGTAGTTAGTGTAGTTTAAGGTAAAAATAATGTTTTAATAATATGAGATGAGCTTGACACATGTCCTACCCTCATTGGATGTTCCATGGCCGACCAAGACAATCCATGGGTCAACTTGGGGACCCCATGGAGCCACTTTAGTTGGAAAATGACATAAATACCTTTTATTTAATGTTAAAGTAAAAAATGACACAAACATGAAATGGTTTACTAAAAAAATTTTTACATGGGGTTATACAAGTCATATTTTTGACTATAAATAGTCATTCGAAAGCTAAAAAGATTTTATACATCATAGTATTTTTTTTATAATTTTTAGACATTAAATAAATTAAATTATTTATGACATCATGATGATGCAGTGATGACCTCATTATTTAACGATTTAAATAAAATAAAAAGATAATGTAAAATAAAAGGCTTAAACTTGTAAAAAACCTATTGGATGAGTATATTTTGAACCCTTGTCACCTTACCATCAAATTATATAAGTGTGGGACCTCTAAAATCCGAAACTCATTTTATAATAATGTGACTTTTCCTTACTTTCCAAGAGTGCCCCTCCTCTCCACTTATAAAAGGCCCCCACCACTCCCACCTTATTCACACATTCAAGCCATTTGGCTCGGCCAAACTCTGCCCAAATACTCTCCCAACTTCCCTCCCTTACTCCTATAAGCCTCACTTTGGGCAGAAGTCTTCCCAAGGAAGCCTTTGGCTCAAATCAAAAGAGTTACCCAATTTTAATGTAATGTCTTCTCTTATGTTATTTTGTTTTATTTTGCTTATCCAAACCCCTAAACTCTTTTTATTCCTTTCTTTTGTAACAAAACCAGTATCCTAAATATACTAGGATGTTTTTATAATGAGTATTCGAGCTACACTTACACACACCTACATCTAATGGTTAAAGAACATACGATTTCTGTGGATGACGAATTTCTGCCTCACGAAACGATGATTATTCAACACTCATAAAACACCTTCAAAGGTGGCCATTAATATGTAAATATATTTATAAATGATATATAATATGTTTATGTTTTACTTAAGGTTATTTATTTTTCATTTATGGCATACCTTTATTGTTTCCATTATGGGTAAACGCGATATTTTCATTTTAGGAAGTGCGGACTACCGCCCCCTCAAAGTGATGTGAATCGTTAATGCCATATGTGGGATGTATAAAGGATGGATTAAATGATATTATATATGATATTATACTGGAAATATATTATACCTTCATATCATTATGATTTCATTCCATTAAATATGAAATAGAAATGAAAGTAGCGTTCATGCGTACGTACGGCTTATCGTCTCCATGAACGGTGCATTTCATTTCTTACCTCTAAATGTCATGTAATATTATGAATTAATGTATATAATAGATATATATGAGATATATGATATCTATATCATGAATATAATTCTGGATATAATGGATATTTCACCACATGAACAACTTGAAATTATAAGAAGTCTATTTTTGACTCAAGTACCAAAGATCGACAAAACGACCGTTATTAACTTAAATAATTACATAATGTTCATAACATGGTTATAAGTGATATTAAAGGAATAAGAAACATGAAAAGGTTCTTAAGAAACTATAAATTAACTCTAGTTTATTATTCAGGAGGTTAAAGAACGGTCGAGTCAGGACAGGACGCAAGGTAAGGGAATTTCTTAACCCATCTTCCATTCTTTGGGTTAATCTCCTACTTTCAAATTATGACATCATATTATTATGTCCTATTTTGTATTTTTAATTTCATTATGTGTAACTATAGTGAATACACATAATAGATCTATTTTATTTTAAAAATGATCTTTTTAAGGACTTCGTCCCAATCTCCTTTCATTGAGGCATATTTGGTTTTATACACAACTTTCTTTTATACGGTGTATAAACCCCTTTGACTTTTACGTTTATTAAAAAGGAATCTTTTTTATACAAAGCGTTTTACTAAATGAAAAAAAGGGAATGTTTTTATTTCCGTACATATGCGGCGACAACGACTTCTCCACCGCCGTGACCATTATTTGAGTTTCGGATTCCTCTACAAGCCATCACTTTTTTTTAATGAAAAATAAATACAAAGTTTTAACTTTCTTTTATTTTGGTATTGAAAATGGTTTTGAAAGCGTTTTTATTATATCAATGTGTTGTATTGATATCTTGTGATTGAAAAGTGGAAATGTTATGTTTCCTTTATGCATGTTTTATGTGATACGATTATGTTATAGTTTATGATATGTTTAAACCTATTCATATGAGGAATGCATTGGACTTAATAAGTGACGGGTGGAGCCCGCTATAGCTCCTCGATGCATCAGCAGGTCTCATGAGACAAACTAGTGTCCTGGCATGAGGCCTTGACAAAATCTTATTTGTGGTCTTGGCACGAGGCCTTGGCTATGTGGTTATGATAGTCTGGCATTATGCATTCCATCATTATGAAAGTGGTTATTGATATTGCATGTGATTATTCGACCAGTAGAATATCCATGTGAATAAGTAAATGGAATTATCTCATTTTACTTTTGCCATATTATGTTGAATTTCATGTTTAAAAGGCTTTTGTTTTAGTTATACATTGCCTTAAATGTTAATGTTTATTTTTGAAAGCTTCCGCTATATTTTTATCCTTACTGAGCATCTGAGCTCACCCCTTTCAATGTTTTAATTTTTCCAGGATGTGAAGAAGTATATTATGATTGACCTGCAGGGATAATATAAGGGGATATGAAGAGAAGATGTTGTAGTTTTGTTTTACTTTATGATGTAATGTAAGACTTATGAATGTATCTAGTGTTTCCAAGGCTACTAAACTAATCGGTCTTTCGAGACTTGATCTTTTGTTATCATGCCAATGTTACGAAGTAATGCACCGACTCTGGGTAGCTGGAGTCGGGGCGTTACAGTTGGTATTAGAGGTAGTTTAGTACTAACCTTGGAAGCTATATTTAGATAAACTCTGATTAGATCATATAGCCCAAAGATATACTTTGAGGATTAGTATAGAAGAACTTCCTAGAATTTTGGTATTATAGAGATTTTGTGAGTTTTCCGAGCAATACATCCCTGTCTAGATACGAGCAGATAGATGTGGCTCTGGCACAGATGTATCTAGGGGTAAAACCCGAAAACACCGCTTTGAGCTAGACTCGAACGGGAACTGATGCACGACAACAGGCCTTGCTGCACCCTTGGTTACGACACTCCCGGGGGATATGCTTAGGATAATTCTCATTTCTTTACAAACCACTATGAAGGGTTATGAGTATATACTTCCTCAAAGAAAACTTTTTTTATGATTATAGATTATATCCATAAAATAGTTCAATTTGTGTTAAGTGTTTTACAAGTACGGAATTATGTATTTTGATTCATAAACTAATCTAGTTTATTCCATTGTTTAGAAATGGCGCCTAGTGGAAGGAATGGAAATCGTATCAATGAACGCACTCCGTGTAGGGATTTACCTCCTGCTCAAGATAATTATTGTGGAGCTGGAGATACAACTGGTGCTGATCAACTTATTACCATACTGGGACAACTCACTCAGGTTATGAATAATAACCTTACTCGTATGAAGCACCCTGATCCGCAACGTGGAGGATCAATGTTAGACCGCTTCATGAGGCAACAACCACCAACTTTTAATGGGGGTACAAATCCATTAGTAGCTGAGCAATGGATAAACTCCTTAGAGAAAATATTCCATGCCTTGGGGAGTAGCGAAAGGGAGAAGGTTGTCATGGCAGTTTAGCGCCTCACTGGAGATGCCGATCAGTGGTGTTCGCTGATTCAAAACACAAAGGAAGATGATGACTTATCGAATATGGAATGGAGGGAGTTCAAAGAGCTTTTCTTAGAAAAATACTTTCCTCATGACCATCGAGCAGATATGGAAAGACAATTTTTGAGTCTGAGACAAAAGGAGGATGAGAATGTCGCAAAGTATGAGGCTAACTTTACAAGGTTAGCGAGGCATGCTGCAGATTATATACGTAACCCAAGAAGTAAGATTGATCGTTTCTTTGATGGGTTAAAACCTTTTCTCCGTCGAGCTTTAGTATCACAATCCTTCTCGTCATAGGAAGATATTGTCTCGTGTGCTATCAAGACAAAAAAGGAATTCTCTAAGTCTTATGACAACAAAGTAAAGCAAGAGAAGAAGAGAATGGTGGAACAAGAGACAGATAAAGGGAAAAAGGGAAAGAAGGATTTTCCATTATGTGATAATTGTGGGAAGAATCACCGTGGTACTTGCCTAAAAGGAATGTGAGTTTGTTAAAAATGTGGATAAAAAGGTCACCAGGCTCGTGATTGTAAGGGAAAGAAAGAGGCTATCAATGTTGAATGCTACAATTGTAGGGAAATGGGTCATTATGCAAATGAATGTCCTAAGAGTTAGGGAAACTTACCTCAGAAAAGGCCAAGGGATCAAGGACAATCTTATGCTGTTACTACAGTTGAAGCAGAATAATTAATGTATTGGTGCTTTCGGACTCATGGATTATAATCTGGTTATTAGAATAATGTGATATATATATATAAGGATTTTACTGAAGTACTTGTTGATTTCATTAAGGTTTTAATATGATTAAGGTAATAATATTTTTGTATGTGACAATAAGAGAAACTTTACCTTGTTTGAGGAATCTGATGATACAATTGATTTTGGAATTTAAAGACCTTTTAGAGAAAGTCTGGACGAAGGTATTTTGGATAACTATAAAGGTTGGAATGTATTAAGTTGAACATTGGATAGTATTGTTTAAGGTTAAAACATTTATGAAGATTATTTTTGGAATATTATAATACTATAGTTTTAGGAAAAGGACAACCTGCAGGGTGGGGTATAACTTGTCGCGTCGGACAAAGCTGCAGGAATCGAACCCACAACCATAGTGCGACATGCCTTTATTTCCTACCAATAGCCTACAGAAAGTCCCTGGTTATTACAAAATATTTTTCCTAATCTAAATGGTATGTGGTAATATTTTGAACCTTATATAATTAGGATAAATAGAATATTTCTGAGTTCTATTACCTTTTAGAGTGAAAGATGGGTTTGTGGTAAAAATTTATTAAAAAATGAAAGTATACATAACAAGTATGTATATTCCCTTACGTTCTTAGTAAATCTCCTAAATAAATTCCTCAACTTTATAAAAGGTAACTTAAAACAAAACGTTGTCGGTTAACTTTTCCTACTGGGGAATCAATGATCATTTAACCAATCACAAGTTTGTGATTTTCTTGTAGTTAAACTTTCTCCTAATCCTGTTTTCTATAACTCTCCATCAGACCTTGATGGTCTGTTTCTCCTCCATATCCATATTTTCATAGAATCCCTGTATGGTCTATATCGGGTGACCTTTTTACTTATCTTTCTATCTTTTAAAGTTATATTTTTTAACCCTATTTCCGATGTGGGTTTTCCATAAAGGTATTTTCTATTTTCAACCTTTTATTTTCCAAGAAAAATTTCAAATTGCGAGGACTCAATTTATTGAAGGAGGGGAGAATGTAACACCCCGAGCATCCATGATATGCCTCTCTTTCAATAATGCAATTGCTTGCATTGTACGCAAGTTCGAGTTCTAAAACACCGCGACTAATCAAAGTAGCCGTTATGAATAGTAATACCTAATTTTTGAAATTTTATAAATTTTATTTTTCCAAATGGACTTCGTTTTTGTATTCGTAATATCAAAATTATCCTAAGTTGAATTTTTTGTAACTTTCTCAGAACTTCCAATTTTTTATGAATAGTGAAAAATACTTAAAACAACTTTTTTAATCAAAATAATTTATTGTAATAAATTATACTATTTAGTTGTTTTAAATTATAATTAGAATATATTTTTACCATTTTATCCAATGGTGGTCATGATAATTAATTTCACTTTGAAATTGGACATAAACAATTGCCAATCTTTTCATATATATTGTTTCTTAAAAACACGCTATTTCTTGTGGCAGCGGGAATTAATTATAAAATTAATTAATGCAACTTATATGTTTGGAATTTTGTAAAATAGACATCATTTTTGAATTTGTAATATCAATTATAGCTTAGGGTGAAATTTTGGCATTATTCTGAAAAACTTCAATTTTTGATGAATAGTGAAACCACTAAGTGGTACTTATAAAAACTGATTTTTCGTTTAAATGAAATTTTACCACTTCTGTGTTTTGAATTTCAAAAATCCGACATACATGGTTGTCATTAAGAAGTAAAATGAGGTTCAATTAGATTAAAATAATTTTTTGGTGAATAGTAACTTTTAAGTTCTTAATCGCGATTAGAGGTAGTTAGTGTAGTTTAAGGTAAAAATAATGTTTTAATAATATGAGATGAGCTTGACACATGTTCTAGCCTCATTGGATGTGTCATGGCCAACCAAGACAACCCATGGGTCAACTTGGGGACCCCATGGAGCCACTTTAGTTGGAAAATGACATAAATACCTTTTATTTAATGTTAAAGTAAAAAATGACACAAACATGAAATGTTTTACTAAAACAATTTTTACATTAGGTTATACAAGTCATATTTTTGACTATAAATAGTAATTGGAAAGACAAAAATATTTCATACATCATAGTATTTTTTTTATAATTTTTAGACATTAAATAAATTAAATTATTGATGACATCATGATGATGCAGCGATGACCTCATTATTTAACGATTTAAATAAAATAAAAAGATAATGTAAAATCCAAGGCTTACACTTGTAAAAAACCTATTGGATGAGTATATTTCTAACCCTTATCACCTTACCCTCGAATTATATAAGTGTGGGACCTCTAAAATCCGAAACTCATTTTATAATAAAGTGACTTTTCCTTACTTTCCAAGAGTGCCCCTCCTCTCCACTTATAAAAGGCCCCCACCACTCCCACCTTATTCACACATTCAAGCCATTTGGCTCGGCCAACCTCTTCCCAAATACTCTTCCAACTTCCCTCCCTTACTCCTAGAAGCCTCACTTTGGGCAGAAGTCTTCCCAAGGAAGCCTTTGGCTCAAATCAAAAGAGTTACCCAATTTTAAGGTAATGTCTTCTCTTATGTTATTTTGTTTTATTTTGCTTATCCAAACCCCTAAACTCTTTTTATTCCTTTATTTTGTAACAAAACCAGTATCATAAATATACTAGGATGTTTTTATAATGTGTATTCGAGCTGCACTTATACACACCTACATCTAATGGTTAAAGAACATACGGTTTCTGTGGATGGCGAATTTCTGCCTCACGAAACGATGATTGTTCAACACTCATAAAACACATTCAAAGGTGGCCATTAAGATGTAACTCTATTTATAAATGATGTATAATATGTTTATGTTTTACTTAAGGTTCTGTATTTTTCATTTATGACATACCTTTATTGTTTCCATTATGGGTAAACGCGATATTTTCATTTTAGGAAGTGCGGACTACCGCCCCCTCAAAGTGATGTGAATCGTTAATGCCATATGTGGGATGTATAAAGGATGGAGTAAATGATATTATATATGATATTATACTGGAACTATATTATACCTTCATATCATTATGATTTCATTCCATTAAATATGAAATAGAAATGAAAGTAGCATTCATGCGTACGTACGGCTTACCGTATCCATGAACGGTGCATTTCATTTCTTACCTCTAAATGTCATGTAATATTATGAATGAATGTATATACTGGATATATATGAGATATATGATATCTATATCATGAATATAATTCTGGATATAATGGATATTTAACCACATGAACAACTTGTAATTATAAGAAGTCTATTTTTGACCCAAGTACCAAAGATCGACAAAACGACCGTTATTATCTTAAATAATTACATAATGTTCATAACAAGGTTATAATTGATATTAAAGGAATAAGAAACTTGAAAAGGTTCTTAAGAAACTATAAATTAACTCTAGTTTATTATTCAGGAGGTTAAATAATGGTCGAGTCAGGACAGGACGCAAGGTAAGGGAATTTCTTAACCCAACTTCCATTCTTTAGGTTAATCTCCTACTTTAAAATTATGTCATGATATTATTATGTCCTAATTTTTATTTTTACTTTATTTATGTGTACATATAGTGAATACACATAATAGATCTATTTTATTTTAAAAATGATCTTTTTAAGGACTTCGTTCTAATCTCCTTTCATTGAGGCATATTTGGTTTTATACACAACTTTCTTTTATACGGTGTATAAACCCCTTTGAATTTTACGTTTATTCAATAAGAATCTTTTTTATATGAGGCATTTTACTAAACGGAAAAAAGGGAATGTTTTCCTTTCCGTACATATGTGGCGACAACGACTTCTCTGCCGCCGTGACCATTATTTGAGTTTCGGCTTCCTCTACAAGCCATCACTTTTTTTTAATGAAAAATAAATACAATGTTTTAACTTTCTTTTATTTTGGTATTGAAAATGGTTTTGAAAGCGTTTTTATTATATAAATGTGTTGTATTGATATGTTGTGATTGAAAAGTGGAAATGTTATGTTTCCTTTATGCATGTTTTATGTGATACGATTATGTTATGGTTTATGATATGTTTAAACCTATTCATATGAGGAATGCATTGGACTTAATAAGTGACGGGTGGAGCCCGCTATAGCTCCTCGATGCATCGGCAGGTCTCATGAGACAAACTAGTGAATTGGCACGAGGCCTTGACAAAATCTTATTTGTGGTCTTGGCACGAGGCCTTGGCTACGTGGTTATGATAGTCTGGCATTATGCATTCCATCATTATGAAAGTGCTTATTGATATTGCATGTGATTATTCGACCAGTAGAATATCCATGTGAATAAGTAAATGAAATTATCTCATTTTACTTTTTCCATATTATGTTGAAGTTCACGTTTAAAAGTCTTTTGTTTTAGTTATACATTGCCTTAAATGTTAATGTTTATTTATGAAAGCTTTCGCTATATTGTTATCCTTACTGAGCATCTGAGCTCACCCCTTTCAATGTTTTAATTTTTCCAGGATGTGAAGAAGTATTTTATGAATGACCTACAGGGATAATATAAGGGTATATGAAGAGAATATGCTGTAGTTTTGTTTTACTTTATGATGTAATGTAAGACTTATGAATGTATCTAGTGTTTCTAAGGCTACTAAACTAATTGGTCTTTCGAGACTTGATCTTTTGTGATCATGCCAATGTTACGAAGTAATGCATCGACTCTGGGTAGTTGGGGTCGGGGCGTTACACTATGAGTTTTTATTTGTCCTATTTTCAAAATATATTGGTCTAATACCTCTATTTCTAAGGAGTATTCTAAGGGAAATCCTATGTCCTTATGTGAGTACTATTTTTTCAAACTTCTTTTCTTTTCAATCTTAATTTCCCAAATTTAATTTTCTAATTTATATACAATGAAATAAACATTTCTTTTATTATGAATTTTATTATTTCATGTTAATAAATATTAACCATGTTTTCTGTAAAACCCCTGAAAATTTTGAATAATATCCTCAATATCTTTCTTAACATGTAACATCGAGCAGTAAGTGAACTGTTTTATACTATTAAAATATTATTAATTAGTGAAAAAATTATCAGATAACCATTATATTATAGGTAATGAATATAGTTAAAAATAATATTAAAATTATGTATACATGTTTTATATATTGTATTTATTAATAATAAATAAGTACTCAATTTTCAGTAAAATCATTTTATACTTCAAAAATAGTTTTTATTCAAAAAAATATTTATTTAATTTTATGTGAGGAAATGATAATTAATATCTAAAAATTTTAAAAAATATATTTTTTAAAATTAAAATCATAATTTAAATAAACATTTCAAAATTAAATTAGGGTGAAACTTTGGTATTTTTCTGAAATGGTTGATTTTTCAGTGAATAATGAAAAATACTGAATTTTCAAATCCTCTCATTTATTCTTATTAAATCAAGTAATTTAAAAGAATAATTATTTTTTGGATTTCTTTTATATAATCGATTTTATTTATAATTTTATTTTATACATCAATATTTTTTATTTTTATATAGGTTAATTTCTATGCATAAAAACGCATTTCTCTAAAAAATGTTTTCATTACATTTTACACAATATTATTAAAATTGAATTCAGAAACTTATAGAGATTTAATATTTAAAAATGGATTCAATATTTTGAATCAGTAGGTACAAATTTGGTAAATATTTCAATTTTATTTTTGGTTGTTAGGAATAGTAACCATAGTAAACAAAACCACCACGGTAAGGGTAAAACGGGCTAAACGGGTTTAAAACATTAGGATATTGATTTGAAAATTAATTAAAACTTTACTTAATACTTTTTCAGGAGTTTATTTATTCAATTTCCATCCAATTATATAATATATGGACACTTGGTTCCTTATATATTTGATTATTTACTTTATATTAATTTAAGAGGTAGATAAATACAAAATGTCACTCTCTTAACTTTAATAACTCTAAATTTTTTTTATAGGGATAAAATAAAGTTATTCATAGTTATAATTTTTTATTTTAATTATGATTCATTTATTTTATAATTTTATTTTTTTTAATTTTTATTAATGAAATAATTCCCTTAAATACTTATGCAACACTGACATGATGCTTGTGCAAGTAGTAGAAAATTCATGTAGAGGATTTTAAAAACATTAGAATTATTTTTTATTGAGTTATAACATTACAATAATTATATATATATATATATAAATTATTATGGATATTATAAAGGTTTATCTTGAAATTAATTTTCTATAATGTTGATTTCAAAGTAAAATTAATTGAATAGTTCAAAAAATGACATTAATGATATTTTATAATAAATAATATATTAATAAATAATTTAAATTTCATAAAAATATTATCTTAGACCAAATTAATATTATATGGTTGAAAACATAACCCGATGTTCTGTTTATGAGTTGTTTTCCCATTTATGGTATTATTCTTGACCCTGAAATGGTAAAAGACTTTACTATTGTGGAAATTATCTAAAGGGTTGATGGGGGGGATAAAACTAAAATATTAGAGCGAAAATAAAACAAAAAATTATCCAAATTTTATTTTATGAGAGTTTTTATATTAATCATCATCTTATATTCTAATTATATAAATTTTGATTAATTTTTAAATGAAAAATAATTTATATTAATTTAATACTTTTATAAATTCCTAGAATGCTACTCCCCTAACTTATAAAACGAAGCCCTTTATATGTTTTCTTTACACCAATTTGGGAAACCAATCTCAACCAAAACCTACCTAAATAACATCTAAACTTCCTTATCCATAGATCATATGTTCTTTTCTTCTTAAAAAAACATTCTGAGGGTCCTTAAGAAGGGATCTAAAGGAAGTCTACTCATAAAGAAGTAATCATCTTTACCGACTCTTTTAAGTTTATATATTCTTCTATATACTCTATATATGTCTTAAAAATCATAATAAATATTGTATTATAAATATAAAGATATTTTATTAGGAATATGGGAAACCATATTCCTTCACTTTTCTATTTTATGAAAAGTGAAAACATTGCTCATGTGTAATTACGACTTACTATCTCCACATAGCGGTGTAATTTGTTTTTAATCACCACATTACATGGATGGTTATAAATATGGAACTATTTGATATATATATATATATATATATGATATTTATGAAATAGTTTTTCTTCTAAAGTTATAGTATCATATATTTTTTACCTTCCAACCCATTGTAAAACGATAACGTTGCTCATGTGTACCTGTAGACTACCATGTCCATGAAGAGATGTGATTCAATTCTGCATTACATGGATGATATTAAGGACATATTTAATGAATATATATGAAATATATGAAATATATGAAATAATTATTATTTTTTAAAGGCTAATTATTATTTACCTTTATTTTCTCCATCCATCGAAAAGTGAAAACAGTGTTCATACATACATACGACCTACCGTCTCCATGAACTATGTAATTTATTTTTATATCTATATATATTATTAAAGAATATAAAAATTTATATATGTATAATGAATATATATGATATTTATATCATTATTAACATTCTAGATATGATGTAATTATAATAAATGTTCATGGACCAAAACTACTAAACCAAACGTACAAGGAAAATGAACCAGTTATCACCTAGAATAATGATTTAATAAGGAATTGTTAATAAATAGGCAATACAAGGTTATAAGTAAATAATATATGGTATGATATATATTATTATTGTTATAATATATATATATATATATAATAAACTTATATTTATTATACAATAGGTTACAACACATATGAAAGAAGTTGGACCTCAGGTGATTGTTTTTCATCTCCATTTTATTTCCTTGATATATACTTGATGATATACACCTATTTAGGTGTATAAGGTGTATATAATAATAATTTGACAAGATATATCATTAATATCCTTATTTTTATGATATTTAATGTTTTATCTGGAATTATTCTTTCATCAGGCTTATGATTCAAAAGTTACCAAAGTTCTAAGAACCTATTTCACAATCCCATCATTATTTGGGATTATTTAAGGCTCCATTTGGGGGGGGGGATTAGTTGATATTTCTATATTAAAACCATTATATTTTATTATCTTCTTTTTATTTCAGAAAATTTCCAGTTTTCATTTCATCTTTCTCTTTTTATGTACTCAATATACAAATTTAACATTTTTTTGGAAAACTGGCTTTGGTTTTCTACTCCGTTTGAAATATTATTCTTTCATGTCCATTTTTCCTTAAAATATTTTGAAGAATCTTTTTAATGTTATCTAATTATTTATTAAATAATATTTTCCCATGTTTTTCTATTTACAAAATGGTTTAAAAATAATCATATTGTTTTTTTAATGAAGTTATTTTAACTTTTTACCAAAAATACGGTAGAAAATTTGATTTAATGTATATGGAATGAATTTTTTTTCCATAATTACCACCCAATGATTTGAATATTATTTTAAAATTTTCAATTTTTCCTTTAAAATAAAATTTTTTCATTAATAATTGGTAAATTTTTATATTTTAAATAAGTGATTTTAAAATGAAAATGGTATTTTACTCATTACCACCCGTTGCTAGATAGTACTCTTGGATTTTAGTCAAGCATGCCTAATGCCAACGAGAAATAATCCTAGAGGGTCGCACACTAATTTTCTCTGGGGGTATCGGTTAAATTCTATTAGAATTTAATTAATAAATATTATTCTCAAGATAGTGTCATAATTTTATTCATGTTAAAATGATTAGATAAATTAAATAAATATTTATTCACCGGATTGTGGGTAAAATGTATTTATTTATTTTCTTGAACATTTAATAAAAATTTATTTATCAGTTATTAAATAAAATATTTATATAAGAGGATAAATTATTTATTTATTTATTCGAGTGTTCAATAAATGGAAGTGGAGTTCGAGAGGATCATGACTGGTTTGGTAGTAAAATAATTATTTGCATGATGAGAAATAATTATTTAACTAGTGGGAAAAAATTAAAATAACGTTGCTATTATTTTGTTACGTGGAAATTTATTTATAATTCCATTTTGCGCAAGTTGGGGCACCATAAATAATGATGCGGTATTATTATTAATAACATGAGTTTTATCTAAGGTTATGAATGTATTTAATTTTTGTTATGAAATTGAATATTGTAACCGAATCCCCATGTCAATAAATAGACATATATGTTTATTATTCCATGTGCCGAACTGAACACCTGGTGAATTGAGATTTATTGAGCTAAACAGTTTCTCTCTCAAATCCTGTTCCCACCCCTCTCCAGAATGAGAGAAGTTCTTCAAGGCTGAAGAACAAGCGATGAAAAATGACCAACACAAGACACTCGAGTCATCGTGCCAGCACCTGGAGAACAAGTGATGTTGATTGGAGGCCATCAGAGTACATGTGGATCACCTGTAGAGGGATTCTAGTTTGGATCCTTGTAAGAGCAATAATATAATCTGGAAGGGCCATTCCAGATGATAAACATCATCAATGAAGAAAATACTGAAGATCTGGGTATTATTTTCTGAATGAAATTAATTAAATTACTTATAAACATGATGTGCAATATCCTGTTTAAAGGTTTTGAGCCACTTACTTCTTTATCTAAATATTTGATTCTATTCCATGGAGAATGGAACTCATCTTCATATTGACCCCATAATAATCCTTGATTATTGAAAAAATTATAGTTGGGTGCGAGCCCAACCACACTTCCACTACGCCCAGAACCTTTAGGTTGTTCCCTGAAATTCAAATAATTTCACTAATAAGAGGTTAACATTTGAATAATAGGAGGATAAAAAATATTTATCTCACTCTAGAGATAACCATATCACAAGTACCATGATATTTGATATCAGACACCTAGAATCCAAGACTACCCATCATGGATAACCACCACAAGAACTTATTGAATCCAAATCATCAAATGAGTATAACATAGACATTTCTCTAAGGAAGTGAATTTGAAATATGAGGAATTCTTAACATAAATGGTTCGCTTAGGAAAGAACCACACAATGGGTTCCACAATACATTAGTTAAACCAAACTTATGAAAAATCGGAAATAAGAACAAACAATAACACAAATGTCACATCACCCTCAACCTATCCCTCAATGAATCACTAACATGTCTATAGTAAATCATATTCTAACATACCATACCCTTCCCTCACATAATCCCATTATATTCTAATATATGATACTCAAAGATCATCTATATTTGGCGTTGATCATATTTATCAATGATATATCATTATAAAATCTTGTAGTTCATAGGCCGTAATTCAACACTCACACGCCTAAAATCTCAAGAAAAAGTAAGTTATTTGATCAACTAATCCATCATACCCTTTATAGTATGTCCCACTAGGTTACAAGGGACTATACTCAATTTTATATCTCGTATATAATCACTACTAATGTGATCATATAATCCCTCTTAGCATGTCATTACCATAAGAAAAAAATTCATAGGGAAATTTCTATATTGTTTTACCCTTATGGGATACTTACATTAGCTATAATTATCCTAACTAGGCCTCTCATTATCTAAACTATATACTAGTAGACATTAACTTCCATGGTGATATCCAATTTCTTAAGTCCATGTCTCACTCTATTCATGAACCATGGCCTATAAGGAAACAATTTACAACCATCAATCATAAAATACAATCTCAAAGTTCCCTCCCATACAATCATAAAAGAATATCCTAGGTTCACCCCTTCATATTATATTTTAATATCCCTTTGGATTTTCCCAACTAACCAACCATGGGATCATAAGGTGAAGAAACCACCAAGTGGGACTATAATAGTCCTACAGAGTATGAAATGACTATTTTATTCAAAATAATTGTTACTTATATACATCATGATCATAAACCCATATCAGATCTCACTATGGTGTCCTTTCCCCAATTAGTAATTCCTCCATATCACATTTCACATTAAAACATATATAAAACATTTCTTGATAATTCTGGTACCACTCAAATCTTTTATGATGTTAACCATACGGGTATTACTTTTCTCATTCCATGAAAGCCTTCTATATAGATCCTCAATCACATGATCCCAAATATCATAACTGAAATAGTAAAAAATGTAATTTTAAATTAATTATAATTAATTTCAATAATTAATTTTCCTAGGAAGAACTTAAGAAAACCCTACAGGGAGTTCCAAAGTGTAAGAACCAAAACCAATATCATGGTAATGAATCAATCCATGCCCTGAATAATATTACATATAAAATTACCATCAGTAACAACCCAATTTATTTTAAATTTAATGAAAAATTGAAAATATATAAATAAGAGATCACTGGGACATTTACTAATTCCTTAAATGGAATAATCGAATGAAGACAGAGATGCCTTTTTAGTATTATCTCTACATTGAATAGTTGGTCTCTCATTAATGGAGGGGTTTTCTTGTATCTTACTTATCATTGGATGATGGAAGAAATCCATTATACATCCTTCTAATGATGGGGATCTCACCCAGTTTATAAAAATCATAGAAGATGATTTCTAACTCTTTATGTGCTAAAATAAAGGTGTTTATATCTAAAAAACAACATCTAAACATATCTATGAGAGTATTATATGGTCAGTAACTCACAAACTAGAATCCCCATACTTCCTCACAAAGGTAAAATACCCACAGGCATTCAGTGAAATCAATACATCTTTGATGCACACAAAAATCCAAGGATCACTCAAAAAAAGACAACCACCTAGGTCAAAAAAACTTATGAAGAACCCAAACAAGGAATCAATGAGTGGGGAGGAGGAGAAAACAACATACCTTGGAATCAAGATTTGATTCTTCTTAGAGAGAGTAGAGATATCATGTAGAAAACATTTAATACATTCAATACTTGGATTCGTTCGAGCCTTGAATTCAAGCCTTGTTGCGTTTAAGACTCGATTTGAGCCTAGATTCGAGGAGTGCCGACAACAGGCGGCTTCCGTAGAAAGCTTTAGATATCGGGACGAAAATAGTTGTGGTTATGGTTCTCTAAATAGATCGAGAGACTTTTATCAGCACATCCAAAAAAGTGTTCATAAAGATACCTTTTACTAGTGCCAAATTAATAAGTATTGATAAAATCTCTCTTTATCATCATTTTTTAGAAATGAAAAAGATTGATTTTGTCAATGCTTATCTAGCACTGATAATGCTCATTTTTTATTAGTACTAAAGAAGCGTCGATGAAAGCCGATAATATTATAATAAAAAAATTAGTAAATATAATTATATAATTATATATTTATTTATTATACTTTTATAATTATTTAAATATATAATTATTTATGTATAATTATATAAATAATTTTTAAAAAATATATTTTATTTATAATTATAAATATATAATTTTATAAATATAGTAAATATACATTTATAAATATATATATAATTATTTATTTATAATTATAAATATATTTATATCATTATATATATTTATATAATTATATATAATTATATAATTTTATATACTTAATATATATGTATATATAGTCAATATATTTATTATAATTTTATAATTATTTAAATAGATTTTTATTAATTTATAAGTATATAAATACATTTTAAAAATAATATTTATATATTTATATAGTTATATGTATATAGTAAATATAAATAAATAGAAATAAATATATAAATATAAATAAAAATATAAATAAAAATATAAATAAAAATATAATATAAATATAATATAAATATAAATATAAATATAAATATAAATATAAATATAAATATAAATATAAATATAAATATAAATATAAATATAAATATAAATATAAATATAAATATAAATATAAATATAAATATAAATATAACTATAAATATAAATATAAATATAAATGTAAATATAAATATGAATATAAATATAAATATAAATATAAATATAAATATAAATATAAATATAAATACAAATAAAAATACAGTAAATAAATTTATTATTTAAATAAATTTATTATTGTTTTATAGTTATTTATATATTATAAAAATCATTTTTTTAAAATAATATTTAATTATTTTTAATTATAAATTTATAAATTTAAAAATATTGTAAATACACATTTATAAATATATTTATTTATAATATTTATTTTCAAATATATTTTAAACATTATTAATGAATATATAATCTTAAATGCATGAATGTTAGAAATGAGTGAAATTGAATTATTAAAATTGAGTACACTAAAATATTTTTAAAAAATAGATAAGTTTTATTGATTAAATATAAATTATTAAAAAGATATGGATATATATTAAAATACATATTAATACATATTGAAAATATTAAAATATAGTAAATAAAAAAATACAAATAAATAATATAAAATGATTAATTTCCCCAAGAAATATAAAAAATATAAAAAATGAATTAATAGATAATTGTAATAATTTTAAAAATGAATAAATAAAATTTACCAGTTAAATGAATAATATATTAAATTAATCATGTTTTGATGAAATTCTAAAATGAATACTAAAATCTGTATAAATTACATAAATAGTAGGTGTATGTGTTTCAATATATATAAGATTTCATTATTTACATAATTATTTGTGTGTCTGCATTGTATATAAAAATTCATTACACAAATATGTATGTGAAATAAATGTAACATACTTCGATATATATTTAATTGAAAAATCAAATGATATTTAATTTTTTCCATTGCTTGATATAATTAGTTAGTATTTTTAATTAATATTAATGTTTTATTATAAACCATTCTATACTAAATAAAACATATTTAATATATAAGCATAAATATTTTATTTTAAATACTGTATCATATTTTAGAAAATATCATACAATGATATATATATATATATATTAATATATTTTTATATTAAATGTATTAATGAATAATAATGCATTAAAACCATTAAAAATGAATAAGACACTAATATTTTTTTAATTATGACATTTTATTCATTTTCAATATTTATATTTAATATATATTATTTGTTACTATTTGTAATAAATATATATATATATATATATTAAACTAATTCATTTTTATTAATAATTATTTCATTAAAAAAATTTATAATAATTTTGAAATTTATTCATTATTAATACTTTGGTTTAATTATTACAATTTATTCATTTTTATTTTTTTAAATTATTACAATTTCTTAATTTTATATAAATATATACTATTTAATAATATTTATAATATATATATATTAAATTAATTCATTTTTATCAATAATTATTTAATTAATAATTATTTTTAATTTTTTTCTTAATTTACTCACTTTTAATTTTTATTTTTATAATTATTTCATTTTATTCATTTTACATAAAAATATATAATATATACTATTTATTAATATTTAAATTCTTTATATTTGTACATTAAATTTATTTCATTTTATTCACTTATGGAGTCCTTACCAACCGGGCTAAGGCTCATGTGCTCATTCTCTTGACATGTTTATTAAAGCTTCAATTGAGGCAGGTGATTCAGATTTTCACTTATTATTTACTATTAAATTATTAGATTGTCACGATTTTTTTGTATTTATAAAAAAAAGTGAGGACACACATAATAAATAAAAGAATATGGAAATAAATAAATAGTGGTAATAACATTGAAGATCATTCTTTACCTATTTCACTTTGTTATTTTCAATTATTGATTGATTGTTGGTAGTCGATTTGTGAACCAGGTCAGATCCTAGGTCAACTGCCCGTGGTCGACCATGGTGATTAGAAATTGTGGCATCTACCGTGGAATGGGTTTGGTTGACCATGGGGCATTCGGCCATGGGCCAGACTGACTGCGGCGATCAACCGCCATGGATTGGTCCACTGGCCCTCGGGACCATCTTCTATGGGTTTAAAAGCCCTTAACTTCTATACCGGACATCCGTTTGACGCACCGTCTATGGCAGAGTGTTTCTATTTTGGACATGGACATTTGAGATGAATTTTATGTTCATGGTTAGATGGAAGACCCACTTTGAACCATTTTTGGTGTCTTGTAGTGAAAAAAACCTTTTTCACCAGTTGTCCATTTTGGTAAAATAAATAGCCTATCCTGCTTGTTTTCCCACATAAAACACAATGACGAACTCAGTTTCTCCATTAGAGTTATAAATAAAGGCTTTAAAAACTCGATTCATCCTCATGCGGTGTTCAATGGTAGTAGTGATCTGGCGATGATATCAGGGACATCCGAGTGGAACCCTCTTGCCAGGATGGGCATGGGTCCTTAACCTACTAGAGTGGAACCCTCCAACCAGGCTATTCATGGGTCCTCGATGACACAATAGTGGAACCCTACATTCAGATATGGCATGGGTCCTCATTGATGTTAGAGTGGCACCCTCTAGCTGATATGGGCATCGGTCCTTGACGACGCTAGAGTGGTACCATCCAGCCATGCTGGGAATGGGTCCTCAATGACTCTATAGTGGCACCCACTAGCTGAGATGGGCATGGGTCCTTGACTAGATATGAATTCTTTATTATGTATCTATGATGAGGCATGTTTTGGAATAATGTTGGATTCACGAGTAAGATGGGAACTTTCCCCACTAAGACGCATCCTGGTGATATGACCTAAAACTTTATGGATGAGACAGAACCATCCAAAGTGGATAGTATCAAGGTGTGGTATTCGAGCCCCTTTAACTTGAAGTTCAGGGCAGGCATGTGGGAATTGGGCATCAATGGTGGTTACTCCTAGAACTATTGGTGACTCTTTACCTGGGATGAGCTTTGAGATAAATATCCCCTTACTCTTTCATTTGGGTTTCTTTAGTTACAGTACACACACACACACACACAAATATATATATTTACACCCTATTGCCGCACCCAATCCTTGGGTTCTGGCTAATATCCTTCCAGGAGAGTCGAATATGCACAAGGTATGCCACATGATTTCTGTGTCTATATTCTCATGGTTGGATGAGTCTACTCTCCTTCTATAGGTAGATAAGACACGATGAGAATTTTACCTTCTCACCATCTCTAGCTCCTTGTGTCCGGATGAGCTTACTCCATTTCTTTATTGGGTGGATCTGTACACTTTTACTGTACAATGTTTTAACAACCATACTTCCTTTCTATTTTATCTCTTAATTCCCCTCCTTTTCGAGGAATCCTACTGAGTATGTTTATACTCACCCATTCATGGGAATTTCCCACTCATATCATGCATTATTCAGATGACATATAGGTTTGATCGGGATATTAGGGAGCTCAGGATTGTAGGTTTTTGGACAATGTGTGGTGGTCACAGTTTGGATTCCCATAGCAGAGATTATTTAGTACCTTTACATTCAGGTTTCTATCCAGTTAAGATAGTGTATTGGTTGGGAATGTATTATCCCCCCTTTTCCTTTCTGTTTACATTATTGTACTTGTACCATTTTAGTGGCCCATGCCTTATTCAGATTACTTTTATAGCAGGTTTCATCTTTTAATTTTCTCCCCATGCACTTTTCATCGATTTGGCTGTGTGTGTGTGTACAGGTACATATGAAAATTCATCTCCGTGTTTTTTGTTCCTTTGGTCCTAGTCTACACCCCTGGCCTATAGAGGCAGGCTTGGGGTTATTGTGGCTCGGGCCCTGGTACAAGTCGAGTCGAGAAAAAGTGGTATCAAATCAAGTTAATTCCCATTGATGTTTTTTGGACGTTAACCCTTAAGAGGATAGGTTGGGTATAGGGAAAAAATTTTGACGTGTCTTGAGAGCAGCTCTCAGGCCAGGGAATCCAGTGATTGTGCAGTGGATGACGTAGCCATACATCATGACCCTGATTACCTGCTTGTCAAATCTGCATGCTGAGACACTTGTTACAGGGATTAATGGGACATTCATAATATAGGACCGAATCGTTGAATGTCCTTATCAAGTCATCTCCCCTTTGTTGTTGTAATATATAAATTCTCCTCTGACCAAGATACTCCTTGATAATTTTTAGGATACCTTCGTGAAGCCATCCATCCAGGTTACCCGCTACGGATTGTGACGATGACCTTGCGAATGATGAGTCCTTAGATCAGGGGACATCACATGATATGCTTCCTCCATGTGGACCAGTAGTAGTACCTCCACCTATGGAGTAGTAGTTAGTACCAGAAGCACAGGACGAGGATGAGCGTAGGATGTGTTCATTTTGTTAGTTCAAGTAGTATAGGCCACTAGGGTTTCATGGTGATCCAGACCCTCATGCGGCATAGGACTATATGGAGTCTATGATTTGGCTAGGCCGGTGCAGACACCGACAGACTAGATGGTAGCCTTTGAATCCAACCTTTTCCTCAGGCCAGTTGGGCACTGGTGGGTTTAGTTACCCAGATGCATTATTAGATGACTCTCTCGTGGGATGAGTTTCAACAGTTGTTTGCTGATAAGTACTTCCCCTCGAGCATATGCTCTGCTAGGATTCAGGAGCCTCTACAAATTCAATAGGGATACATGATATTATCTATGTACAGATCTAATTTTACTGACCTTACATTCTACTCACTGAATTTTATCCGTGAAAGTTACTTCCTTGCATAAAAGTTAGAGTAGGGTGTCCACTGAGAGATCTGTGTGAGCTTAGTGCCCATGTGCATCCCTACCTATGATGGGGTGCTGGAGCGGGTGATCATAATGGAGATATTCCTAGAAAAAGGGTTCCAGGATTTTGTGTAACACCACACGATTTCATAGTATGTTATTTCTTCAAAGTAATTCAATAACTTGCGCTATACACATCACCGAGTTCCAGTGTAACGCGACTTACTAAACTAGTCGTTCAAAAAGTGGTTATGAATAGTATTTACTGAATTTTAAATTTTATATAATCAGAAAAATTTTAGAATCCATATTATGTGTTTCTTAGACATAATATAAGATCAAATTAATTTTTTTAGACAAAAGAAGTATTTTTCAAAAAGATGCAATTTCACCGCCTTTTAATGGAGAACCCTTTTTAAAACCAATATTTGACACTTTTATATTTTAAATTTAATGAAATTAAATTATTCTTTATAATCAAGACATAAAAATTTAGTCTGGATAAATTTTTGTAATTTTCCTGATAAGTTTCATATTTTGATTAATACTGAAAATTACTAAATTTTAATTAAAAACAACTTTTTTAATCAAAAAAATTTATAGTGTTAAATTATAATTTTGAGTGGTTTTAAAGTATAATTAGATTATATTTTTACCATTTAATCTAATTTTGGTCATTGGATGTAATTTCACATTTAAACTGAACATAAATAAGTATCAATCTTTTGATAGTTATTATTTCTTAAAAACATGCTTTTTGTTTTGACAGCGGGAATTAATTTAAAATTAATTTCTGCCACTTATGTGTTTTGAATTTAGAAAAATGGATTCCATATTTAGAATCAGGAGTTCCAAATTGTGTAAATAGGTAACTTTTATTTTTAGACATTTTGAATAAGTAATTCGGTAAATATTTTATTTACCATAATTAAATGGTAAATATAATAAATAAGGGTAAAATATAATATTATCATAATATTAAATTACCCTAACATGTGTCATAATCTTATTGGATGATACATATCTGTCCCTGAGAATCCTTTGGTTAAATTTGGGAGCCCATGGAGCCACATGGGAGTAATAATGACATTTTATATTAATTAATTTAACGTAAAGACAAAAATGACATAAACCAATATCTTTTAGTAAATAAATTTTTACATGGGGTTATATAAGTTATATTTTTTAATATAAATATTTTTTGGAAAGATAAAAATATTTCCTACATCATGGAATTTTTTTATAATTTTTGGACATCAAATAAATTAAATTATTTATGACACAATAATTATGTAATATTGACCTCATTAATAGATGATTTAAATAAATAAGATTATAAATAATAAAACAATATCCAAAACCTGTCCAATTATTATTGGATTATTTTATTTAGACCATGAGTCATTGTAAATTTGTTATTAATGAATAGTTGACAACTTAAAACTGAAGATGAGGTTATAATAAAATAATTGTTTCAAACATTCCTAAAGAGCCCCTCCTCTCCCATATAAAAATCCCTCACTTCTTACCCATTTCTCACACTTCTCAAGCCTTTGGCTCGTAAAAACCCTACCCAAACATCCTCCCAACATCCCTCACTTCATTATAGAGGCCTTACATTAGTCAAAAAGCCAGCCTAAGGATCCCTTTTGGTCAAATTAAAAGGAATAAGCTGAAGAAGAGGTAATAATTTCTCCACCTTCTTTCAAGTTCTTTCATCTTCCACTTCCTCTTTCTTTGTTGTCTCCATTATAAAATAACAACTCTAGTATATTCTATATAATTCTATGTTATTATAAAAAAAATTTCAACCATATTCATTATTCAATCTATCATATGAATGAAAAATTCACTATACGTGCGTATATACGGCTTACCAACTCCACATCGTGGTGTAGTTGTTATTCAATACATTATTTTTGGATGGGTATAATAATGATGTATAATTGATGTCAATAATAAATCTAACAAGTTTATTATTATTAATATATGATATAAAATCTATTTATATACTATTTTAATATCAAAATAATGATATTGTCCCTCGTGGGTACGTACGGACTATCATCTCCACGAATGCGATGAGATTCATTTCCACGTTCACCATTAAACGATGATTATAAAAATATATATTATTAATAAGTATGTATTATATGAAATAATAATTCTACTAGAAATATATATATATATATATACATTCATCTCATTCACTTACTTCCATTCAATACGATATGAAAACAGAAGCAACGTTTATGCGTACGTACGGCTTACCTTCTCCATAAACGGTGTTTTCCATTTTATATGTCTATCTATTATACATATTTATAATCTAAATATATATGATATATAAATATTTTTTTATATTCTGTAAGTTTTGAAATCATGATCCAAATGATATGATCAAGAATAACAAGTTAAAATATGTACGATAAAGAAATCGATTATTATCAAAAATGTTAATTTAACATTGAAATAATTATTAAATGGGTAGTATAAAGTCATAAATGAATCATGTATGATATAATAAATATGAATATGGTTCTTTTATAACCTAATAACATACAATGGTCATTATAAATTAGGTTAACGTACCCTCGACCAAGGAAAAGTACAAGGTAAGGAGTTTTCATCTCCCTCATTATTCCCGTGAGATTCATGCTATATTGCCACTATTTCCTTTTGTGTGGGGTATGTACTTCCCATAATTGTATTCTTTGTGTAATACACTTTAATTTATGAGTATTTACATCTTAATTTTATGATACTTCTTTCATGGGGTGTATGTTTCATAAGTTACCAAATTGGAAAGGGTTAATTCCTCAATCTCATTATTATCCGAGATTGTTTATGTATAAGTATATATTGGGACATATTTATTACCCATGTCCATTTTTCATGAAATATTTTTCAAAGGTATTATTTTAAGGGAATTAATTTTATTAAAACATCATTTTAAATGTTCTAAATATTTATTCTTCTAAATCATTCTGATTAATGTCCATGTTTTTGAAATGGGTTTTTAATGATTTATTTATATGGACATGAAAGTTTTTAAAATGTTAATTCCTTTCAAAAGTTTCAAAGTGGTATGGGAAACTTTGATTAAAAAATGTCTTTAAATGTCTTTATTTTTAAATTGTGTGACTTTTAAATGTTTTTATGAAAAATGGATATTTCTCTCAAAGATTATTACAAATCATTTTCATCTAAATCAACATCCCTTGATGGATTTTAAACTTGTCTTAATTTGATTTATTATGATAAAAATCTTCCATATTTTATTGAAGGTTTTGTGATATGGGTGACTGTAGATGGGTTATTTGTATACAATTCATGGTTTAGGGATAAATTATTGAAATTACATATGCTAGTTTTAGTACTAATGTTTATGGTATGTTTAAACTTTTTCATACGAGGAATGCATCAGACTTAGCAAGTGACGGGTGGATCCCGCTATAGATCCTCGATGCATCGGTAGGTCTCATGAGGCAAACTACTGTCTTGGAAAAAGGCCTTGACTATGTGGTTATGAAGGTCTGCCATTACGCATTCCACTATTATGAAAGTGGCTATTGATATTGCATGTGATTATTCAAATAGTAGAATATCCATGTGAGTAAGTAAATGACATTATTAAGATTTCATCTTTTCCCTATTATACTAATGTTAAAGTTTAAAAGGCTTTTGTTTTAGTCTTATACTTTGCCTTAATTGTTTATGCTTATTTATGAATGTTTACACTATATTGTTATCCTTACTAAGCATCTGAGCTCACCCCTTTCAATGTTTTTTTTCTTAGGATGAAATGAAGTTAATTATGAGTGACTTGCTGGCTTAATCTAGGAGGATTGGATGTTTCTAATGGAATAAATTAGTGCTGTATTTCTTTTCAAGTTGTAAGGTTGAACTTATTTATAAATCTTGTTTCCAATAATACTAAACTGGTCGGTCTTTCAGGACATGATTTCCTTATGATCAGGCCAATGTTACGTAATAATGCACCGACTCTGGGTAACTGGGGTCGGGGAATTACAATTGGTATCAGAGAAAGTTTAGTAAAAACCTTGGAAACTAGATTTAGATACACTCTGATTAGATCACATTACCCTAAGATAGAATTTGAGGATTAATATATAATAACTTCTTAGAGTTTTGGTAATGTAGATATTTTGTGATTTTTTCATGCAATACATCCCTGTTAGGATATGAGTAGGTAGAAGCGGCTCTAACATAGATATACCTAGGGGTAAAACCCGAAAACACCGTTTTGAGCTAGACTCGAATGGGAACTAGTCCACGATAATGGACCTTGTTTCACTCTTGGTTACGACACTCCCGGGGGTTATACTTAGGATAATTCACATTTTCATTACAAGCCATTATGAAGGATTTAAGATTGAATACTTCCTCAAAGAAAACATTTTTATGATTATTGATTATATCCCTAAACCATTAAACTTATGTTAGGTATTTTACAAGTTTGGAATTATGAATTGTTATTCATAAACTGACCTAATGTATGCCATTGTTCAGAAATGGCACCCAGTAGAAGGAATGATAACTCCAACAATACGTATGATCTAAATAGTAATAAGGATCATATCGTTCATGGTATTAAGCCGTCATTTAAAATGGAAATAGTCTCCCACATATTCTCATCAAATGATTAAATATTATCATGTGTTAATAAGATAAGTAAATAATTCTACGAGTCCTATGGATTTGAAGGGAAGCAAGAGAAGAAAAGGATGGAAGAGAGAAATATGGATAAAGAGAAAATAGGAAAAAAGGATTTTATCAAATGTGATAACTGTGGAAAGAATCACCTTGGTTAATTCTGGAAGGGAATGGGATTTTGTTATAAGTGTAGAGAAAAAGGACACAAAGTACGTGATTTCAAGGGTAAGAAAAAAGATTCAAATGTACAGTGCTTCATCTGCAAGGAGTTGGGACACTACATGAATCAATGTCCCGGTCATCAGAGTATACTGCAAATGATGCTATTGGATAATAATCAAGTTATGATACTACCACAGATGAAGAGGAATGAATAGGGTTCTTATGTTATTATTAAATAATTATTTCATTTGAGTATTGTATCAATGATGTACTAGTTATATGAATTATAGAAATAAATAAGGATTGTACTATAGTACTATTTCATTGAGGATTTGAGATTATATGGTTCTATGAAAAGTGACACAATAGCATGTTAAACTTTTTGGAAAAATATATTTCAAGGAACGATAAACCTTAATATGGTCTTGATATTGAGGTAGTAATTTTGGAATAAGAGATGGTTGATTTGGATAAATTATATTGGGTATTCTTGACTACCTTGGAACTAATTAATGGTTTGTTTATTTCCTCATTGTCGGAGTATTCAAAATTTTTGAATATAAGGAATATATCTAGTATTTTATAAGGAATAGGGGAGCATGAATGTAATCAATAAGGTTATATGGTAATTCAGGGTATTACCTTGTTTTAAAATAATACATGATAAAGGTATTCACATGTTATTACGTGAAAAAAATATCTTCATTGTGTTTACCTTCCAAAAAAATTTTGGACTGTAAGTTTTGATAGAGGTATTTTGGATAACTAAAAAGGTTGGAATGGATTAATTTGAAATTTGGAAAGTATTTTTTAAGGTTAAAACATTTCATATGATTATTTTTTGGAATATATTATAATACTGTAGTTTTAGGAAATGGAAAACCTGTAGGTCGAGCGATAACCCATCGTGTCGGACAAAGCTGCAGGAATTGAACCCACAACCATAGTGCGACAAGACTTTATTACCAACCACTAGCCTACATGAAGTTCTTGGTTATTACAAAATATTTTTCTTCATCTAAATGGTATTTATTAATATTTTGAACCTTATACGATTAAGAAAAATATAATATTTTTGTATTCTATTATCTTTTAGAGTGAAATATGCATTTGTGGTATAAATTAGTTAAAGGATAGAACATTACTTGTCAAGTATATTTTTTTTATCTTATTATATGAAGAAATTAATTCTTAAACTTTAGGAAAGGATATTAAAACCAAACATGTGTTATCCTAATACCGTATGTTTGGTTGAACTGATGATATTTTAGATCATCATAGATCAATGGATTTGAGGCCCTCAAGTGTACACTTGTTTGTGATTGATGACCTCAATCACTCCCTATAAATATTTATCTTTTCCTCCAATTATATTTCTGTAATTTCCACAAATGTTCTCCTATTCGAGATCATAATTTTTTGGTGAACTTTTCATTTCTCTTTCATTTTATTAATTCTAAATTTTATTAACCCTATTTACAATGTTGGTTTTCCATAAAAGTTATTTTCTATTTTCAACCTTTCATTTTCAAAGAACAATTTCAAATTGAGAGGACACAATTTATTTAAGGATGGGAGAATATAACACCCCACGATTTCATAGTACATTATTTCTTCAAAGTAATTCGATAACTTGCGCTACACACAACACCGAGTTCGAGCCTAAGACGACTTACTAAACTAGCCGTTCAAAAAGATTTAATGAATAGTATTAACTGAATTTTGAATTTTATATAATCAGTAAAATTTAAGAATCCATAATATGTGTTTCTTAGACATAATATAAGAAAAATTCAATTTTTAGATAAAAGATGTAATTTTCAAAAAAATGCAATTTTACCGCCTTAAAATGGTGAACCCTTTTTAAAACCAATATTTGACACTTTTATATATTCAATTTAAAAAAATTAAATTCTTCTTTATAATCAGGACATAAAAATTTATTTTTCATAAAATTTTGGAATTTTTCTGATAACTTTTATATTTTGATGAATACTGAAAAATACTAAATTTTAATTAAAAACAACCTTTTTAATAAAAATAATTTATAGACATAAATTATAATTTTGAGTGGTTTTAAAGTATAATTAGATTATATTTTTACCATTTAATCCAATATTGGTCATTGGATTTAGTTTCACATTTAAACTAAACATAAACAAGTGTCAATCTTTTGATAGTTATTATTTCTTAAAAACATGCTTTTTGTTTTGAAGGCGGGAATTAATTTTAAATTAATTTTTTCCAATTATGTGTTTCGAATTTAGAAAAATTGATTCCATATTTAGAATCATGAGTTCCAAATTGTGTAAATAGGTAACTTTTATTTTTAGACATTTTAAATAATTACTTCGGTAAATATTTTATTTACCATGATTAAAGGCTAAATATAATAAATAAGGGTAAAATATAATATTATCATAATATTAAATTACCCTAATATGTGTCATAATCTTATTGGATGATACATATCCGACCCTGGGCATCCTTGGGTTGAATTTGGGACCCCATGGAGCCACGTGGGAGTAATAATGACATTTTATATTAATTAATTTAAAGTAAAGACAAAAATGACATAAACAAATATCTTTTAGTAAATAATTTTTTACATGGGGTTATATAAGTTATCATTTCGACTATAAATATTATTTGGAAATATAAAAATATTTCCTATATCATGGTGTTTTTTTATAATTATTGGACATCAAATAAATTAAATTATTTATGACACAATAATGATGCAATATTTACCTCATTAATAAATGATTTAAATAAATAAGATTATAAATATTAAAATAATATCCAAAACCAGTCCAATTTTTATTGTATTATTTTATTTGAACCATGAGTCATCTTAACTTTTTTATTAACAAATAGTTGACCTTTTGAAACCAAATATGAGGTTATAATAAAATAATTGTTTCAAACTTTCCTAAAGCGCCCCTCCTCTCCCTTATAAAAATCCCTCACTTCCTACCAATTTCTCACACTTCTTAAGCCTTTGGCTCTTACAAACCCTACAAAAATATCCTCCAAACATCCCTCAATTAATTCTAGAGGCCTTACTTTAGTCAGAAATACAACCTAAGCTTCCCTTTTGATCAAATGAAAAGGAAGAATATGAAGAAGAGGTAATAATTTCACCACTCTCTTTCAAGTTATTTCGTCTTCCACTTCCTCTTGCTTTGTTGTTTCCATTATAAAATAATAAATCCAGTATATTATATAAAATTTGATGTTATTATAAAAAAAAATTCAACCATATTCATTATTCTATCCATCATATGAATGAAAAAGTCACCATACGTATGTATGTACGGCTTAGCGTCTCCAGGTTGTGGTTAGTTATTATTCAATACATTATTTTTGGATGGGTATAATAATGATGTATAGTTGATTTAAATAATAAATATAACATGTTTATGATTATTAATAAATGATATACCATCTATTTACATACTATTTTAATATCAAAATAATGATATTGGTACTCGTGCGTACGTACGGACTATCGTCTCCACGAACGTGATGAGATTCATTTCCACGTTCACCATTCAACAATGATTATAAAAATATATATTATTAATAAGTATGTAGTATATGAAATAATAATTATACTGGATATATATATATATATATATCTATGTGTGTGTGTGCGTATTTACATTCATTTCATTCACTTACTTCCATTCAATACGATATGAAAACCGAAATAGCGTTTATGCTTACGTACGACCTACCGTCACCATAAAAGATGTTTTCCATTTCATATATCTATCTATTATACAT